>QXEO01001437.1:0-600000 GCA_007115705.1 Dactylis glomerata
ATCTGGCGGAGTGACAGAAACCTCTAAGGTTGTAGATGTGTTGTTGCCACTATGGAGAAAACAACATTCTTGTGTTCAGTGACATTTGCATTGTTTACATTACGCACTTTGCTTAATGCAGTTATCTATTGTTTGCAACTTAATACTCAACGGGTGCTCGGATGACACCTCGAGAGTGGATTATTAGTCATAGATGCAGTTGGATTACGGTCTATGTATTTTGTTGTAATGCCCAGAGTGAATCTCATAGTGATCCTCATGACATATGTACGCTATCTTTATTCTATCAATTGCCCAACTGTAATTTGTTTACCCAGCATGTTGTTATTTATCTTATGGAGAGACACCACTAGTGAACTGTGGACCCCGGTCCATTCTTTTACATTGCTATTACCGTTTTACTTTTACTCACTTTATTTACATTCTTGCAAACTATTACCTTTTACCACTCGATACGCTTAATCCTTTGTTCACAGCAAACCGGTGAGATTGACAACCTCATCGTAAGTTGGGACAAAGTACTTGGTTGTGTTGTGTGCAGGTTCCATGTTGCTGCTAGTGAAAAGCTACACGCCAACAAGATATCTGTCGCTATTGTCCAGAGTGTCGCAAAGCTAGCGGGCATCAACCTTCGGAAGTTTGGTTCTTTCTCCTACTGGTTCGATAAACCTCTGTTCGATAAACCTTGGTTTCACAACCTTGGTTCCATGATGGGCATTACTTATTCTATACCAAGCATCTTTCAAACTTTCTCCACTTTGTTGCTTAAAAGAACGAACCTCAACTTCAGGTTATACACATTCTAGCAAGACTAAAATAGATAAACAAAAAAATAACAACTATAAAAGGAACTAATTTTTTTGTATTTTTGATAAACAAGAAGCAAACAAAATAATGTAAAGAAACTAAGCAAAACAATAACAAAGTAAAAAGATTGGAAGTGAGAGACTCCCCTTGCAGAAATCCTCTTTCTCCCCGGCAACGACGCCAGAAAAAGTCTTGATGTCTCACAGGACCAGTTGGGAAACCCCAAGAAGAAGGTATGATGAGCACAACAGTAAGTTTTCCCTCAGTTATGATACCAAGGTTTAATCAACCAGTAGGATAAAGAAATCACTTCAGAAGGTTGTTGCTAGCTGATTTTGGCAATGGCGCCAAAAAAGGTCTGGTGCGCGGCTTCGGCGCCGGCAACAATGTGGAACATGCACACAACACAACCAAAATACTTTGCCCCAACTTACAGTGAGGTTGTCAATCTCACTGGTTTGCTGATAACAAGGGATTAGACATATAGTGTGGAAAAAGATGTTTGCTTGCGGTAAAGTAAACAATGCTTGCGGAAAGTAAACAGTGCTTGCAGTAGATGGTAATATAAATGTAAAAGAATGGACCGGGGTCCACAGTTCACTAGAGGTGTCCCTCCATAAAGATAAATAACATGCTGGGTAAAGAAATTACAGTTGGGCAATTGACAAAATAAAGAATGCATAACAATGCATGTACATGTCATGAAGATCACTATGAGATTCACTTGGGCATTACAACATAATACATAGACCATAATCCAACTTCATCTATGACTAATAATCCACCCGCAAGATATCATCCGAACAACCCTTGGGTATTAAGTTGCAAGCAACAGATTATCGCCTTAGGCAAAGTGTGTAATGTAAACAATACAATAATTCTTGAACAAAATATTGTTGTTTTCTCCCTAGTAGCCAGGGGGTTTTTTCCTTTAGGGTTTTCCTTTAGGGTTTTCTCGATGAAGGGAATTTATAGGTGGAAGGGCGATGTCAGAAGGTGGACTAGGGGCCCACACCACCTGGTGGCGCGGCCAGGGGGTGGCCCACACCACTCTATGGTGCGGCTGCCTCCTGGCTGCTCTCCGTCTCTCCTCTGGACCCTGTCTTCGTGTCAGGTAAATAGGAACTTTGGCTTTTGTTTCGTCCAATTCCGAGAATATTTCTTGTGTAACTTTTCGGAAACACAAAAATAGCAGAAAACAGGAACTGGCACTGTGGCATCTTGTTAATAGGTTAGTTCCAGAAAATGCATAAAAATGCCACGAAGTGTAAACAAAACACAAAGCAATTGGTGTAAAAACAAGTATGGAGCATCAAAAATTATAGATACATTTGCAACATATCACACATGCATGTCTATCTACATGTGTCATCTCATGCTTATTTGTCTGTTTCTTATGTGTTTTGTCAGTTTACTTTGATTCAAGGGTTTTATCCCATCTAAGTTTTCTCTTTTCGTGTCATGTCTTGTCGTGTTAGAGTCATGTGTTGTCTATCCCCTGGGGAGAATAGTTATATATGAATTTTATGAAAAGTTTAATCATCATGTAACCATCATTTTGAATCCTAGAACATGTGATTATTGCTTTAGTGTGGGCTATAAGTACCTACTGTGTTTGGCATGTGATTCAAATTGCTACCATTTGCACCCTTTTGACTTTTTTTTACTTTGCCTACCACTTAGCCCATAGGACATGAGTTTCACATGGCGAGTTGTGACTGGAATTTGTGCATTTTGTTGTACTTGGTGGTTGCATTAGTTGCATCGGGTTGATTATTGATGTCGATATTATTTGGTGAAAGTGTGACAATCTTGTTAGTCTCAAAGACCATTGCCTTGTAGAAATGTCAAAGGTGTTGAGCTCGGTGTTAGCGGTGCTAGCCGCCCAGTTGGGAACCCCAAGAGAAAGGTGTGATGGGCACAACGACAAGTTTCCCTCGATTATGAAACCAAGGTTTAATCGACCAGTAGGAGAAAGAAACTACTTCTGAAGGTTGATGCTAGCTGGCTTTTGGCAGGGCGCACTACCGGCGTCAGCAGCAACGTGGAACCTGCACACAACACAACCAAAGTACTTTGCCCCAACTTGCAGTGAGGTTGTCAATCTTACTGGTTTGTTGTAAACAAAGGATTAAACGTATCGTGTGGTAATAGCTGTTTGTTTGCAAGAAAGTAAATAATGCTTGTAGAAAGTAAACTGTAATATAAATGTAAAAGAATGGACCGGGGTCCACAGTTCACTAGAGGTGTCTCTCCATAAAGATAAATAACATGCTGGGTAAACAAATTACAGTTGGGCAATTGACAGAATAAAGAATGCATAGCAATTAATGTACATGTCATGAATATCACTGTGAGATTCACTTGGGCATTACAACATAATACATAGACCATAATCCACCTGCATCTATGACTAATAATCCACCCACCGGATGTCATCCGAGCAACCATTGGGTATTAAGTTGCAAGCAACAGATTATCGCCTTAAGCAAAGTGTGTAATGTAAACAATACAAATGTCCTTAAACACAAGATTGTTGTTTTCTCCCTAGTAGCAAAAGCACATCTACAACCTTAGAAGTTATTGTCACTCTCCCAGATTATTAGAGGCATGAACCCACTATCGAGCATAAATACTCCCTCTTGGAGTTACTAGCATCTACTCGGCCAAGATGTCTACTAGCAACGGAGAGCATGCAAGATCATAAACAACATAGAGATGATAATTCACAAATCAACTTGACATAGTACTCAATATTCATCGGATCCCAACAAACACAACATGTAGAATTACATAACGATGAACTTGATCATGATAGGCAGCTCACAAGATCTAAACATGAAGCACATGGAGGAGAAGACATCCATCTAGCTACTGCTATGGACCCATAGTCCAAGGTAGACTACTCACACATCACTCTGGTGGCAGGCATGGTGATGAAGAAGGCCTCCGGTGGTGATTCCCTTATCCGGCAGGGTGCCGGGAAGAGCTTCTCGACCCTCCCAATCTCGCGTCGACAACATCGGTGGCTTGCAGTATGTTTTCTGGAAAAGTGTTTGGGCCCTTAGGGTTTTCCCGTCGAAGAGAATAAATAGGCGGAAGGGCGATGTCTGGAGGTGGACCAGGTGGTTGCACCACCTGGTGGCGCAGCCAGGGGGTGGCCCGCACCACCACCAGGCGTGGCTGCCCCTTGGTCCATCTCCGACTCTCCTTTGGACTCCGTCTCCACGTCAGGTAATTAGGAACTTCAACTTTTGTTTCGTCCAATTCCGAGAATATTTCCTGTGTAACTTTTCTGAAACACAAAACAGTAGAAAATAGGAACTGGCACTGTGGCATCTTGTTAATCGGTTAGTTCCAGAAAATGCATAAAAACGCCACGAAGTGTAAACAAAACACAAAGCAAATGGTGTATAAACAAGCATGGAGCATCAAAAATTATAGATACGTTTGAGACGTATCAAGCACGCCCAAGATTAACTCCTGCTCGTCCTCAAGTAGGTAAGTGGTAACAAAACAATAATTTTTGAGGTGACATACACCAACACAATCTTGATCAAAACGATGTAAAGCATTGAGTGCTGAGATCAAAGTACTCTAAACATGGGCATAAAAGATATAATCTTGACAATAGAACTTAGCAACCATGTTATAACATGAAAAGTAACACAAACAAAAGATCATGAGTAATAATGCATTGAAAGTCATTTGTTTGTTTCGAGCATATAGAAAAACAAAGCAAAGTGGTATTCAGATTATCCCTCATGGAGTAGCAAAACATAAATGCACAGGACACCTTCAAGTTTAAGAGGGCGACTAGATACAAATAATTTGAGAACAAGCAATACCATAATCATGAATCAATCAATAATAAATTTTGGTACTATGCACATTATACTCGGAATGACAACTATGCTCTCTTAGACGGTGCATAAAGGTAGAAGGTGAAGACTCAACATAAAAGTAAAAGAAAGGCCCTTCGCAGAGGGAAGCAGGGATTTAGCATGTGCTAGAGCTTTTCATTTGTAAAACAGAGATAAAAATTGTTTTGAGAGGTGGTTGTTCTTCTCAACGACTGGCAATGGGGTTCTTTCTATCTTCCATACTAAACAAGTTGAGGGCAGTTCCAAGTTCTTTGAAAAATTGGCACATACGTGCTCTTTTATAAAGCTTGGCACTCCTCCCCACTTTTCTTTTCACAAACCATGGCTAACCAAATCCTCCGGGTTCCCACCAACTTTCACATGCCATGGAGGAGTGCTTTTTTTCTTTTTTTTATTAAGGTTACAATGGTCTGACCAGCTCCCTTGCAAAGTTAGTGACGAGAAGATGAAGCATGCAAGTCAAGGGGTACTTAATTCAATATGGAAGACAGCAAACCCGACCACTACGTCCTCATGAGCTGAAAATAGTGTCACAAAATGATAAGTATTTTGAAAGTTTTTTTTTGAAAGGTAGCACATGAAAATTTACTTGGAATGGCTTGAAAATACCATGCATAGGAATTTATAGTGGACTCTTTGAAATAACTTGGTTTTTGGTAGTTGGATGCACGAGAAGTATTCCCTCTCAGTACAGATGAAGGCTAGCAAAAGACTGGGAGCGACCAACTAAGAGAGCAATAACGGCCATAATCATGCATAGCGACAAAACATTATTAACCAAAGCATAAAGTGATATCACAAGTCAAAAACCAAATGATCATAGAGGCTTGAGGCGACTAGTTTGTAGTCAAACATGGTGTGATCATGCGCCAAGTCAACCCAAATAAAGCATCAAAGGAGAATACCACAATAATATGCTCCCATATAATAAAAACAACGCATGATTCTTTCAAAGACACATTAAGCAATCTCAGTCATTTGAGAGAAGTCATGCTACAACAATAACTACTAAGCATATAATCAAAATAACATCAAGCATGGCATGCAAAAGTCTAAACCACAGTCTAAACAAGCTCCCATTTGTACCACTATAAGTATGAAACTTTTTACTCTTTTTCAACACCAATCAACCTTCTTGAAACAACTCTTAAAGATGAAAATCAACATAGACCAGAGGTCTAAACACACCTAGCTACAAAGAACTAACAAGTTCTGAACAAAAATCAAGGTGAAAAACGAAAGCTAAACGCAGTACTAGAAAAAGAGTATAGTCGTTGAACGATAAGAGTGAAAACTAGAGTGTTCCAGGCAATGAAAACTGAGTGTGTCTTCTCCAAAAGAAATATGTTGGGGTGATGTCTACGCACTTCTATTCTTGTAGACACTTGTTGGGCCTCCAAGTGCAGAGGTTTGTAGAACAGCAGCAAGTTTCCCTTAAGTGGATCACCCAAGGTTTATCGAACTCAGGGAGGAAGAGGTCAAAGCTATCCCTCTCAAACAACCCTGCAATTACGATACAGAAAGTCTCTTGTGTCCCCAACACACCCAATACACTTGTCAGATGTATAGGTGCACTAGTTTGGCGAAGAGATAGTAAAATACAAGTGGTATAGATGATTATAAGTAGTAACTGCAATATAGAATAAAAATCGCTGCGAGCAAACAAGTAACAAAACAGCAAGTAAACGGTGTGCAAAGCTTGGAAACAAGGCCTAGGGATCATACTTTCACTAGTGGACACACTCCCAACAAATATAACATAATTGAACAAATAAACAACCTCTCTCCACTATGGTACTCTGAATTACTCTCCTATTGAATAACACTAATCATTGTGTAGTGGCTACAGAAGCACCCCTTAAAGTTCATCAAGTACTTGACAAACACCACACATAGAGACATCCAAATCAGATCACAACTCAAGATAGAAATCATTGCAACTTAGACCAAGTACTAACACGGTGCACACACTGTCAACATTACACAATGAAAGGAGGAATAGATCACTCAATACTATCATAGTAATAATTATTCTCATAATCCACAAGAGATCACAATCATAGCCTAAACCAAGTACCACCATGATGCACGCACTGTCACCGTTACACCATGGCAGGAGGAATAGATTACTTTAATAACATCACTAGAGTACACTATAATAATTAAACATAGGAGTAGCATAATATCTGAATAATAACATCTACTTGTTCAACATGATACAAAGCTCACGATCACATAAAGATCACATCATGGGAGAGAGAGGTGAACCACATAGCTACCGGTAGAGCCCTTAGCCCCGGGGATGAACTACTCCCTCCTCATCATAGGAGACAACAAGGTTGATGGAGATGGCGGTGAGGTCGATGGAGACGGCGGAGACGGCGATGGAGACCGATGGAGATGGCTCCGGGGGCACTTCCCCGTCCCGGCAGGGTGCCGGAACAGAGACTTCTGTCCCCCGAAATTCGTCGGTGGCGGCGGCGGAGCTACGGAACTGCTTCTGGAAAATTGCCGACTCTTTTAGGGTTTTCCGTCCCGAGGCTTTATATAGGCGAAGGGGCGTCGTCAGAGGTGGAGCCAGGCGCCCTCACGCGGGGCCCGCGCGGCCAGGGGCCTGGCCGCGCCGCCCCTGCGTGTGGGGCCCTGGTGGCCCCCCTCCTACTCTCCTTCGGATCTCTGGAAGCTTCCGGGAAAAATAAGACTTCAGGAACTTGTTTCGTCCAATTCCGAGAATATTTCCTGTGTATCACTCTGAAACACAAAAACAGCAGAAAACAGGGAACTAGCACTATGGCAACTCATTAATAGGTTAGTTCCAGAAAATGCATAAAAGTGCCACTAAGTGTAAAGAAACAATAGGCAAATGGTGTAAAAACAAGCATGGAGCATCAAAAATTATAGATACGTTTGAGACGTATCAAGCATCCCCAAGCTTAACTCCTGCTCGTCCTCGAGTAGGTAAGTGATAACAAAAGAATAATTTTTGAGGTGACATGCACCTACACAATCTTGATCATATATGTAAGCGTTGTGAGCTGGGATCAAAGAACTTAAAACATGGGCATGAAAGAGATAATCTTGACAATAGAAACTTAGCAACCATGTTGTAAACATGCAAATGAACACAAACAAAAGATCATGAAAATGAAACAATGAAAGTCAAACGTGTGTTCAAATCATAAGGAAAAACATACAAATGGTTTTCAGCTTGTCCTTCATGGAGAGCAAAACATAAATGCATAGGACACCTTCAAGTTTAAGAGGGCGACTAGATACAAATATTTAAGAACAAGTGAAACCAACAATATGAATCAATCAATGAACTTTGGGACAATGCATATTACACTAAGAATGACAACCATGCTCTCTTATGGTGCATAAAGATAGAAGGTGGTGACTCAACATAAAAGTAAAAGAAAGGTCCTTCGCAGAGGGAAGCAGTGATTAAACATGTGCTAGAGCTTTTCATTTGTAAAACAGAGAGATAAAAATTGGTTTTGAGAGGTGGTTGTCTTTGTCAACGACTGGCAATGGGGTTCTTACTATCTTCCATACAAAAATGAAGCAAGTTTTTGAGAGAGATTGGCACTTTTGTGCTCTTTTATAAAGCTTGGCACTCCTCCCCACCTTTTTTTCTTTCACAAACCATGGCTAACCGATTCCATCGGGTGCCCACCAACATTCACATTCCTTGGAGGAGTGCCTTTTCTTTCTTTCTTTTTTTTCTCTTTTTTTTTTCTTTTTGGAATAAGCAATATGGAAGATAGCAAATCCGACCACTACGTCCCCATGAGCTGAAAACAGTGTCACAAAACGAGAAGTGTTTTGAAGGTTTTTGAAAGGGAGCACATGAAAATTTACTTGGAATGGCTTACAAATACCATGCATAGGAATTTATAGTGGACACAATGGCAAACTTGGTTTTTGGGAGTTGGATGCACGAGTAGAGATCATACTCAGTACAAGGCGAGGGCTAGCAAAAGACTGGGAGCGACCAACTAAGAGAGCAATAACGGCCATAATCATGCAAAGCGACAAAGCGACATTAAAAGAAGCATAAGATGGCATCAAAAGTCAAAAACTAAATGATCATAGAGGCTATAGGCGACTTATTTTGTAGTCAACATGGTGTAAGCATGTTCCAAGTCAACCCAAATAAAGCATCAAAGGAGAAAACCAAATAAATGCTTCCATATAATAAAAACAACGCATGATTTTTTCAAAGGCTCATTAAGCAATCTCAGTTATTTGAGACAAGTCATGCTACGGCAAAACCACTAAGCATACTATCAAAAAGACATCAAGCATGACATGAAAAAGCCTAAGCCGCAGTCTACACAAGCTCCTTCTTGTACCACTTTTTTGCATAAAGCTTTTTCTCTTTTCCAACACCATTTGAAATTTTTATAAACACCTCTTTTGATGAAAACCAATAAAGATCAGAGGCAAAAATACACCTTGATGAAAAGATATGACAAGGTCTGAACGCAAATTAAGGTGAAAACGAAAACCAAAAGCAGTAGCAGAAAAATAAGAACACTCGGTGAACGATAAGAGTGAAAAACTGAGTGTTCTTGGCAAATGAAAAGCGAGTTCATCTCCTCCAAAAGAAATTTGATGTGATCTAACCATTTATTGCAGCAAACAAAACTAAACTAACAAAGAAAACTAAAACAACTGATGCTCCAAGAAAAACGCATAGTGCATGAAGCAATAAAAATATAGTGTCTTGAAAGGTGACCTGATTTTTGCCGATGAAGAAGGGGTGCCTTGGGGGCATCCCCAAGCTTTGACGCTTGTACTTCTTGGATATTTCTTGGGGTGATGCGTGGGCATCCCCAAGCTTGAGATTTTGTCCATTCTTCAACTCATCTCATCATTCTCCAATCCCTACACTTGAAAACTTCCTTCATACAAAACTAAACACAATTCTATTAGCAACATTAGTGTAAGCATAACATATAATCAACCTCTTTTTGCTTCAGGTTTCAACCTAAAACCACCACATATAAAGTATATACTACTGTAGTAACTTCCCCAAAAGTTCCGTGATCAAAAGAACTCAAAAAGAAAGCGATAAAGCAGCAAACACAAATATTGGCAGAAATCTGTCAAAACAGAACAGCTGACAAAGGTCGAATTTTTAGAGGGTTTTCTGTTGCTCAAATCAAAAAGTGTTCAACTAATGAAAGTTTGGATATAACCTGGGACATATGCACAAGAAATCGCAGGTCAAAAACATATACAAAGAATTTATACGAATTTTTACGGTGCAGCACCGAAAACTGTTTCAGGACAGCAATATCCCCAAATCTTACCTCACTCAAATTAGAGGCTTCTCTTGGCACAAAAACGAAATAAAAAGGATAAGGAGCGGTTATTACAGTAGTAATAACTTCCAAGACTCAAATAAAAGAAAAAGTACTGAAAATAAAACAATGGGTTATCTCCCAAGAGTGCTTTTCTTTAACGCCTTTGAGCTAGGCGCAGTAATTTGCAAAGATGCTCACGTGGGCGCCATATAAGAGCTTGAAGAAAAGGCGCCATATAGGAACTTAAAGCAATAGAGAGCATCAAAAAGCAAATGTGGAACACATTTAAATCTAAACCACTTCCTATGAAAAATAGTCTTGTAGAGAGACAAGTCATGAAAACGCAAAGCAAAAAGCATAGGAAGGCAAAACAAGTACAACTTCAAGAATTGCAACATAAAGAGGGGAAACTCAATATTGTTGAGATCCATCAAACCATGTTTCCCTCTCTCATAATAACTTTCAGTAGCATCATGAATAGAATTAACAATAGAACTATCACATAAAGCATCCCTATCATGAGCCACATGCATAAAAGGATTAATACTCCCTACATGAACAATAGTAGTAGGAGCAGATTCAATAGAATAATTATTCTCATCACCATAATCATCAAAAATAGGAGGCATATTATAATCATAACTATTTTTTTCCTCAAAAGTAGGTGAATTGAAAACATTATACTCATCATCATAAACTAGAGGCTTAGTATCATCACAAGATAGAGAACTACTATGTCGCATAGCATATTCATCAAACATATCATCATAAGAAGGAACATGGATAGCACTAATGGTACAACAATTATTAACCTTAGAATTGGTACCAAAAAGATTTTCAATATCAAAAGTAGAGTGCTTTTTCCCAATCATGATCACTAACATAAGTAATAGGCATAGGAACATCATCCCAATCTGAATTATCATAATCTATAGCAGGATCATAACGCTTAGGGGAAGATACCGTGTCCTCTCGCCTCTTACTCCTCTTCTTCTTCTTCTTCTTCTTCTTCTTCTTCTTACTCTTCTTACTCTCTCCTTTAGGAGGGAGAGACTTGAAGGGCATCTTCTCCACATATTCTTTAGGAGGGAAAGGCATCTTTTCCACATAATCTGGCTTGCTGACAGAAACAACAGAAGAAACTTTGGAGGATTCCTCCTCTCTATTAATAAGATCGAAACATCTATTAGTCCTATCATAGCTTGGCAAAACATCATGTTTTATAAGATCTTGTAAGTAAGTATTTGCGAGGCAATCTTTAGCACAATAGAGATGACAACCACGAAGGGTGCTATTAAGATCAACATCATTCATGTCTACCAAAGCAATCTTTCTAGATATCTCTTCACAATTCAAAAACAAAGTAAGCTCATCATACTGATTGAAAGTAATCTTATCATCACAATACAAATCTGCGGTACTCGTTCGATTAATTGGGCATTGAAAATTAAAGTGCCCCATTTCACCGCAAAATTCACAAAGAAAAGGATAAAGCTCACAAACCCATTCACCAAGCACATCTAGATCCTTGAGCCACATACTGGTTTCTTCATTTACGTGGGTGATGCAATAATCTTCCTTGTTGTAACTCTGTTCACAAGGTCTATGTACTCCACAAAAATTAACATGCTTATAAGAAATAGGACTTTTAGAAGTTTGAGCATGTTTATTGCAATCATCAATAACAATATCACTTTCTATGCAAGTGTCCTTAAAAGGTTCATGATACACGTCCCCATTTCCTTTAGGAACATTCATATGGGAAGCAAAGGCTTTAAAGCAATCAACCATAATTTGAGGATCAAGACCATATTTAGCAATAAGCTCTTGAAAATTAGTAGTTTCAGCGAAAGACTTAATGCAATCAAACTCATAATTCATACCTGATCCTTTACCTTTGTCGCTATCCCAACCTTCAATATTGTTTTGAATTGTTTCAAGCAGACCCCACTTGGTGTCGACATCCTTGCTTGTGAAAGACCCATCAAAGCATGCATCTAGATAGTCCTTGTAATGTCCTGAAAGCCTTGCATAAAAATTATTAATAATAATATTACGGGGAAGATCATGAATAGGACATTTATGCATTAGTAACTTCAATCTTCCCCATGCTTGGGCAATGCTTTCTCCCTCATGAGGCCAAAAGTTATATATCCGATTACGATCTTTATGAATTTCACTTGGAGGATAAAACTTGGAATAAAAGAGAGACACAATTTCCTCCCATGCAATAGATGGACCATCTTCAAGCAGCCGATACCATTCCTCAGCTCTGCCTTTCAGTGACAAAGAGAATAGCTTCTTCTTAACTTGGTTCATTTAAATACCTGCACACTGGAACAACTCGCATAATTCATGTATAAAAAGCAAATGATCACCAGGATGGACAGTTCCATCTCCTAAATAGCAGTTATTCTTAACATGATCAACAATTTTCATAGGTATTTTAAAAGGATGAGGAGCACAAGCATCATTAGAAACATCACATATGGGAGATAAAATATCATCAGAGCAAACTTTCTCCACTAAAGCTGGGGGACTAAAAATATCATACTTAACAAAACCAGCTTCCCCAAGCTTAGACTTTTCCATAGCATTAGCAATAACGGGATTCAAAGCATTCGTACTAATAACATTGCTATGCGAAATAAGCTCCAAAGGATTTTCAATTTTTTCTTCAAATCTAAAATCAGGAAAAAGACTAAAGAACTCTTTGTTTTCCATTAAGCCTAACTAGTGAAAATAAAAACAAGAAACAAAAAGATGTAATTGCAGAATCTAAAGGAAATAACTCTGAGCACTCGCACAGGAGGATGCGAGTACCTTTTACCTTACCTCCCCGGCAACGGCGCCAGAAAAGAGCTTGATGTCTACGCACTTCTATTCTTGTAGACACTTGTTGGGCCTCCAAGTGCACACGTTTGTAGAACAGCAGCAAGTTTCCCTTAAGTGGATCACCCAAGGTTTATCGAACTCAGGGAGGAAGAGGTCAAAGCTATCCCTCTCAAACAGCCCTGCAATTACGATACAGAAAGTCTCTTGTGTCCCCAACACACCCAATACACTTGTCAGATGTATAGGTGCACTAGTTCGGTGAAGAGATAGTAAAATACAAGTGGTATAGATGATTATAAGTAGTAACTGCAATATAGAATAAAAATCGCTGCGAGCAAACAAGTAACAAAACAGCAAGTAAACGGTGTGCAAAGCTTGGAAACAAGGCCTAGGGATCATACTTTCACTAGTGGACACACTCCCAACAAATATAACATAATTGAACAAATAAACAACCTCTCTCCACTATGGTACTCTGAATTACTCTCCTATTGAATAACACTAATCATTGTGTAGTGGCTACAGAAGCACCCCTTAAAGTTCATCAAGTACTTGACAAACACCACTCATAGAGACATCCAAATCAGATCACAACTCAAGATAGAAATCATTGCAACTTAGACCAAGTACTAACACGGTGCACACACTGTCAACATTACAACATGAAAGGAGGAATAGATCACTCAATACTATCATAGTAATAATTATTCTCATAATCCACAAGAGATCACAATCATAGCCTAAACCAAGTACCACCATGATGCACGCACTGTCACCATTACACCATGGCAGGAGGAATAGATTACTTTAATAACATCACTAGAGTACACTATAATAATTAAACATAGGAGTAGCATAATATCTGAATAATAACATCTACTTGTTCAACATGATACAAAGCTCACGATCACATAAAGATCACATCATGGGAGAGAGAGGTGAACCACATAGCTACCGGTAGAGCCCTTAGCCCCGGGGATGAACTACTCCCTCCTCATCATAGGAGACAGCAAGGTTGATGGAGATGGCGGTGAGGTCGATGGAGACGGCAGAGACGGCGATGGAGACCGATGGAGATGGCTCCGGGGGCACTTCCCCGTCCCGGTAGGGTGCCGGAATAGAGACTTCTGTCCCCCGAAATTCATCCGTGGCGGCGGCGGAGCTATGGAACTGCTTCTGGAAAATTGCCGACTCTTTTAGGGTTTTCCGTCCTGAGGCTTTATATAGGCGAAGGGGCGTCGTCAGAGGTGGAGCCAGGCGCCCTCATGCGGGGCCCGCGCGGCCAGGGGCCTGGCCGCGCCGCCCCTGCGTGTGGGGCCCTGGTGGCCCCCCTCCTACTCTCCTTCGGATCTCTGGAAGCTTCCGGGAAAAATAAGACTTCAGGAACTTGTTTCGTCCAATTCCGAGAATATTTCCTGTGTAGCACTCTGAAACACAAAAACAGTAGAAAATAGGGAACTGGAACTGTGGCAACTCGTTAATAGGTTAGTTCCGGAAAATGCATAAAAGTGCCACTAAGTGTAACGAAACAATAGGCAAATGGTGTAAAAACAAGCATGGAGCATCAAAAATTATAGATACGTTTGAGACGTATCATGGGGTCCAACCATTTATTGCAGCAAACAAAACAAAAAAAACTGAAAGCGAAAATAAAGACGCTCCAAGAAAAACACATAGCATATGAAGCAATAAAAATATAGTGTCTTGAAAGATGACCTGATATTTTGTTGATGAAGAAGGGGTGCCTTGGGCTATCCCCAAGCTTTGACGCTTGTACTTCTTGGATATTTCTTGGGGTGACATAGGCATCCCAAAGCTTGAACTTTTGTCCATACTTCATCTCATCTCATAATTCTCCTTTCCCTACACTTGAAAACTTTCTTCATACAAAACTTCACACAATTCTTATTAGCAACATTAGTGTATGCAAGATAGTAAATCCACTATTTGGTTCAGTTTCAACTCAAGTATAACACCCATTAAAATATTAGCTACTGTAGCAACTTATCTCAAAAGTTCCATGATCAAAAGAACTCAAAAAGAAAGAGATCAAGAGGCAAACGCAAATAGTGGCAGAAATCTGTCAAAACAGAACAACTGATAAAGATCGATTTTTTTGAAAATCTTCCGATGCTCAAATCGAAAAGTGCAAAACTAATAAAAGTTAGACAATAACCTAGGGCATGTGCATAAGAAATCTCAGATCAAAATGACGTTTTGGGAATTTTCTCGAATTTTTACAGTGCAGCGCAGAAATCTATTTCAGGATAGCAACTTTCCCAAATCTTACCTTCCTCCAATTAGAGGTTCTTCTTGGCACAAAAACGAAATAAAAAAATTATAAGGAGAGGTCATTACAGTAGTAATAACTTCCAAGACTCAATAAAAAGAAAAATTACTGAAAATAAAACATTGGGTTATCTCCCAAGAGTGCTTTTCTTTAACGCCTTTGAGCTAGGCGCAAAAAGTAGAAATCAAGTATTTGCAAGTGTTGAAGCATCAAGTTCATAATTTGCTCTAATGACAGAGTCAAAAATTAACTTCTTTCTCTTTCTAGGGAAGTGTTCCATACCTTTCTTGAGTGGGAATTGATATTTAATGGTGCCTTCTTTCATGTCAATAATATCACCAACAGTTCTAAGAAAAGGTCTTCCCAAAATAATAGGACAAGAGGCATTGCATTCAATATCCAAAACAAGGAAATCAAAGGGAACAAGGTTATTGTTAACCATAATAAGAACAACATTAATCCTTCCCAAAGGTTTCTTCTTAGCAACATCAACAAGAGGAACATCAAAATAACAATTTTCTAACGGTGGTAAACCAAGCATATCATAAATTTTTCTAGGCATAATAAAAATACTTGCACCAAGACCACATAAAGCATTACAATCAAAATCATTCACATTCATCTCGATGATGGGCTCCCAACCATCTTCTAACTTTTTAGGAATAGAAACTTTTTGTTTCAACTTAACCTCTCTAATTTGCATGAGAGCATTCGTAATATGTTTCGTAAAAGCCACATTCATAGAGCTAGCATTAGGACTTCTAGCAAGCTTTTGCAAGAAGAAAATTACTTCAGAAATATTACAACCATCAATATCAAAATCATTAAAGGTAGTAGAACTATTGTCTCCCATACTCTGAAAAATTATAGCACTTTTATTATAAAAAGTTTCTGTAGTTTTAGGCAATTTTGCACAAGGAGTATGAATTTTCTCTACACCAATCATTCTACCATTAAAAGAAGGTGTTTTGCTAGCATTTGAAACAATATCACTAGTGGTGGTAATAGTACAAACCTTCATATTTCTAGCCATCTCATCTTCTCTTTTCCACCTAGCATGCAATTCTGCTAACATCCTAACATTATCATCAATTCTAACCTGAATGGCATTCAAAGTCTTGCTTTCTTTCACATCATGAGGCAAAACCTTTAGTTTCAGAAGTTCAACATCAAGAGCAAGGCTATCAACTTTAGAAGCAAGAACATAAATTTAACCAAACTTTTCCTCAACAGACTTATTAAAAGTAGTTTGTTTACTAATGAAGTCCTTGAGCATGACTTCAAGATCAGAGGGCGCGTCCCTATTGTTGCTGTAGGAATTACCATAACCATTACCATCAGTAGAAGGATACGGCCTATAATTGTTGCTACCAACATTGTTTCTATATGCATTGTTGCTGAAATTATTATTTCTAAAGAAGTTTACATCAACATGCTCTTCTTGAGCAACCAAAGAGGCTAAAAGAACATTATTAGGATCAACATGATCTCTATCATTAGCAAGCATAGCCATAATGGTATCAATCTTATCACTCAAGGAAGAGGTTTCTTTAACAGAATTTACCTTCTTACCTTATGGAGCTCTCTCGGTGTGCCACTCAGAATAATTTACCATCATATTATCAAGGAGCTTTGTTGTGGCGCCCAGGGTGATGGACATAAAGGTACTTCCAGCAGCTGAATCCAAGATATTTCTTGAAGAAAAATTTAGTCCTGCATAAAAGGTTTGGGTAATCATCCAAGTAGTCAGTCCATGAGTGGGACAATTCTTTATCAAAGATTTCATTCTTTCCCAAGCTTGAGCAACATGTTCATTATCAAACTGTTTAAACCTCATAATATCACTTCTCAAAGATATAATCTTATTAGGAGGATAAAATTTTCCAATAAAAGCATCCTTGCACTTAACCCAAGAATCAATACTATTTCTAGGAAAAGATAGCAACCAATCCTTAGATCTTCCTATCAAAGAAAAAGGAAACAACTTAAGCTTAATAATATCTCCATATACATCCTTATACTTTTGCATCTCACATAGCTCAACAAAATTGTTGAGATGAGCTGCAGCATCATCAGTACTAACACCAGAAAATTGGTCTTTCATAACAAGATTCAACAAAGCAGGTTTAATTTCATAAAAATTTGCCTCAGGAGCAGGTGGCGCAATAGGAGTGCAGATGAAACCATTGTTGTTTGTGCTAGTAAAGTCACACAACTTGTTGTTCTCAGGAGTACTCATTCTAGCAAGACTAAAAGCAGACAAGCAAAAATAACAACTCTAAAGGAACTATTTTTTTGGGATTTTTGATAAAAAGATGCAAACAAAAAATAAAGTAAAGAAAGTAAGCAAAACAATAACAAAGTAAAAGATTGGAAGCGAGAGACTCCCGTTGTAGAAATGCTCTTTCTTCCCGGCAACGGCACCAGAAAAATGCTTGTTAGCAGTTGCTACTTGGTGATGGCGCCAGAAAAGAGCTGCTGGCTGGTTGATGTGTATAGCAGACAGTCCTTGTGCGTGGTGAATGACCAGCCCGTTGGGAACCCCAAGAGGAAGGTATGATGTGTATAGCAGCTAGTTTTCCCTCAGTTAAGAAACCAAGGTTTAATATCGGTCAGGAGAGGAGAGACAAACGACTGAAGGTGATGCGGAACCTGCACACACACAAACAAATACTTTGCTCCCAACTTGCGATGAGGTTGTCAATCTCACCGGTTTGCTTGAAACAAAGGTTATGAGTGTATCGAGTGGAAAACAGTAATAATATGCTAGTAAAGTAAACAGTGCGGGAAAAGTAAACAGGTGATAACAATATGATTAAAATAGGACCGGGGTCCACAGTTCACTAGTGGTGTCTCTCCATAGATAAAATAACATGCTGGGTAAACAAATTACAGTTGGGCAATTGATAGAATAAAGATAACGTGATATGTCAAGAAGATCACTATGAGATTTACTCTGGGCATTACAACAAAATACATAGACCGCCATCCAACTGCATCTATGACTAATAATCCACCCCCGGGGATATCAATCCGAACACCCTAGAAGTATTAAGTTGCGAACAATAGATAATTGCATTAAGCAAAGTGTGTAATGTAAACAAAGCATATGCCCTTGAGCATATGAATGTTGTTTTCTCCCTAGTAGCAACAGCACATCTACCACCTTAGAGGTTTCTGTCACTCCCCCAGGTGAAATAGCGACATGAACCCACTATCGAGCATAAATACCCCCTCTTGGAGTCACTAGCAACTACTCGGCCAAGATAGCTACTAACAACGGAGAGCATGCAAGATCATAAACAACATAGAGATAACAAAAGATATAATTCAGTACAGCAACTTAATCATAAACACCAATATTCATCGGATCCCAACAAACCAACATCATAGAATTACATAACGGTGATCTCAATCATGTAGGGCAGCTCATGAGATCTAAACATGAAGCACATGGTGGAGAAGACAACCATCTAGCTACTGCTATGGACCCATAGTCCAAGGTAGACTACTCACTCATCGCTCCGGAGGCAAGCATGGCGATGAAGAAGACCTCCGGTGGCGATTCCCCTCTCCGGCAGGGTGCCGGGAAGAGCTTCTGGACCCTCCCGATCTTTGGGTCGACGGTGGCGGCGGATCGCGATGTGTTCTAGAAATCTGATCGGGTCCTTAGGTTTTTTCCGTCGGGGGGTCTTTATAGGCGAAGGGGCGATGTCAGAGGTGGAGCCAGGGGCTCTCACACATGGGTGGCACGGCCAGGGGCCTGGCCGCGCCAGCCCTATGTGTGGGGCCCTGGTGGCCCCCCTCCGACACTTCTTCGGATCTCTGGAAGCTTCCGGGGAAAATAAGACTTCAGGAACTTGTTTCATCTAATTCCGAGAATATTTCCTGTGTATCACTTCTGAAACACAAAAACAGCAGAAAACAGGAAACTGGCACTGTGGCAACTTGTTAATAGGTTAGTTCCGGAAAATGCATAAAAGTGCCACTAAGTGTAACGAAACAATATGCAAATGGTGTAAAAACAAGCATGGAGCATCAAAAATTATAGATACGTTTGAGACGTATCAAGCATCCCCAAGCTTAACTCCTGCTCGTCCTCGAGTAGGTAAGTGATAACAAAGAATAATTTTTGAGGTGACATGCACCTACACAATCTTGATCATATATGTAAGCATTGGTGAGCTGGGATCAATAGAACTTAAAACATGGGCATGAAAGATATAATCATGACAATAAGAAACTTAGCAACCATGTTGTAAACATGCAAATGAACACAAACAAAAGATCATGATAATGAAACAATGAAAGTCAAACGTGTGTTCAAATCATAAGGAAAAACATACAAATGGTTTTCAGCTTGTCCTTCAAAGAGAGCAAAACATAAATGCATAGGACACCTCAAAGTTTAAGAGGGCGACTAGATACAAATAATTTAAGAACAAGTGAAACCAATCATCATGAGTCAATCAATGAACTTTGGGACAATGCATATCACACTAAGAATGACAACTATGCTCTCTTAATGGTGCGTAAAGAAAGAAGGTGGTGACTCAACATAAAAGTAAAAGAAAGGCCCTTCGAAGAGGGAAGCAGTGATTGCAAGTTTTATAACCTTCAAAAATTATTGTACTTACCGGCTTTGAGCTCTCATTGCCCCCATCATAAGCATCTTGAATGGTTAAAGTTAATGCGAGAACAATTATGATGCATATGCTTGACAAATCATAAGTTGAAGACCTCGTGCCCCGTGAATACGAGTACCCAAACCTCATGCTACTTTACTTAGAGTCCCAAGCAAGGCTCTTGTCATTGTAAATATATGTGTATCATTGAGAACCGCCAATGGGGTACCTCCGTGCCCGATGACATGGAACAAGCCCACACCAAAATGACAGGACAAGCATACAATGAACACCTCGACATCTCTTTTATTTGCTATATTGTTTAGCTTTTTATTGTGAGATGCGTCGTCGAATGTTCACCATGGGTATGCTACAAATTTCCACCATGAATTATGCATGGCTTAGATTGGCGGCCCGGCGTTTCCCTAACACATATAAAAACTCCATGATCCTCACAAGATTCCCAATTCATTTCACACCGCGGGCATCCATAAACAAAAGATCACGATATCAACTCAAATAGAAGTGCAATGTTGAAAGCTTGCCCATGACAGCATGGCTGGGCTAGAATCCAACTTACAACTTGCAAGCATAACAACTCAACATAAAAGACCACAATGTCAAATTTTTAAGAACAGGAAAAAGTAAAGTGTGCCTTCCGGTTCGTGAGAGCTTTACTGACCAAATTTCGCATAACACTGGTAAGAGTTTAATTTGAAGAGAATATAAAAGCAAGTCAAATTTACTTGGAATAGCAAATTGATAGTAGGTATGTATGGTGGACACTTTGGAAAACTTTGGCTTTTAGGAGTTGGATGCACGAGTAGAGCTCATACTCAGTACAAGGCGAGGGCTAGCAAAAGACTGGGAGCGACCAACTAAGAGAGCAATAATGGCCATAATCATGCAAAGCGACAAAGCGACATTAAAAGAAGCATAAGATGGCATCAAAATTCAAAAACTAAATGATCATGAAGGCTATTGGCGACTTTGTAAGAGTCTAACATGTGTGAGCATGCGCCAAGTCAACCCAAATAAAGCATCAAGGAGAAAACCAAAATAACGCTTCCATACAATAAAAACAACGCATGATTTTTTCAAAGGCTCATTAAACAATCTCAGTTATTTGAGACAAGTCATGCTACAGCAAAACCACTAAGCATACTATCAAAAAGACATCAAGCATGACATGAAAAAGCCTAAGCCGCAGTCTACACAAGCTCCTTCTTGTACCACTATTTTGCACAAAGCTTTTCTCTTTTCCAACACCATTTGAAATTTTTATAAACACCTCTTTTGATGAAAACCAATAAAGATCAGAGGCAAAAATACACCTTGATGAAAAGATATGACAAGGTCTGAACGCAAATCAAGGCAAAAATGAAAACCAAAAGCAGTAGCAGAAAAAGTAGAACGCTCGATTTTTAATAAGAGTGAAAACTAGAGCGTTCCTTGCAAATGAAAACGAGTACATCTCCTCCAAAGGAAATTTGTTGGGGTCCAACCATTTATTGCAGCAAACAAACAAACTAAACAAACTAAGAAAACTAGAACAACTGACGCTCCAAGAAAAACACATAGTGCATGAAGCAATAAAAATATAGTGTCTTGAAAGGTGACCTGATTTTTGCCGATGAAGAAGGGGTGCCTCGGGGGCATCCCCAAGCTTTGACGCTTGTACTTCTTGGATATTTCTTGGGGTGATGCATGGGCATCCCCAAGCTTGAGCTTTCGTCCATTCTTCAACTCATCTCATCATTCTCCAATTCCTACACTTGAAAACTTACTTCATACAAAACTAAACACAATTCTATTAGCAACATTAGTGTAAGCATAAAATATATTCAACCTCCTTTAGCTTCAGGTTTCAACTCAAAACCACCACATATAAAATATATACTACTGTAGCAACTTCCACAAGAGTTCCATGATAAAAAAGAACTCAAAAGAAAGCGATAAAGTGGCAAAAACAAATATTGGCAGAAATCTGTCAAAACTGAACAGCTGACAAAGGACGAATTTTTGAAAGGTTTTCTGTCGCTCAAATCAAAAAGTGTCCAACTAATGAAAGTTTGGATATAACCTGGGTCATATGCACAAGAAATAGCAGGTCCAAAAGATATACAGAGAATTTATACGAATTTTTACGGTGCAGCACCGAAAACAGTTTCAGGACAGCAACATCCCCAAATCTTTACCTCGCTTAAATTAGAGGCTTCTCTTGGCACAAAAACGAAATAAACAAGATAAGGAGCGGTCATTACAGTAGTAATGACTTCCAAGACTCAAATAAAAGAAAAAGCACTGAAAAGAAAACATTGGGTTATCTCCCAAGAGTGCTTTTCTTTAACGCCTTTGAGCTAGGCGCAGAAAATTGCGAATCAAGTAATATCAAGTGATGAAGTGCTAGTTACCTCAGTGGGCTCTTTGAAAGTTCCTGTAGATGATCCAACCTGCAAGTCACCCTTAGTGGAACTAAGAGTCTTACCAATTTTAAGAACATGTTGGGTTTTAAGCGCAGAAACCTTGGGAACATACATAAATTTTTGCTCTTTTCCAACAAAAACTTTCTCCTTCTTAAATTTAAGAGAAGAGAAGATTAAGCTAAGAGTCTCCATAGACTCCTCTAGTTTACCTATCCTCAAGTTTTGATTGTCATGAGTAGTGCTAGCCTCCAAAACGGTAATTCTCTTACTAATGTTTTCTACTAATTCACTAACGCGGCTAGCATTTTCTAGGATACTTGGCAAACTTTTCTCTAAAGAGCTGAGCTTTTCCACCACCTCATCCAAGGTGGTCTCAGTTTTGGCAACATGAATAGGTGGTACTCCCACTAAAATTTCAATTATAGTGCATGCTTCTCCAGCGGGAGTACCCAGAAAATTACCTCCTGTAAGAGTATCAAGAACATACCTATTCCAGCTAGATATACCAACATAAAAATTTCTAAGGAGGATCGTGGTAGAGTGCTTTTTGGTACACCTATGATGAGCATTGTTAATACGGTACCAAGCATCTTTTAAACTTTCTCCCCCCTGTTGCTTGAAACTACGAACTTCTACTTCAGGATTACTCATTGTAACAAAACTGAAAGCAGATAAGTAAAAACAACTACCAAGGATTCTAATTTTTTTGGGTTTTTGATAAAAAGCAATGCAGGTAAAATAAATAAAGTAAAGCAAAACAATAACAAAGTAAAGAATGTGTGTGCGAAAACTCCCCTCGCAGAAGTCTTCTTTCCTCCCCGGCAACGGCGCCAGAAAAAAAAGCTGCTACTTGGTGATGGCGCCAGAAAAGAGTTGCTGGCTGGTTGATGTGTATAGCAGACAGTCCTTGTGCGTGGTGAATGACCAGCCCATTGGGAACCCCAAGAGGAAGGTATGATGTGTATAGCAGCTAGTTTTCCCTCAGTAAAGAAACCAAGGTTTAATATCGGTCAGGAGAGGAGAGACAAACGACTGAAGGTGATGCGGAACCTGCACACACACAAACAAATACTTTGCTCCCAACTTGCGATGAGGTTGTCAATCTCACCGGTTTGCTTGAAACAAAGGATATGAGTGTATCGAGTGGAAAACAGTAATAATATGCTAGTAAAGTAAACAGTGCGGGAAAAGTAAACAGGTGATAACAATATGATTAAAATAGGACCGGGGTCCACAGTTCACTAGTGGTGTCTCTCCATAGATAAAATAACATGCTGGGTAAACAAATTACAGTTGGGCAATTGATAGAATAAAGATAACGTGATATGTCAAGAAGATCACTATGATATTTACTCTGGGCATTACAACAAAATACATAGACCGCCATCCAACTACATCTATGACTAATAATCCACCCCCGGGGATATCAATCCGAACACCCTAGAAGTATTAAGTTGCGAACAACAGATAATTGCATTAAGCAAAGTGTGTAATGTAAACAAAGCATATGCCCTTGAGCATATGAATGTTGTTTTCTCCCTAGTAGCAACAACACATCTACCACCTTAGAGGTTTTTGTCACTCCCCCAGGTGAAATAGAGACATGAACCCACTATCGAGCATAAATACCCCCTCTTGGCGTCACTAGCAACTACTCGGCCAAGATAGCTACTAACAACGGAGAGCATGCAAGATCATAAACAACATAGAGATAACAAAAGATATAATTCAGTACAACAACTTAATCATAAACACCAATATTCATCGGATCCCAAAAACCAACATCATAGAATTACATAACGGTGATCTCAATCATGTAGGGCAGCTCATGAGATCTAAACATGAAGCACATGGTGGAGAAGACAACCATCTAGCTACTGCTATGGACCCATAGTCCAAGGTAGACTACTCACTCATCGCTCCGGAGGCAAGCATGGCGATGAAGAAGACCTCCGGTGGCGATTCCCCTCTCCGGCAGGGTGCCGGGAAGAGCTTCTGGACCCTCCCGATCTTCGGGTCGATGGTGGCGGCGGATCGCGATGTGTTCTGGATATCTGATCGGGTCCTTAGGTTTTTTCCATCGGGGGGTCTTTATAGGCGAAGGGGCGATGTCAGAGGTGGAGCCAGGGGCTCTCACACATGGGTGGCGCGGCCAGGGGCCTGGCCGCGCCAGCCCTATGTGTGGGGCCCTGGTGGCCCCCCTCCGACACTTCTTCGGATCTCTGGAAGCTTCCGGGAAAAATAAGACTTCGGGAACTTGTTTCGTCCAATTCCGAGAATATTTCCTGTGTATCACTTCTGAAACACAAAAATAGCAGAAAACAGGAAACTGGCACTGTGGCAACTTGTTAATAGGTTAGTTCCGGAAAATGCATAAAAGTGCCACTAAGTGTAACGAAACAATATGCAAATGGCGTAAAAACAAGCATGGAGCATCAAAAATTATAGATACGTTTGAGACGTATCAGCAGTGCTAGCCGCTCAGTTGGGAACCCCAAGAGGAAGGTGTGGTGAGCACAGCGGCAAGTTTCCCTCAATTATGAAACCAAGGTTTAATCGACCAGTAGGAGAAAGCAACCACTTCTGAAGGTTGATTCTAGCTGGCTTTTGGCAAGACGCACTACCGGCGCCAGCAGCAACGTGGAACCTGCACACAACACAACCAAAATACTTTGCCCCAACTTCCAGTGAGGTTGTCAATCTCACTGGTTTGCTGTAAACAAAGGATTAAACGTATCATGTGGTAATAGATGTTTGTTTGCAAGAAAGTAAATAATGCTTGTAGAAAGTAAACGGTAATATATATGTAAAAGAATGGACCAGGGTCCACAGTTCACTAGAGGCGTCTCTCTATAAAGATAAATAACATGCTGGGTAAACAAAATACAGTTGGGCAATTGACAGAATAAAGAATGCATAGCAATGCATGTACATGTCATGAAGATCACTATGAGATTCACTTGGGCATTACAACATAATACATAGACCGTAATTGACAAGGGTATAGATAATAGAGCCCGTTAGTTGAGTACCCCTGAGGCCCGTTAAGCTAGGCCCAAGTGTAATACTAGTCGAGATACGAGTTCATGTCGTATATCGATATTGTAATCTGTGTCGGATGCCTCCCGTACCTTGAGACCTGGCCACCTATATATAGGGGCCAGGAGAGGATGGGGAGGGACAGATTGAGAGTAATCCAAAGTTCACCACCACGTTTACTTTCGATACACACCTTGTTTGACTGATTTTACCTTCGAGTTCATCCGACGCCCTATTCCCCCGATCCTAAGTCCTTCATATTGGACATTTGCCGAGTTAACCCTCGTCAGTAATCCAACTGCATCTATGACTAATAATCCACCCATCGGATGTCATCCGAGCAACCGTTGGGTATTAAGTTGCAAGCAACAGATTGTCGCCTTAAGCAAAGTGTATAATGTAAACAATACAAATGTCCTTGAACACAAGATTGTTGTTTTCTCCCTAGTAGCAACAGCACATCTACAACCTTAGAGGCATAAATATTATTGTCACTCTCCCAGATTACTAGAGGCATGAACCCACTATCGAGCATAAATACTCCCTCTTGGAGTTACTAGCATCTACTCGGCCAAGATATCTACTAGCAACGGAGAGCATGCAAGATCATAAACAACATAGAGATGATAATTCACAAATCAACTTGACATAGTCCTCAATATTCATCGGGGATCCCAACAAACACAACATGTAGAATTACATAACGATGATCTTGATCATGATAGGCAGATCACAAGATCTAAACATGAAGCACATGGAGGAGAAGACATCCATCTAGCTACTGCTATGGACCCATAGTCCAAGGTAGACTACTCACACATCACTCCAGAGGCAGGCATGGTGATGAAGAAGGCCTCTGGTGGTGATTCCCCTCTTTGGCAGGGTGCCGGGAAGAGCTTCTGGACCCTCCCGATCTCGGGTCGACAACGGCGGCGGATCCTCTTTGGACTTCTAGAAGCTTCGTTAAATAATAGGAGGTTCGGCTTTTGTTTCGTCCAATTCTGAGAATATTTCCTATGTAACTTTTCTGAAACACAAAAATAGCATAAAACAGGGAACTGGCACTGTGGCATCTTGTTAATAGGTTAGTCCCGGAAAATGCATAAAAATGCCACGAAGTGTAACAAAACACTAAGAAAATGGTGTAAAAACAAGCATGGAGCATCAAAAATTATAGATACGTTAGAGACGTATCACCACCTGGTCCACCTCCTGACATTGCCCTTCCGCCTATTTATTCCCTTCGACGGGACAACCCTAAGGTCCTAAACACTTCTCCAGAAAACATACTGCAAGCCGCTGCCATCATCGACACAAAATCGGGAGGGTCCAGAAGCTCTTCCCGGCACCCTGCCGGAGAGGGGAATCGCCACCGGAGGTCTTCTTCATCACCATGCTTGCCTCCGGAGCGATGAGTGAGTAGTCTACCTCGGACTATGGGTCCATAGCAGTAGCTAGATGGTTGTCTTCTCCACCATGTGCTTCATGTTTAGATCTCGTGAGCTTCCCTACATGATCGAGAACACCGTTATGTAATTCTACATGTTGTGTTTGTTGGGATCCGATGAATATTGGTGTTATGATTAAGTTGATGTGCTGAATATTATCTTATGTTATATCTATGTTGTTTATGATCTTGCATGCTCTCCGTTGTTAGTAGCTATCTTTGCCAAGTAGATACTAGTGACGCCAAGAGGGGGTATTTACGCTCGATAGTAGGGTTCATGCCTCTATTTAATCTGGGGGAGTGACAGAAACCTCTAGGGTTGTAGATGTGTTGTTGCCACTAGGGAGAAAACAACATTCTTGTGTCTAAGGACATTTGTTTTGTTTACATTACACACTTTGCTTAATGCAGTTATCTGTTGTTCGCAACTTAATACTCGAGGGGTGTTCGGACGATATCCCCACGAGTGGATTATTAGTCATAGATGCAGTTGGATGGCGGTCTATGTATTTTGTTGTAATGCCCAGAGTAAATCTCATAGTGATCCTCTTGACATATGCACGTTATCTTTATTCTATCAATTGCCCAACTGTAATTTGTTTACCCAGCATATTGTTATTTATCCTATGGAGAGACACCACTAGTGAACTGTGGACCCTGGTCCAATTTCCTTTACATTTCTATCACGTGTTTACTTTACTCAAACTGTTTACTTTCTTGCATACTACTATTGCTTTCCACTCGATACGCTCATTCCTTTGTTTACAGCAAACCGGTGAGATTGACAACCTCATCGTAAGTTGGGAGCAAAGTTCTTGGTTGTGTTGTGTGCAGGTTCTGCATTGCTACTAGTTGAAGACGCGCTAACAAGTATCGATTAACGGTGCCCTTGTTGGAGTGTTACAAAGCTAGCAAGCATCAACTTCTGGAGTTTGGATTTTTCAAACTGGACTGATAAACCTTGGTTTCTTACTGAGGGAAAATTTGCTACTGTGCTCATCATACCTTCCTCTTAGGGTTCCCAACTGGACGGTGATCTACATCAACACCATGCCGCATCAAGCTAATTTTCTGGCACCATTGCCAGGGAAAAAGAAGACTTCTGCAAGGGGAGTTTCGCACGCACATCCTTTACTTTGTTTTAGTTTTGCTTTACTTTATTTTTACTTGCATCGTTTTATCAAAAACACACAAAAATTAGTTTTTTTTATAGTTGTTTATTATGTCTAGTTTAGATGCTACTACTATGTCGCCCGAGGAAATGATCTTCACTTTCAAACAAAAGAGTGAGGAAAGTTTCAAAGAAGCTTGGTCTAGAATTTATGATTAGCATGGAAAAACTGAACCGAAAATGACTTTGAGTTTACTTCTTAGTTTCTTTTACTTTGGACTTCCTCTTCGTTATAGATATGCTTTGGATACTACAGCAGAAGGAGATTTCCTTCATTGTGATGGAGATCTAGCTTTCAATATTATAAAAAAGTTGATTACAATTTATAGCATGCCAACTGATTTTGATTCCTCTCTTGTGAGCATTTTTAATAGACTGAATACTCTTGAAACTAGCACTACTCGTTTGGGTAATTGCTATAGTACTTTGCGCCAGTATTTTGATTATGTGCCAATAAATTCTGAATCTTTGAGTTGGTACCCTACGGTAAAAATCACCATTAGTGGTGAAACTCATGCTCGTTGTGATATTATGTCTGAATTTTGTCTTATGCCAAAGGATGTTTATGAATCTTTGAGTCTTTGGAAACTTTCTGAGGGGGGAGAAGAAATTTCTCTTACTAATAATGCCACTATATTTCCCGTTGGAATAGCTGAAGGAGTTTATACAAAAGTCTTAGAAAAAATGGTATCTACTAATTATCTTGTTATTGAATGTGTAGGAAAAGGACAAATCACAGTTGGAAGGTCTCTACTAAAGCTCCTAGGCGCCATCATTGATGTGGGAAAAGGCACTATAAGATTCATCGCTCCACCTTGTAATAATCACATCTTTCCTAGAGTCAAGAGCAAAGGTAAGAAAGGAAGGCGTAAGGCACCCGTTGATCCTAATGCTTCATCACTTGATATTACTTGATTTGCACTTTCTGTGCCTAGCTCAAAGGCGTTAAAGAAAAGCACTCTTGGGAGATAACCCATTGTTTTACTTTCAGTTCTTTTTCTTTTATTTGAGTCTTGGAAGTTATTACTACTGTAATAACCTCTCCTTATCATTTTTATTTCGTTGTTGTGCCAAGAGAAGCCTCTAATTTGAGTGAGGTAAGATTTGGGGAAGTTGCTGTCCTGAAACAGATTTCGGTGCTGCACCATAAAAATTCGTGAAAATTCTCAGAATATCTTTTTGACCTGAGATTTCTTGTCCATATGCACTAGGTTATATCCAAAATTTCATTAGTTCTACACTTTTTGATTTGAGCAACAGAAAACCCTCGAAAAATCGACCTTTGTCAGCTGTTCTGTTTTGACAGATTTCTGCCACTATTTGTGTTTGCCTCCCGATCCCTTTCTTTTTGAGTTCTTTTGATCACGGAACTTTTGGGGAAGTTGCTACAGTAGTATATGCTTTATATGTGGTGGTTTTGAGTTGAAACCTGAAGCAAAAAAGGGTTGATTCATTATTATGCTTACACTAATGTTGTTAATAGAATTGTGTTGAGTTTTGTATGAAGGAAGTTTTTAAGTGTAGGGATTGGAGAATGATGAGATGAGTTGAAGAATGGACAAAAGCTCAAGCTTGGGGATACCCACGCACCCCAAGAAATATCCAAGAGGTACAAGCATCAAAGTTTGGGGATGCCCCCGAGGCACCCCTTCTTCATCGGCAAAAATCAGGTCACCTTTCAACACACTATATTTTTATTGCTTCATGCACTATGCGTTTTTCCTGGAGCGTCAGTTGCTTTAGTTTTCAGTTTTGTTCAGTTTTGTTTGCTGCGATAAATGGTTGGACCCCAATAAATTTCTTTTGGAGAAGTTGCCTTGCTTTTCATTTGCCAAGAACACTCTGTTTTTCACTCTTATCGTTCAACGACTGTTCTCTTTTTCTAGAACTGCGTTTAGCTTTCATTTTTCGCCTTGATTTTTGTTCAAATCTTATTATATCTTTGCATCAAGGTTTATTTTGACCTCTGGTCCATGTTGGTTTTCATCAAAAGAGTTGTTTTAAAAAGGTTCGAATGGTGTTGGAAAACAGAAAAAGTTTCATGCAAAAAAGTGGTACAAAAAGGAGCTTGTTTAGACTATGGCTTAGACTTTTTCATGTCGTGCTTGATGTCGTTTTCATAGTATGCTTAGTGGTTTTGCTGTAGCATGACTTGTCTCAAATGACTGAGATTGCTTAATGAGCCTTTGAAAAAATCATGCGTTGTTTTTATTATTTGGAAGCATTAATTTGGTTTTCTCCTTGATGCTTTATTTGGGTTGACTTGGCGCATGCTCACACATGTTTGACTCATACAAAGTCGCCATAAGCCTCTATGATCATTTAGTTTTTGACTTTTGATGCCATCTTATGCTTCTTTTAATGTTGCTTTGTCGCTTTGCATGATTATGGCCATTATTGCTCTCTTAGTTGGTCGCTCCCAGTATTTTGCTAGCCCTCACTTTGTACTGAGTATGAGCTCTACTCGTGCATCCAACTCTTAAAAACCAAGTTGTTCCAATGTGTCCACCATACATACCTATTAGCAATTTGCTATTCCAAAGTACATTTGACTTGCTTTTATTTATCCTTCAAATTAAACTCTTTTTAGTATTATGCGAAAATTGGTCAGTAAAGCTCTCACAAACCTGATGGCACACTTTACTTTTCTCAATTTTAAAATTTTGACATTGTGGCTCTCTTATGTTGAGTTGTTATGCTTGCAAGTTGTAAGTTGGAAATTAGCCAAACCATGCCGTCATGAGGTAAGCTTTCAACATTGCACTTCTTATTTGAGTTGATATCGTGATTTTTTGTTTATGGATACTCGCGATGTGAAACAAGTTGGGAATCTTGTGGGATCATGGAGTTTATATATGTGTTAGAGAAATACATGGGCCGCTAATCTAAGCCATGCATAATTCATGGTGGAAATTTACAACATGCCCATAGTGGACATTCGACGACGCATCTCAAAATAAAAAGCTATACCAATGGTAAATAAAAGAGATGTCGAGGTGTTCATTGTCTGTTTGTCTTGTCATTTTCATGTGGGCTTATTCCATATCATCGGGCAGTAGGTACCCCATTGGCGATTCTCGATGATACGCATATATTTACAATGACAAGAGCTTGCTTGGGACTCTAAGTCGAGTAGCATGAGGTTTGGGTATTCGTACTTCATGGGACACGAGGTTTTCAACTTATGATTTGTCAAGCATATGCTTCATAATTGTACTCGCATTAACTTTAACCATTCAAGATGCCTATGATGGGGGCAATGAGAGCTCAAAGCTAGTAAGTACCATAATTTTTGAAGGTTTATAAAACTCGCAATCACTGCTTCCCTCTGTGAAGGGCCTTTCTTTTACTTTTATGTTGAGTCTCCACCTTCCACCTTTATGCACCGTCTAAGAGAGCATAGTTGTCATTCTTAGTATAATGTGCATTGTCCCAAACTTTATCATTGATTGATTCATAATTTTGGTTTCACTTGTTCTTAAATTAATTGTATCTAGTCGCCCTCTTAAACTTGAATGTGTCCTATGCATTTATGTTTTGCTATTCCATGAAGGACAAGCTGAAAACCATTTGCTATGTTTTTCCTTATGATTTGAACACACATTTGACTTTCATTGTTTCATTTTCATGATCTTTCGTTTGTGTTCTTCTTCATGTTATAACATGGTTGCTAAGTTTCTTCTATCAAGATTATGTCTTTCATGCCCATGTTTTCAGTTCTTTTGATCCCAGCACTCAATGCTTACATAGATAATCAAGATTGTGTAGGTGCATGTCACCTCAAAAATTATTCTTTGTTATCACTTACCTACTCGAGGACGAGCGGGAGTTAAGCTTGGGGATGCTTGATACGTCTCTAACGTATCTATAATTTTTGATGCTCCATGCTTGTTTTTACACCATTTGCTTAGTGTTTTGTTACACTTCGTAGCATTTTTATGCATTTTCCGGGACTAACCTATTAACAAGATGCCACAGTGCCAGTTCCCTGTTTTCTGCTGTTTTTGTATTTCAGAAAAGTTACACAGGAAATATTCTCGGAATTCGATGAAACAAAAGCCGAACCTCCTATTATTTAACGAAGCTTCCATAAGTCCGAAGAGGAGACGGAGGGGGGCCACGGGCCGGCCACACAACAGGGCGGCACAGCCCAGCCCCTGGCCGCACCCCCTATGTGTGAGATCGCCCTGGTCCACCTCTGACGCTGCCCCATCGCCTATAAAGACCCCTGACGGGAAAAACCTAAACACCCGATCAATTTTCCAAAAACACATCGCGATCCGCCGCCGTCATCGACCCGAGATCGGGAGGGTCCAGAAGCTCTTCTCGGCACCCTGCCGAAGAGGGGAATCGCCACCGGAGGTCTTCTTCATCGCCATGCTTGCCTCCGGCGCGATGAGTGAGTAGTCTACCTTGGACTATGGGTCCATAGCAGTAGCTAGATGGTTGTCTTCTCCACCATGTGCTTCATGTTTAGATCTCGTGAGCTGCCCTACATGATTGAGATCACCGTTATGTAATTCTACATGTTGTGTTTGTTGGAATCTGATGAATATTGGTGTTATGATTAAGTTGATGTGTTGAATATTATCTTATGTTATCTTTATGTTGTTTATGATCTTGCATGCTCTCCGTTGTTAGTAGCTATCTTGGCCAAGTAGATACTAGTGACTCCAAGAGGGGGTATCTATGCTCGATAGTTGGGTTCATGCCTCTATTTAATCTGGGGGAGTGACAGAAACCTCTAAGGTTGTAGATGTGTTGTTGCCACTAGGGATAAAACAACATTCTTGTGTCTAAGGACATTCATTTTGTTTATATTACACACTTTGCTTAATGCAGTTATCTGTTGTTCGCAACTTAATACTCGAGGGGTGTTCGGACGATATCCCCATGAGTGGATTATTAGTCATAGATGCAGTTGGATGGCTGTCTATGTATTTTGTTGTAATGCCCAGAGTAAATCTCATAGTGATCCTCTTGACATATGCACATTATCTTTATTCTATCAATTGCCCAACTGTAATTTGTTTACCCAGCATGTTGTTATTTATCCTATGGAGAGACACCACTAGTGAACTGTGGACCCCGATCCAATTTCCTTTACATTGCTATCACATGTTTACTTTACTCGCATTGTTTACTTTCTTGCATACTACTATTGCTTTCCACTCGATACGCTCATTCCATTGTTTACAGCAAACCGGTGAGATTGACAACCTCATCGTAAGTTGGGAGCAAAGTTCTTGGTTGTGTTGTGTGCAGGTTCCGTGTTGCTACTAGTTGAAGACGCGCTAACAAGTATCGATTAACGACGCCCTTGTTGGAGTGTCACGAAGCTAGCAAGCATCACCTTCTGGAGTTTGGCTTTTTCCTATTGGACTGATAAACCTTAGTTTCTTACTGAGGGAAAATTTGCTACTGTGCTCATCATACCTTCCTCTTGGGGTTCCCAACTGGACGGTGATCTACATCAACACCGTGCCGCATCAGGTGGTCACACCACCTAGTGGCGCGGCCAGGGGGTGGCCCGCGCCACCACTAGGTGTGGCTGCCTCTTGGTCCATCTCCGGCTCTCCTTTGGATTCCGTCTTCATGTCAGGTAATTAGGAAATTTAGCTTTTGTTTCGTCCAATTCCGAGAATATTTCCTGTGTAACTTTTCGGAAACACAAAAACAACAGAAAACAGGAACTGGCATTGTGGCATCTTGTTAATAGGTTAGTTCCAGAAAATGCATAAAAATGCCACGAAGTGTAAATAAAACACAAAGCAAATGGTGTATAAACAAGCATGGAGCATCAAAAATTATAGATACGTTTGAGACGTATCACTCAGTGATCTTGTTAGGAATATTATAAAGAGGCATGATGAATAATGGGGTAATTGTAGAGGTTGCCATATTCATAGTCATGGGTAAAGCCTGAGGGTAACTAGGGTGGGTCATCGCCCACCCTGACCGTACACCAATTAGAAGAAAGCAAGACTAGGACTTTGCTCCCGAATCATCCATGACCCACAAGAAATTTGCCTAATCTTAATTGGCCCTCTTACATGCTCGTACTCCCATGGTCCATTTACAACCAAGGATGTCCTGGACCCATATTAACACCGCTAGATTCAACAAACACCCGCTAGGGATGGAGTTCAGAAAAATGAAGCCATCTGATAAGGGTATAGCTATTAAGGCATGTCATCTTAGCACCCTTGGGGCCCAAGAGTTAGGCCCAAGCAAAGATGTAATCAAAGTACGAGATGATATCGTATACAGATATTGTAATTTGTATTGAACCCGACCGGATCCTTGAGACCTGGCCACCTATATATAGGGGCCAGGAGAGGCCAACCAAGGACAGATTGAGATTGAGCCAATTGATTACTAGCTTATTCTCAACACACATCAAGTTTCGCCTAGTTTGACTGATTTTTACCTTCGAGTTCATCCGACGCTCTCTTCCCCCGATCCTAAGTCCTTCATCTACGACATTTGCTGAGTTAACTCACCGTCTCTACTCCGTGCTTCCAACACTTTGTCTTGTTCCCTCCATCATGGATTTCTGGTTCCCCTAATCCTAGAGAGAGCGGGGAGGCACAATAGGTGATTTTGTATGTCTAGGGTGCCCCAGAGTCTGTAACAATTATGTCCTACACTATTGGCTACATCAAGGAACAACAGGCTTGTCAATCTTCACCTTTAAGACTCAGTACTAGTGGTGACATGACATAGTGTACTTTTTCTGAGTTGAATGCATTTGTTAGGAGTTTATGTTTATCATCCAACAAAATGTAGTAAAAAAAGAATTCATTATTGATGGATTGGGTATTTTTATTACAGAACTCTCAATAGAGTTGACAGTTGTGTCTTTCTAATTGCCAAGTGATAATCCCCAAGAGCAGGGAATAACTGTAGCACAATTTGATAAGTATTTGAGTGTCGAATCCACGAGGAGCTGAAGGTAAACTATTTATTATCTAAAGCCCTATAACCCACTTATATGGCATTTAATGCAATGCAATGAACTACAAGGTGTAAGATAATTTTTACTTTTAACTAGAAAACTATAGTGTTTAAAGTAAATACAGAAAGTAAACTATCTAATGCAAGTAAAGTGAAGAGAGGGTAACTCTTGGGAGAAAGTGTTCTAGAAAATTGTATTTCATTTTTTTTGGTTGTCACAATTAGTGAAACACATTTATATCTAGATGCATAAGTATTAAACACAATAAAGCATAAAGAACTTGATGATTAAAACCCCAAGGCACTAGAATCTAGAGCAACAATAGGATTAATTAAGGACATGTGTCTACTAAGTGACACTCCTAATCATCACATCTAACTTGTGTAAATAAAATCTATTGTTTCTTCTAGGTGCATAAATATGAGTAGTCAAGTAAATGATCTACTACACACTCTAGTGATTGGTCCCAAGGCCAAGCGAATGTGCTAACAAGGGATTCATTAAGATAAATATGTCCAACCACTGCTTCAAGTTCTAAGGTCCCCAATATATTCCCTGTTAATCAACCATGAATCAATATAGCATGCATATAAGACTTGGAACATGGTTTCTTGTCCACTCCTATCCCTCCTCCTAGCAACATGCAATGGTGACAACCTGATGGTGCGATGTTAAGGCACCCAGTTGGGAACCCCAAGAGGACGGTTTTGTTGAGCACAGCAGCAAATTTCCCTCAGTTGTGAAACCAAGATTTAATCAAACCAGTAGGAGAAGCCAAACTTCAGAAGGTGATGCTTGCTAGCTTCGTGACACTCCGGACAAGGGCTCCAGATCAACTGCTTGTCGGCTGATACGTCTCCAACGTATCCATAATTTTTGATCCACCATGCTTGTTTTTACACCATTTGCTTAGTGTTTCGTTACACTTCGTGGCATTTTTATGCATTTTTCGGAACTAACCTATTAACAAGATGCCATGATGCTTGGTAAATAACCAGCCCGTTGGGAACCCCAAGAGGAAGGTGTGATGAATATAGCAGCAAGATTTCCCCTCAGTACGAAACCAAGGTTTATCGATCAGGAGAGGAAAGAGCCAAACGACTGAAGGTGATGCTTGATAGCCTAGTGACACTCCAACAAGGGCGCCGTTTACGACACTTGTTAGTGCGTCTTCAACCAGTAGCAACGTGGAACCTGCACACAACACAACCAAATACCTTACGATGAGGTTGTCAATCTCACCGGTTTGCTGTAAACAAAGGAATGAGCGTATCGAGTGGAAACTGGTAATAGTATGCGAGTAAAGTAAACAGTGCGAGTAAAGTAAACAGGTGATAGCAATATAAAGGAAATAGGACCGGGGTCCACAGTTCACTAGCGGTGTCTCTCCATGGATAAAATAATACAAGCTGGGTAAACGAATTACATTTGGGCAATTGATAGAATAAAGACAACGTGCATATGAAGAGAGGATCACTATGAGATTTACTCTGGGCATTACAACAAGATACATAGACCGCCATCCAACTGCATCTATGACTAATAATCCACTCACGGGGATATGGTCTGAACACCCCATGAGTATTAAGTTGCGAACAACAGATAATTGCATTAAGCAAAGTGTGTAATGTAAACAAAGCATATGCCCTCGAGCATATGAATGTTGTTTTCCCCCTAGTAGCAACAGCACATCTATAACCTTAGAGGTTTCTATCACTCCCCCAGATTAAATAGAGGCATGAACCCAGTATCGAGCATAAATACCCCCTCTTGGAGTCACTAGCAACTACTCGGCCAAGATAGCTACTAACAACGGAAAGCATGCAAGATCATAAACAACATAGAGATAACAAAGGATAAATTTCAGTACTTCAACTCAAGCATAACACCAATATTCATCGGATCCCAACAAACCAAACATGTAGAATTACATAACGGTGATCTCAATCATGTAGGGCAGCTCATGATATCTAAACATGAAGCACATGGTGGAGAAGACAACCATCTAGCTACTGCTATGGACCCATAGTCCAAGGTAGACTACTCACTCATCGCTCCGGAGGCAAGCATGGCGATGAAGAAGACCTCCGGTGGCGATTCCCCTCTCCGGCAGGGTGCCGGGAAGAGCTTCTGGACCCTCCCGATCTTTGGGTCGACGGCGGCGGCGGATTGCGATGTGTTCTGGAAAACTGATCGGGGCTTTAGGTTTTTCTCGTCGGGGGGTTTTTATAGGCGAAGGGGCATCGTCAGGAGTGGACCGAGGTGGTCTCACACATAGGGGGCGCGGCCCAGCCCCTGGCCGCGCCGCCCTGGTGTGAGGCCACCTCGTGGCCCCACTCCGTCTCCTCTTTGGTTCTCTGGAAGCTTCGGTAAAATTCTGGGCGACTGGCTTTGGTTTCGTCCAATTCCGAGAATATTTCCTGTGTAACTTTTCTGAAACACAAAAACAGCAGAAAATAGGGAACTGGCACTGTGGCGACTTGTTAATAGGTTAGTTCCGGAAAATGCATAAAAGTGCCACGAAGTGTAATGAAACACTAAGCAAATGGTGTAAAAACAAGCATGGAGCATCAAAAATTATGGATACGTTTGAGACGTATCAGCATCCCCAAGCTTAACTCCTGCTCGTCCTCGAGTAGGTAAGTGATAACAAAAGAAATAATTTTTGAGGTGACATGCACCTACACAATCTTGATCATGTATGTAAGCGTTGTGCGCTGGGATCAAAAGAACTTAAAACATGGGCATGAAAGACATAATCTTGATAGAAGAAACTTAGCAACCATGTTATAACATGAAAATGAACACAAACAAAAGATCATGAAAATGAAACAATGAAAGTCAAACGTGTGTTCAAATCATAAGGAAAAACATACAAATGGTTTTCAGCTTGTCCTTCATGGAGAGCAAAACATAAATGCATAGGACACCTTCAAGTTTAAGAGGGCGACTAGATACAAATAATTTGAGAACAAGTGAAACCAACAATATGAATCAATCAATGAAAACTTTGGGACAATGTACATTATACTAAGAATGACAACTATGCTCTCTTAATGGTGCATAAAGATAGAAGGTGGTGACTCAACATAAAAGTAAAAGAAAGGCCCTTCGCGGAGGGAAGCAGTGATTGCAAGTTTTATAAACCTTCAAAAATTATGGTACTTACCGGCTTTGAGCTCTCATTGCCCCCATCATAAGCATCTTGAATGGTTAAAGTTAATGCGAGAACACTTACGATGCATATGCTTGACAAATCATAAGTTGAAAACCTCGTGTCCCGTGAATACGAGTACCCAAACCTCATGCTACTTTACTTAGAGTCCCAAGCAAGGCTCTTGTCATTGTAAGTATATATGTATCATCGAGAACCGCCAACGGGGTACCTCCGTGCCCGATGAAATGGAACAAGCCCACATCAAAATGACAGGACAAGCAAACGATGAACACCTCGACATCTCTTTTATTTACCATTTGTTTAGCTTTTTATTTTGAGATGCGTCGTCGAATGTCCACTATGGGTATGCTGCAAATTTCCACCATGAATTATGCATGGCTTAGATTGGCAGCCCAGGTGTTTCCCTAACACATATACAAACTCCATGATCCCGCAAGATTCCCAATTCATTTCACACCGCGAGTATCCATAAACAAAAGATCACGATATCAACTCAAATAAGAAGTGCAATATTGAAAGCTTGCCCCATGACGGCATGGTTGGGCTAGTCTCCAAATTATAACTTGCAAGCATAACAACTCAACATAAGAGACCACAATGTCAAAAAATTTAGAACGAGAAAAATAAAGTGTGCCATCCAGTTCGTGAGAGCTTTACTGACCAATTTTTGCATAACACTGGTAAGAGTTTAATTTGAAGAGTAGATAAAAGCAAGTCAAATATACTTGGAATAGCAAATTGCTAATAGGTATATATGGTGGACACTTTGGTAAACTTGGTTTTTAGGAGTTGGATGCACGAGTAGAGCTCATACTCAGTACAAGGCGAGGGCTAGCAAAAGACTGGGAGCGACCATCTAAGAGAGCAATAACGGCCATAATCATGCAAAGCGACAAAGCGACATTAAAAGAAGCATAAGATGGCATCAAGAGTCAAAAACTAAATGATCATAGAGGCTATTGGTGACTTTGTAAGAGTCTAACATGTGTGAGCATGCGCCAAGTCAACCCAAATAAAGCATTATTGAGAAAACCAAAATAATGCTTCCAAACGATAAAAACAACGCATGATTTTTTCAAAGGCTCATTAAGCAATCTCAGTTATTTGAAACAAGTCATGCTACAGCAAAACCACTAAGCATACTATCAAAAAGACATCAAGCATGACATGCAAAAGCCTAAGCCGTAGTCTACACAAGCTCCTTCTTGTACCACTTTTTTGCATAAAGCTTTTTCTGTTTTCCAACACCATTCAAACTTTTTATAAACACCTCTTTTGATGAAAACCAATAAAGATCAGAGGCAAAAATACACCTTGATGAAAAGATATAACAAGATCTGAATGCATATCAAGGCGAAAATCGAAAGCCAAACGCAGTTCTAGAAAAAGAAGAACACTCGTTGAAACGAATAGAGTGAAAAACGGAGTGTTCTTGGCAAATGAAAAGCAAGGCAACTTCTCCAAAGGGAATTTGTTGGGGTCCAACCATTTATTGCAGAAAACAAAACAAAACTAAACTGAAAACTAAAAAACAACTGACGCTCCAAGAAAACACATAATGCATGAAGCAATAAAAATATAGTGTCTTGAAAGGTGACCTGATTTTTGCCGATGAAGAAGGGGTGCCTCGGGGGCATCCCCAAGCTTTGACGCTTGTACTTCTTAGATATTTCTTGGGGTGATGCATGGGCATCCCCAAGCTTGAGCTTTTGTCCATTCTTCAACTCATCTCATCACTCTCCGATCCCTACACTTGAAAACTTCCTTCATACAAAACTAAACACAAATCTATTAGCAACATTAGTGTAAGCATAACATAGAATCAACCCTTTTTTGCTTCAGGTTTCAACCTAAAACCACAACCTATTAAGCATATACTACTGTAGCAACTTCCCCAAAAGTTCCGTGATCAAAAGAACTCAGAAAGAAAGCGATAAAGCGGCAACACAAATATTGGCAGAAATCTGTCAAAACAGAACAGCTGACAAAGGTCGAATTTTTGAGGGGTTTTCTGTTGCTCAAATCAAAACGTGTTAAACTAATGAAAGTTTGGATATAACCTGGGGCATATGCACAAGAAATCTCAGGTCCAAAATATATACAGAGAATTTTCACGAATTTTTACGGTACAGCACCGAAAACTGTTTCAGGACAGCAACATCCCCAAATCTTACCTCACTCAAATTAGAGGCTTCTCTTGGCACAAAAACGAAATAAAAAGGATAAGGAGAGGTAATTACAGTAGTAATAACTTCCAAGACTCAAATAAAAGAAAAAAAACTGAATGTAAAAACATTGGGTTATCTCCCAAGAGTGCTTTTCTTTAACGCCTTTGAGCTAGGCGCAGAAAATTGCGAATCAAGTAACATCAAGTGATGAAGCATCAAGCTCATAATTTGCTCTAAGAATAGAGTCAAAAACTAATTTCTTTCTCTTTCTAGGGAAGTGTTCCATACCTTTCTTAAGTGGAAATTGATATTTGATGGTACCTTCCCTCATATCAATGATGGCACCTACAGTTCGAAGAAAGGGTCTTCCCAAAATAATAGGACATGAAGCATTGCATTCAACATCCATGACAAGAAAATCAACGGGAACAAGGTTATTGTTAACCACAATAAGAACATTATTAATCCTTCCCAAAGGTTTCTTCTTAGCAACATCAGCAATAGGAACATCATAATAACACTTTTCAAGCGGCGGTAAATCAAGCATGTCATAAATCTTTCTAGGCATAATAGAAATACTAGCACCTAGATCACCTAAAGCATGGCAATCAAAACCATTAACATGCATATCAATGATGGGTTCCCAACCATCTTCTAACTTCTTGGGAACAGAAGCTTTTTGCTTCAACTTTTCATCCCTAATTTTCATGAGAGCATTGGTAATATGCTTAGTAAAAGCAACATTTAAAGAACTAGCATTGGGAGTCAAAGCAAGCTTTTGCAAGAACAAAATAACTTCAGATATATTGCAGCCATCAACATCAAAATCATTAAAGGAAATAGAGCTATCATCTCCTACACTCCGAAAAATTTCAGCACTCTTTTGAGAAAAAGTTTTGGCAGTTTTAGGCTTTTTAACACAAGGAGTAGGAGTTTTCTCTTCACCAATCAAAGTAAGAGGATTGCTAGCATTAAGAGCAACATCATTAGAGGTAGTAATGGTACATACCTTCATCTCTCTAGCCATCTCATCTTCTCTTTCCCACCTGGCATGCAATTCTGCTAGCATCCTAACATTTTCATCAATTCTTACTTGGATAGCATTAGCAGTAGCAAAAGGATCAGGCTTAGCAGACATTCTGTTAACCAAAGAAGATTGCACATTAGACAAAGATGAAATATTGGTTTCAGCTTTAGAAACCTTAGCTTGCAACTCAGGAATAACCGTGTTTAAATTTTCAAGTTGATGACTAATAGTCCTCAACATAGCTGATTGCTCCTCCATAGTCTTGGTGAAAGCCCTGTTCTGCTCATATTGCGCCTGCATAAAATTCTTAGTAGCCTTTTCAAGTTCAAAAATTCTTTCTTCACTAGGCATTTTAGTTCTACCAAGATAGCTATTATCAATATTAGAAGGAAACGGCCTATAGTTGTTACTGGCAAAATTGTTCCTATAAGCATTGTTGTTAAAATTATTATTTCTAATGAAGTTTACATCAACATGCTCTTCTTGAGCAACCAAAGAGGCCAAAGGAACATTATTAGGATCTACATGAGTCCTATCATTAGAAAGCATAAGCATAATGGCATCAATCTTATCACTCAAGGAAGAGGTTTCCTCAACAGAATTTACCTTCTTACCTTGTGGAGCTCTCTCGGTGTGCCATTCAGAGTAATTTACCATCATATTGTCGAGAAGCTTTGTTGCGGCGCCCAAGGTAAGGGACATAAAAGTACCTCCAGCCGCTGAATCAAGTAGGTTCCTCGAGGAAAAATTCAGTCCTGCATAAAAAGTTTGAACAATCATCCAAGTAGTCAGTCCATGAGTGGGACAATTCTTTATCATAGCTTTCATTCTTTCCCAAGCTTGAGCAACATGTTCATTATCAAACTGACTAAAATTCATAATATTGCTATGCAAAGCTATAATCTTAGCAGGAGGATAGTATCTGCCAATAAAAGCATCCTTACACTTAGCCCATGAATCAATACTATTCTTAGTCAAAGACAGCAACCAATCCTTAGCTTTTCCTCTCAAAGAAAAAGGAAACAACTTAAGCTTAATAATATCACCATCAACATTCTCATACTTTTGCATCTCACATAGCTCAACAAATTTTTTGAGATGAGCTGCAGCATCATCAGTACTAGCACCAGAAAATTGGTCTTTCATAACAAGGTTCAACAAAGCAGGCTTAATCTCATAAAAATTTGCAGCAGAAGCAGGTGGCGCAATAGGAGTGCAGATAAAATCACTATTGTTCGTGCTAGTGAAGTCACACAACTTGGTGTTTTCAGGAGTAGCCATTCTAGCAAACTAAAATCAGACAAGTAAAAACAACTACCAAGGATTCTAATTTTTTTGGGTTTTTGATAAAACGATGCAAGTAAAATAAAATAAAGTAAAGCAAAACAAATAAACAAAGTAAAGGATGTGCGTGCGAAAACTCCCCTCGCAGAAGTCTTCTTTTTCCTCCCCGGCAACAGCGCCAGAAAATATGCTTGATGCTTGGTAAATAACCAGCCCGTTGGGAACCCCAAGAGGAAGGTGTGATGAATATAGCAGCAAGATTTTCCCTCAGTATGAAACCAAGGTTTATCGATCAGGAGAGGAAAGAGCCAAACGACTGAAGGTGATGCTTGATAGCCTAGTGACACTCCAACAAGGGCACTGTTTACGACACTTGTTAGTGCGTCTTCAACCAGTAGCAACGTGGAACCTGCACACAACACAACCAAATACTTTGTTCCCAACTTACGATAAGGTTGTCAATCTCACCGGTTTGCTGTAAACAAAGGAATGAGCGTATCGAGTGGAAAGTGGTAATAGTATGCGAGTAAAGTAAACAGTGCGAGTAAAGTAAATAGGTGATAGCAATATAAAGGAAATAGGACCGGGGTCCACAGTTCACTAGCGGTGTCTCTCCATGGATAAAATAATACAAGCTGGGTAAACGAATTACAGTTGGGCAATTGATAGAATAAAGACAACGTGCATATGAAGAGAGGATCACTATGAGATTTACTCTGGGCATTACAACAAGATACATAGACAGCCATCCAACTGCATCTATGACTAATAATCCACTCACGGGGATATCGTCCGAACACCCCATGAGTATTAAGTTGCGAACAACAGATAATTGCATTAAGCAAAGTGTGTAATGTAAACAAAGCATATGCCCTCGAGCATATGAATGTTGTTTTCCCCCCAGTAGCAACAGCACATCTACAACCTTAGAGGTTTCTGTCACTCCCCTAGATTAAATAGAGGCATGAACCCACTATCGAGCATAAATACCCCCTCTTGGAGTCACTAGCAACTACTCGGCCAAGATAGCTACTAACAACGGAGAGCATGCAAGATCATAAACAACATAGAGATAACAAAGGATAAATTTTAGTACTTCAACTCAAGCATAACACCAATATTCATCGGATCCCAACAAACCAAACATGTAGAATTACATAACGGTGACCTCAATCATGTAGGGAAGCTCATGAGATCTAAACATGAAGCACATGGTGGAGAAGACAACCATCTAGCTACTGCTATGGACCCATAGTCCAAGGTAGACTAATTACTCATCGCTCCAGAGGCAAGCATGGCGATGAAGAAGACCTCCGGTGGCGATTCCCCTCTCCGGCAGGGTGCCGAGAAGAGCTTCTGGACCCTCCCGATCTTCGGGTCGACGGCGGCGGCAGATCACGATGTGTTCTGGAAAACTAATCGGGGCTTTAGGTTTTTCTCGTCGGGGGATCTTTATAGGTGAAGGGGCATCGTCAGGAGTGGACCGAGGTGGTCTCACACATAGGGGGCGCGGCCTAGCCCCTGGCCGCGCCGCCCTGGTGTGAGGTCACCTTGTGGCCCCACTCCGTCTCCTCTTCGGTTCTCTGGAAGCTTCGGTAAAATTCTGGGAGACCGGCTTTGGTTTCATCCAATTCTGAGAATATTTCCTGTGTAACTTTTCTGAAACACAAAAACAGCAGAAACAGAGAACTGGCACTGTGGCGACTTGTTAATAGGTTAGTTCCGGAAAATGCATAAAAGTGCCACGAAGTGTAACGAAAAACTAAGCAAATGGTGTAAAAACAAGCATGGAGCATCAAAAATTATGGATACGTTTGAGACGTATCATGCCACAGTGCCAGTTCCCTATTTTCTGCTGTTTTTGTTTTTCAGAAAAGTTACACCGGAAATATTCTCGGAATTGGACGAAACCAAAGCCAGTCGTCCAGATATTTCACGGAGCTTCCAGAACACCGAAGAGGAGAGGAGCCAGACCAGAGGGTGGCCACACCACCAGGGGGCGTGGCCCACCCCTGGCCCGCGCCGGCCTGTGGTGTGGGCCCCCTGGTCCACCTCTGACGCCGCCCCTTCGCCTATAAAGACCCCCCCGACGGGAAAAACCTAAATACCCGATCACTTTTCCAGAACACATCGCGATCCGCCGCCGCCATCAACCCGAAGATCGGAAGGGTCCAGAAGCTCTTCCCGGCACCCTGCCGGAGAGGGGAATCACCACCGGAGGTCTTCTTCGTCACCATGCTTGCCTCCGGCGCGATGAGTGAGTAGTCTACCTTGGACTATGAGTCCATAGCAGTAGCTAGATGGTTGTCTTCTCCACCATGCGCTTCATGTTTAGATATCGTGAGCTGCCTTACATGATCGAGATCACCGTTATGTAATTCTACATGTTGTGTTTGTTGAGATCCGATGAATATTGGTGTTATGATTGAGTTGATGTACTGAATTTTATCTTATGTTATCTCTATATTGTTTATGATCTTGCATGCTCTCCGTTGTTAGTAGCTATCTTGGCCAAGTAGTTGCTAGTGACTCCAAGAGGGGGTATTTATGCTCGATAGTGGGTTCATGCCTCTATTTAATCTGGGGGAGTGACAGAAACCTCTAAGGTTGTAGATGTGCTGTTGCTACTAGGGGGAAAACAACATTCATATGCTCGAGGGCATATGCTTTGTTTACATTACACACTTTGCTTAATGCAATTATCTGTTGTTCGCAACTTAATATTTGTGGAGTTCTCGGATTGATTCGCCACAAGTGGATTATTAGTCATAGATGCAGTTGGATGGCGGTCTATGTATCTTGTTGTAATGCCCAGAGTAAATCTCATAGTGATCCTCTCGACATATGCACGTTGTCTTTATTCTATCAATTGCCCAACTATAATTTGTTTACCCAGCATGTGTTATTTTATCTTATGGAGAGACACCACTAGTGAACTGTGGACCCTGGTCCTATTTCCTTTATATTGCTATCACCTGTTTACTTTACTCGCACTGTTTACTTTACTCGCATACTATTATCACTTTCCACTCGATACGCTCATACCCTTTGTTTCAAGCAAACCGGTGAGATTGACAACCTCATCGTAAGTTGGAAACAAAGTATTTGGTTGTGTTGTGTGCAGGTTCCACGTTGCCGCTCGCAAAGCAAAGCTTGGACGAGGCACCCTATAAATTGTCTGAAGCTGTCGCAAAGCTAGTGGGCATCACCTTCAGTCGTATTGTCATCCTCCTACTGGATTGATAACCTTGGTTTCATAACTGAGGGAAAACTTGCTGCTATCTTCATCAAACCTTCTCTTGGGGTTTCCAACTGGCCGGTCATTTACTACACACAATCAAGTTTTCTGGCATCATCATCACCGCGCCATCAACAAGTTTTCTAGCGCCGTTGCCAGGGAGGAAGAAGACTTCTACAAGGGGAGTTTTGCACGCACATCCTTTACTTTGTTTTAAGTTTTGCTTTTATTTTTACTTGCATCGTTTTATCAAAAACCCAAAAAAATTAGAATCCTTTGTAGTTGTTTTTACTTGTCTACTTTTAGTTTTGCTGGAATGAGTAATCCTGAAGTTGAAGTTCGTACTTTTAAGCAACAAGGGGGAGAGTGCTTGAAAGATGCTTGGTACCGTATTAGCAATTCTCATCATAGGTATACGAAGAAGCATTCTACCATGATCTTCCTTAGAAATTTTTATGTTGGTATAACTAGTTGGTATAGGTACGTTCTTGATACTCTTGCAGGAGGTAATTTTCTGGGTACTCCCGCTCTTGAAGCATGCACTTTAATAGAAAGTTTAGTGGGAGTACCACCTATTCATGTTATTAAAACTGAGATCACTTTGGAGGAAGTTATAGAAAAAGTAGGCTCTTTAGAAAAGAGTTTGCCAAATATCCTTGATAACGCTAGCCGAGTTAATGAAGCGATAGAAAGTATCGGTAAGAGAATCACCGTTTTAGAAGCTAGCACTACTCTTGATAGTCAAAACCTTAGGATTAGGAAACTAGAGGAATCCATGGAAACTTTAAGTTAAATTTTCTCTTCTCTTAAGTTTAAGAAGGAGAAAGCTTTTGTTGGAAAAGAGCAAAAATTTATGTATGTTCCCAAGGTGTCTGTGCCTAAACCACAGCATGTTTTTAAGATTGGAAAGACTTTTAGTTCAACTAAGAGTGACTTGCAGGTTGAATCATCTTTGGGAACCTCTAAAGTGCCTAGTGTGGTAACTGGTGATCTTGAGGAAATAGTTGATCTTAATGATTCACTTGATATTACTTGATTCGCATTTTCTGCGCCTAGCTCAAAGGCGTTAAAGAAAAGCACTCTTGGGAGATAACCCAATGTTTTTACTTTCAGTTCTTTTTCTTTTATTTGAGTCTTGGAAGTTATTACTACTGTAATGACCTCACCTTATCATTTTTATTGCGTTTTTGTGCTAAGAGAAGCCTCTAATTTGAGTGAGGTAAGATTTGGGGATGTTGCTGTCCTGAAACAGTTTTTGGTGCTGCACCGTAAAAATTCATGAAAATTCTCTGTATATCTTTTGGACCTACGATTTCTTTTGCATATGCCCCATATTATATCAAAACTTTCATTAGTTGAATACTTTTTGATTTGAGCAACAGAAAACCCTCTAAAAATTCGACCTTTGTCAGCTGTTCTGTTTTGATAGATTTCTGCCAATATTTGTGTTTGCCGCTTTATCGCTTTCTTTTTTAGTTCTTTTGATCAAAGAACCTTTGGGGAAGTTGCTACAGTAGTATATGCTTTATATGTGGTGGTTTTAGGTTGAAACCTGAAGCAAAAAGGGTTGATTCAATGTTATGCTTACACTAATGTTGCTAATAGATTTGTGTTTAGTTTTGTATGAAGGAAGTTTTCAAGTGTAGGGATTGGAGAATGATGACATGAGTTGAAGAATGGACAAAAGCTCAAGCTTGGGGATGCCCATGTTACCCCAAGAAATATCCAAGAAGTACAAGCGTCAAAGCTTGGGGATGCCCCCGAGGCACCCCTTCTTCATCGGCAAAAATTAGGTCACCTTTCAAAACACTATATTTTTATTGCTTCATGCATTATGCGTTTTTCTTGGAGCGTTAGTTGTTTTAGTTTTCAGTTTTGTTTAGTTTTGTTTGCTGCAATAAATGGTTAGACCCTAACAAATTTCTTTTGGAGAAGTTGCCTTACTTTTCATTTGCCAAGAACACTCCATTTTTCACTCTATTCGTTTCAACGAGTGTTCTCTTTTTCTAGAACTGCGTTTAGCTTTTGTTTTTCGCCTTGATTTTTGTTCAGATCTTGTTATATCTTTGCATCAAGGTGTATTTTGACCTCTGGTCCTTATTGGTTTTCATCAAAAGAGTTTGTTATAAAAAGTTTGAATGGTGTTGGAAAAGAGAAAGAGCTTTATGCAAAAAAAGTGGTACAAGAAGGAGCTTGTGTAGACTGCGGCCTAGGCTTTTGCATGTCGTGCTTGATGTCTTTTTGATAGTATGCTTAGTTGTTTTGCTGTAGCATGACTTGTCTCAAATGACTGAGATTGCTTAATGAGCGTTTAAAAAAATCATGCGTTGTTTTAATTATTTGGAAGCATTATTTTGGTTTTCTCCTTGATGCTTTATTTGGGTTGACTTGGCGCATGCTCACACATGTTTGACTCATACAAAGTCGCCATTGCCTCTATGATCATTTAGTTTTTGACTTTTGATGCCATCTTCTGCTTCTTTTAATGTCGCTTTGTCGCTTTGCATGATTATGGCCGTTATTGCTCTCTTAGTTGGTCGCTCCCAGTCTTTTGCTAGCCCTCGCTTTGTACTGAGTATGAGCTCTACTCGTGCATCCAACTCCTAAAAACCAAGTTTGCCAAAGTGTCCACCATACATACCTATTAGCAATTTGCTATTCCAAAGTACATTTGACTTGCTTTTATCTATCCTTCAAATTAAACTCTTTTTGGTGTTATGCGAAAATTGTTCAGTAAAGCTCTCACGAACCGGATGGCACACTTTACTTTTCTCGTTTTAAAATTTTGACATTGTGGTCTCTTATGTTGAGTTGTTATGCTTGAAAGTGAACATTCATGGTGGAAATTTACAGCATGCCCATAGTGAACATTCGACGACGCATCTCACAATAAAAAGCTATACCAATGGTAAATAAAAGAGATGCCGAGGTGTTCATTGTCTATTTGTCTTGTCATTTTGATGTGGACTTGTTCCATGTCATCGGGCAGGAAGTACCCCGTTGGCGGTTCTCGATGATACACATATATTTACAATGACAAGAGCTTGCTTGGGACTCTAAGTCGAGTAGCATAAGGTTTGGGTATTCGTATTTCACGGGATACGAGGTTTTCAACTTATGATTTGTCAAGCATATGCACCATAAGTGTTCTTGCATTAACCTTAACCATTCAAGATGCTTATGATGGGGGCAAAGAGAGCTCAAAGCCGGTAAGTACCATAATTTTTGAAGGTTTATAAACTTGCAATCACTGCTTCCCTCCACGAAGGGCCTTTATGTTACTTTTATGTTGAGTCTCCACCTTCTATCTTTATGCACCATTAAGAGAGCATAGTTGTCATTCTGAGTATAATGTGCATTGTCCCAAAGTTTTCATTAATTGATTCATATTGTTGGTTTCACTTGTTCTTAAATTACTTGTATCTAGTCGCCCTCTTAAACTTGAAGGTGTCCTATGCATTTATGTTTTGCTCTCCATGAAGGACAAGTTGAAAACCATTTGTATGTTTTTCCTTATGATTGAACACACGTTTGACTTTCATTGTTTCATTTTCATGATCTTTCGTTTGTGTTCATTTTCATGTTATAACATGGTTGCTAAGTTTCTTCTATCAAGATTATATCTTTCATGCCCATGTTTTAAGTTCTTTTGATCCCAGCGCACAACGCTTACATATTTGATCAAGATTGTGTAGGTGCATGTCACCTCAAAAATTATTTCTTTTTTATCACTTACCTACTCGAGGACTAGCAGGAGTTAAGCTTGGGGATGCTGATACGTCTCCAACGTATCCATAATTTTTGATGCTCCATGCTTGTTTTTACACCATTTGCTTAGTGTTTCATTACACTTCGTGGCATTTTTATGCATTTTTTTGGAACTAACCTATTAACGAGATGCCACAGTGCCAGTTCCCTGTTTTCTGCTGTTTTTGTGTTTCAGAAAAGTTACACAGGAAATATTCTCGGAATTGGACGAAACCAAAGCCAGTCGTCCAGATATTTCATGGAGCTTCCAGAACACCGAAGAGCAGACAGAGCCGGACCAGAGGGTGGCCACACCACCAGGGGGCGTGGCCCACCCCTGGCCCACGCTGGCCTATGGTGTGGGCCCCCTGGTCCACCTCTGACGCCGCCCCTTCGCCTATAAAGACCCCCCGATGGGAAAAACCTAAATACCCGATCACTTTTCCAGAACACATCGTGGTCCGCCGCCGCCGTCGACCCGAAGATTGGGAGGGTTCAGAAGCTCTTCCCCGCACCCTGCCGGAGAGGGGAATCGCCACCGGAGGTCTTCTTCGTCGCCATGCTTGCCTCCGGCGCGATGAGTGAGTAGTCTACCTTGTACTATGGGTCCATAGCAGTAGCTAGATGGTTGTCTTCTCCACCATGTGCTTCATGTTTAGATCTCGTGAGCTGCCTTACATGATCGAGATCACTGTTATGTAATTCTACATGTTGTGTTTGTTGGGATCCGATGAATATTGGTGTTATGATTGAGTTGATGTACTGAATTTTATCTTATGTTATCTCTATGTTGTTTATGATCTTGCATGCTCTCCGTTGTTAGTAGCTATCTTGGCCAAGTAGTTGCTAGTGACTCCAAGAGGGGGTATTTATGCTCGATAGTGGGTTCATGCCTCTATTTAATCTGGGGGAGTGACAGAAACCTCTAAGGTTGTAGATGTGCTGTTGCTACTAGGGGGAAAACAACATTCATATGCTCGAGGGCATATGCTTTGTTTACATTACACACTTTGCTTAATGCAATTTTCTGTTGTTCGCAACTTAATATTTGTGGAGTTCTCGGATTGATTCGCCACAAGTGGATTATTAGTCATAGATGCAGTTGGATGGCGGTCTATGTATCTTGTTGTAATGCCCAGAGTAAATCTTATAGTGATCCTCTCGACATATGCACGTTGTCTTTATTCTATCAATTGCCCAACTATAATTTGTTTACCCAGCATGTGTTATTTTATCTTATGGAGAGACACCACTAGTGAACTATGGACCCCAGTCCTATTTCCTTTATATTGCTATTTTCACCAGCAGCAACGCGAAACCTGCACACAACACAACCAAGAACTTTGCTCCCAACTTCGATGAGGTTGTCAATCTCACCGGTTTGCTGTGAACAAAGGATTGAGCGTATCGAGTGGTAAAAGGATAATAGTAATGCAAGTAAAGTAAATAGAGCGAGTAATAGTAAAACAGTAAAACAATGTAAAGGAAATTGGACCGGGGTCCACAGTTCACTAGTGGCGTCTCTCCATAAGATAAATAAAAGCATGCTGGGTGACGTGGATATGCCCTTTCGGGTACCCACGGATTAGTATACCGGGTCCGACCCATTATGGAGATGGACTAGCATAAGGACTCGAAGATTGACTTGGAGACGAAGAAGAAAGGTTCTAATCCGTATTCGACTAGGACACTTGTAAAACCTAGCCTGGTTGCATATATAAAGCCAGGCAGGGGCGCCCTTAGGGAGATATATGAGACAAGTTATATCGAGAGCTAGAACATACAAGATAGATTAGACATAGATTAGATACAAAACTCCGCCTACGCCGGCACCCTGTAAACACCATTGTGATCATATACTAGATTGCTAGCAGGATGTAGCGATTCTCCACCGCGGGGACGTAAACCTGGGTACGTCGTGTGCCAATCTCGATCCCGGAATCTCTAGTTGTTGCTCTTCCCCCGATCTAAGTCCTTCATCTAGGACATTTGTCGAGTTAACCCCTCGTCAATTGGCGCCGACCATGGGGATCGCGGCGACTGGATTTTGTCATCCGGGCGGGATCCTTCAAGTTTTCATCGATAAGATTAGCAAATTTTGTGGCTGTCGATAGCGGCAGCAACTAGATCACTTATCGCCGGATCATCAGCTTCAACGCCTTCAACTCCATCAGCAACATCACGTTGGTGAGATCCGATCTGTGGTGCTGCTGGTCCAATCCAAAAAAATTCAGACACGTCAGTGAATCGTCCGATCTGCAAGAACAAGATTTGAAGTTTACGACGGAAACAGATCCGTCCAATCACCTAAGCGAGGCAGCAAGGAAAATATCTCGACTTGATTATTACCGTACAGAAGCAGCAGTTCCAGATCGGATAGAGTTCAGGAAAGCAATCGTCTACTGTACCATATTCAGATCACGTGCGCCTGGAATTCCGACTTCTCTACAGGCTCGGGTCTACTTTCACGTGAATCAACGAGGCATCCAAGCAAAATAGGATCAAGTAACTTCCGTCAAGCCATGAACCAGCGCACACTGAAAAAGCTACTTCACGTGGAGCATTACAAGGAAGAAAAAGAAGCAAACATGCCTAGCTCAGTTGATCAAACCATCACGTCTCCAAAGGAAAAAAATCCATCAAACTACAACATCTTACGCGCATGTGTTCAGCGAGTCGGTAGACTGCGTTAACAACTTGAAGAAAAATATTTCGACTACTCGCCGAGCTACTCGGACAATTCGAAGAAAAGTATTTCGACTACTTCGACTTCCGCATCGTCAACTACGGCTTGTTACGTTCGGGGGCTCGCCGCCGCGCACTAGCGCAAACTATCGGCAACGCTCGGGGGCTCGACATCAACTCGCCTCTGAGTGCGGAAACTCACGCTTAAGATCTACGATTTCGTCGACATCAGCAACGCGATGATCCCAACAATGCTCGGGGGCTCGACAACAACTTCACCTCCGATCGTGGTTGTGATTCTATGACAACAACTCGACTACGTCTACATCGTCAACTACGGCCGCACCCGATAAAAGCTAAGTTTTCCTCTTCCAAGAATCGATTATTATTTACAATTAGCCGCATCCGACACTTGGGAGCTCCGCCATGAAAAATCATCTTGCATATCATTGACTTCGAAAAATTGCAAAAGCCCTAGTAGGTGGCGTTCCTTGTTGAATACTTGACAATTTAGTTTACAGTCGCAGAAGCTTAACTAACGGTTGGCAAGGCACAAACCTTGGACGTCAGGCTAACGAAAATGCTTAGCAAGTATCTTGAAATTCAAATGTGGTAAACGCATCACATTACGTCTGACCTGAGTAGCTGATCGAGCCGTGAAGTGCATCAGGCTAACGAAAGGGTCTTACGTACGAGCAACAAAATTGCACAAAAAACATTGAGTTTTTATTTTACATATTGAATCATCATTACAATATGCAAACGCAATATTTCTTCGAGAGACAAAGTATTTCACAATTATTCATATTTTCTGCAGGAGTCGACAAAGTCATCAAGTCCTTCAAACAGGAATCAAACTTCTTCGAGTAGTACAACTTGAGTCTATGCCCGGCTACAAATACCCGAACATAGACTCTGGGGCTACTCCCATCGGGAGCGCTAGCCGCGCACCCGATAGAAAGACAATTTTGAGAAAGAATTCGACAAGAAGAGATCAAGAAGAAGAATTTGAGCCTATGATCGACTACAAATATCCGACCATAGCCTCGGGGGCTACTCCCATCGGGAGCACTGGTCGTGCACCCAATGAAGAATTACTTCGAGAAGAATGAGGAAGAAAATTTCGAGTACAAGGACTCAACATTTACTCCCATCGGGAGCGCATATTTTAAGCAGTTGAAGATTCAAGAAATTGAAGTTTGAAGAAGTCGAAGTTTGAAGAAGCCGAAGATATATGAAGCCGAAGATTGAAGAAATCAAAGTTTGAAGAAGTTAAAGATTGAAGAAATCGAAGTTTGAAGAAATTGAAGATTGAAGAAATCGAAGTTTTCAAGAAGTCGAAGTTTGAAGAAGTCAAAGATTAAAGAAGACAAAGATTAAAGAAGTTGAAGTTTGGAGACTCAACCCGAGTCTGCGACTCAAGTAGAGTCTCGGGGGCTACTGACGTGGATATGCCCTTCGGGTATCCACGGATTAGTATACCGGGTCCGGCCCATTATGAAGATGGACTAGCACAAGGACTCGAAGATTGACGTGGAGACGAAGAAGGAAGGTTCTAATCCGTATTCGACTAGGACACTTGTAAAACCTAGCCTGGTTGCATATATAAAGCCAGACAGGGGCGCCCTTAGGGAGATATCTGAGACAAGTTACATCAAGAGCTAGAACATACAAGATAGATTAGATATAGATTAGATACAAAACTCCACCTACGGCGGCACCCTGTAAACACCATTGTGATCATATACTAGATTGCTAGCAGGATGTAGCGATCCTCCACCGCGGGGACGTGAACCTGGGTACGTCGTGTGCCAATCTCGATCCCGGAATCTCTAGTCGTTGCTCTTCCCCCGATCTAAGTCCTTCATGTAGGACATTTGTCGAGTTAACCCCTTGTCACTGGGTAAACAAATTACAGTTGGGCAATTGATAGAGTAAAGATAACGTACACACGTCACGAGGATTACTATGAGGTTCACTCTGGGCATTACGACAAAATACATAGACCGTAATCCAACTGCATCTATGACTAAAAATCCACTCGCGGGGAATCATCTGAGGACCCCTTGAGTATTAAGTTGCGAACAACAGATAATTGCATTAAGCAAAGTGCGTAATATAAACAAAGCAAATGTCATTGGACACAAGAATGTTGTTTTCCCCCTAGTGGCAACAGCACATCTACAACCTTAGAGGTATCTGTCACTCCCCCAGATTAAATAGAGGCATAAACCCAACTATCGAGCATAAATACTCCCTCTTGGAGTCACTAGCATCTACTCGGCCAAGATAGCTACTAGCAATGGAAAGCATGCAAGATCATAAACAACATAGAGATAATATAAGATATATATTCAGCACATCAACTTAACATAATACCAATACTCATCGGATCCCAACAAACACAATATGTATGATTACATAAAGATGATCTTGATCATGTAGGATAGCTCACAAGATCTAAACATGAAGCACATGGTGGAGAAGACAGCCATCTAGCTACTTCTATGGACCCGTAGTCCAAGGTAGACTACTCACACATCACTCCGGAGGCGACCATGGTGGTGTAGAAGGCCTCCGCCAGGGATTCCTCTCTCCGGCAAGGTGCCGGGAAGAGCTCTTGGATCCTCCCGATCTCGTTTTGACGACAGCGGCGACTTGCAGTATGTTTCAAGGAAAAGCGATCCGTCCCTTAGGTTTTTCCTGTCAAGGGGACTTTATAGGGGAAAGGGCATCATCAGAAGTGGGACCAGGTGGTCTCACCATAGGTGGGCGCGGCCAGGGGCTAGGCCGCGCCCCCTAGTGGTGAGCCTGGCTCCTGGCCCCCATCCGTCTCATCTTCGGTCTTCGCGAAGCTTCGGTAAAAATAGGAGGTTCAACTTTTGTTTCGTCCAATTCCGAGAATATTTCCTGTGTAACTTTTCTGAAACACAAAAATAGCAGAAAACAGGGAACTGGCACTGTGGCATCTTGTTAATAGGTTAGTTCCGGAAAATGCATAAAAACGCCACAAAGTGTAACAAAACACAAAGTAAATGGTGTAAGAACAAGCATGGAGCATCAAAAATTATAGATACATTTGAGACGTATCAAGCATCCCCAAGCTTAACTCCTGCTCGTTCTCGAGTAGGTAAGTGATAACAAAAGAATAATTTTTGAGGTGACAAGCACCATCACAATCTTGATCATCTATGTAAGCATTGAGTGCTGGGATCAAAGAACTTAAAACATGGGCATAAAAGACATAATCTTGACAATAAAAACTTAGCAACCATGTTATAACATGAAAATAAACACAAACAAAAGATCATGAATAATGAAACAATGAAAGTCAAATGTGTGTTCAAATCATATGGAAAAACATAGCAAATGGTTTTCAGCTTGTCCTTCATGGAATAGCAAAACATAAATACATAGGACACCTTCAAGTTTAAGAGGGCGACTAGATACAAATAATTTAAGAACAAATGAAACCATAATCATGAATCAATCAATGATAAACTTTGGGACTATGCACATAAAACTCAGAATGGCAACTATGCTCTCTTAAACGGTGCATAAAGGTAGAAGGTGGAGACTCAACATAAAAGTAAAAGAAAGGACCTTCGCAGAGGGAAGCAGTGATTGCAAGTTTTATAAACCTTCAAAAATTATGGTACTTACTAGCTTTGAGCTCTCATTGCCCCCATCATAGGCATCTTAAATGGTTAAAGTAAATGCAAGAACGTTTATGAGCATATGCTTGACAAATCATAAGTTGAAAACCTTGTGTCCCGTGAAGTACGAATACCCAAACCTCATGCTACTCGACTAAGGGTCCCAAGCCCGATGACATGGAACAAGCCCACATCAAAATGACTGGACAAACAGACAATGAACACCTCGGTATCTCTTTTAGTTACCATTGGTATAGCTTTTTATTTTGAGATGCGTCGTCGAATGTCCACTATGGGCATGCTGTAAATTTCCACCATGAATGATGCATGGCTTAGATTAGCGGCCCAGGCGTTTCTCTAAAACATATACAAACTCCATGATGCCTCAAGATTCCCAACTTGTTTCACATCGCGAGTATCCATAAATAAAAGATCACGATATCAACTCAAATAAGAGAAGTGCAATGTTGAAAGCTTACCCCATGACGGCATGGTTTGGCTAATTTCCAACTTACAACTTGCAAGCATAACATCAACATAAAAGAGCCACAATGTCAAAAAATTTAAAAGCGAGAAAAGTAAAGTGTGCCATCAGGTTCGTGAGAGCTTTACTGACTAATTTTCGCATAACACCAAAAGAGTTTAATTCGAAGGATAGATAAAAGCAAGTCAAATGTACTTGGAATAGCAAATTGCTAATAGGTATGTATGGTGGACACATTGGAATAACTTGGTTTTTGGGAGTTGGATGCATGAGTAGAGCTCATACTCAGTACAAAATGAGGGCTAGCAAAAGACTAGGAGGGACCAACTAAGAGAGCAATAACGGCCATAATCATGCATAGAGACAAAACATCATTAAAAGAAGCATAAAATGGTATCAAAAGTCAAAAACCAAATGATCATAAAGGCTTATTGCAACTTTGTATGAGTCAAACATGTTGTAAGCATGCGCCAAGTCAACCCAAATAAAGCATCAAGGAGAAAACCAAATAAATGCTTCCGTATAATAAAAACAACGCATGATTTTTTCAAAGGCTCATTAAGCAATCTCAGTCATTTGAGACAAGTTATGCTGCAGCAAAAATCACTAAGCATACTATCAAAACGATATCAAGCATGGCATGAAAAATTCTAAGCCGCAGTCGAAACAAGCTCCTTTTTGTACAACTTTTTTGCATGAAACTTTTTCTCTTTTCCAACACCATTCAAACCTTTTTGAAACAACTCTTTTGATGAATACCAACATAGACCAGAGGTCCAAATACACCTTGATGCAAACATAAAATAAGATCTAAACAAAAATCAAGGCGAAAAACGAAAGCTAAACGCAGTTCTAGAAAAAGAGAACACTCGTTGAACGGTAAGAGTGAAAAATAGAGTGTTCTTGGTAAATGAAAAACAAGTAAATCTGCTCCAAAAGAAATTTGTTGGGGTCCAACCATTTATTGCAGCAAACAAAACAAAATAAAACTGAAAGCAAAAGTAAAGACACTCTAAGAAAAACGCATAGTGCATGAAGCAATAAAAATATAGTGTGTTGAAAGGTGACCTGATTTTTGCCGATGAAGAAGGGGTGCCTCGGGGGCATCCCCAAGCTTTGACGCTTGTACCTCTTGGATATTTCTTGGGGTGACATGGAAATTCCCAAGCTTGAGATTTTTCCATACTTCATCTCATCATTCTCCAATCCCTACACTTGAAAACTTCCTTCATACAAAACTTCACACAATTCTATTAGCAACATTAGCATAAACATAATAGTAAATCAACCCTTTTGGTTCAGGTTTCAACTCAAAAACACCACATATAAAGCATATACTACTGTAGCAACTTCCCCAAAAGTTCCGTGATCAAAAGAACTCAAAAAGAAAGCGATCGAGAGGCAAATGCAAATAGTGGCAGAAATCTGTCAAAACAGAACAACTGTCAAAGGTCGAATTTTTCGAGGACCTTCTGTTGCTCAAATCGAGAAGTGCAAAACTAATGAAAGTTTGGAAATAACCTGGGGCATATGCACAAGAAATCGTAGGTCAAAAAGATATTCTGAGAATTTTCACGAATTTTTACGGTGCAGCACCGAAACCTGTTTCAGGACAGCAACTTCCCCAAATCTTACCTCCCTCAAATTAGAGGTTCTTCTTGGTACAACAACGAAATAAAATTGATAAGGAGCGGTAATTGCAATAGTAATAACTTCCAAGACTCAAATAAAAGAAAAAGTACTGAAAAGAAAATATTGGGTTATCTCCCAAGCGAGCTTTTCTTTATCGCCTTTGAGCTAGGCTCAGTAATTTGAGAAGATGCTCACATAAGAAATATGAATGGAAGCCAAAAAGATCATCAAGGAGCAAATATAAAACACATTTAAGTCTAACCCATTTCCTATGCATAGGAATCTTGTAAGAAAATAAATCAAAGAAGCACATAGTCACAAGTATGGGTAGATAAAACAAGAGCAACTTTGAACTTTCAATATAAAGAGAGGTGTTTTAGTAACATGAGAATTTCAACAACCATATTTTCCTCTCTCATAATAATTTTCAGTAGCATCATGAACAAACTCAACAATATAAATATCACACTCGCCCTCCTTTGTTAAGCATGGAGGGCGATCAAATAAGGTATTAGTTAAAGAGTTAATCTTATTGGGAGGTAGACATGGGTAGCTCCATTCTTCCTCCTCTTGATCATCACTCTCCTCCTCTTTTTCATCCAATGAGCTTCCAGTTTCAGCAATTTCTTCTTCCATAGGCTCCTTCAAGGCATTAGTCTTTTCTGTTGGAGAGCATCTATTAACATATTTAAGAATATAGCCATTTTCTTCCTTGTAATTATCAAAGCAAAATATAAGTATATCATAAAACTCATATTTATAAGGTGCATCATCAGTATTTTCAAGCAAACAAGCAAGTTCGAATGCACCCTTCCAAGCAATAAATTCTTCAATTTGTTCCACATCATAAAAGTCATAATTTCCATTAATATAAGAAGATCTGGTAACATTATCATTATACTCACATTGAAAAGGGAGGTGTTTATACCTCCTACAGCAACAAGATCTATCAAAGCAATAAGTAACATTATAAGTAGAGCACACATTTCTAGCAATGATATACAATCTATTGATTTGTTCCCATAAGTGTTTCCCTTTTTGTGACAAGCGGTGTTCCTCATAATAATTTTGCTGCTCTTCCGTGAACCCACCTTGCCAAAAAGATTTAGTTTCAAAGAAACCAACCATTGATAGAAAGCATGATAAAGCAAGACAATAACAGACCAACAAAAATAACAACTATAGTAGGAACTAAATTTTTTGTATTTTTGATAAAACGATGCAAGCAAAAGTAAAATAAAGCAAAACAAAAACAAAGTAAAAGATTGTGCGTGAGAGACTCCCCTTGCAGAAGTCTTCTTTCTCCCCGGCAATGGCGCCAGAAAAATGCTTTGATGGTGCGATGTTAAGGCATCCAGTTGGGAACCCCAAGAGGAAAGTTTTGTTGAGCACATCATCAAATTTCCCTCAGTTATGAAACCAAGGTTTAATCAAACTAGTAGGAGAAAGCCAAACTTCAGAAGGTGATGCTTGCTAGCTTCGTGACACTCCAGACAAGGGCGCCAGATCAACTGCTTGTCGGCGTGTAGCTTTTCACCAGCAGCAACGCAAAACCTGCACACAACATAACCAAGAACTTTGCTCCCAACTTCGATGAGGTTGTCAATCTCACCGGTTTGTTGTGAACAAAGGATTGAGCGTATCAAGTGGTAAAAGGATAATTGCAATGCAAGTAAAGTAAACAGAGCGAGTAATAGTAAAACGGTAAAACAATGTAAAGGAAATTGGACCGGGGTCCACAGTTCACTAGTGGCGTCTCTCCATAAGATAAATAAAAGCATGCTGGGTAAACAAATTATAGTTGGGCAATTGATAGAGTAAAGATAACGTACATACGTCATGAGGATTACTATGAGGTTCACTCTGGGCATTATGACAAAATACATAAACCGTAATCCAACTGCATCTATGACTAAAAATCCACTCGCAGGGAATCATCCGAGGACCCCTTGAGTATTAAGTTGCGAACAACATATAATTCCATTAAGCAAATTGCATAATGTAAACAAAGCAAATGTCCTTGGACACAAGAATGTTGTTTTCTCCCTAGTGGCAACAGCACATCTACAACCTTAGAGGTATCTGTCACTCCCCCATATTAAATAGAGGTATGAACCCAACTATCGAGCATAAATACTCCCTCTTGGAGTCACTAGCATCTACTCGGCCAAGATAGCTACTAGCAACGGAAAGCATGTAAGATCATAAAAAACATAGAGATAACATAAGATATATATTCAGCACATCAACTTAACATAGTACTAATACTCATCGAATCCCAACAAACACAACATGTATGATTACATAAAGATGATCTTGATCATGTAGGGCAGCTCACAAGATCTAAACATGAAGCACATGGTGGAGAAGACAACCATCTAGCTACTGCTATGGACCCGTAGTCCAAGGTAGACTACTCACACATCACTCCGGAGGCGACCATGGTGGTGTAGAAGGCCTCCGGCAGGGATTCCCCTCTCCGGCAAGGTGCCGGGAAGAGCTCCTGGATCCTCCCGATCTCGTTTCGATGATGGCGACGGCTTGTAGTATGTTTCGAGGAAAAGTGATCCATCCCTTAGGTTTTTCCCGTCGAGGGGACTTTATAGACGAAAGGGCATCGTCAGAAGTGGGACCAGGTGGTCTCACCATAGGTAGGTGGGGCCAGGGGCTGGGCCACGCCCCCTGGTGGTGAGCCTGGCTCCTGGCCCCCCTCCGTCTCATCTTCGTTCTTCGCGAAGCTTTGGTATAAGTAGGAGGTTCGGCTTTTGTTTCGTCCAATTCTGAGAATATTTCCTGTGTAACTTTTCTGAAACACAAAAACAGCAGAAAACGGGGAACTGGCACTGTGGCATCTTGTTAATAGTTTAGTTCCGGAAAATGCATAAAAATGCCACAAAGTGTAACAAAACACAAAGCAAATGGTGTAAGAACAAGTATGGAGCATCAAAATTATAGATACGTTTGAGACGTATCACAACCTTATGCATCCCCCAACATATGTGTGCACTCATATTTTAATACATAAGACCATTATAGATGATAACAAACTTCTATGCAACCAATCAACAAAGTATTTCACATTTGCCAAGAACAAATCACTACTCAAACTTAGACATAGATACAATAGATCATGAGAAAATAATAGATTGTACCACACATCATGTTTGCCAAGATATTATAGTAGGGGGATCAGAATGGTGTTGCTATAGATGGTAATGATGAACACGCTGGAGGGGGTGGAGCCTACCGAAGGCAATTCTGGTAGCGTTTCCCCCCTCCGAACTCCTCCGGTGACACCCTTATGTCTTTTTGTTTCTTTGTTTTCAATCTTTGTGCCGCCGTGCCTCGAGAATGCCTAGGGGGCCTTTTATAGTTGGTTTTAGATAAAAATGAAGAGAACCACACAAAAACGGGTGACATCAGACGCTCTAGGCGGAAACGAGCCAAAGTGGCGCTACCTAGCTACTGGGCCACGCCACTGGTGCTCTTTCCCATCCCGTTGACCTCCTGGTGTCCCACTTTAGCTCATTTTGTCCATCTCAAAATTTCCGAACCGTGATCTCTGACCTTGCCCCTTTTCAAGTCACGTAGCTCCTAGAAAGTCAAAAACACTAACAGAAGATGTTTCCTGCTAGATAGAGTTAAAACCAAAAGAGAGGGGATTGTTTAAAAAATCCCCAAAATCAAAATAAAACATGTATATAACATTATATAAGATGAAAATATGTGGGAATATGCGGCAATAAACTACAAAGTTCATGTATGTATTTTACATGCATCACCAAGTGACATTCACCAAGATACTTTCTGAAAATTGAATGAATATGATATAACTGAGATCTTTATGGCTATGACAAGGAGTAAAGCATGATATATAGTTTTGCATGAACCTTTGAAGATATGTAGTCTTCCTTTATATATGCAAATGTCAAACCTTATTATGTACTCTATGTCGGAAGACATGTGGTCTCAGGTTTTCCTTTTGGTCAACTTGTTCGGTTTTGATGTCAGGTTTTTCCTGAATTTTTAATCTTTAATAATATATGAATGCGTGCATCATTGGATTGAGAGATCAGGGTTACCTTCCTTTCAAGAAAATAGTGTGTTCAAAATTCATAATATGCTCAAAAGAATATAATAGTACCATCATAATGCCTTTTGGTGTACTAATAAAAAAATATGAAGGTGAACCACTCTGATTTGAAATGCTAGATTTGCCACCATGAGGGTATGAGCTAGCTAGCTGCAAGGATCCCGAAGGAAGATATTTATGAGGAAATGTTATGTTCATTGACAAGTTACCTAAACCTAAAAACATATGATGAAATCACTGCATGTCATGAAATAGAATATCAGAATTTACGTCCCTTAACTTTGTTACTTTATTGTTGTTGAGACCCCATTTGGAGCACAGAAAATCAAAATGTAGAAACAAGAAAAATGCAGGAAATGAGAAGTCATGTATCTTGAATTCCTATAGAAACCAAAGCGACATGAAAATTTTGAAAGTTCCATTTGGCTATCATACACGGCTAAGGAGAAGCATTTTTCAGTCAATCTTATTCAGTACAGTCTGCAATCTACATGTTTTCTTCTTTAGCCTTTTCACCCAGCGTTGTCATTATTAAGACGTTTTTTTGACTTCTATTTTTGAGATCCTCAATGACTACCACTACAAAGGGAATGTGACCACCATTCTTATTTAATAAAAATGACATATGCACTCTCATTATCTGGGCATCATGAAGTTTCAAAGACATGAAAACATGAGGTGGGACCTTGTGTTAGTTTTTCTCCAAAATCCTAAGAAATAGCCCATTCCATAAGAATTTCAAAGGAACCAATAAGTTGCTATTTTTTTTTCAAACAGGGCCACATGAATTTTTCCTATAGGAATTATGTTTCAAAATCCCTATGATGTGCCTTTATTCCAAATGGGGCCTCATTATTGTGCATTAATTGCTATGCTTGCTAATTAGATTTTCTCCGTCATTTTTGGGAAAGTGTTGTATCAAGATTCATGCACTAGTCAACGCAATGTAAAGTCCAAACTGGTAGAAAGAGCTAGTGAAATCACTTATACAAATATCCCTACTCATATATGGAAAGACAAGTTAACACGTGTAAAGATTCAGAGGTAAGTTCAATAAGCCTTGTACATGGACCGGTAACTCAGTGGTATGGCTCAACAGACCTATACGTGGACACCGAGGGGCAACAAAAAAATAGAATAAATTGTGAAAGTAGGGACTCGTAGCCTAGAGCCTGGGATCTGCTACCATGCATGTCAAACTTCGTGCACTAGGCAACACAATCAAAAATCTTAACTGATGAAAAGAACTAGTGTAATCCACTTATGCATATCAACAACCCCTCTCATGTGTGACTCGGAGAAACCAACAAGTGCATAAAGTCTTAGAGGTATACCTCAAGAGTCATATACGGTACTGAGAGGTCATGAGTAATTTTAAGATAAATTGTGAAAACCATAATTTAAACTTGAGATTTTTTACTCTAATACCATGTCAAGCTTCATGCATTAGTCAACGCAATTAAAAGTTTAAACTGATAAAAAAGAGTTGGATTAGCTCTCCCTCACGTCTAGGCTGCACAAACTGGGTCGATGAGAGGCTGTAACTATTTTTATATTAAATAGTGCAGTAGCCATACTACAATATGACACCAATTCAATTCTCTTTCATACTTGTGTGCCAAATATATATCTGACTTTATTCTCAATGTTTACACTCATGAACACACGTATAATTCCTCCGTACATTGTCCTCTACTCTGCCTTACAGGGTGAGGTGTACGTTCACATGAGCGTGTAAACACCACACTTTGGGTACAACTACTACAGAGTACAGACAACTCATAACTTGAACGGAACATAAGTAGTAGGACTGACACTTACCACGTATAATCTGCAAGCGATCAAGCAGCTGACGTTATGGTATTCGGTAACGACTAACGACCACTTCAAAAGGCCACTTCCGCCTTGGCGAACTCCTCCCTCTTCTGGGCCACATCCGCCACCATCTCACCGAACCTGCACGGCGGGCTGACCACCGGCGCCGTGCCGCGCGCGTACTGCCCACGCCCGTTCTGGAGCCCATCGGCATCAGCGTCGCTGGACTTGCGCGCGATGATGACGGAGTTCACCACGTCGTCGTCGGGGTGGCACACGGCCAGCACCTCGAACACGCCTCTCCCGATGTCCTCGGGGTCGACGATCGGGTACAGGAACCCGCGCGCCCCGTGCGCGCTGCGCACGACGAGGGCCGCCCCGTCCGCCATGTGCGCGCCGAGGTGTGCGATCACCCTGGCCTTGTCCTCGGCGGCCATGCCCACGAGCGCGGCCAGGAAGACGACGTCGTACGCCGCGAGCTCCCCGCGGAGGTCAGCGACGTCAGCCGTGTGGAACGACATGCGGGCGCCCAGGTCCTTGTCCGTGCGGAACAGCTTGCTGGCGCGGTCGTTGGCCGCGCCGCACAGGTCGTAGTTGTCGAACATGGTGTCGGGCAGGTGGCGCGCGGCGAGGACGAACGAGCTGAACGGCAGCGGGCCGGACCCGATGAACGCCACGCGGGCCGGCGCGATGCCGCCGGGCACGTAGCGCGCCAGGAGCTCGTACTCCAGCTTGCTCAGGTTGATGTAGTTGCTGTAGTAGGGGAACAGGCCGAGGTGGTCCAGCGGATTGTCGAAGGCGGCGAGCATGTCGGAGTAGTGCGCCTCCAGCTTTCCCTCGGCTTCGGAGCAGAGGCGGATGAGGCCCTCACGCATCTCCTGCGCCTCCGGGCCGAGCTTGGTCACGTCCACGGGGCTCGGAGGGACACACGCGGTGACCAGGTCGGTGAAGAGCGCGTTCACGTCGGGGCACGGGCTGAGCGACGGCAGCTTGGAGATGGCGGCGTGGAGACCGGTGATCTTCTGGACCAAGGCATCGACCTCCATGTTTTGGGCCGCCATTACTGATCGATGCGCGATCGCTGAGGGCGAGGAAGATGACAGTGGGATTGAAGTGGTCGAGCTGCTGCTTGATGAGCTATGGAACAGGCACTAGGCTGTGTATATGTAGCAGCACCACGGCTGCCGTCTAGAGGACTGAAGAGACTGGAAAAGGAGCGAACATGCATGCAAGCTTCACGCGTCCATGCCCAATCGGGCTGGTTTCATGCCTCTGCTGTGACGTGTTCGCGTCTGGCTATTGAAGTGGACAGCTAGCGTACAGTTTTCTATATGATCCCTTCCAATAAAATGCATGCATGAAAATTGTCACTGTTAGAAACTAATAATTAAATTAATAATACCTTTGAATAGTGGTTGCAAACCTAAAAAACTACTCCGATTAATACATGTCTTTTTAGTATCTACATATATTTTGCTAGAGACAGATATTAGTGGTCGGAGGAAGTATTGTCACATCTTATACATAAGCACAGTGATGTGCAAAATCTGGCACCATACAAACCGTAGAAACCGGTTAGAGTGGAGCTAGCTCATTTCTTTTTACGAAATCGATCCTAAATTCCAATTTAATGAAAAAAAATGAAGTACTCCCTCCAACCCATATTAATTACATACCATAAGTATAGATGTATTTAGATATATTTTAGTGCTAGATACATCCGTATTTACGAAAGGTAATATGGATTAGAGGGAGTATCAAAACCCGGCTAAACCGTGGGAGTATTTTTATCCACCCTTACATGAGCATATGGGATTTAATAACAACTTTTTATACTCCCTCCGACTCATATTACTTAACATAAATACAGATGTATAGCACTAAAATATGCTCAGATACATTTATACTAGCGATAAGTAATATGGATGAAAGAGAGTATTAAAGGATAGATGGAGTACTCCCTCCGTTCCGGTGTATAAGTCCTGCGCGTGTCTCTTGGTCGTCATTTTGATCAATATAATATAAATTATATATTGCAAAATATATATCATTGAAAACTTCAAACGTTGTACTTTCTGTTGATATAATTTTTATATTGTAAAATTTAGATTATATTTATCAAAATAACAACCTAAAGATACGCGCAGGACTTATACACCGAGACGGAGGGAGTAGTTGATAGCCACATATTACCGCTGGAAGTATTATTAAGAAAGTGCTACTCTCTCCGTTTCTTAATGTCCAAATATATTCATGTTAGCAACAAGTTTTATGAAATGGACGGAGTATTTGATTTAGCTGAACCCATCAGTCGCGTTAGAGGCTAGCATGTTGCAGATGACATGTCATTGGGATCAATGCTCTTCTTGAACTCAGCCAACTCCTTGGACACGACGAGAGACTCAGCAATGTCGGCGTTGCCGGCTTCACCCTCCAGGGCTTTTATGGGATCGACGTGGATAGTGATAACGTTGTGTTGACCGGACATCTTCAACTTGAGGTAGACATAGCATGGCCGATCCATGAATTTGGCGAACGCAAAGCGTCTGAAGAAGGCGTGCTATGCATTCTTGAAGTTGAATACTGTTAGAAATAGGTTAGCGTAGGGTCCAAGTTAGCTTAATAACTAAGCTAACCATCGGCAGTTACTTTTGTCCATACGCTGTAATCCCGAAGGGATGCTTTGTAAACCGCCTTATAGGCGTCTGTTGGGTTGGTATATATACCCCCAACAATCATCAATAAAAGACAATTGATTCTCTCCATACTTTTACCCTAAACACGTTATCGGCACTTTTCTCTTCCTAAGAGCAAACAGGCCACAAAACAAAGAACGCAGGACAAGCGGCGGCCAGACATCGTCCTGCATCATCGCAGCGCGGCGGCACAGTTACCAGCCCCTTACCTTTCACCGGGACGGTTCCCCGACGATACTCTTCTGTATGTCGACGGCGATGTCGCTCCACGCCCAGCGCGCGGTGCGGCCGCCCATCCTCCCGGCGACGGCGACGCACGCAGACCCGGCTCCATGCCCAGCGTGCGGTGCGCCCGCCCGTCCTCCCGGCGACACACGCAGACACGGCCCTCGGCCTGTCTCCCTCCGTCGCAAGGCGACGCCCGGCGTTGCTCCTCTCGACACGCGCGACGGCGCCGAGGCACCCCGGCACGCGGGCACCCGAGCCTGCGGCTCCCAGCGGCGCTGCCGTTGCCTACGACCGTCCTCCACGCTTCATCCCGGGCGCTGCTCCTCTGAGCACGTCGCTGCGGCCCTCCTCGGTCCGCGTCTGGCGCGGCTATTGGTGGCGACCCCAGCGCGGAGAACCTCTCCGGCAGTCGACGGCGGCAGTCGACGGCGGCAGCCGTGGCCCAAGACCCGCGCACGACGCGGCTTTACAACAACGGACTTCCTAGTTCCTATCTATACAGGAATCGACTGTTTTCTCTAAACCAGCATAGCATAGGAAGACGATGGGGAAATCTTATCTCTTCGGCTATTTTAAGTCTGACCCTCTTACTTCACAGTATTAGTGCTTGCCTTTCACCGTTTGACATTTAGGCTGAAGCGTACTATGCACTTTAGCCAACGGCTTGTCTATATTTGCACTGCATGCAGTTTCTAGAATTTATCGATTTCTCTCTCTCAAATTTTTGTATAGATCCTCAGATCTAGTTTATATAACCATCGGTTATACTCTAAATTGACATTATGAGACCTCTAGATCTTCGCATACAACATTCTAGAACATATTTTCTAGAATTTGCTGCATGTGTTAAATATAATGCCTCTAGCATTCTCTATAACATGCGTTTTGGTAAAACAACCTTCTTTTGCAATTGAAATCTAATTTTCTTGCAAAATTCTCACTTAAACATATGAGGTAAAATCGACAATGACATAAAGATTCTAGACCTTCTGTCTAGTATAATATACAAATATGTAATATGAAATGTTATTAATATATTTGCCTTTAGCATTTTATAACATTAAATTTGGTACAACAATTTAATTTTGCACTTGAAATTTAATTTTCTTGCAAAATTTCTCATTAGTAAAATATGAGATAAAGATATATGTGACTATCTCGAATATTATTCGTGAAACACAAGGTGATGGCATCTACTGCATGAAATGCAGATTATCCATTACTATGAGGCGTACTTATTTGTCATTACGATAATAAGATTACCTAAGTGCTCTTCCGAATAAGTTAATGTCAAAGTATAACACAAGGTAATAGGATAAGGCGTCTACTGACACACGTCAGACTATGCTTCCTACTACTGAGAGATGTACTCCACAAATATGGAGATTATCTACAATGTGTTAACTTGAAATTCGAAGATCTACACATATATGACTTATAAGCATCCGCTTAAATTCCAAATGTTCCTCTAGAACATGCTTATTGTTTACCAAAGTAAATTTTACTCTCAAGTAGTAAAAATAACCAATGCATGATTATTTCATGCTTCTATTATACATTGGTAAGATGTGAGATCTATAATCAATGGATATTATTGAAATATCTATCAAGACAATCCACGATAAATAGATATTTCTCATAAACTAGTAAAAGTTCTACATCAAATGATGATAATTATATTCATCATGAATAACCAATGTGAAATATATATCTATATTTTGGCACTAAATGTAAGATAACCCATCACTTTGGGAATGAAGTCCAAATAACTGATAGAAATATCATTTAATGTATCAATATTAAATGTCTATCCTATGGTCATTAAGGAATCACCTTGACCATTAGTATATGCTCATTCAAAGCATATTTCATCAATTCAAATTTACTATTATAGTAAATGAGTTGCATGACAATCTCATACAGGACATGGCTATCATTCCCATTAGTGGAAATTGTTGAACTCACATTACATGAGAGAAATTGATTAAATATCGATTTTCCTATAAATCTCCATCAAGGAGATATATGATGCATAAATGTAATGGTAATAGTTTCTCAAACACTTTTGAGGACTTCTACTACATTGCGGGTTTTTTTTCCCTCTTTCTGTTGTTTATATAATCAACTCAAAGTTGATATTTTCTGATCAGAAAAATGTTATAAAGATTTGATCAAAACCGCTAATGTACTTTACATCGTCCTTTGATAATAATGCATCAGCATTATTATATTTATTTCAGGCTAAAACTATATGATAACTTCTTGTGAAGAATCATTAAATACACCCTACGGTGATATACAATTACCTGAAATTCATACTAGTAGTCAATGAACTACAAATCTCCTTCGTTCAAAATGAACCATGAGAAATTAATGTAAAGTTGAGGTAACATGACAAACAGAAACAAAGTGAACCTTATTAAAAGGGATAAGCTAACTATCAAGTTTATCAAATATGTTATTGTATGAATCATCATACATATGCATTTCCAAATTCCCAAATCATTGGTTAGGTTAAGCCATAAATGCATCAATTAATATGAGTTCAATGGGATAACTTCGAAGCTCACTTCGATAAGCACCAGAATATAATATGGTTGCTGATTGTACTTATAATCTTCATCAGAATGAGAGCGTAAGTATAATCTGGTAGGAGATACACTCCTTCGCAATAATAATTTGATTGAGGAATAAAATTTCCAAGACATTTCGATGACCTTGTTTAGTCTCATAATTATCCCATTATGTCACTTGGCCTATAAATATACTACTTTATGTGGTATATTGTCCAATAATATCATGTTCTTTAGACATGACAATTTAATGTATGAACCAAATTCATACTAATTTTGTTGCGTACAACGTAATTAATCAAAATGTTGATAAATTTAACATTTGGCATAATCGCCTTAGTCACCCCATCATAGGGCTGATACAAAAAGTTATCAACAATCTTGTTGGTCACAACTTAAAAGTTGCAAAATTCTCAAGTCTTCAAATTTTATGTGCACCACATGTGCCATGAGAAAATTATTTATTTTTAAGGCTCTCTCACCTTAAAATTAGAAATGAGCCACTCAAATTCTTGAATGTACACAAGAAGATAACGGTGGACTATTCAACCATTATATGGGTCATATAAGAACATGGTATCCATAGGCGCATCCTATAGATGGCCTTACGAGGTTCTCTAATCTCCTCAAACCCATGATCTTACTAAATTAATTTCTCAATTATCAAATTAGAGCAAATTATCCTAAGACATGGATTAAGGCCATGTGGATGTCATCTTAATGATCATTTAGGATTTTACTAAGTACCTCATGTACAGACCCAAAATGGTGCAACTAAACTCTTTATCAAAAGAGTAACTAATTAAATGACCATATCAAGAAAATTAAATTACACCAACCTCTTGTTGGAGACATGCGTCTTTACATGGTGCAAATCTAATAAAGATCATAATAACTGCATATCATACTGCTTCCCCTTGCAGTAAGTACGTGGATATCAGAAAAGTATTTCCTATCTGCGATAATTTAGTCATATACTGATATCACCACCCCAACGTACATCATGGGCTCTCACATCAAATTGGGATCTATGTGAGAAATAACTAAGGTATTATCCGTCAAATACTTGACCCTAACAAGGGAGTTATTGATAGTCCGTACGTTGATTGCATTTGCAATAAGGACATTTTCGGTATTAGAGGGAGATTAGTACCACAAAGAATGCCGATAAATAAAGTAAAAATGTCATAGACATTCAGTCCTCATATTCACGTACTTAAAAAAAATGAACATGAAGTTTAATCATAAATTTGCAACACATTGCAAATCTGCCGCATACATTTACAGAGAATAAAGATGTCACTACATCATATTATTCATGCAACCAATATGCAACATGAGTGAAGGTACCCAATTCAACCACTCTTCTCCCCAAATGAGAGCAAAAGGGGGAGAAATCTTATCACATGGGATTTAAATTCTCATATGCTTTCGCGGATAAAGAGGAAATGATATCCTCAAACTGTAAATGTAATTCAACCTCAAGTTGAATAACACAAAATGAATGCTCATCATCCAAGCCAACACAAATGTGCACACAATTTTAAGTGTTGGACATCGAAGCACGTTGACTCCATTGTTATGGGAAATCATGAGGAGTTAAATGACGTAAATGATATTTCCACAAATCCATTGATTCAACAGAATCATTTAACATAAAAGCCTACATTTGTCGACATATATTTATTCTTAAAATTGCTAAAACCTTTAGGGCCCTGAACCAAAGTCCATGGCAGAGTGCCTCATGCACTCGTATATTGGTTCAACTAGAAGGAAGCAATTAAATAAGAATAGCACTCGCTCAACAAAAGAGAGGTATCTACCTTAGTAATACCTACTCCTCATCAGGATTTTTCCTCTGAAAGATCAATAACTTTTTGTTAATAATGAAAACAATGAGGTGGTGAAAAAGCGAGGCTTGTAGCACAAGGGTTCACGCAGAGACCCAACATCAATTATGATGCAACATACCCTCTTGGTATATGTGGATTATGTTTCGATATTACTATTATTGGCAGTTACAAATAAACTATTCATGCAGTTGATGAATCCATACACATATGGATCACTCATTTTGGATACCAATATTAAAGTCCCTTCAGGGCTTTAAAAAAAATCGCAACTTGTATTTTTGTAAATCTTCAAAAGTCACTCTATGACTTGAAGAGATGGTCAGAAAAATTATATGGTACAACTGACCAAGAGAAATCCTTCTTCAAATGGATTACTCAAATAATGATGATTGCTTACATATAGTCATAAACAAAATCTCTAATTGGATTATACATGACCTTTGTACATGTAGATGACTTTATCATCGAATTATGTACATGAAAGGTGCCTTACAATCATCTTATGACGGAAATTTGTATTAAACCAACTACCAATCGGGTTCACAACTTAAGTATATCCCCTCGGGAATACATGTATTTCAGTCTTCATGTATCCATAAAATGTGGTAGAAAGTAAATATGGATAAACCATATCAACACATATGGTCATGCTATCCCTATCAAGGTACAAACCATTCATTAATGGTATCAATGATGAAGTTGGGACCTGTAGTTCCATACCTCACAAAATACATCATATGTGACAATATTTTTGTTGTCAGTTTACTAAAGTGCAAAAGCCAACCAAACATTGGGTGAAGTAATATCCTTTGGTATCTTCAAGGCACTAAATATCTTGATTAATTCCTTCAGGAACATCAAGGTTTGACCATCATGTGATATACATATATTGGCTATAATCAATTGATCCCAATAAATGCCATATCATGGACTGAACTCACTAGAAGATCCTTCTCAAGGATATCTTCATAATAGACTCTATAGTCTACCCTCATTAATCATTCTGGAATAATTAATTTACTTTGAAACATCAATTTATATGGCTTCATAGAATGATTAACCACATTCATAATGATGTGGTTAGGATTCAATAGAATCACCTACCATATCTATCAAGATAATGCACACTTGTATTACTCAAATGCATGTAGGTTATATAGAGAACAATATTGCAGAGCAAACTGCTAGTAAAATAGTATTTCCCAAAGTGGGCATATTGTTTTTTGCAAATAAATCTTGTGAGAATCTAACAGATTTATTCACAATGTCTTTAATTACCATATTTTGTTTTCCATGACTATGTCGTGGAATTGGTATAAGACAACTTTGATATTTGCACAATTCAGGGGGAGTAGACTCCCTAATTATAACCTGTTGATGATCTTCAGATCATATATATTGTACTCTTTTTCCTTTGATGAGTTTTTCCTAATAATTTCTCATAGAGGTTTTTAATGAGACAATATAAATACAAGTGTTTAGATATGCCATATTGCTTTCTCCTTATATTTTTCCCATTGGGTTTTAAAGGAGTTTTCAGTGGCACATCATATTGCACTCTTTGCAATATTTACATATGATATATGTCATACCTCCTATTTTTCCCCATCAGGGTTTTTAGAAGGAAGTACACATGGCATATATGTTATTCTCTAAACTCACTATTGAGGTTTTTCCTTTTCAAGGTTTTTCTCATGTGAGTTGTCAAGGAGATAACAATCACTATATGTTGTATCATTTTCTCCTTCTTTTTCCCACTGGATTTTAAGGAGTTTTAGCAACATATAAAATACTATGCTCCTCATATTTTTCCCATAGGGTTTTTGGAGGAGTATTTCGAGATTCTCAAGATCATACAAAGACATTCCAGCACTCTACTATATGAAGAATTTTCAAGATGGTGAATTCTACAAAGGACAGCGTTGTCCAAGGGGGAGTGTTAGAAATAGGTTAGCGTAGGGTCCAAGTTAGCTTAATAACTAAGCTAACCATCGGCAGTTACTTTTGTCCATACGCTGTAATCCCGAAGGGATGCTTTGTAAACCGCCTTATAGGCGTCTGTTGGGTTGGTATATATACCCCCAACAATCATCAATAAAAGACAATTGATTCTCTCCATACTTTTACCCTAAACAAATACCTCGAAGTCGAGTGTCTCGGCTCGGCGATATCCAGCTCACTCAAGACTATTGCTAGAGAAATATTGTCCAAAGGCTTATACATTAGTGACAATAAATATAAATATCATGTTGTCATAATAACACCTCGTTCGGTAGACCGGGATTATGGTGTAATTAAGAGTATTAACCTTAGTGTTTTGGGCAAAAACACGTGTTTTATTTGCGGTTTGCGTATGAGAGCCATGTTGCCATCGCTGTCAAAGAAAAAACTAACCAACTGAGATAGTCAAATTGTAACCAACACCAGAAGACCGGCCGCTAGCAGCCACGAGGGCCCTGCTATTTCTAATATAACACAGCAAGGTCGCGAGAGAATAAAAACGCGAGGGGTAGCTAGCATTGCGATGCACACATGTCTTGGCAGGTTTCCCAAGAATAATTGTGGCTGGGCCATTTCAGACCGCTACAAACCCAGCCTGCTGAACAATTAAGCGAGCGTTTTGCGGAGATTTTGTGCTAGCCCAGAAAAGCTTAACACTACATTTCCCTTGAAAACCTCCGTGCCAAACTAGACCTAAATAGATTTGGTTCAACGTGTCCATAGAGTTGGTTAAGTGTTCAACATCCCAAAAATATCAAAAGACCCATAAAAAATTAATTTGATAACAAAGAAGCCACCAAACAAACTAATGACATAATTTTTTCTAGAAAAACAACTGCATCAAAATAAAATTTAAAAGGACACCACTTGGAAAATAAAAACATGTGTACATAGAGGACAAAAAGATGCATTTACTCAAGAAAATTGAGCATGTTTCAAGCAACATGGATTTTTCAAAAACTTTTGCTATTGGCTATGGTTTTGTAGAATGCTTTCAAGTATAGCTTTGGCTTGCAGGGACAATATTGGTCATAAATTCACCACCTACGGCAGAGTCTACCGATCCATGTAATTTAGTTAATTTAAAGAATGTAACACATCCACTCATCCACTCCATGTCTCCATGTGATGGACAAGTTCTTAGCAATACTTTTCATTCTCTTTCATGTAATTGCAACATGTTCATTATCAATTTCCCTACAAGATATAATGCTATTTCCTTTCCGTGTAATATCTCTTGATTAACGCTTCTTTTAAGTTGTTCCAAGAATTGATGCTTCCATTAGAAGTGAAATTAAAGCAAAAATAGCTTTTCCTCTTAATGAAAGGGGAACCATTTTAGTTTAAAATTTTCCTCTTAATGGCACTATCAACAGTTTTTTTTTTGCATATCACATATTTCAGAAAAGTCATGAAGATGCATGGAAGCATCCATGACTGACTTCAAAGGAGTTAACAGTGATTTTAGGTGATATGATAGGTTTAGCAATAAATTGAGCATTAGGCATATCACCCATCCCATCAAGAAGAGTTTGTTACATTTTTTGAGTTTTCTGGGTATAACAACAAACAAAAAACAAAATTATACAAACCTAAAAAAAGAAGCAATTACAGGCCTAAAGGGTGGTGAAAAAACACAACAAAGTATATCTCGACAAGTAGATATGTCCATGCTTAGATGGCTGCAAGGTGTAGACACTCTTCTCCCCGGCAACAACGTGAGAAATTATGTCTTGATGGAAACAAAACTACATGTGTTTACCAACTCATTGGGACTCCATGCGCAGAGTGATACACCATTCGTAATTTTCCCGACAAGGGTGACACCAGATTTATACCAAATTACCGGGAAAAAGGTGGTTCTTTCTCGCTATCCTCTTCAAACCACCTGCAACCACAAGACAACATGATTTTGTGTGCCCAACTTCTCTGATGTGTTTGTCAGGCACACAACGACATGTGAGTAATAGAAAACTAATTGTCATAAAGTAAAAAATAGTGCAAGTAAATAAAGTAAAAGGTGATTCTTATGATTGAAAACTAGTTCGATGATCATGATTTCACTTTACCCCTCTCTCAAAAGCATGGTGACGCACATATAGCACCATAAAACAAGTTAAAAGCAACACAAAGAAACAAAATAGTACTTGATAAGCATTCATATGAGCATCACATACAAACATAAAGATGATGCAACACATCTCTCTATTATTCTAATAGCAAGGGAAAACACAACGGGCTATATTTAAGAATCAACAGAGTATTGCAATAAAAACATTGGCATGATGTTAAATAACATTATGCTACTTTGAGAAAAAAAATCATCTTTGTTGTCACAAGATGAAAAATAGCATAAACATTCATTTATTCCTAGTGAGGTAACAATAATGGAAAGAAAAAACCTTGGCAACACACGAAAAATATTATCACCATCCCATGCAAACCACCAGAATACTCCAGCTAACACACACATCCCCCTCTCGGGTTCTTGCATACAAGTTTGATTAGAACAAAGCATACATGAACAGATAATATATGCATCTAAAAATACATCAAGCACATAATGAAATTTTGCATCTCATAACTTTAACTCAATAACAAAATATCCACAATATGGGCAATATAAATATGATCACAATCATGAAAAGAAGCTCATGTGGCTCTAATTAGTGAAGTATATAGAAAGAAATAGTACAAGTTACTTCTAGAAACCTATAGTCCAGGGAGTGCACTACTCCTTAATCATGGAGACAGAGGATTTGATATTGTTGGAGGCAAAGGAGCATTTGTGGGTGGCTCCAGCGGTGTTTCCCTCTCCAATCTTTGCAGGTTTCATCTATGTTTTCGTGTTTCTCTTGTTATAACAGCCTCTCGCGATCTCGGTGAAGGGGATATTTTTATAGTCGATTTTTAGGTCAAATAAAGGTTGGTGGCATGAAGATCGAGGCAAAAGAGACCACTAGGCGGCAGGTAGGCCCCATGGCGCGGCCAGGAAGTGGGGGCGTGCCATGGGTCCTCCTGGACGACCCATGCGACATCTCGCCCACTTCTTCTTCTGGTAATCTATTTCCCGAAAAAATGATCCTCGAAAAAGTTGGGGTCTTGTTTGACGTACGAAAGATTCTTGAAGAATAACATCTAATAAACAACAAAGTTCATGGATATATTTTATATGCATCAAATGCACGTATTAGGTCTAGTAGGATGAAGGATTTTATAATGCTCGTCCAATTTCTCCTCATGTTTATCGTATTTTTTTGTCATAGTGTCTTTGATGCGTAGATCAATATGATAATGATCGAACCATGCATAGTGTTGTCAGTCCCACCTCTCATGTTGATTAGTGTGCTCCCAACTCACCTGATAATGGTCAGAGAGACATGGTTTTGCTGTTGTGTTTAACATACTCCCTCTGTTCCGGTGTATAAGTCCTGCGCGTGTCTCTAGGTCGTCATTTTGATCAATATAATATAAATTATATATTGCAAAATATATATCATTGAAAACTTCAAACGTTGTACTTTCTGTTGATATAATTTTTATATTGTAAAATTTAGATTATATTTATCAAAATAACAACCTAAAGATACGCGCAGGACTTACACCGAGACGGAGGGAGTACTACTTTTCTGATCTATTCTTCTCCTTTTATTAGGTTGTTAAACTGAAAACAGATAAAACAGGGCACGAGATACAACATTGCCATTCCAGCGTCTCCTGCCCCACTCCCTAGAACGACGTGGTCGCTTGAATCGTGCCATCCCACGAAGGATCAGGTTGTCAATCTAATAAGCAGCTCAGGTTATTTCTAACTGAAGAAAAGACTAACTGTTGAAATTGACAGTGAGTGCTAACTGAACTATCTGACAAAGCTGAATTGGACTGGAGACTTCGACAGAGGCAGTTGTTAACTGACAATCGTGAAATAACAAATTCAAACACACCTTAATTGTTTTCACAAGCTATGACCCTGTAAGATGCAATAACATCAGTGGATTAAAAGGGACAAACTATGATTTCGAAACAACAATTTAACTGAATATGGGTGAAAAGACATTTGTGGTACAAACATTTGACTGAAAGCGTGACACTAGTGGCACGAAAATTTGACTGAAACTATTAAGTGCAGACAGTTCAACGCTGACTAAGGTTAGATGATTGATAAAAATAAAAACAATAGTTGCAGTCTATGCTGCCGTGAAAATGGTGATAGCATAGTTACAAATTGTTTCAGATCGAAGTGAAACCCCATAATAATTGGGAAACAGTCAACAAGCAATGACATTATATGCTTATAACGACAGACAAGCAGCAAATGATTTCTATGGCTAATTCCTGAATAAACAAAATTAGGGGATATTTTCACTCAATAGATTCATTTCATGGCAGAATTTCATCAGACAAGACACAAAATCAAATATCTAGAAACCCTAAATCCATTCATCCATCCATCCATACATATGCAACAAATTCCATCACAGGCCAGATGCCATCGCTGCCAAACAACTCACGCGCAGAACCGAGATCCTAACAACCCTAAGCACAGGCCGACAGAGAGATAAGCCGCAACGGAGCCTCAGGCTCAGCCCCCGAAACCGTAGAGGGTGCGGCCCTGGCGCTTGAGCGCGTAGACGACGTCCATGGCGGTGACGGTCTTGCGGCGGGCGTGCTCGGTGTAGGTGACGGCGTCGCGGATGACGTTCTCGAGGAAGATCTTGAGCACGCCGCGGGTCTCCTCGTAGATGAGCCCCGAGATACGCTTCACGCCGCCCCTCCTCGCGAGGCGCCGGATCGCCGGCTTGGTGATGCCCTGGATGTTGTCCCGCAGCACCTTCCGGTGCCTCTTCGCGCCGCCCTTGCCCAGCCCCTTGCCTCCCTTGCCGCGGCCCGACATTGCTGACGATGAGAGGAGAGGAAGAACAGGTTGGGGATTGGGGAAATTTCTGGTGAGCAGATGAGGTACTTGTGCGGGGGTAGGCGTGGTATTTATGGGAGTGATCCAGCGCGGTGGTGGAAATGGAGATGTGTCTTTGGCCGATCCGCGGGATATGCAAGATAGCGATATAATTGGCTCGCAGGGGGAGACGCCGGATCGATGACGTGGAAAGGAGTTGGTTTAATAGTTACCCCTACTCCTCTGGTCTGTCCACCTTACCTTCTGGCGCAACGCTCCGGTCATCATACGACTAGAATGTGATATGGCCTCGCATCTTCTTATTCTTTAAGACTGGACCCATTGCGACTTTGGATGGTCGAGACTAACACTAGTTATGGCTCGCGGAAGGACCCCCATCACTTTGATTGAAAGGTACCCCCATCTCCACCGCATCAGAGAAGGGGCTTGGTCTGGAACGGATTGAGATGGAAAGCGGTAATCAATCGCCGCGTGGTGGAACGCTTGTTGGAGAAGGGTAAGCGCCTCCATGTCGTAGGGGTGGGTAGGCCAATAGAAGACTAGGGAACTTTCGTGGGCTGGATATCATGGGGTGGGCTTTTAGGCTGTTCCCACCTAGTGGACGTGGGCTCGCTTTGAAAGTGGGCAAGGGCTACTCCAACATCATACAGGTCGCCCGAAGGAGGCGCCGCACAGCCCTCCCGGGGAGTGCCTAGTCTGCGCGTGGGTCCTCCTCCCTGGGGCCCGCGCGCCAGGTATCTCTCGTTTCGCGCAAGGAATTGTATGTTGGGCCGGCCCATTTATGGCTTCATGTCGTTTGGTTTCCGATGCTTTTTGCGCATTCTGTGTTTACAGCCGGGATCCTTCAGACGAGCGTTCGCGTGAGCGTTACGTGATATGTTTTCGTTCGCTCGGCTTCTTCGTACCAGACTTGGTAGGAATCGATATATAAACAGGTCAAAATTTCTGTGGATTTTCGATGTGGGACTAAAGAAAAGACACCCTGCTGCACTGGACGTAGACGCGGACGCACTGCATGCATGCGGGCGTAGGAACTGTTGTCAGACACTGCTACCTAGGGTCCACGCCTGAACCTTGACGTGTCCTACTTTACTACTACTCCTACCTACTTAGCCTGAGGACAAGCGAATATTCCTGGTTAGATCGTTGCTCCCGCTCACTTGCTAGGCACCGCTTCTCTTGCAGGAACCAGCTGGTGTTGAACAGCATAGGACAGCACTTGGATGCTTGGTGTTGAACAGCTCGCAGTTGTACACCCAATATTAGAAAGATGGAAAAAAACATACACCAACATATATGTATGTGGACATATATATAAGAATGATATCTAAAAATCCCTATCCTCTAGACAAAATATCTAACCATTGTACAATGAACAAAATAATTTGTGGAACTAATAATTTTCTAAAATAAGAGGAACAAATCTATATAAATAAAAGGAACAATTATACATCTGGGAACACAAATGAACTTCACAGGGAATAAAAATAAACATCAATGAACAAAATAATTTGTGGAACTAATAATTTTCTAAAATAAGATGAACAAATCTATATAAGTAAAAGGAACAAAACGCTATACGTCTAGAAACAAAAATGAACTTCACAGGGAATAAAAATAAACAGCAAGGAACAAAATATATTGTGGAACTAATTTTCTAAAATAAGAGGAACAAATCTCTTTGAATAAAAGGAACAATTATACATCTGGGAACAAAAATGAACTTCACGGGGGACAAAAAAAACATCAAGGATCAAAATAATTCGTGGTGCTAATAATTTTCTAAAATAAGAGGAACAAATATCTTTGAATAAAAGGAACAAAACGCTATACGTCTGGGAACACAAATAAACTTCACAGGGAACAAAAATAAACATCAAGGAACAACATAATTTGTGGAACTAATAATATTCTAAAATATGAGGAACAAATCTCTTTGAATAAAAGGAACAATTATACATCTGGGAGACTGGGAACAATAATGAACTTTACAGGGAACAAAAATAAACATCAAGGAATAAAATAATTTGTGGAACTAATAATTTTCTAAAATAAGAGGAACAAATCTCTTTGAATAAAAGGAACAATTATACATCTGGGAACAAAAATGAACTTCACAGGGAACAAAAATAAACATCAAGGAACAAAAAAATTTGTGGAACTAATAATTTTCTAATATAAGAGGAACAAATCTCTTTGAATAAAAGGAACAAAACGCTATACATTAGGGGAAAAAAATGAAGTTCATAGGGAACAAAAATAAACATCAAGGAACAAAATAATTTGTGGAACTAATAATTTTCTAAAATAAGAGGAACAAATCTCTTTGAACAAAAGGAACAATTACACATCTGGGAACAAAAATGAACTTCACAGGGAACAAAAATAAACATCAAGGAACAAAATAATTTGTGGAACTAATAATTTTCTAAAATAAGTGGAACAAATCTCTTTGAATAAAAGGAACAATTATACATCTGGGAATAAAAATGAACTTCACAGGGAACAAAAATAAACATCAAGGAACAAAATAATTTGTGGAACTAATAATTTTCTAATATAAGAGGAACAAATCTCTTTGAATAAAAGGAACAATTATACATCTGGGAACAAAAATGAACTTCACAGGGAACAAAAATAAATATCAAGGAATAAAATAATTTGTGGAACTAATAATTTTCTAATATAAGAGGAACAAATCTCTATAAATAAAAGGCACAAAATGCTATAATTCTGGAAACAAAAATGAACTTCACAGGGAATAAAAATAAACATCAAGGAACAAAACAGATTGTGGAACTAATTTTCTAAAATAAGAGGAACAAATCTGTTTGAATAAAAGGAACAATTATACGTCTAAGAACAAAAATAAACATCAAGGAACAAAATAATTTGTGGAACTAATAATTTTCTAAAATAAGAGAAACAAATCTCTATAAATAAAATGAATAAAAAGCTATACGTCTGGAAACAAAAATAGATTGTGGAACTAATTTTCTAAAACAAGAGGACCAAATCTCTTTGAATAAAAGGAACAATTATATGTCTGGGAACAAAAATGAACTTCATAGGGAACAAAAATAAACATCAAAGGAACAAAATAATTTGTGGAACTAATAATTTTCTAAAATAAGAGGAACAAATCTCTATGAATAAAAAACAAAAAGCTATACGTATGGGAACAAAAGTGAACTTCACAGGAACAAAAACAAACATCAAGGAACAAAATAATTTATGGAACTAATTTTCTAAAACAAGAGGAACAAATCTTTCTTAATGAAGGAAAAAAAGCTATACATCTAGGAACAAAAATGAATTTCACAGGGAACAAATTGAACATCAAAGAAATAAAAAATTGAGGAAATAATTTTTGAACCATAGCAAATTGAAACCGTAAAATAAAAATAGAAACCACACGTAAACTTGAACCATAACAAATTGAACCAAGAAAAAAGAAATGGAAAAATAAAAATAACAAAAAGGAAATAAAGGAAATCTAAACTAAACATGAATAGGAAGGAAATCACAAAAAGAAAAAAAGAGAGAGAAAAAGAACGAACAAAATGGCAGAGGAGGATGTGGCATACACATACATAGTGCACCATGTCGCATGGAACGAAAAAAAAAGTCATCAAGGAAGAAAGAGAACTGGAAGTGAGTCATCCCAGCTTTCCTTCTTGCGTACGCGAACAGAGAACAAGCGTGGTCCTACTGCGTACAGCGTACAGGAACGAAGAAAATCGAATCAACGAGCTGTCCCTCGATAGAAACACTAATGGGCCGAGCCCAGCGACAAAAACGTTCAGCGAAACGGTACCTCGGTACCGCGCGCGCTACCGAGTCGTTTCCCTGCGCGTTGTGTGTCGAACTTCTGGTTTACGCCCACCTCGTCCTTCTCTCAGAAGTTCGGTGGGCCTGGCCCATTAAATGTTTCCTCGCCCCGCTTTGCTTCGACCGCTTCCCTACGGGAACAAATTCGACCGAATTTGTTCAGTTTTAAAATATGAATAAATTCGAGTTTGAACAAATTCGAGTTTAAACAAATTCGAATCTCAACAAAATCGAGTTTGAATAAATTCAAATCTGAACAAAATTGAGTTTGAACAAATTCGTATCTGAACAAATTTGAGTCTGAACAAATTCGAGTTTGAACAAATTCGAATCTGAACAAATTTGAGTTTGAACATTTTTCTGGATTTGAACATGAAATTTGAAAGTGAACATATTTTGAATTGAACAAATTTTCAATCTGACCAGTTTTTCAAAAAATGAAATATTCGAATCTGAGTATTTTTTTTATTTCACCAAATATTTCAAAAATTATAGAAAAAGATAACAGAAAAAAAACTCGCCTGTACTGGACCGGCCCACCAGGTAGCGTCTGTAGGCGTCAATGCGAAATTCATCACCACGGGCGATGATTAGGGATCGCCGCCCTCCCGTGCGTGTCCTAGTGGGACGGGTCCACTTTCTTCTTTCTTCTGCATCATTTTCTTCTTGGACAGGCATCGAGACCTGCCCTAGGGCATCGGTTTAGCCGCGTGAGTTGTCGATCTAACTGTATGTCATCGGTGGCACGAGCACCGGTTCTCCCTCCTCGAGTCTCCATCTCCGCCAGTTCAGGGTTCTGGCCGACCCTCTATCTAAGTCCCCTCCTCCCTTCACCGTCCATCATCAGCGAGACCCCACCACACCCTAACCCTAAGTTTGTCATCAGCGAGACCCCACCGTGCCCTAAACCTAAGATCATTGCCGACAAGACCACACCTCGCCGCACCCACACCCCTAACCCTAAGGTTTTCTTCCTCACCTCCGCCGTTGACATTACGGGCAGCCATGTTGTCTGTGTCTCCAGCGAGGTCCTGACCTCACCTCGGTTGATGACGTCGCGGCTAGCCGCGTCGTCGGCGAGGGCTACGCGCGGTCATCTTCTTCCTTGGTGGCCGCCACTAATAGGCCCAGCCCGCACCAGCGTGGGTTGTGCAGCAAAAGGTAGGGGCCAACCTGGTCGGTGTATAGGCTTTGCCGTTCTGAGCTCCTATATGCCGCTCTTAGCGGCGATACATGCTCGTGCCTCACCATTTACCTAACGGGAGCTTGGATCGCTAGTTTAGTTGGATTTTCTTCACACATATAGAGTAAGTACTCATGGTCGCGATGTTTCTGTGTAGTATGACATCACTGGTGGGCAACGATTGATGCGTCATGCATCCTTTCGACATGAAAATAGAGCCTCTAACTCTAAGCTCATAGCTAGCATGGCTAGCCTCTTCTGCTAATTTTGGACGTTAGGTTTGGCTCCTAAAGCCCCTGATGGTCTATGAATTCCAAATAGTGTGTTGATTTAATAAAGTGCTATGCTTACCTTAAAAAGGAGTTGGATTTTCTTTGAAACACTAAGAAAACTTGGATTTTCTTCTATTGTTTTTTGTTCGCTTGGTGAGTAGGTTTCCTTCAACTATTTATTAGCCACTCCCTTCATTCCTATATGTAAGGTATATATTTTTTGGCATGAAAATTAAAGAACACACAATAAGGGGATATTATACCAGGTTTAGAATGGATTATTTATGGCTAATTGACAAGAAAAAGTAGCTGAGTTTGTATAAGATAAGAAAGCATAATCAAATCCGTAAAAAAACAATTCCACATGAGTGGTGCAATGCAGTACTGATGGGATCGTAGCATAGAAAACAAAAAATTTCCTATGCAAGAACACATAAACTAGCCAAGATACTCTACGAGTTGGTAGCAACGGAGACTAACCCTCAATGACCGTAAGCAGGGATTACGTTCCCGCACAAACATTGACGATGGAGAGTCGATGAAGACGCACGTAATCGACGTAGTTGTTCACTTAACGTAGTCGACGTAGTGGTTCACTTGACGATCACAAGATCGTGTACACGGCGCCACAAGTGGCAGCGCCCCCGTACTCGGATACACGTACGGTTCGGTGACGACCTCCATGCCCTCGGTCCAGCGGGGCAGCAGAAGTAGGGATCCGCCGGAACTCCTCCTCCTCCACTTCTCCAAGTGTTGGTGGCTAACAATTTCGGCAGCGCTTCGCTTAAGCAACAGCCATGGTGTAGAGCAACAAGGTAGAGGATGGAAGCAACTAAGTGTTGGGAGAAGAGGAGCATGTCCAACATATATATAGGAGAGAGGGGGCAGCCATCCATGAGGGTGCGGCCAGCCCCTCCCCTTTTTCTCCTCTTCATGGTGGTGGTAACCCCCTCCTTCATGGAAAGGTAACCCCCCTCATCAAATGAGTAACCCCCATTTTAATTTTGCATGACATTCATGTTAATTAAAATCCACACTTATTGAATTAATAAAATATTTTTATTTCTTTAATATTTGTTAATTCAATCAATTAACAAACATTAACATTTACCCCCTTGAGTCATTTCGATATACCGAAACAGTTTCAGTGCTTTTCTGAAACAACCCCTATGCTGTCCAATAATTTAGCCGGAGTTCCAAATCCACTCAAAACGCGTCAGCGAACCTTAAGTGTGTCACCCTACGGTTCGTGAATAAAGTGGACATGATCGAGACTCCTCTCTGATCAATAATCAACAGCGGGATCTGGAAATCCATGATGACTCCCACTTACTCAACGATGAACTAGTGATCGTGTGAACCAATAACGAACATAGTTAATTCCTTTTGTCTCGTGATATTATTACTTGTCCGAGATCCGATCATTTGGTATCAACCATACCTAGTTCGATCTCGTTCCTGACAAGTCTCTTTACTCGTTCCGTGATAATGCATTCCTGTGACCTAGTCACATGCTTGCAAGCGATTCTAATGCAATATCACCGAGAAGGGCCCAGAGAATATCTTCCCATCATCGGGTCGGACAAATTCCACTCTTGATCCATGAGCCTCAACTAATACTTTCAGAATACCCAAATCAACCTTTATAATCACCATGTGACGGTGTGACGTTTGATATCATCAAAGCACTCTTCCGGTATCAGTGATTAACATGATCTCATGGTCTGAGGATTAGAACTATTTCGTATGAGTTTGATATAGCAATGAACTTGATGACTTGATCGTTTTGCTATTCATACTATGGGTGTGAGTGTTCATCATATCAGTCTTCTAATGATATGACCCCGTTATTAACAACATCCAATGTTCATGATCAGGAAACCTTGATCATCAGTTAATCAACGAGCTAGTATAAAAGAGAGGCTTTACTAGGAACCTTTTTAGTTTATTAATCACACAAGTATTAATGTTTCCGATTAATACAATTCTAGCATGAGAAATAAACATTTATCATAAACATGGAATATGATAATAACCACTTTATTATTGCCTCTCGGGCATATTCCCTTTAGTCTCGCACTTGCACTAGAGTCAATAATCTAGTTGATACTTGCATATATAACACTTATGGCTTTCACGTGTTATCCGTACGCGTTGCAGTGGTTAATCTGATCTCCAGATCTGACACTTTCAGTTCTGTGTGTATTTGCATGTCTTTGCGTCTCTACGCATCACTCATTCTCAAATGAGATAGTTGGGTATAATTTTGGTCCTTTGGTGAGACCTTAGTTCCTTTAGCTAAAATCATGTTGTCACTATTGTCGTACAATAGATCTTCACAGTAATAGCCAGCTTGGAACTACACCTAGTTTGATAACAAACTTCTTGACACAAATGCCCTCTTTTGCTACTTCTAAAGTAGTCATATACTCAACCTTTGTTGTAGAATCCATCACAATATCTTAACTTTGGAACTCATCCAAATCCATCATGGAACTTCCTTCCATTACATTGTGCCACCTAAACATACAGCTAAAATTGAGATAAACTTAATTTGTATCTTGTGACAAACTTAGTATCAATGTAACACTTTACAATGAATTATGTGTCACTTTGTCATACATAATATATATCCTTAGTCCTTCCAAAGCACATAAGGATATCTCTACTATTGTCCAATGATCATCTTACGACTTTTATCACTCTAGTATATGCTCATAACATTTAGAGCATAGGACATATCTGGATATGTACATATCATGGTATACATGATCGATCAAATCATTCATGTGGCTTCACTCATCAAGTGTCAAAAAACACTTGAATCTTGTTTCAACCTCTTCCATGCGACAAGAACTTTTCTTGTCGTTTCCATATTGAACTTCATTCAATATTTCATCTATGTACTTTGGCACAACCATATTGGTACCTCGATCTATCTATATAGACATCGAGACCCAATATTTTGGTTTTGCCTAAGTCTTTCATTGAAATCTAATTTTAATGAAATTCTTAACCTATGCCAATAAAAGATACATCATTTCCAATTAACAATATGTCTTCTACATAATGTACTGAAAATATGTCTCAGCGCTCCCACTTAATTTCTTGCAAATGCAAGCATATTCATCGTATCTGATGAAACTAAACCTTTTAATTATTTTATCACGGTGAATATTCCAAATCCGCGATGCTTACTTCAACCATTGAAGTTTGCATGCCTTTTAGCATCCTTTGAATTTACAAAACCCATTGGACCATGTCATGTACATGTCCTAGGTAACCATTCTATTAGAAGAATGTTGTCTTGTTTGTTCAACTAACATATACCAAACTTGGCATATGTAGTGGTTGCTACAGTAATCCTTTCAGACAAAATATCGCTATGAAAGATCAAATCTTGTCATAGTCAACTCATTGAACACAATCGTAAACTCTTTTAACGATGTGTCGACTATTTCAAAGATGTTAAACATCCATGTCTGTCTTTATAGATCCAAATACGTTCATTAGGCTTCATGCCTTTTGAGGGTCTTCCAAGTTCATAAACTTGGTTTCTCGTGTATGGAACTATCATGGATTTTATGGCTTCTAGCCATTTGACGGAGTCAGGGCCCATCATTGCTTCTTTGCATGCAGTCGGTTCATCATTGTCAAACAATAATGATTCATTCTCAAATCTAACTATTTGATTGTTACCCGACTCACGCGGTTCAATAGGAACTTTGATCTATGTGACCACAACCTTTGAGGTACGACAGCCATGCGCATTGTGGCCGCCTCTGGGACACTTCCCAGCGCTGCGCTACTCAGCACATATAGCTTAGGTTCAACAACCTAATCAAAGTTCTATTGTCCTCCCACTTGATTTTTTGCGAAAAATTCCTTCTCAAGAAACTTGATGTTTTCGGCGACAAATACTTTTGTCTTAGGTGTTCTGGAGGAATACCCAACATTTATTTTGCGATAACCTACAAAGACGTATTTATCCGACTTTGGTTGTAAACATTTTACATATGCCTAGCATACTAAAATTTCAGAAAAGACAACTTGGGTTTTATCCCATGCCATATCTCATATGGTGTCATTTCAATGGATCATGATGGCGCTCTTTTCAGTGTAAAAAGCGGTAGTCTCTAAAGCTTTATCCTTAAATTATAATGGCAGTTTTATAGACGACACCTTTGATCCAACGATGTCAAACAAAGTTTGATTTTATCTCTCGAACACTCCATACTCCTATGGTGTTTCGGGAAATACAAGTCTATGGAACGATTCCTCAACTTTTAGGTGTTTGCTAAACTTGTAACTCAAATATCTTCCTTTATGATCAAATCATAAATTCTTTATTCTCTTGTTACAATGATTTTCAACTTCAACTAGAAATACTTTGAACAATATTCAAATATTTCATGCTTCTTCCTTATCAAGTAAATATACACATATATCTACTCAAATCATCGGTTAAAGTAAATGAAGTTCAATAATTCACCACACATGGCTACACATAATGGACTATATACACCAACATGTACAATATCCAATAAGTTAGTCGTCCGTTCTTCTTTGGCCTATGAACAGAGTTTTAATCATATCTAGGAAATTATCACAAGTGTCAATTGATTCAAAATCAAAAGGCTCCAGAATTCCATCAATATGGAGTTCCTTCACGTTTTCTTTCCAATATGATTTAAACGGTGGTGTCACTCATAAGTGATCTTCTAATCATTTGTCTTAAGACATTTTTAGCATCAGTGTTATGGATGTGATTTCTCTAACAAGATAAGCATTCATTCATCTTTTATGAATGCGGTAATAATTTGAACAACCATTGTTCTCATAATACCAGAACAAAATAACAATTATTCAAATAAATCTTGAAGGCTAGGTTTAATTCCAACGAAACACAATAACACTTTATTTGTTTTTGATGAGAATCATCCGATATTCATTTGCTAGTTAATTAGGCCATTGTAGTTCTTGTATTGCGTTGTATGACAGTTCATACCAACCAATTTAGTATCAAATACCCAAGAACCACATTGTTTTAACAAGCAACGAATACAACCATAACATGTATATCTTCTATATACCTGAGCTGGACATTTGCAGTCTTTTCTTTTCCGCCAGAATAAATTTTGGATTCTCTTTTAGCAATTCTTTTTCGTCTAGAAGAATCTATCAACATCAATAGTGGCGCCATACACATGGCACATAGTTCAAGGCATGATTAGTCAAACACTAATACCCTTGGACTCGCACTTTGAAGTAGATCACCATTATCAAATATTTGGCGTTCTTCCAAATTCCATTCTTTAGTAATCTTTTAGTGTAGTAAACATTTTACCTACATCTTCCATTCATCCTATCATGACAACTTTCATGATCAAGCTACTATAGCTCATGAGGACGAATTGCGAGTATAATATTAGTTCCTAAACCTTTTAGGAGATCTGGACGCCTAGCGTCTCTAATCTTCGCAAATTCTCATACAATACGAGAACATGTGTCTTACTAAATTATACTCTATCACTTTGCAACCAAACATTGTTTCAGATATCACAATATCTTCCACACATGATAGTTTATGAAACAATTCTTTCAACTCCTAGATAACCTTGATACTAAAAACAACTTTTGAATATCAAGGATCATGGAGGCAAGTGTGATACTTAGATACTAACACTGGAATTGTTACTCTTGATTTAATACTACTTATTAAATTTTATCGAGTAACAAGGGTTTGCTAAAAGTTTGCAATAGGACTTTAAACTTTAGATTGACATACAAACAATACGATACCAGTTCGTAAAGTTAACAACAGAATTCTATAGTTCTATTATCTCAATTATAGCTAATTGCAAGGTAGTAAACGGATGCCAATAACTACAACAAACTATGCAAATTCACTTTGATTTAGTTCATGATAAATTGAGTTCTATAATTCAAAATTACTAAATGAACTCCCACTTAAAAACAACATCCCTCTTAGTTTTCTTAAGTGATTACACGAACCAAATCCACTATACCGCAACCGATCATCACGTGCAACGACATAGTTTTAAAGGCGAACATCACCATGTTCATCATATCAACCATATGACTCATGCTTAACCTTTTGGTTCGTGTTCCGAGGTCATGTCTGTACATGCTAGGCTCGCCAAGTAGAACCATAGCACTCGCGTGTGTAAAACTGTCTTACACCCGTCGTATGTTAACGTAGAGTCCGTCATACCCGATCATCACATGGTGTCTCGAAACGACGAACTTTCTTGACGGTGCATGCTATGGAAGAACACATTTTTATCTTGATATTTATGTGAGAGGGATCATCTTATAATGCTACCGCGCGATCAAATCTAAGCAGAATAAGATGCATAAAAGGATAAACATCACATGCATATATAATGTGATATGATATGGTACTTCACGCATTCGATCTCCATCTTGTGCGTCATGGTATGATCTCCATCATTCCACTGGCGTAGCACCAAGGTCCATGGCGCGCCACCTTGGTTGTCTTCCTCCATTACAATATATCACTTGGATATATATATTCAGCACGCAGGTCATTTAAATGTAAAGACAACCATATGGCTCCTGCCGGTTGTTTATAACTTACAAAAAGGATCATCGCATACAATTTGTAACATAAACAATTTAACCATATCACATCACATGCCCTGCAAAAACAAGTTAGACGTTTCTAATTTGTCTTGCATATTTTACGTGGTTTGGGGCTTTCTAGGAAGAACCATTCTTACCTACGAACATGTAACCATAACGGTGATAAAAATATTATTAACAACTCTTTGTAAAATAGATCATAACTATAGTGGGAGAAACGTGCACCCGCAAAGCCACATATGCCGAAGCATGTCAAGTGTGGGACAAGTCTCGTGAACACGGTCACGTAATGTTAGTCTCGGGCAGCTTCAATCCCACTATGCCACTATGATCCAAAATACAAAAAAATTGCAATAACATGATCATCAATGCCCACATCCACATGTGTTCTAACCGTGCATACCAACTACGCATAGAGATGGCTCTGATACCACTGATGGGATCGTAGCATAGAAAACAAAAAATTTCCTACGCAAGAACACATAAACTAGCCAAGATACTCTACGAGTTGGTAGCAACGGAGACTAACCCTCGATGACCGTAAGCGGGGATTACGTTCCCGCACAAACGTTGATGATGGAGAGTCGATGAAGACGCACGTAGTCGACGTAGTTGTTCACTTAACGTAGTCGACGTAGTGGTTCACTTGACGATCACAAGATCGTGTACACGGCGCCACAAGTGGCAGCGCCCCCGTACTCGGATACACGTACGGTTCGGTGACGACCTCCATGCCCTCGGTCCAGCGGGGCAGCGGAAGTAGGGATCCGCCGGAACTCCTCCTCCTCCACTTCTCCAAGTGTTGGTGGCTAACAATTTCGGCAGCGCTTCGCTTAAGCAACAGCCATGGTGTAGAGCAACAAGGTAGGGGATGGAAGCAACTAAGTGCTGGGAGAAGAGGAGCATGTCCAACATATATATAGGAGAGAGGGGGCAGCCATCCATGAGGGTGCGGCCAGCCCCTCCCCTTTTTCTCCTCTTCATGGTGGTGGTAACCCCCTCCTTTATGGAAAGGTAACCCCCCTCATCAAATGAGTAACCCCCATTTTAATTTTGCATGACATTCATGTTAATTAAAATCCACACTTATTGAATTAATAAAACATTTTTATTTCTTTAATATTTGTTAATTCAATCAATTAAAAAACATTAACATTTACCCCCTTGAGTCATTTCGATATACCGAAACAGTTTCGGTGCTTTTCTGAAACAACCCCTGTGCTGTCCAATAATTTAGCCGGAGTTCCAAATCCACTCAAAACGCGTCAGCGAACCTTAAGTGTGTCACCCTATGGTTCGTGAATAAAGTGGACATGATCGAGACTCCTCTCTGATCAATAATCAACAGCGGGATCTAGAAATCCATGATGACTCCCACTTACTCAACGATGAACTAGTGATCGTGTGAACCAATAACGAACATAGTTAATTCCTTTTGTCTCGTGATATTATTACTTGTCCGAGATCCGATCATTTGGTATCAACCATACCTAGTTCGATCTCGTTCCTGACAAGTCTCTTTACTCGTTCCATGATAATGCATTCCTGTGACCTAGTCACATGCTTGCAAGCGATTCTAATGCAATATCACCGAGAAGGGCCCAGAGAATATCTTCCCGTCATCGGGTCAGACAAATTCCACTCTTGATCCATGAGCCTCAACTAATACTTTCAGAATACCCAAATCAACCTTTATAATCACCCTGTGACGGTGTGACGTTTGATATCATCAAAGCACTCTTCCGGTATCAGTGATTAACATGATCTCATGGTCTGAGGATTAGAACTATTTCGTATGAGTTTGATATAGCAATGAACTTGATGACTTGATCGTTTTGCTATTCATACTATGGGTGTGAGTGTTCATCATATCAGTCTTCTAATGATATGACCCCGTTATTAACAACATCCAATGTTCATGATCAGGAAACCTTGATCATTAGTTAATCAATGAGCTAGTATAAAAGAGAGGCTTTACTAGGAACCTTTTTAGTTTATTAATCACACAAGTATTAATGTTTCCGATTAATACAATTCTAGCATGAGAAATAAACATTTATCATAAACATGGAATATGATAATAACCACTTTATTATTGCCTCTCGGGCATATTCCCTTCAAGTACAACTTATATTGTATTGCTTCTTAGTTGTAACATTTATAGAGTTGAGAAAACCGTTAACAATTGGAAAAGTGAATATTAGTTCATTTCTATGATCCTACCATGTTTTTTCATTTTTAACTTAAAAACATGAGCATTTTTAGTATACTAGAAGTGTGTACTTTGTGATGTGATTGATGCATGTCTCCATTAATCTGCCCCAAAGTATCGAGTTCTGAAAGGCTCCATCGGCGAACTTCACTAGGCAACTCAAGCCTGTATATTGCTAAATCGGATGGGATTCGGTCGCGCACACCCATTTTTCTGACCGTTTAGTTTCAGAGGGAGTGTGGCAAAGCTCTATTGTCTGTTACCATCATATGACTCGTCTTACGGTCCATGGTGAAGTCAGAGGCGGAGAATGGTATGAAAGCTGTGTTTTGAGGACTTACAACCGTGGTTCGAGCTTTTGTGGCGATAAGAAACTTGCTTGGTGGTTCGCAACTCGTAGCAGCAGCTATGGCAAGTGGGAAAGACATCACAGGTGAAGTTCAAAGTTCTACCTTGCAGCCAAGATCTGGTCTTAGCTGGTTGTGCGTGGCAATGGCCTTGTTGAAAGCATTGTTTTATGAGCGGGGACTTTCTCTAGGGTGGAAACCTAAGATCAATGATCGTACGACGACGGTGCTTGTTCTCTGTTTCCTTCTTGGAGGCGTCACTTTTGGAGAATCTGGACTTCTAGTATTGTCTTGGTGGTGTTAGTACTGCTGCTACAAGGAATTAATCACTATAGCAGGACTTCTCTTTTTTGTAATTCTTCTTATCCTTTTTTGGTTGTGTGCATCTATACTGCCGCTAGGCCAATGTGTTGTTGCAAAGGCTATGTGTAATTGATATTTTCTTGATATTAATATATACTCCTTATAAAAAAAAGAAGTATGTACTTTGTAAAAAATGAACATTTTTAGTATATAGAAAAATGTTCAAACAACATGAGCATATTTTAAAATACAATAAAAGTGAACCATGAACAATTGTTTTTACCTCGTTTGAATTTGTTAACCTTTTTTTGGATCCCTGAACAATTTAGTTAAGCCTCGTGAATATTTTTTCGAAATCATTACCCTATTTTTTCAATACATGAAAAAATCAATGAAGTCTTGTAAACATTTTTTTTCGAATAAGTTAACCTAATTGTGGAATCCATGAACAATTTGATTAAGCATTATGAAGAATTTGTTGAATTTGTTAACCTATTTATGAAATCCATGAACAAGAACAGGTGCAGAGATAAAATAACCATTGCGGTGATATCAATGAACCCCATTCTTGCAATTGCTCAGAATACCCTCTTTTTAGCTATGTCATTGAGAGTAACCATTGCATTTTTGTAACAACCATTTTTTTCGAATAGTGAGGTAATCACATTTTTAATATGTGACATTAACGGTAACCATTGCCGTATGTCACTATTCTCTCGGGAGTTGTTCTAAAGTCAATAGGTTGCGGATGCTTTATCATTTCGTGACTAGACATGAAGTCAATAGCCAATAGGCTGTGAAAAAAGAACAGGGACAAGCTAACACCAAATGTAAGCTGATTCAACCAAAGTGTTATATTTTTCGCTTTTCATTTATATAATCACTCAACCAAACTGGTAACAGACCAACTGTACTCGCACACATATTTTTCCGCAAGATATATTCTCAAGGAAGAGAAACCAATACTTGAACTGAGAGCGGTTGCTATTTTCTTTTTCTTCGAATTTCCCGTTCTTGTTGTTTAGACTGACGATGGATATGCTTAACATGACGTACTTAATTACTCCTGACAACTAATCAGTTGTTGCCTGGTTGTTACTTGGTAAGCTGATGGCTGCGGATTTACACTTTTCAGCAGGGAGAGGTAGCCACCTTGCAGGTTCTTCACGTTCTTGAACCCCTGCAACCAAAATTAAAGAGAAATATCTTCAATCCAACATGCATGGCTTGGATTTCATCTCGATCAGTCTGCAGTTACTACTGAGTGTTGAAACAACTTACGGCGTCAACGAGGTCGGCGGCGGCGAGCCTGGACCGGACTCCCTGCCTGCAGCCGATGAGGAGGCGATCGTGCTTGGCGTGGAGCGCGGCGACCTGCTGCACGAAGTACGGGTTCCGTTCCGGCCTGCCGCGCGGTGTGACGGAGAGGTAATAGGGCACGTTGCGCGCGCCGGCGACGTGGCCGGCGTCGAAGTCCTCCCACATCCGCACGTCGATGTAGCCGTACTGGCCCGAGGCCAGCAGCGCGCACGCCGCCGCCGTGTCCACGCTCTCTACCAAAGCCGTGGTCTTCTCGCCGCCGGTGGTGCAGGGAGTTCCCAGGGAGCCCATGCAGATGTGGAGAGGCTATGGTTGGTGGTGTGTTTGGCTCCGGGGGCTGTGGAGGGAGAGAGATGTGAGTTGTCTGCCTGCCGGCGTGTGTTATTTATAGGGAAAATGCTGCCATGGCAGCGATCTATACGAGAGTCACGCCCGGGTAGCCGCATCCATCACTTTCTACCATGGCATAAACAAAGTCTCCGCCTTCTCATTCCTTCGTGTCGACCCTATCTCCTTCAACTTCTATGGAGTAAACTACTACACGCTTCCTCCTGTATTTTCTATGGAAGATGTAAATCCTCTTTTTGTAGTTTGTATATCTCCTTTTGCTTCCTCCTAACTAATTAAGATTCTTAGTGACAAGTGGCCATGTTCTATAGAAATCAACTATCATCTTGCATGTGTGTGGTTGATACGAAGTTCGCAGGTGCATCTGGCCAGCCATGATCTATCGATCGGGCAGCTGTATACAGACGCATTCAGGAATATTTGGCTGATGATTCTTCTTGTACTTGTTGATATTAGGTAAGAGCTAGGAGAACAAGTCCAGATCGCCGTGATGATGCGGCGACACGGCCCGGCCGTCCCGAATAAACAAACGCGCAGATCAGTAGAGTTATCCTGGCGCCTAGTGTGCGACACGTACGCTCCCGATAATTTAACGAAGCAAAAAAACATAATGTATATCCATCCTGTTGCTCGAAAGTGACCTAACAGTTTCTTTCCATGGGAGCAACCTAAGCTAGCATGCAAATCAAATACTCAATCATGGAGCACGTGAAAAGGATTGCATCGGTCCTCCAACTTGCGGTTTCTGCTTATCTTATCCGCCGCTACTTGATCTCTACGTTTCAGCTGCCCATGCATGCATGGATTTTCGCCATCTTCTCGTCTATCTTCTTCGACTGCGATCGAGCCCATGTTCCATCGATCCCACGTATCAACAAGATCGTGTTTCTCTACAATAATAAGAGGTTATATCGATCTCATATCGTCCCATCGATGATCGTGCCGGGCTGACGCGTCGATCCATTGGCTACTGCGACAGTTGCATGCGCAAGATCACATTCAAATATCACTCCGCTCCATAATATAAGATTCCATATTATTATTCTAAAAAAGATTCCATATTATTTGTAACAATATTTTGTTAGGTTATTATGTAATTTTTAAATAAGCTAAAGTAAACAACACATAGGCACTACCACATCTATGCCGAGCTGTTACTCAGTTCTATGCCGAGCTCTTTAATTGCAATGTGGGAAAGTTGCCAATGAAATATCTGGGGGTGCATGTGACCTTTTCACAGAAGAATCTGGATTGGGACTTCCTTGATGCTAAAATGCTGAAAATCTAGACTCCTGGATTAGCGATGCCGCTACTTCTGGGGGAAGACTCACTTTGTTGGATGCTTGTTTGTCTGGCATTCCTTTCTACTATATGGTAATGTACCTTCTGAGCAAAACTTTTATCAAAAAAATTGATAAGCATAGGCGAAGATTTTTTTGGGCCGGTAAGAAAAAGAAAAGGCGTTATTATATGGTTAAGTGGTCGAAAGTTTGTCGCTCTAGAAATAAGGGGGGACTAGGGGTAAAATATTTGCACAAACAGAATATTGCCTTGCTTTGCAACTGGTGGTGAAGCTCGAAACTCAAAATGGACTTTGGCAAGATATTGTGAAAGCAAAATATTTTCGGCACGGGACAGTGGCTTCGATAAAACCTAGGGTTTCTGATTCTCCTTGCTGGAAAGCTATTATGAAAGTTAAGGATGATTATTTTAGGGGGAGAAAAGTTATTCTGCACAAGGGCGATATAGTGAGGTTCTGGCTAGATCCTTGGCTTAATGATACTCCTTTGTGTTTATCTCACCAAGAGCTTTATGATATTTCTCAAGGGCAAGATTTTACTTTTGCCAGTTTTGCTGGAGTTAATTTTGAGGTTCCTTTCCGGAGAAGGCTGTCTCCTGAGCTGACTCTGCAATGGGAGCAGATTAGGGGCAGTGCGGAATTAGTTGTCTGAACTGATTGTAATGACAAGGTGGTTTGGGGTTTGGCGGCCAACAAGATCTTTACAACAAAATCTATGTACCAAAATCTTGAAAGAAACCTTTCGGGAGCAAGCAACAAGTGGATTTGGAAGTCCAAAGTCCCTTTGAAGATTAACATTTTCCTATGGCAGCTATTCCGAGAGGCGGTTTTGACAAGAGACAACCTCAAGAAGAGAGATTGGTTGGGGTCTCCTCTTTGCTCTTTTTATGGGAACAGTGAAACAGTTAGACACTTGTTTTTTCTCTGTTCTCATGCTCGGGTGGTTTGGGGAACGTTGGGTTCAATGTTCAAGATAAATACTTGTCCTGGTTCTTTGTGGCAATGTTTTGCTTGGTTTCATGCTTTCTTCCCCGTGGCAAAAAATTCCATATTCTTCTTATGTCTGCTGCTTGTTGGGCGATTTGGTTAGTCAGAAATCAGATTACCTTTGAGAAAAAAGTGGTGAGGTATCCTATCACTAGTAGAAAACGGGGCATCAGTCCCGGTTGGTGCCGGGCTTTAGTCCCGGCTGCTCATCCAGGACTAACCAACCGGGACTGGTGCCATATCTTTAGTCCCGGTTGCATTACGAACCGGGACTAAAGCCTTACCACGTGGCCGATGTCAGGCGCTCATGGGCGAAGGATCTTTAGTCCTGGTTCGTGTTACGAACCGGGACTAAAGAGCTCCACATGCTGGTAGCCTCTCTCTTCCCCTTTATTTTTCTGCATTTCAATTGTTATGTTATCCTTTTATTTGTATTTTGCTCCATTCAATTTTTCTCATTCCGACACACACCGCATGGACAACACATAAAACCATTCCGCTTGCTTGCCTCAGCCACATTGAGAAAAGAATGCACGCCTTTAATGAAATCTCCAGAGCGTCGATCAACGTACATCCATGCCCGGCTCATCTGCATTATATAAGTATATATCAAACACAAATTAAATATATAATTTCTATTTCTATCTCTAATTTTATTTCTATGTCCATTTTTATATCTCTATTTTTATTTCTATCACTATTTCTATTTCTATCTCTATTTCTATTTCTATTTCTATCTCTATTTCTATCACTATTTCTATTTCTATCACTATTTCTAATTCTATCTCTATTTCTATTTCTATCTCTATTTCTATTTCTATCTCTATTTCTATCTTTATTTCTATTTCTATTTCTATCTCTATGTCTATTTTTATTTTTATTTCTATCTCTATCTCTATTTCTATTTCTATCTCTCTATTTCTATGTTCTATTTTCTATCTCTATCTCTATCTCTATCTCTACCTCTATTTCAATCTCTATCTCCATCTATTTCTACACATAATCAAATAAACATCTAAATAATTGCTCCCATAATAAATTCACAAATCCCCCTACTTCTAGAGCATTAAATGAGCTAAATTAGCAATGAAAGATAAAAGCTCTAAGTTGCTCACCTTTTGGTCCACTTAGATAGAAGTGGGGACACCAAATTGTGACACAAAAAATAGAGGGAAATGAGGATGAACTCGAGCTAGCTTGTTGCATGAAGAACACTTGGAGAGTGGAGAGGGGAATGGCTGGCTCGGGGAAGAAGAAGCAGATTTTTTATATAGGAAACTCATTAGTCCCGGTTGGTAACACCAACCGGGACTAAAGGGTGGGTCTTTAGTCCCGGTTGGTAATACCAACCGGGACTAATCATCCTGGCAACGGCCAGATTCGACCCCAGACCCTTTAGTCCCGGTTAGTATTACCAGCCGGGACTAAAGGTTCAAAATGAACCGGGACTAAAGGGTTCTGGGGTCCTGCGGCTGAAAAAGGAGTGGGGCCCGGGGCATCAGTCCCGGTTCATATTGCAACCGGGACTAATGCCCAGGATATTAGACCCGTTTTCTGATACGTCGCAAACGTATCTATAATGATGCTCCATGCTTGTTTTACACCAATTGCTATGTGTTTTGTTTACACTTCATGGCATTTTTATGCGTTTTCCGGAACTAACCTATTAACAAGATGCCACAGTGCCAGTTCCTGTTTTCTGCTATTTTTGTGTTTCAGAAAAGTTACACAGGAAATATTCTCAGAATTGGACGAAACGAAGCCCGAAGTTCCTATTTCCCCCGACATGAGACGGAGTCCAAAGCAGAGATGGAGGAGGGCCAGGAGGTGGCCACACCACCTGGTGGCGCGGGTCCACCCCTGGCCGCGCCACCACCTGGTGTGGGCCCCCTGGTACCCTCTAACATTGCCCCTCCGCCTATATAAAGCCTCTGACGCGAAAACCCTAAATAAATCGGCGTCCATCCACGAAAAGTTCTGCAGCACTGCCGCCATCGAAGACGAAGTTCGGGGGATAGAAGTCTTTGTTTCGGCACCCTGCCGGGATGGGGAATAGCCCTCGGAGCCATCTCCATCGACTCCACCGCCATCTTTACCACCGTTGTTGTCTCCTATGACAAGGAGGGAGTAGTTCTCCCCGAGGCTGAGGGCTCTACCGGTAGCTATGTGTTCATCTCTCTCTCCCATGGTGTGATCTTTATGTGATCATGAGCTCTGTATCTAGTTGAATTAGTAGATGTTACTCTTCATCTATTATGCCACTTGATACGTCTCAAACGTATCTATAATTTTTGATGCTCTATGCTTATTTTTACACCATTTGCTTAGTGTTTCGTTACACTTCGTGGCACTTTTATGCATTTTCCGGAACTAACCTATTAACAAGTTGCCACAGTGCCAGTTCCCTGTTTTCTGCTGTTTTTGTGTTTCAAAAAAGTTACACAGGAAATATTCTCGGAATTGGACGAAACAAAAGCCGAACGTCCAGAAATTCACCGAAGCTTCCAGAGAACCGAAGAGGAGACGGAGTGGGCCATGAGGGCCCCACACAACAGGGCGGCGTGGCCTGGCCCCTGGCCATGCCCCCTATGTGTGACGGCGCCTCGGCCCACTCCTGACGTTGCCCCTTCGCCTATAAACACCCCTCGACGAGAAAAATCTAAGTACCCAATCACTTTTCTAGAACACATCGCGATCCGCCGCCGCCGTCGACCCGAAGATCGGGAGGGTCCATAAGCTCTTCCCGGCACCCTACCGGAGAGGGGAATCACCACCAGAGGTCTTCTTCATCGCCATGCTTGCCTCCGGCGTGATGAGTGAGTAGTCTACCTTGGACTATGGGTCCATAGCAGTAGCTAGATGGTTGTCTTCTCCACCATGTGCTTCATGTTTAGATCTCGTGAGCTGCCTTACATGATCGAGATCACCGTTATGTAATTGTACATGTTGTGTTTGTTGGGATTCGATGAATATTGGTGTTATGATTGAGTTGATGTACTGAATATTATCTTATGTTATCTCTATGTTGTTTATGATCTTGCATGCTCTCCGTTGTTAGTAGCTATCTTGGCCGAGTAGTTGCTAGTGACTCCAAGAGGGGGTATTTATGCTCGATAGTGGGTTCATGCCTCTATTTAATCTGGGGGAGTGACAGAAACCTCTAAGGTTGTATATGTGTTGTTGCTACTAAGGGGAAAACAACATTCATATGCTCGAGGGCATATGCTTTGTTTACATTACACACTTTGCTTAATGCAATTATCTGTTGTTCGCAACTTAATACTTGTGGAGTTCTCGGATTGATTCGGCACAAGTGGATTATTAGTCATAGATGCAGTTGGATGGCGGTCTATGTATCTTGTTGTAATGCCCAGAGTAAATCTCATAGTGATCCTCTCATCATATGCACGTTGTCTTTATTCTATCAATTGCCCAACTGTAATTTGTTTACCCAGCATGTGTTATTTTATCTTATGGAGAGACACCACTAGTGAACTGTGGACCCCGGTCCTATTTTCTTTATATTGCTATCACCTGTTTACTTTACTCGCATATTACTATTGCTTTCCACTCGATACGCTCATACCCTTTGTTTCAAGCAAACCGGTGAGATTGATAACCTCATCGTAAGTTGGGAACAAAGTATTTGGTTGTGTTGTGTGCAGGTTCCATGTTGCTACTGGTTGAAGACACGCTAACAAGTAATTGTTAACGGCGCCCTTGTTAGAGCATCACACAGCTAGTGGGCATCACCTTCAGTCGTATTTCGTCCTCCTACTGGATTGATAACCTTGGTTTCTTACTGAGGGAATAACTTGCTGCTATATTCATCACACCTTGCTCTTGGGGTTTCCAACTGGCCGGTTATTTACTTCATTAATTACACGCCAACAAGTTCTCTGGCACTATTCATCACCGCGCCATCACCACTCAAGTGGTTTTATTCTTGTAATCTCCGGAGACACCTTGTCCCATGATGTGAAGGTGACAATGTGCGCATTATGTGTGTCTCTTAGGCTAAATTTTACAGTTATACTTATCATGAGTTATGATTTGAGTTGGATGTCTCTATGAATTGTTGGTGTTTGTCTGGAACCGTCTGGTGCACTCAAGGTGACAGTGTGTGATACGTCTCAAACGTATCTATAATTTTTGATGCTCCATGCTTGTTTTTACACCATTTGCTTAGTGTTCCGTTACACTTCGTGGCATTTTTATGCATTTTCCGGAACTAACCTATTAACAAGATGCCACAGTGCCAGTTCCCTGTTTTCTGCTGTTTTTGTGTTTCAGAGAAGTTACACAGGAAATATTCTCGGAATTGGATGAAACAAAAGCCAAACATCCAGAAATTTACCGAAGCTTCTAGAGGACCGAAGAGGAGACGGAGAGGGGCCACGAGCCGGCCACACAATAGGGCGGTGCGGCCCAGGCCCTGGCCGCGCCCCCTATGTGTGAGGCTGCCTCGGTCCACTTCTGACGCCGCCCCCTCGCCTATAAAGACCCCCCGACGGGAAAAACCTAAGTGTTTGATCAATTTTCTAGAAACACATCGCGATCCGCCGCCGTCGTCGACCCGAGATCGAGAGGGTCCAGAAGCTCTTCCCTGCACCCAGCCGGAGAGGGGAATCACCACCGGAGGTCTTCTTCATCGCCATGCTTGCCTCCGGCGCAATGAGTGAGTAGTCTACCTTGGACTATGGGTCCATAGCAGTAGCTAGATGGTTGTCTTCTCCACCATGTGCTTCATGTTTAGATCTCGTGAGCTGCTTTACATGATCGAGATCACCGTTATGTAATTCTACATGTTCTGTTTGTTGGGATCCGATGAATATTGGTGTTATGATTGAGTTGATGTGCTGAATATTATCTTATGTTATCTCTATGTTGTTTATGATCTTGCATGCTCTCCGTTGTTAGTAGCTATCTTGGTCGAGTAGATACTAGTGACTCCAAGAGGGGGTATTTATGCTCGATAGTTGGGTTCATGCCTCTATTTAATCTGGGGGAGTGACAGAAACCTCTAAGGTTGTAGATGTGTTGTTTCCACTAGGAAGAAAACAACATTCTTATGTCCAAGGGCATATGCTTTGTTTACATTACACACTTTGCTTAATGCAGTTATCTATTGTTCGCAACTTAATACTCGAGGGGTGTTCGGACGATATCCCCACGAGTGGATTATTAGTCATAGATGCAGTTGGATGGCGGTCTATGTATTTTGTTGTAATGCCCAGAGTAAATCTCATAGTGATCCTCTCGACATATGCACGTTATCTTTATTCTATCAATTGCCCAACTGTAATTTGTTTACCCAGCATGTGTTATTTATCTTATGGAGAGACACCACTAGTGAACTGTGGACCCCGGTCCTATTTCCTTTACATTGCTATCACATGTTTACTTTACTCGCACTGTTTACTTTACTCGCATATAACTATTGCTTTCCACTCAATACGCTCATTCCTTTGTTTACAGCAAACCGGTGAGATTGACAACCTCATCGTAAGCTGAGAGCAAAGTTCTTGGTTGTGTTGTGTGCAAGTTCCGCGTTGCTACTAGTTGAAGACGCGCTAACAAGTATATCGTTAACGGCACCCTTGTTGGAGTGTCAGGCAGCTAGCAGGCATCACCTTCAGACGTTTGGCTTTTTCCTACTGGATTGACATACCTTGGTTTCATAACTGAGGGAAAACTTGCTGCTATATTCATCACACCTTCTCTTGGGGTTCCCAACTGGCCGGTCATTTACATCATCAACACCACGCCACCAACAAGTTTTCTGGCACCGTTGCCGGGGAAAAAGAAGACTTCTGCAAGGGGAGTTTTGCACGCACATCCTTTACTTTGTTTTAAGTTTTGCTTTATTTTATTTTTACTTGCATCATTTTATCAAAAACACAAAAAATTAGTTTCCTTATAATTGTTATTTTTACTTGTCCGCTTTTAGTCTTGTTAGAATGAGTAATCCTGAAGTTGAAGTTCGTACTTTTAAGCAACAAGGGGGAGAGAGTTTGAAAGATGCTTGGTACCGTATTAGCAATTCTCATCATAGGTGTACGAAGAAGCATTCTACCATGATCCTCCTTAGAAATTTTTATGTTGGTATATCTAGTTGGAATAGGTATGTTCTTGATACTCTTGCAGGAGGTAATTTTCTGGGTACTCCCGCTCTTGAAGCATGCACGTTAATTGAAAGTTTAGTGGGAGTACCACCTATTCATGTTGTTAAAACTGAGGTCACTTTGGAGGAAGTTTTAGAGAAGCTTAGCTCTTTAGAAAAAAGTTTTTGTGCCAAGACAAGCCTCTAATTTGAGTGAGGTAAGATTTGGGGATGTTGCTGTCCTGAAACAGATTTCGGTGCTGCACCGTAAAAATTTGTGAAAATTCTCCGTATATCTTTTGGACCTGCGATTTCTTGTGCGTATGACCCAGGTTATATCCAAACTTTCATTAGTTTAACACTTTTTGATTTGAGCAACAGAAAACCCTCTAAAAATTCGACCTTTGTCAGCTGTTCTGTTTTGACAGATTTCTGCCATTATTTGTGTTTGCCGCTTGATCGCTTTCTTTTTTAGTTCTTTTGATCACGGAACTTTTGGGGAAGTTGCTACAGTAGTATATGCTTTATATGTGGTGGTTTTGAGTTGAAACCTGAAGCAAAAAGGGGTTGATTCATTGTTATGCTTACACTAATGTTGCTAATAGAATTGTGTTGAGTTTTGTATGAAGGAAGTTTTCAAGTGTAGGGATTGGAGAATGATGAGATGAGTTGAAGAATGGACAAAAGCTCAAGCTTGGGGATGCCCACGCACCCCAAGAAATATCCAAGAGGTACAAGCGTTAAAGCTTGGGGATGCCCCCGAGGCACCCCTTCTTCATCGGCAAAAATCAGGTCACCTTTCAACACACTATATTTTTATTGCTTCATGCACTATGCGTTTTTCTTGGAGCGTCAGTTGTTTTAGTTTTCAGTTTTCTTTAGTTTTGTTTGCTGCAATAAATGGTTGGACCCCAACAAATTCCTTTTGGAGAAGTTGTCTTGCTTTTCATTTGCCAAGAACACTCCGTTTTTCACTCTTATCGTTCAACGAGTGTTCTCTTTTTCTGCTACTGCGTTTAGCTTTCGTTTTTCGCCTTGATTTGTATTCAGATCTTGTTATATCTTTACATCAAGGTGTATTTTGACCTCTGGTCCATGTTGGTTTTCATCAAAAGAGTTGTTTTAAAAAGTTTGAATGGTGTTGGAAAAGAGAAAAAGTTTAATGCAAAAAAGTGGTACAAAAGGAGCTTGTGTAGACTGCGGCCTAGGCTTTTGCATGTCGTGCTTGATGTCTTTTTGATAGTATGCTTAGTGGTTTTTCTGTAGCATGACTTGTCTCAAATGACTGAGATTGCTTAATGAGCCTTTGAAAAAAATCATGCGTTGTTTTTATTATTTGGAAGCATTATTTTGGTTTTCTCCTTGATGCTTTATTTGGGTTGACTTGGCGCATACTCACACATGTTAGACTCATACAAAGTCGCCATAAGCCTCTATGATCATTTAGTTTTTGACTTTTGATGCCATCTTATGCTTCTTTTAATGTTGCTTTATCGCTCTGCATGATTATGGCCGTTATTGCTCTCTTAGTTGGTCGCTCCCAGTCTTGTGCTAGCCCTCATTTTGTACTGAGTATGAGCTCTACTCGTGCATCCAACTCCTAAAAACAAAGTTTGCCATTGTGTCCACTATAAATTCCTATGCATGGTATTTGTAAGCCATTCCAAGTAAATTTTTATGTGCTAGCTTTCAAAAAACCTTCAAAATACTTCTCGTTTTGTGACACTGTTTTCAGCTCATGGGGACGTAGTGGTCGGATTTGCTATCTTCCATATTGTTTATTCCAAAAAGAAAAAAAAAGAAAAAAAGGCACTCCTCCATTGTATGTGAATGTTGGTGGGCACCCGATGAAATCGGTTAGCCATGGTTTGTGAAAGAAAAAAAAGGTGGGGAGGAGTGCCAACCTTTATAAAAGAGCACAAAAGTGTCAATCTCTCTCTCAAAAACTTGCTTCATTTTTGTATGGAAGATAGTAAGAACCCCATTGCCAGTCGTTGACAAAAATAACCACCTCTCAAAACCCAATTTTTATATCTCTGTTTTACAAATGAAAAGCTCTAGCACATGTTTAATCACTGCTTCCCTCCGCGAAGGGCCTTTCTTTTACTTTTATGTTGAGTCACCACCTTCTACCTTTATGCACCGTCTAAGAGAGCATAGTTGTCATTCTGAGTATAATGTGCATTGTCCCAAAGTTTTCATTGATTGATTCATGATTTTGGTTTCACTTGTTCTTAAATTATTTGTATCTAGTCGCCCTCTTAAATTTGAAGGTGTCCTATGCATTTATATTTTGCTATTCCATGAAGGACAAGCTGAAAACCATTTGTTATGTTTTTCCTTATGATTTGAACACACGTTTGACTTTCATTGTTTCATTTTCGTGATCTTTTGTTTGTATTCTTTTTCATGTTATAACATGGTTGCTAAGTTTCTTCTATCAAGAATATATCTTTCATGCCCATGTTTTAAGTTCTTTTGATCCCAGCGCACAACGCTTACATAGATGGTCAAGATTGTGTAGGTGCATGTCACCTCAAAAATTATTTCTTTGTTATCACTTACCTACTCGAGGACGAGCAGGAGTTAAGCTTGGGGATGCTGATACGTCTCAAACGTATCTATAATTTTTTATGCTCCATGCTTGTTTTTACACCATTTGCTTAGTGTTTCGTTACACTTCGTGGCATTTTTATGCATTTTCCGGAACTAACCTATTAACAAGATGCCACAGTGCCAGTTCCCTGTTTTCTGCTGTTTTGTGTTTCAGAGAAGTTACACAGGAAATATTCTCGGAATTGGACGAAACAAAAGCCAAACATCCAGAAATTTACCGAAGCTTCCAGAGGACCGAAGAGGAGACAGAGAGGGGCCACGAGCCGGCCACACAATAGGGCGGCGCGGCCTAGGCCCTGGCCGCTCCCCCTATGTGTGAGGCCGCCTCGGTCCACTTCTGACGCCGCCCCTTCGCCTATAAAGTCCCCCCGACGGGAAAAACCTAAGTACCTGATCAATTTTCCAGAAACACATCGTGATCCGCCGCTGTCGTCGACCCGAGATCGGGAGGGTCCAGAAGCTCTTCCCGACACCCTGCCGGAGAGGGGAATCACCACCGGAGGTCTTCTTCATTGCCATGCTTGCCTCCGGCGCGATGAGTGAGTAGTCTACCTTGGACTATGGGTCCATAGCAGTAGCTAGATGGTTGTCTTCTCCACCATGTGCTTCATGTTTAGATCTTGTGAGCTGCTTTACATGATCGAGATCACCGTTATGTAATTCTACATGTTGTGTTTGAAGGGAATATGCCCGAGAGGCAATAATAAAGTGGTTATTATCATATTCCATGTTTATGATAAATGTTTATTTCTCATGCTAGAATTGTATTAATCGGAAACATTAATACTTGTGTGATTAATAAACTATAAAAGGTTCCTAGTAAAGCCTCTCTTTTATACTAGCTCGTTGATTAACCGATGATCAAGGTTTCCTGATCATGAACATTGGATGTTGTTAATAACGGGGTCATATCATTAGAAGAATGATGTGATGAACACTCACACCCATAGTATGAATAGCAAAACGATCAAGTCTTCAAGTTCATTGCTATATCAAACTCATACGAAATAGTTCTAATCCTCAGACCATGAGATCATGTTAATCACTGATACCGGAAGAGTGCTTTGATGATATCAAACGTCACACCATCACAGGGTGATTATAAAGGTTGATTTGGGTATTCTAAAAGTATTAGTTGAGGCTCATGGATCAAGAGTGGAATTTGTCCAACCCGATGACGGGAAGATATTCTCTGGGCCCTTCTCGGTGATATTGCATTAGAATCGCTTGCAAGCATGTGACTAGGTCACAGGAATGCATTATCACAGAACGAGCAAAGAGACTTGTCAGGAACGAGATCGAACTAGGTATGGTTGATACCAAATGATCGGATCTCGGACAAGTAATAATATCGCGAGACAAAAGGAATTAACTATGTTCGTTAAAGGTTCACACGATCACTAGATTCATCGTTGAGTAAGTGGGAGTCATCATGGATTTCCAGATCCCGCTGATGATTATTGATCGGAGAGGAGTCTCGATCATGTCCACGTTATTCACGAGCCGTAGGGTGACACACTTAAGGTTCGCCGTCGTTTTTTTTGAGTGGATACGATACTCCGATCGAATTACAAGACAGCATGAGGGTTGTTTCAGAAAAGCGCCGAAACTGTTTCGGTATATCAAAATAACTCAAGGGGGTATTTGTTAATGTTTGTTAATTGATTAAATTAACAAATATTAAAGAAATAAAAATGTTTTATTCAATTAGTGTGAATTTTAATTAGCATGAATGTCATGCAAAATTAATTGGGGGGTTACCTCATGTTGATGAGGGGGTTACCACCATGAAGAGGGAGTTACCACCATGAAGAGGGCCATGAAGAGAAGGAGAGGACTCTCCTTGGCCGGCCACCCCCTCCTTGGGGCTGCCACCTCCTCTCCTATAAAAGGAGCCCCTCTTCTCCCTCTTCACACACTTCTTGATCCTCCCCTCCCTCGCATAGTTGCTGCCCAATATCCGTCTCAGCTTAGCGAAGCTCTGCCGGAATTGTAGTTCGTAGTTCATACACTTGGAGAAGTGTGTGGTGGAGTGTCCGGCGAATCCCTTCTTCTGCTGCCCCGCTGGACCGAGGGCGTGGAGGAGTCGACGACGAGCTGTACGTGTGACCAAGCACGGGGACGCTGCCACTTGTGGCGCCGTGTACACGATCTCGTGATCGTCAAGTGAACCACTACGTCGACTACGTCAAGTGAACGACTACGTCGACTACGTGCGTCTTCCTCGACTCTCCATCGGCAACGTTTGTGCGGGAACGTAATCCCCGCTTCCGGACTTCGAGGGTTAGTTAATCGTTGCTACCATCTCGTAGAGTTTTCTTGGCTAGTTTTGTGTTCATGCGTAGGAAATTTTTTGTTTTCTATGCTACGAACCCATCAGTGTTTGTTGGGATCCGATGAATATTGGTGTTATGATTGAGTTGATGCGCTGAATATTATCTTATGTTATCTCTATGTTGTTTATGATCTTGCATGCTCTCCGTTGTTAGTAGCTATCTTGGCCGAGTAGATACTAGTGACTCCAAGAGGGGGTATTTATGCTCGATAGTTGGGTTCATGCCTCTATTTAATCTGGGGGAGTGACAGAAACCTCTAAGGTTGTAGATGTGCTATTGCCACTAGGGAGAAAACAACATTCTTATGTCCAAGGGCATATGCTTTGTTTACATTACACACTTTGCTTAATGCAGTTATCTGTTGTTCGCAACTTAATACTCGAGGGGTGTTCAGACGATATCCCCGCGAGTGGATTATTAGTCATAGATGCAGTTGGATGGCGGTCTATGTATTTTGTTGTAATGCCCAGAGTAAATCTCATAGTGATCCTCTCGACATATGCACGTTATCTTTATTCTATCAATTACCCAACTGTAATTTGTTTACCCAGCATGTGTTATTTATCTTATGGAGAGACACCACTAGTGAACTGTGGACCCCGGTCCTATTTCCTTTACATTGCTATCACCTGTTTACTTTACTCGCACTGTTTACTTTACTCGCATACGACTATTGCTTTCCACTCGATACGCTCATTCCTTTGTTTACAGCAAACCAGTGAGATTGACAACCTCATCGTAATGTAACGCCCCGCCTTTTGCTAAAGGCAGAACTCCTATGTATCTGTGCCATTCCCTGGATCAGTAGATAGCACCACAGTACAAAATGAGAAATCATTGCAATAGCATCAATATTATAACGTAAATCCAGTCACATAGGTCTTCTACCTTATGAGTACACAGCATAAAGCATAGTTGCAGTGAGCTTCCATCTTCATCAAGTGCCTGATGTCTACGCACTTCTATTCTTGTAGACACTTGTTGGGCCTCCAAGTGCAGAGGTTTGTAGAACAGCAGCAAGTTTCCCTTAAGTGGATCACCCAAGGTTTATCGAACTCAGGGAGGAAGAGGTCAAAGCTATCCCTCTCAAACAACCCTGCAATTACGATACAGAAAGTCTCTTGTGTCCCCAACACACCCAATACACTTGTCAGATGTATAGGTGCACTAGTTCGGCGAAGAGATAGTGAAATACAAGTGAAATACAGATGTATAGGTGCATCACTTGATTGGAGGTCATCTCATTGAAGTTGTGCTTTCCTTGAACACTCTTCACATCCGCGGGCTCATATGGAGTGAGAGCAAGAATGTACTTCATCTTGATCCACTCATCATCAATATGGTGAGCACCGAGGTTCTTGAAGGTGGTAGCAATAGCCTTGAGTCTTCTATACATCTCTTGATGATCCTCACCATCCATCATGAAGAAACCCTCCGCTTGATTTGAGAAGGCAATATATCTTGTTTTCTTCATGCTCTCATTGCCAACAAAGACGTCGGAGAGTCCTTGCCAAGCTTCTTTGGCGGTGGAGAAATGTTGGATGTGAGGCAAGTCCTTGGACCCAACAGCGACTTGAATCATGTGGAGAGCGGTAGCATTGAGATGACTATCGACCGTCTCTCTTCTTGTCATGTTGTGAGGATCCACGGCCTTGAAACCTTCCTCAATGATCCTCCAAAGCTCGATGCAAGAACTGCGCATATGAGAGATCATTTGATATTGCCATTGACCAAAGTTTAATGCATCAAGCTTAGGTGGATCACCTCTATGGTTAATATGAGGATGAGGAACCGGCGGGTCGGGTGAATACCAATGTGGGTATTCACCTTTCCCGTCGTCCTTGGTGGAAGACTTAGCATCGCCATTTTTGTCGCCACCCTCCTCATTTATCCCCACATTCTCCACTTGTGGAGTAGCGGGTTTTTCCGGAGGTGGAGAAGCATTAGTAGTTTTAGCTTGCATGAGTTGCGCTATCATTTCACGCAACTCACTTACTTGAGATGTCATGGAAGTCATGGATGATTCCAAAGATTTGAACTCATCCATAGAGACTTGACCCGATCCCTCTTTAGGTGGAGGATCCATACTCTTAGGCGGTTAAGCCCGAAATAAGAGCCGAGGCTCTGATACCAATTGAACGGATCGTATGGGCACCTAGAGGGGGGGGTGAATAGGTGCTACTCAAATTTTAATTCTTTTTCAATTAAGGCTTGACACAAAGGTAAATTCTCTAGATATGCTACTAAGGTGAATTTACCTATATGTCAACTAGCAAGCTAAACAAGATACAATAAGTAAAGGCAATAAAGGATAGAGGTAACCGAGAGTGGAGCACACGGAGACACGGATGTAGTTCCCGTAGTTCCTTCCTTTTTAGGGGAAGTACGTCTACGTTGGAGGGGTGTGGTTGCCACAAAGGCCTAACCAACGCCACAAAGGCTCACCCTATTCTCCGGTGCAAGCTTCCGCCACAAAGGCCTAGCTCACTTTCCACTAAGGGATTCCTCAAGGCGGAACCGGCCTTTACAATCTTGGGGCACGCATCCACAACCGAATTGGAGGCTCCCAAGCACAACACAATGCTGTCAAACAACAAGTAGCAATATATCAAATACACAAACAAGGTCTTGGGACACAAGGGAACCCAAGACACAAGGGCCCTCAAGCAAATGAGAGGGGAAATCAAATCGCTTCGGTGAGGATGTAGATGATGGTCTTCTCCTTCGATTCTCCAAAGATCAAGAGCTTTGGTGGGTTGAGGGAGGAGATCTAGTTGATTTGGTGGCTCAACAATGGTGGTCTTCTTCTTTTTGGACGAGCTACTCATTGGAGAAGAAGGTGGGGGTATATATACCCCCCAAAAAATCTGACCGTTGCCAGCCAGAAAGTCCGGCTAAAGCCGGAGATAAGTCCGGCTAAAGCCGGCCACACCGGCTAAAGCCGGCCTCACACCGGCTATAGCCGGCCTGAAATATCTGGCCCAGCCGGAAATAGCCGGACAAATAGCCGGTTGAGACCAGAGACGCATTGCCCCTTCCGAAATCGGGCAGTCCGGCTATAGCCGGTCTGAGGACCGGCTAAAGCCGGCCTTCCTGGCCAACTTTCATATGAAACCTTTCCCTGAGCTTATTTGCACCATTTCCTCGAGAGTTTCCTCTGGACAATAATAAATACCAATAATAACATAGGAAACCCAATATCTTGTGCTAGAACATAATAAAATCCTGCAAAGCATAATCACACATTAATAGATAATGTATTGTTAACAAACGCCAAAATCAATTAGGCGGGAAATGTTCTTTCAATCTCCCCCTTTTTGGTGTTTGATGACAATACATAATTTTGCATGTTTCAAACGATATAAAATATAGACGGAGCTCCCCCTTGCTATGTGCCTTATTTTAAGTTTTGTATTTGAATACAAAGACACATCAACAATAAGAACTCCCCCTAGATTTTATAATGTGATCCATATGTGTACAAGATATATATATAACAATTCATTAGCACATAATCAACAAACATATGATATGACAAGATATATAGCAAGAAGGATAATCAAAGAGACTACTACACATGATAATAGCACATAGTTCAACACATAGTAGTAGATGATAAGTTTAACCATGGGACACAAGCGAGCAAGCACGATATAAGAGCTTGTGACCCAACCAAATCCAAATGGAAAACCTCAAATCCAAATGGAAACACATGCAAATGGGACTTTCTCCCCCTTTGGCATCAAGACGCCAAAAAGGGAGACCACAACACGAGATCACTCATCAACATCATCGAAGTCCTCATCTTCCTCATCATCATCTTCTTGATCATCGTCTTCTTCCTCTTCATCATCATCTCCATCTTCGTCCTCATCTTCTTCATCAACGGCTTCCTTGCCCTTGGAGGTGACTTCGGCTAACTCCTTCCAATCAAAAGTTGATCCTTCATTCCACTTGCCAAAAGAAAAAGTGTCCCCGGATAGATCTTGCTCTTGGGACTCTTCTTCATGGCTAGCACCTTTGCCCTTCTCCACAGCCCTCAAACGAGCATCCAACTCCCTTTGCTTCTTGGAAATGTGCTTCCGGTCCACATAGTCCTTGTATTGAGTTTGACGCACATCATTGTTCATGCAAAACAAAGCCCTTTGCCACCACTTGAGCTTCTTCATCTCTTGAGCCATTCCACCACTTGGTGGATCCGCATTCTTCCTCCTAGAACCACTAGCATAGATGTTGCCACCCAACACATCACTCGAAGAGGGATAAGCACTTGAGGTGCTAGACACCAAATGAGCGGTCTTCTTGTACAGCTTGTTGGGCTTGTGCACTTCCAACTCTCCATCAAGTAAATCTTCCTCAATCTCAAAGTCTCCTTCAATGCCTCTGTCAATGATAAGCCTCATGATGAATGGAGCATAAGGAGGGATCTTCCTATCAAGCATAGCAATCTTCATCTCCATGAAGATGAAGTACATCACATCGAGCTCCATTCCTTCACAATCCCTTCCGGCCTCAAAGACAAGACGGGCATGGTGGAGAAGATGCACAAGTCCACCTCTGATAGAATCATTGTTGCCCCCACTTGGAGCAATGTTGGCACGGAATATCCGAAGCAAAATATCATAGAGGGGAAGGAGATTTGCTGTCTCTCCCGCTTTGCCCCCTGGACCATACAAACACTGGATCTTCCTCTTGTTGTACTCGGTGGTGTCGAGATGCAAGCGGGCACCTCTAGGTCGATGAATGCCATCAAACCTATAGCCCAAAAGCTTCCCAAAGCGAGACATGGTCGAGTACTTCCTCACTTCTCCTGACATCCAAGTGAAACCAACCTCATCTTGAGTATCAAACTCCAATGTGGCAAAGAACTGCTGAATCAGATGAGGATTGTAGTCTTGCTTGAAGACCATCAACTTGTGCAACCCTAACTTCTCGGTGACCCAAAGAGCATCGGCAAAGTACTCATCCCTGGACAACGCTGCAATGTTGGTGAACTTCATAGGGCATACCTTTGTGCTCATGGTCTCATACACCTGCTCATATATCCTCTGATGCTCAGACCGGTAGAAGGAACCACTATCGATGTCCCTCGGCAAGACATAGAATTTCTGCTCACGGAACTCACGGTACTCTTGCTTGGACAGCTTCTTGAGATCACCAATGTTAGCAAACAGCGATTTCTTCTTCCGTTCTTCCAACCGCTTCTTCTTCATCACAGCAGTCATACGAGCATCTTGATTTTCTTGACGGCGGGCAAGAGAAGGATCAACATATCGAGACCGCTTGGGTCGAGAACCACCTGCATACAGCACATATGTAGAAAGCATATAGGATAAGCATGCATGCCAGAGGATCAAAGAGCAATAGCATAGAAGGAAAAAGCATGACAGTAATAGGTGATCTACACCGGCTATTTCCGGTCTCAGGCCGGCTTTAGCCGGTCAGGCCGGCAATAGCCGGTCTGACACCGGCTTTAGCCGGACCAGATGGACAAATTCGAAATCTCAGCAATAGGCCACCAAAACTTGTCAAGCATTTTCAATCTATGCAATGCAGAAGGAAATCACGAATCCAAACAATCCCAGATGAACAACAAGGTACCACAAGATCAACTAACCCTAACCTTAGGGAGACCTAGGGAGAGAGAGAGGAGAGAGTAGGAGGGGTACCCTGGTCCATGGGGAGGGCGCCGGAGAGGATGACCGGCCGAGGAGGGGGCTCCGGCGGCCGGAGGTGAGGATTGACGGCGGCGGCTCCAAGGGAGAGGGGTCGAGTGGAGGAAGATAGGCGTGGGGGTAACTGAGGAAACCCTCACCCCCACGGCCTAATGAGTTGGACTCGAAAACCCCCAGGCCGGCTATAGCCGGGGTGCCCGGCTAAAGCCGGACACCGGCTATTTCCGGTGACAGACCGGCTAAAGCCGGTCTAGATGACCCAAAACAGATGTTTTTGATTTCTGGAAATTCTGGGCATGCAAGAGAGGATGATTTGGCTTTAGATAAGTGGGCTTAGGATAGAAAACATGCATGGAGTGGTTCTCGGCACTTGGCATTGCAAACACAAGAAAACTTTGGAAAATCCAATGCAAGTGCCTTCCCATTTCAAGGATAGAGACAATGACGAAAAAGCTCAATAAAACTCAAATAGAATTTGCAAGGAATCAACTCTTCGAAAAGAAGAGGTCGGTGGCCGAGGCCACCATGTATGAGTGTTATGGCATTGGACCGCGAAGATATATCTTGGGTCCATAACCAATACTCGTCATTGAAACTCATATATCACAAAAATGATAGAAAGAGAACGATTTTGTCACTATTGGCATTATGGGGGGGAGGGATAGCCCAATTAATTAGGACCGCACTCCCCCTATCTCCATGCCCACACCTAAACCAAACAAGTATTGAAAAGTAGGTGTATTTGCAAGATGCTCAAGCCACACTCCTTGAATCAATGATATTTAGCTCATTCCTCAAATATCCAAATCTTGCTTCATCAAGGGGCTTCGTGAATATGTCGGCAAGTTGATCCTTGGTGCTTACATATGCAAGCTCAATATCACCATGGGCAACATGATCTCTAATAAAGTGATTCCGGATCTCAATATGCTTGGTTCTTGAATGTTGCACCGGATTATAGGCTATCTTGATAGCACTCTCATTGTCACATAAAAGAGGCACTTTGTCACAATTGACACCATATTCCTTTAAAGTTTGCCTCATCCATAACAATTGAGTACATCCACTTGCGGCGGCAATATATTCGGCTTCGGCGGTGGAGAGAGATATACAATTTTGCTTCTTAGAAGACCAACACACCAAAGACCTACCAAGAAATTGGCAAGCTCCGGAGGTTGATTTCCTATAATCCTTGTCACCGGCCCAATCCGAATCCATGAAGCCACAAAGAGAGAAATCCGAGCCTTTGGGATACCAAAGCCCATAAGTTGGGGGTATGAACCAAATATCGAAAGATTCTCTTAACCGCCATAAGGTGGCTTTCTTTAGGAGCGGCTTGATACCTTGCACACACACCTACACTCAACACAATATCGGGTCTAGATGCGCAAAGGTAAAGCAAAGAACCGATCATAGAACGGTATACCTTTTGATCCACATCTTTACCATTGGGATCAAGCTCAAGATGACATTTTGTGGCCATTGGTGTGGCGGCCCCATTTAGTTCTTTCATCTTGAACATCTTGAGCATGTCTTGGACATATTTGGCTTGATAAATGAAAGTCCCTTCTTTCAATTGCTTGATTTCAAAACCAAGAAAGAACTTCATTTCGCCCATCATAGACATCTCGAACCTATCGGTCATTAGCTTTGAAAATTCATCATTAAAAGCTTTGTTAGTAGAGCCAAAGATAATATCATCAACATATAGTTGGCATATGAAAAGCTCCCCATTGACCCTCTTAGTAAAAAGAGTAGGATCGATTTGCCCAACTTCAAACCCACGGTCTACCAACAACTCCCTAAGGTGCTCATACCACGCACGTGGGGCTTGTTTAAGGCCATAGAGTGCCTTATGGAGTTTGTAGACATGGTTAGGAAAGTTGAGATCCTCAAACCCCGGGGGTTGCTTAACATACACTTCCTCTTTCAATGGACCATTAAGAAATGCACTCTTAACATCCATTTGTTGCAACTTAAAATTATGATGAGTGGCATATGCAAGAAGGATACGGATGGACTCAAGGCGAGCCACGGGAGCATAAGTCTCTCCAAAGTCAATGCCTTCAACTTGAGAGAAACCTTGAGCAACCAATCTTGCCTTGTTCCTCACAACAATTCCATGCTCATCTTGCTTGTTCTTGAATATCCACTTTGTGCCAATCACATTGCGGCACTCCTTTGGCTTCTCCACTAACACCCATACATTATTGCGCTTGAAGTTGTTGAGTTCTTCATGCATAGCATCCAACCAATCCGGATCTTCAAGTGCTTCAAATACTTTCTTGGGTTCAACCATGGAGATATAAGCATGATGAGAGCTAAATTGTGCCAATTGACGCCGGGTTGACACTTTGCTTCTTAAATCTCCAATAACCCTCTCAAGGGTATGACCTTTAAGTTCCAAGTCCCTTTCAACTCTTTTCTTGCGACGGGCTTCGATCTCCTCATTTGACCTTGGAGGAGTCACTTGATCATTTTGGTCCCCGTCTTGACCATCAAATTGACCTTGATCATCATTATCTTCATGAGTAGGTTGATCTTGGTCATGTGAAGAATTGGGGGCGGTTGAAATAACCGGAGAGGATGGTGGTGCCCCTTCTTCTTCATGAAGGTCCTTGTCTTGTTCTTCGGTTGGTGCATTAGTTGCTTCCTTGGGAGAGGCTTGTTGAGCTTGTGAAGATGAAGGCTCCACTTGAGTAGAGCATAGTCCTTCCCGGTCGGCCACAAGGTGTCCCTCAATGGGGCGGAAAAATCCCACACCCATTCTTCCTATGGCTTCTCGAGGTATTTCATCATCTACATCACAAGAAACAACATCTCGCCCCCTTGGGAGCTGTCATTCTCTTCGAATACCACACTACAAGATTCTTCAACACGTCCGGTAGACTTGTTGAAGACTCTATAAGTGTGGGATTCGGCACCATAACCAACAAAAAGACCTTCTATTGCTTTCGGATCAAATTTACCTAAACGAACTCCTTTTCTTTGAAAGAAACACTTACACCCGAAAACCCGGTAGTAGGAGATGTTGGGCTTGCTTCCGGTGAGTATTTCATATGGAGTCTTGTTTAGACCTTTGCGGAGGAAGAGCCGGTTTGAAGAGTGACAAGCCGTAGAGATAGCTTCGGCCCAAAAGTTGTATGGAGACTTAAACTCCGCCAACATGGACCTAGCCATATCCATAAGAGTCCGGTTCTTCCTTTCGGCTACACCATTTTGTTGATGGGTGTATGCAGCGGAATATTGATGACGTATCCCCTCATCACTAAGAAATCCATTTAAGGTGTAGTTCTTGAACTCCGAGCCATTGTCACTTCTAATTGCCAAAATAGTTTGCCCATGTTGACGTTCAACTTCCTTGGCAAAGTCGATGACGGTTTGTTGAGTCTCACTCTTATGCTTGAAGAAGTAGACCCAAGTATATCTTGAATAGTCATCAACAATCACCAAACAATATTTCTTCCCACCAAGACTTGCATGAGAGGGAGGACCAAAAAGATCCACATGAAGGAGCTCCAAGATCCTCTTGGAAGAAATGATAGTCTTGCTTGGGTGGGGAGAATCATGCATTTTTCCTAGAACGCAAGCCCTGCAAACACGATCTTTGGCAAAAGAAACATTCTCTTTTAGTCCGAGTATGTGGCCACCCTTGTGAAGGCTTTGCAAAGTTCTCATATTGACATGGGCTAGTCGGCGATGCCAAAGCCAGCCCACATCGGCCTTTCCAAATAAACACATTGCACTTGTAGTGGTTTTCCCCAAAAAGTCCACCACATACAAGTTATTTTCAATGTGTCCAACGAAAGCGACCTTTAGAGACTTGCTCCACAAGAGTACCACAATGTCATTATCAATGAAGACGGCAAAGCCCATCTTACCAAGTGCACGAACTGAAAGTAAATTGTAACCTAGGGTCTCAACAAGCATGACGTCCACAAGGGAAATATCCGGTGCGACCACCACCTTGCCAAGACCCAATACCTCGGATTGTGACATGTCTCCATAAGTGACGGTTATATGATTGTCATTAGGCCTCATCTCCGTCATAATCTCCTTGCTTCCGGTCATATGACTTGTGCATCCACTATCAAGCACCCATTTTGATCCACCGGAAGCATAGTCCTACAAGAGATCATTGCTTGGTTTTAGGTCCCCATTTTTCAATGGGTCCTCTTTTGTTAGCAACAAGGGTCTTTGGAACCCAAATAGACCAAGCAATATAACCATCATTTGGACCAACATATTTTGCATAAACATCACCATAATAATCACGAAATAAAACATAGTGAGGGTTAGCAATTCCCGCATGATCATCATGAGTGGCTTTGCCACCCACAATAGGATCCTTCTTTGCTTGAGCGGGCTTGGTCTTCTTTTTCTTGTTGTTGTTGTTCTTCTTCTTTGAGACATAGCCAATCCCCGTTTTATCACCAAATGCCTTTTGCTTACTCAAAAGGTCATTCAAGTTTTTCTCACCTATGGGAATGGAGGACTTGGCAAGCTCATCTTTCAACCTAGCATTTTCTTCAATAACATTTGCATGATCACAAGTAGAAGTAGAAGAACTAGGCACATTATTCTTAGTCAATTGAATTTGAAGTTGTTCATGTGACTTGGTAAGGATAGAGTGTTCACTTTTCAAGGCCTTGTGAGCCTTGTCAAGATCTTCTAAATCCTTAACAACTATATCATGACCAACACCAAATTCAACCTTTTCCTTTTTAAGCATTTTTACTTTAGCACAAGCATGGTCACGCTCTTTAATGAGTTTGGCAACAACTTCATTATTAGTTTCCTCAATGGAATCGAGCTTCTCTTCAAGAGTTGCTCGTTCCTCTTGCTCTTCTTCAAGAGACTCGGTTAGTGAGGCAATATCTTGAGCATATTCTTTTTCAAGCCTCATTTGTTCATCTAGTTTTTCAAGAGTTTCACCATATTGGCTCAATAGACGTTCAAAGTGAATCTTATGAACACCATCTACACTAGACACATAGTCATCAAAAGCAATAATTTCTTCCTTTACTCTAAGACTAGCAAGATCATTCAAGGAAGCATCATTTGTCTTAGAGGAAGAGAAAGATGTGGGTGATACCTCGGAAGATTTGGCCATAAGGCACTTGACGTTCTTGACAAGAGAGTCCTCATTGGGGGATTCAAAGAGTGATGTGGAGGAAGTGGAGGTGGTTGCCATTGCGGCCATCTCACTAGTTGTAGTTTCTTCTTCTTCACTCTCACTTGCGGAGTACTCTTCTTGAGTCAAGAACACAAACTTTGGTTGTTTCTTCTTTGGTCCACCCTTCTTCACAAATGGCTTCTTGGATGGTGACTTGGTCTTGCTTTTGAAGATGAGCTTTCCACCATGGTCTTCTCTCTTCTCATAAGGGCACTCGGCAACAAAGTGAAATCTATCATTGCAATTGTAGCAAGTCCTCACCCTTTGACCATTGTTGTCATTCCTTTGATAGCCACTTGACTTGCTTCTTCTTTGATTGTCTTCTTTAGCCTTGTGAGGATCAACCCAAAAGGTTTTTCCATAGAAGGCCATGTGCTCATTGTACTCATGTCTTATGTCCTCGGGACACATCTCTAGCCTTGCTTCAATGCTTGTTTAAAGAGGAACCTCTTTCTCAAGCACACTCGCCTTTAATGCAAGATTGGAGCTTCTTTGCATTCCAATGGCACGAGCACGAGCATCTTCCGCATTTTGTGCGGAAACCTTGTAGGCTTGAATCTCTTGCATCACTTGATTGGAGGTCATCTCATTGAAGTTGTGCTTTCCTTGAACACTTTTCACATCCGCGGGCTCATATGGAGTGAGAGCAAGAATGTACTTCATCTTGATCCACTCATCATCAATATGGTGAGCACCGAGGTTCTTGAAGGTGGTAGCAATAGCCTTGAGTCTTCTATACATCTCTTGATGATCCTCACCATCCATCATGAAGAAACCCTCCGCTTGATTTGAGAAGGCAATATATCTTGTTTTCTTCATGCTCTCATTGCCAACAAAGACGTCGGAGAGTCCTTGCCAAGCTTCTTTGGCGGTGGAGAAATGTTGGATGTGAGGCAAGTCCTTGGACCCAACGGCGACTTGAATCATGTGGAGAGCGGTAGCATTGAGATGACTATCGACCGTCTCTCTTCTTGTCATGTTGTGAGGATCCACGGCCTTGAAACCTTCCTCAATGATCCTCCAAAGCTCGATGCAAGAACTGCGCATATGAGAGATCATTTGATATTGCCATTGACCAAAGTTTAATGCATCAAGCTTAGGTGGATCACCTCTATGGTTAATATGAGGATGAGGAACCGGCGGGTCGGGTGAATACCAATGTGGGTATTCACCTTTCCCGTCGTCCTTGGTGGAAGACTTAGCATCGCCATTTTTGTCGCCACCCTCCTCATTTATCCCCACATTCTCCACTTGTGGAGTAGCGGGTTTTTCCGGAGGTGGAGAAGCATTAGTAGTTTTAGCTTGCATGAGTTGCGCTATCATTTCACGCAACTCACTTACTTGAGATGTCATGGAAGTCATGGATGATTCCAAAGATTTGAACTCATCCATAGAGACTTGACCCGATCCCTCTTTAGGTGGAGGATCCATACTCTTAGGCGGTTAAGCCCGAAATAAGAGCCGAGGCTCTGATACCAATTGAACGGATCGTATGGGCACCTAGAGGGGGGGGTGAATAGGTGCTACTCAAATTTTAATTCTTTTTCAATTAAGGCTTGACACAAAGGTAAATTCTCTAGATATGCTACTAAGGTGAATTTACCTATATGTCAACTAGCAAGCTAAACAAGATACAATAAGTAAAGGCAATAAAGGATAGAGGTAACCGAGAGTGGAGCACACGGAGACACGGATGTAGTTCCCGTAGTTCCTTCCTTTTTAGGGGAAGTACGTCTACGTTGGAGGGGTGTGGTTGCCACAAAGGCCTAACCAACGCCACAAAGGCTCACCCTATTCTCCGGTGCAAGCTTCCGCCACAAAGGCCTAGCTCACTTTCCACTAAGGGATTCCTCAAGGCGGAACCGGCCTTTACAATCTTGGGGCACGCATCCACAACCAAATTGGAGGCTCCCAAGCACAACACAATGCTGTCAAACAACAAGTAGCAATATATCAAATACACAAACAAGGTCTTGGGACACAAGGGAACCCAAGACACAAGGGCCCTCAAGCAAATGAGAGGGGAAATCAAATCGCTTCGGTGAGGATGTAGATGATGGTCTTCTCCTTCGATTCTCCAAAGATCAAGAGCTTTGGTGGGTTGAGGGAGGAGATCTAGTTGATTTGGTGGCTCAACAATGGTGGTCTTCTTCTTTTTGGACGAGCTACTCATTGGAGAAGAAGGTGGGGGTATATATACCCCCCCAAAAAATCTGACCGTTGCCAGCCAGAAAGTCCGGCTAAAGCCGGAGATAAGTCCGGCTAAAGCCGGCCACACCGGCTAAAGCCGGCCTCACACCGGCTATAGCCGGCCTGAAATATCTGGCCCAGCCGGAAATAGCCGGACAAATAGCCGGTTGAGACCAGAGACGCATTGCCCCTTCCGAAATCGGGCAGTCCGGCTATAGCCGGTCTGAGGACCGGCTAAAGCCGGCCTTCCTGGCCAACTTTCATATGAAACCTTTCCCTGAGCTTATTTGCACCATTTCCTCGAGAGTTTCCTCTGGACAATAATAAATACCAAGAATAACATAGGAAACCCAATATCTTGTGCTAGAACATAATAAAATCCTGCAAAGCATAATCACACATTAATAGATAATGTATTGTTAACAAACGCCAAAATCAATTAGGCGGGAAATGTTCTTTCAGATGGAGACCGATGGAGATGGCTCCGGGGGCACTTCCCCGTCCCGGCAGGGTGCCGGAACAGAGACTTCTCTCCCCCGAAATTCGTCGGCAGTGGTGGCGGAACTGCGGACCTCTTTCTGGAAAATTGCCGAATCCCCTAGGGTTTTCCGTCCCGAGGCTTTATATAGGCGAAGGGGCGTCGTCAGAGGTGGCCCCAGGCCTCCTCACACAGGGGTGGCGCGGCCAGGGCCTGGGCCGCGCCAGACCTATGTGAGGGTGGCCTGTGGCCCCTCTCCTTCCTCTCTTCGGATGTCTGGATGCTCCCGGGAAAAATAAGACTTCAGGAACTTGTTTCGTCCAATTCCGAGAATATTTCCTGTGTATCACTTCTGAAACACAAAAATAGCAGAAAACAGGAAACTGGCACTGTGGCACTTGTTAATAGGTTAGTTCCGGAAAATGCATAAAAGTGCCACTAAGTGTAACGAAACAATAGGCAAATGGTGTAAAAACAAGCATGGAGCATCAAAAATTATGGATACGTTGGAGACGTATCAGCATCCCCAAGCTTAACTCCTGCTCGTCCTCGAGTAGGTAAGTGATAACAAAAGAAATAATTTTTGAGGCGACATGCACCTACACAATCTGGATCATATATGTAAGCATTGTGAGCTGGGATCATAAGCACTTAAAACATGGGCATGAAAGATATAATCTTGACAATAAGAACTTAGCAACCATGTTGTAAACATGCAAATGAACACAAATAAAAGATCATGAAAATGAAACAATGAAAGTAAAACATGTGTTCAAATCATAAGGAAAAACATACAAATGGTTTTCAGCTTGTCCTTCATGGAGAGCAAAATATAAATGCATAGGACACCTTCAAGTTTAAGAGGGCGACTAGATACAAATAATTTAAGAACAAGTGAAACCATGGTCATGAATCAATCAATGAAAAATTTGGGACAATGCACATTATACTCAGAATGACAACTATGCTCTCTTAATGGTGCATAAAGGTAGAAGGTGGTGACTCAACATAAAAGTAAAAGAAAGGCCCTTCGTAGAGGGAAGCAGTGATTAAACATGTGCTAGAGCTTTTCATTTGTAAAACAGAGAGATAAAAATTGGGTTTTGAGAGGTGGTTGTCTTTGTCAACGACTGGCAATGGGGTTCTTACTATCTTCCATACAAAAATGAAGCAAGTTTTTGAGAGAGAGAGATAGGCACTTTTGTGCTTTTTTATAAAGCTTGGCACTCCTCCCCACCTTTTTTCCTTTCACAAACCATGGCTAACCGATTCCATCGGGTGCCCACCAACATTCACTTTCCATGGAGGAGTGCCTTTTTTCTTTCTTTCTTTTTTCTCTTTTTTTATTTTTGGAATAAGCAATATGGAAGATAGAAAATCCGACCACTACGTCCCCATGAGCTGAAAATAGTGTCACAAAACGAGAAGTATTTTGAAGGTTTTTTGAAAGGTAGCACATGAAAATTTACTTGGAATGGCTTACAAATACCATGTATAGGAATTTATAGTGGACACAATGGCAAACTTGGTTTTTACGAGTTGGATGCACGAGTAGAGCTCATACTCAGTACAAAATGAGGGCTAGCAAAAGACTGAGAGCGACCAACTAAGAGAGCAATAATGGCCATAATCATGCAAAGCGACAAAGCAACATTAAAAGAAGCATAAGATGGCATCAAAAGTCAAAAACTAAATGATCATAGAGGCTATAGGCGACTTATTTTTGTAGTCAACATGGTGTAAGCATGTGCCAAGTCAACCCAAATAAAGCATCAAGGAGAAAACCAAAATAATGCTTCCAAACGATAAAAACAACGCATGATTTTTTCAAAGGCTCATTAAGCAATGTCAGTTATTTGAGACAAGTCATGCTACAGCAAAACCACTAAGCATACTATCAAAAAAAACATCAAGCACGACATGCAAAAGCCTAGGCCGCAGTCTACACAAGCTCCTTCTTGTACCCTTTTTTTGCATGAAGCTTTTTCTCTTTTCCAACACCATTCAAACTTTTTTTAATCCAACTCTTTTGAGGAAAACCAACATGGTCCAGAGGAAAAAATACACCTTGATAAATAAATATAAGAAGATCTGAACGCAAATCAAGGTGAAAACAAAAACCAAAAGCAGTAGCAGAAAAAGAAGAACACTCGATTTTTAATAAGAGTGAAAACTAGAGCGTTCTTGGCAAATGAAAAGTGAGTTCATATCCTCCAAAAGAAACATGATGTGATCTAACCATTTATTGCAGCAAACAAAACAAAACTAATAATGAAAACTAAAACAACTAACGCTCCAAGAAAAACACATAGTGCATGAAGCAATAAAAATATAGTGTCTTGAAAGGTGACCTGATTTTTGCCGATGAAGAAGGGGTGCCTCGGGGGCATCCCCAAGCTTTGACGCTTGTACTTCTTGGATATTTCTTGGGGTGATGCATGGGCATCCCCAAGCTTGAGCTTTTGTCCATTCTTCAACTCATCTCATCATTCTCCAATCCCTACACTTGAAAACTTCCTTCATACAAAACTAAACACAAATCTATTAGCAACATTAGTGTAAGCATGACATTGAATCAGCCCTTTTTGCTTCAGGTTTCAACCTAAAACCACCACATATTAAGCATATACTACTGTAGCAGCTTCCCCAAAAGTTCCGTGATCAAAATAACTCAAAATAAAGCGATAAAGCGGCAAACACAAATATTGGCAGAAATCTGTCAAAACAGAACAGCTGACAAAGGTCGAATTTTTGAGGGGTTTTCTGTTGCTCAAATCAAAAAGTGTTCAACTAACGAAAGTTTGGATATAACCTGGGGCATATGCACAAGAAATCGCAGGTCCAAAAGATATACAGAGAAATTATACGAATTTTTACGGTGCAGCACCGAAAACAGTTTCAGGACAGCAACATCCCCAAATCTTACCTCGCTCAAATTAGAGGCTTCTCTTGGCACAACAACGAAATAAAAAAGATAAGGAGCGGTTATTACAGTAGTAATAACTTCCAAGACTCAAATAAAAGAAAAATTACTGAAAATAAAATATTGGGTTATCTCCCAAGAGTGCTTTTCTTTAACGCCTTTGAGCTAGGCGCAGTAATTTGCAAAGATGCTCATGTGGGCGCCATATAAGAGCTTGAGGCAAAGGCGCCATATAGGAACTTAAAGCAATAGAGAGCATCAAAAAGCAAATGTGAAAGACATTTATATCTGAACCACTTCCTATGCATAGGAATCTTGTAAGAAAATAAATCAACGAGGCACATAGTAGCAAGCATGGATAGATAAAACAAGTGCCACTTCAAGATTTGCAACATAAAGAGGGGAAACTTAATATTGTTGAGATCCATCAAACCATGTTTCCCTCTCTCATAATAACTTTCAGTAGCATCATGAATAGAACTAACAATATAACTATCATATAAAGCATCCCTATCATGAGCCACATGCATAAAAGAATTAATACTCACCACAGGAACAATAGTACTAGGAGCAAATTCAATAGAATAATTATTCTCATCACCATAATCATCATAAATAGGAGGCATATTGTAATCATAACTAATTTTATCCTCAATAGTAGGTGAACTGAAAATATTATACTCATCATCATAACCATCATAAACTAGAGAACAACTATTTCGCAAAGCATCTTCTTCAAACATATCATCATAAGAAGGAACATCACATATGGGAGATAAAATATTATCAGAACCAACTTTCTCCACTAAAGCTGGGGAACTAAAAATATCATGCTTAACAAAACCAACTTCCCCAAGCTTAGACTTTTCTATAGCATTATCAACAACGGTGTTCAAAGCATTCATACTAACAAAACTATTAGCATGCGAATTAAGCTCCAAAGGTTTTTCAATTTTCTCTTTAAACACTTCATATCTAAACTCAGGAAAAAGACTACAGAACTCTTTATTTTCCATTAAGCCTAACTAGTGAAAATAAAAACAAGAAACAAAAAGATGTAATTACAGAATCTAAAGGAAATAACTCCGAGTACTCACACAGGAGGATGCGAGTACCTTTTACCTTACCTCCCCGGCAACGGCGCCAGAAAAGAGCTTGATGTCTACGCACTTCTATTCTTGTAGACACTTGTTGGGCCTCCAAGTGCAGAGGTTTGTAGAATAACAGCAAGTTTCCCTTAAGTGGATCACCCAAGGTTTATCGAACTCAGGGAGGAAGAGGTCAAAGCTATCCCTCTCAAACAACCCTGCAATTACGATATAGAAAGTCTCTTGTGTCCCCAACACACCTAATACACTTGTCAGATGTATAGGTGCACTAGTTCGGCGAAGAGATAGTGAAATACAAGCGATAGTGATGATTATAAGTAGTAAATACAATCTGGAATAAAAATCGCTGCGAGCAAACATGTAACAAAATAGCAAGTAAACGGTGTGCAATGCTTGGAAACAAGGCCTAGGGATCATACTTTCACTAGTGGACACACTCCCAACAATATAACATGATTGAACAAATAAACAACTTCTCTTTACTATGGTACTCTGAATTACTCTCCTATTGAACAACACTAATCATTGCGTAGTGGCTACAGAAGCACCCCTTAAAGTTCATCAAGTACTTGACAAACACCACTCATAGAGATATCCAAATCAAAGCACAACTCAAGATAGATATTATTGCAACTTAGACCAAGTACTAACACGGTGCACACACTGTTAACATTACACCATGAAAGGAGGAATAGATCACTTCAATACTATCATAGTAATAATTACTCTCATAATCCACAAGAGATCACAATCATAGCCTAAACCAAGTACCACCATGATGCACGCACTGTCACCATTACACCATGGCAGGAGGAATAGATTACTTTAATAACACCACTAGAGTACACATAATATCTGAATAATAACATCTACTTGTTCAACACGATACAAAGCTCACGATCACATAAAGATCACATCATGGGAGAGAGAGGTGAACCACATAGCTACCGGTAGAGCCCTCAGCCCCGGGGATGAACTACTCCCTCCTCATCATAGGAGACAGCAAGGTGGATGGAGATGGCGGTGAGATCGATGGAGACGGCGGAGATGGCGATGGAGACCGATGGAGATGGCTCCGGGGGCACTTCCCCGTCCCGGCAGGGTGCCGGAACAGAGACTTCTGTCCCCCGAAATTCTTCGGCGGTGGTGGCGGAACTGCGGACCTCTTTCTGGAAAATTGCCGAATCCCCTAGGGTTTTCCGTCCCGAGGCTTTATATAGGCGAAGGGGCATCGTCAGAGGTGGCCCCAGGCCTCCTCACATAGGGGTGGCGCGGCCAGGGCCTGGGCCGCGCCAGCCCTATGTGAGGGTGGCCTGTGGCCCCTCTCCTTCCTCTCTTCGGATGTCTGGATGCTCCCGGGAAAAATAAGACTTCAGGAACTTGTTTCGTCCAATTCCGAGAATATTTCCTATGTATCACTTCTGAAACACAAAAATAGCAGAAAATAGGAAACTGGCACTATGGCACTTGTTAATAAGTTAGTTCCGGAAAATGCATAAAAGTGCCACTAAGTGTAACGAAACAATAGACAAATGGTGTAAAAACAAGCATGGAGCATCAAAAATTATGGATACGTTGGAGACGAATCAGTGCCACAGGCAGACATGTTGGAATGTAAGCTCGAGATCCTACTCCTGGTTCCTTACTTGACAATAAAACCTGCACGTTTGAATATGCAGCCCCATAGGGGTCAGTACAATGATGTACTGGCAAATGACACATATTTGGTGGCATTTTGTGGAAAGACTATACTACATGACATTTGGCTGGTGGATCTCATAGGCTGATTTGCATAAAGCCAATTTTATCATATAATCCATTTTAATACTTTCTTTCAACAAATTTTATTTTTCAAGGGTCAAGACAACCCCCATACACTACATACTAGCCAGTATGTAGTTCTGGGCGTAACTCAACAAAGTTTGGAACCTGAGGCACCACCACCCCTCGGAGTGTGTGGTCCTTAGTTCCTACCTAGGGGTTTCTAGACAAATTTTAATAATTCAGAATCGGTGATGAGATTCTTCCGTACATTCCATGTCTAGAGACTCAATTGTCCATAATCGAGGACACGGCTAATCGATTAGTTTAAACACCTTGCAAGGGTTGTGCACTTTCACCTTACGATTCATTTTATGCCCATACATAAAATGAAATGAGACCTTTTAGAAGGAGAGGGCAACTAACTTGGCAAGCTCCGTCCCCAACCTACAATTCAACTACCACCACTTCTTGCCAACAAGTTGCACCCCCATATCTAATCAGTCAAGACAGAGCCCATAATGTCATAAGGCTGCACTGGAAGCACTCTAAGCATGGAAGACATAGCCATCTCTTTGTTCCTGGGTGGCCATCCCGAGTGACATTCTGAACCCACATCCTCTCGACGAGGCATGCGTCCCAGAAGTCACCTCCATCGCCGCCTCTTATCAAACCAATCCACCCAGGTGTTTCATTTTAGTTGAAGTTCTTAATTTGTTCGCAAAACACTTTTATCCAGTGATCAAAGCATGGCATCAATATTTTTTTAAAGTATTTAGCATCCTATCAGGTGCGGTTTGAGGGATTGCTACACACTACTAGGATCTAAGCATTTGATAAAACAGTTGAATAAATCACCTATCATGCATACTACAAGAGGTGAATACACTAATGCATAAGTAAAATGGGTAAAGGGACATGTGTGTCACTTGCCTTTTTGAAGATTGCGTCGTTTCGCTTCTCTCAACTAAGCACGTAGCTCTTCGCACAAACTATAGTATAGAAAAATAGCATACCATGAACATACCATACAAACACAATCAAACAAACAAACAATTGAAAAGGGTTTGTTTAACAATTTATATTTATTGATATGTTATGACAAGAATGATATGGCAAAGGGTCATGATTTGAGAGATATGAATTTGAGAGCTTAGTTGGGAAAGATCCACATGATTTGAGAGAGAAATTAGACTAGACATAATATAATTGATGAAGTTTTTATGCTTTATTAAAGCATATATGAGTTTTAGGAATAGTTCATGGGAACTACATCACACGAGTGTCAAATAGTGCACAATCATACTATTGAGTAAATGTGACAACAATTACTCTTAAATAGCATCCACCACACTTAGGAACTAGGCTAGGTTTTAAGAATGTTTGAACAACTCAATTAGCACATTTGCAAGTTGAATAGTTCAATACATGTGAACAAAACTAGGTAGGCATGGGATTGGGTATGAATGATTGATATTTGAGGACATGGCTCAAATGGTTCATTGATCAACATGGTGTATAACACATACTATGGTACGGGTTATAACAACACCACATTAACAAAATCTAGGTTTGAGATGAATTCATATTCTACTCAAGTAGCACAATTGCAATTTGAATATATATATATGAATTAGACAAAAATATAATGAGGGAGATCTTTATGCTTTATCAAAGCATATTGAATCTTGGAATATCTCATGTGGGTAAATCACATAAGAGACAAAATAGTGCAATAGCAATACTATTGAATAAGTGTGACAACAATTATTCTTAAATAGTATATATTACACTTAAGCTTGAGCTAGGATTCATGAAGCATGGAGTTACTCAATTAACTCATTTGTTAATTGAATAGTTCTATACATGAAATCGGGATCAAGTGAATAGAGATTTGAGTAGGGGTAGATAACATTTGAGATTATGGTTTAAGGTTTCTATTGGGTACATGGAGTATTGGATAGGTGCTATAGTGTTGATTAAATCAACATCACAAAAGATAGCAAGAATAGAATCTATGATTGAGGGGTATCACACTTTACTCAAACAACACAATTGTAATTTGAATATGTGTGAACTAGACATGATAGGTCTGAGTAGATGTGATCTTGATCGAGATGTTGTTTAGATAACATTGATGACTAGGTATGATCATAGGTTTTTCTAAAGTAGAAGGAATCATTGATTGAAATAGAAATAGAATTAGTCTATATAGGAATACTCAAATTCTCATATTAGAATTTGAATAATTGTGAAGTGGTTCAAGAAAATATGGGTGTGATACTACTGGATAGCTTGCAGTAAAACAAAGCTACTACATTTGGAATCAACTTAAAATCACTTATATATTTCAAACGAAGTCCAAATTACGGCTTTGCACATATTTGAACTTAGCCATTGAGTGCACGACTCAAGTCTGGATTTTTATTGCCCTAATGTGTTCTACAGATCAAGGGCTTTCCAATGACTACCAAAAAGTGAATTTTGGATTAACAGAACTAAAGGTAAGAATTAATTAGGTTAACAGAAGGTTTGATTCTAATTTGAAAATGGTTTCAAATTGAACCCATAAAATATGAAGTTTTATTGTATTTCTGGATTCTAGATGTCTCAAGGATTCCAACGGTATATCATTTGTTATTTTTGGACCTACAGATCAAAAGATATGATTTTTGCAAGATTGGGATCAAATTCTGATTTGTAATTTCTAATTTGAATCGAATTAGATCTGGAGGCGACATGTGGCGTGTTCTGGTTGGTGGGTACCGGTTCGTGCGGATCATCAACGAGGGGCGTTGGATCTAAAGGGGAGGGTATGGTCCAGATCTGATCGTACCCGTTCGGTTAAGTCGTGTGTTTGTGGCCCTTGGATCACGATCGGACGGCAAGAAAAGAAAGAGAGGAGCTCACCTAGGTTTCCGGCGAGGTTCGCCGGCGAGGGCGCGCAGAGGTCGAACTCCGGCGAGCTTCCGGCGGTTTCTGGACGGCGGCGATGCCACGACGATGATCAGGGAGACACGGCGAGTTCTCCTGTTTGATCCTCGTTGTCGATTGTTTCCAGAGGAGGAAAGGAGAGGCGGCTGGAGACGGCGTTAGCTTCGGGCGGCTCCGGTGATCGACGAGGACGCCGTTCTGAGGCTTCCTGGGGAAAACCAAAACGATGAGGAGGTGCACGCGGGAGAGAGGAGTCAAGGAGGGGCAAAAATCTGGCGGCGGGGAACCTTATGGCGTCGGAATCGAGAAGAACTGCGGCGGTTGCTGCAACCTCCGGTGAGCTATTCCGGCAGCCTGGGGGCATGATTTGGAGAGGAACGAAGGGGGAAATGGAGAGGGAGTCGAGGGCTACTTATAGGCGTGGGCGCGGGGCCGAATTACTCAGGCAATAAAAGAATTGAAGAGGGGAGGGGGGTTACTGCGGGGAGGAACGGTCACCGGCTGATTTTTCGGACCAGGGAAGAAGATGACTCGTGCTGACGAGGGGGTCCCACCGGTCAGTGATAGAGAGAGAGAGAGAGAGAGAGGTTCGCCGGCGAGGGCGCGCAGAGGTCGAACTCCGGCGAGCTTCCGGCAGTTTCTGGACGGCGGCGATGCCACGACGATGATCAGGGAGACACGGCGAGTTCTCCTGTTTGATCCTCATTGTCGATTGTTTCCAGAGGAGGAAAGGAGAGGCGGCTGGAGACGGCGTTAGCTTCGGGCGGCTCCGGTGATCGACGAGGACGCCGTTCTGAGGCTTCCTGGGGCAAACCAAAATTATGAGGAGGTGCACGCGGGAGAGAGGAGTCGAGGAGGTGCAAAAATCTGGCGGCGGGGAACCTTATGGCGTCGGAATCGAGAAGAACTGCAGCGGTTGCTGCAACCTCCGGCGAGCTATTCCGGCAGCCTGGGGGCATGATTTGGAGAGTAACGAAGGGGGAAATGGAGAGGGAGTCAAGGGCTACTTATAGGCGCGGGCGCGGGGCCGAATTACTCAGGCAATAAAAGAATTGAAGAGGGGAGGGGGGTTACTGCGGGGAGGAACGGTCACCGGCTGATTTTTTGAACCAGGGAAGAAGATGACTCGTGCTGACGAGGGGGTCCCACCGGTCAGTGATAGAGAGAGAGATAGGTACCGTTTCGGGAGTTGGCCGGGTGGGCCGTGGGCCGATTCTGATGCCGGGCCAGATGGGTTCCCTGGGGCCCTTTTACTATTTTTTTGATTTCTTTTCTCCTTTTCTATTTTCTGATTTCAGATTTGTTTCCAAATCTTTTGCAAATTGTTTCAATTCAAATCAAACAAATTCCTAGTGCCTTCAAATATTCACTACAGTGTTTTTAAACCATTAAGAAACATGTTTTCAAAATAAAAGATGTTTTTGAATAAAACTTTATGTGCATAGCATAAAGGTTTGCTTGCATAAGGAAAATAGAAAATAGGGTTTTGAAATTAATTCCTTTTAAAGTAATAAAATAATAGTTTATAAAATAATAATTGAAAACCACACTCAAACATAGTTTTGAAACACCAACTCTATAAATACTTTTGAAATTCAATTCCATGCAAGCTAGCTTGCATAAGTTTGAATAAGAGAAAGGAAATGATATTTGATATTTGGTTTTTCTTAGAGAAGTTCTTCAAGAGAGAAATAGAAGTTTGAAATAGTTTTCTATTTGAGCCTTTTAAATCAACTTAAAAGTTTTAAAATCTTGTGATTTTTCAATCAATACATTCAAAATAAAAGCAAAAAATTTCCCCCAAAATTTGATAAAATCTTGGGATGTTAGAGACTACCACCCTTAAAAGAAATCTCGTCCCCGAGATTGGAGAAGCTAGAAAGAAAGTAGGTATTAGGTTATCTGGGTTTAGGTATCTGGGTAGCTACCACCCTTAAAAGAAAATTCCTCTTGGTGGTATCTTGATGCTTCCTTAGACACTTGCATTTTGTTCCCAGCTTGCATTCACTGTTGTGCCATTTTTCTTGAATCGCCCTTCTCAGAAGTTTTGATGATCGATACTATGTTCAAAAGTGGGCATACCAAGGGTTCCATCCAATTCTGGTGATAAGCAGATATCATCCATTGCGTTGTCACCAATAAGGTAGTCCACATCTTCTTTTACAATAGGTGGGTGTGTATTCACAAATCCGGGCACCAACCTTCCTTATGGGGCTGCTTGAGGTAACCTTACTCTATTGTAGAGCTTTCTATCCAACGGGGTAGTTGTTGAACTACTTTGGACACTGACGAGTCACTCTTTGGTTCAATCAGAGGACCAAGCTGAGTTGTCTCCTCCTTGGGTCATTCAGAAGGCCAAGCTGAGAGGGTATCCTCTCATCACCTCAACTTCCTTATCATCATCCTTAGAGGTTCTTCATCTTATGGTTGCTTCCTTATACCATTCTGCTCTTCAATTTTCCACGATACCATTTTGTTCTGGTAACCTTCCTGGTTGTTGTACATCTTCCAAGAATGTGTATCTAGCCTTTTCTTGGTCGGTCCTCACCAAGGCCAAGACAGCATACATGCTATCACCATACTCCTTGTTGCTTTTTAGCTGCTTTTTGTTCTAAGATTCTCAAAAGATAACTCAGTGCCAAGTACTGCATGCTTGCCCCACGAACATGATGAGACCACACATCCCAGAGGATTAGGATGGCATCTTTCTGCGGTCTTCTCATGCATTTCATAGGGGTAAACAAGGTGGACTCTGTAAGAGGTACTTGCACCTTTAAGGGACGGAAGGTCGCCTTATAACCAGCATTGTTGAACCCATTCAAGTTACCGGAGCAAGTCGTGCTACTTGCCACAGGTACCAGATGGTCCTTAAGAGTTCCTTTAGCAACCGTCTTCATAGTTGTTGAAAGGCGCTGAACAACTTGATCATATCTCGAAGATGAACTCCTTCTCAGGGAAAAGGGATCTAACGAAGCTCTCATGGGCAGGAAAGTAGTTTCAGGGATTCGAAGAGTTGCTTCATAACGTCGCAGGTCGGGATGGGGTAGACTTCGGTGGCGTAGGGCTCTGGAATCAGGAGGAAATCTCATAGGTAGTGGTGGTTGTCTCTGTTGTGACTCTCTGGAGAGGAGTGAACCCTCTTTTATAGGTTCCGGGAAGTAGCCGAACAGGTCACGTAGGGAGTCGAAACGAAGAGTCAGGGAGGTAAATCAAACAGGCAGCAGCCGAAACTGAACAGTCTTCGTATTCAAAGCCCACTGAGCAAAACGTTTCTGATTCATGTAGTCATTCAAACACCAAAACATTCTCACCGTATTCCTACGTTTTGGCCACACTGGCTCACTAATAGGGGTGTAATATATTATCCTCCTAAGGTTATGGTTTAACATCGTCGTCTCTTAGGTAGGTATGTCTCTCTAGATTTACCATTCCTCATACAAGAGCGAACAATATGAGTAGTCGTCATGGGGGCCAATCCATGTCGCACCCAATCATTACCTTGTATTTGGTTTGGTGCATCTCGCATTCTAACTCTTGGTCAACCTCACTAGCTTTGAAAAAGTTTTCTTGGGTATGGACGTCAAAATTCCAAATCCCATTTTTGAATGTTGATAACAAAATCTATCGTTCCTAGCTAGAGGTTTTCAACAAAGCTCATGGCAATAATCCTTAAGTTGTAGATCCTTTGGTTTGCCATTTAAGAGGAAATAAAATCCCTTACATTGCTCTGTTTGCTCTTTCCATCTTTCTTGCATGAGGTGGTTGAATAGTATTACTTCCATATTAGCTACACCTTGGGGTGTCTTCTTATTGTTTGCGTGGTATCCTTTAGCCATCCTAGCTTACTGGAGTCTTGGGTTATCGTCCTTTGTGCACTCTCTGCGTAATGTTCCAGTCTCTTGTACTTGAAACACTACCTCTTGTTGTTGTACTCTGTATCCTTATCTCCAACTGAGGGTCATTGTAGTTGTTCTGTCATTGACAAAAACTTTGGTTTGGGTTTTAGGACACGTTTAGGTCTTAGCATAGATGAGAATTAGATAGAAGAGATCTAAAGAAGAAAATCTTACCCAAAACAAAACAGATCAAAACAATTTATCCTACCAGCAATATCTAACAAGCATTCATCAAATCAAGCAAACTAGTTTTCAACCAAACAGGGAGGTACGATCATCCACAAGTCGGTATGACCATAACGTTTATTACACGTCGTTGCTTATTAAAATTTCCTAAATGGAGGTCCAACTAAGGCTTCTTGGTACTCTTCTAAGCAGATCCATTGTCCTGGTCCAGCTGCTTCAGTAGATTGGTAATTTGCTCGTCCTTGGTTTTGATGAGGTCTCCTTGAACACTAAGTTCAGATACTAGCTTTTCCATGTCACCTTGAAGTTGGTTTATGGTTTCCTTCAATGTAGTAGTATCTTCCTTTTCTTCTTTGAGGTCCTGCTGCGTATTGTGAAGTCTCCACTTGAGTCTTTCTCTAAGTTCCTTTATAGCTGACCAAGCAGCACATCTTGCTGAGTCAAGGAATGATGGATATATCTCGGAGTTGGTGAACATCCAAGGTCCCATCTTCTTGTGGTCATCTTCTTTATTCTTGTATAAGTGAAGCTGCACCCACCAATATTCTTCACCTTTCTCAATCACGGGAAATCCTTTGTAAACAGCTTCTCCTTGCATTCCCATACTTAACATGAGGTTCTTCAAGGCTTTGGGAAACTCAGTCTCACTCTTCAGGGTCATGATCATCACTGGTCCTTTCTTCAGTGATTCAATGAGGCTGGTCATGTAAATTAGAAAAAAAGAGTTGTCTAAAACAATGAATGGGGTAAGTCTTACAAGAAAATTTCAAACTAAAAATAAATAGATTGATTTCATTTAGAAAACTGAATTGATTTTCTTTTTGAAGAGAGAGGAAAGAATCCTAGGGCTTCCTAGTCTATTCCAAACCTAGGGTCTCGATCCTACAGGCAACACTATACTCTGATACCATTCTGTAACGCCCCGCCTTTTGCTAAAGGCAGAACTCCTGTGTATCTGTGCCATTCCCTGGATCAGTAGATAGCACCACAGTACAAAATGAGAAATCATTGCAATAGCATCAATATTACAACGTAAATCCAGTTACATAGGTCTTCTACCTTATGAGTACACAACATAAAGCATAGTTGCAGTGAGCTTCCATCTTCATCAAGTGCCACAGGCAGACATGTTGGAATGTAAGCTCGAGATCCTACTCCTGGTTCCTTACTCGACAATAAAACCTGCACATTTGAATATGCAGCCCCATAGGGGTCAGTACAATGATGTACTGGCAAATGACACATATTTGGTGGCATTTTGTGGAAAGACTATACTACATGACATTTGGCAGGTGGATCTCATAGGCTGATTTGCATAAAGCCAATTTTATCCTATAATCCATTTTTATACTTTCTTTCAACAAATTTTATTTTTCAAGGGTCAAGACAACCCCCATACACTACATACTGGTCGGTATGTAGTTCTGGGCGTAACTCAACAAAGTTTGGAACCTCAGGCACCACCACCCCTCGGAGTGTGTGGTCCTTAGTTCCTACCTAGGGGTTTCTAGACAAATTTTAATAATTCAGAATCGGTAATGAGATTCTTCCGTACATTCCATGTCTAGAGACTCAATTGTCCATAACCGAGGACACGACTAATCGATTAGTTTAAACACCTTGCAAGGGTTGTGCACTTTCACCTTACGATTCATTTTATGCCCATACATAAAATGAAACGAGACCTTTTAGAAGGAGAGGGCAACTAACTTGGCAAGCTCCGTCCCCAACCTACAATTCAACTACCACCACTTCTTGCCGACAAGTTGCACCCCCACATCTAATCAGTCAAGACAGAGCCCATAATGTCATAAGGCTGCACTGGAAGCACTCTAAGCATGGAAGACATAGCCATCTCTTTGTTCCTGGGTGGCCATCCCGAGTGACATTCTGAACCCACATCCTCTCGACGAGGCATGCGTCCCAGAAGTCACCTCCATCGCCGCCTCTTATCAAACCAATCCACCCAGGTGTTTCATTTTAGTTGAAGTTCTTAATTTGTTCGCAAAACACTTTTATCCAGTGATCAAAGCATGGCATCAATTTTTTTTTAAAGTATTTAGCATCCTATCAGGTGGGGTTTGAGGGATTGCTACACACTACTAGGATCTAAGCATTTGATAAAACAGTTGAATAAATCACCTATCATGCATACTACAAGAGGTGAATACACTAATGCATAAGTAAAATGGGTAAAGGGACATGTGTGTCACTTGCCTTTTTGAAGATCGCGTCGTTTCGCTTGTCTCAACTAAGCACGTAGCTCTTCGCACAAACTATAGTATAGAAAAATAGCATACCATGAACATACCATACAAACACAATCAAACAAACAAACAATTGAAAAGGGTTTGTTTAACAATTTATATTTATTGATATGTTATGACAAGAATGATATGGCAAAGGGTCATGATTTGAGAGATATGAATTTGAGAGCTTAGTTGGGAAAGATCCACATGATTTGAGAGAGAAATTAGACTAGACATAATATAATTGATGAAGTTTTTATGCTTTATTAAAGCATATATGAGTTTTAGGAATAGTTCATGTGAACTACATCACATGAGTGTCAAATAGTGCACAATCATACTATTGAGTAAATGTGACAACAATTACTCTTAAATAGCATCCACCGCACTTAGGAACTAGGCTAGGTTTTAAGAATGTTTGAACAACTCAATTAGCACATTTGCAAGTTGAATAGTTCAATACATGTGAACAAAACTAGGTAGGCATGGGATTGGGTATGAATGATTGATATTTGAGGACATGGCTCAAATGGTTCATTGATCAACATGGTGTATAACACATACTATGGTAGGGATTATAACAACACCACATTAACAAAATCTAGGTTTGAGATGAATTCATATTCTACTCAAGTAGCACAATTGCAATTTGAATATATATATATGAATTAGACAAAAATATAATGAGGGAGATCTTTATGCTTTATCAAAGCATATTGAATCTTGGAATATCTCATGTGGGTAAATCACATAAGAGACAAAATAGTGCAATAGCAATACTATTGAATAAGTGTGACAACAATTATTCTTAAATAGTATATATTACACTTAAGCTTGGGCTAGGATTCATGAAGCATAGAGTTACTCAATTAACTCATTTGTTAATTGAATAGTTCTATACATGAAATCGGGATCAAGTGGACAGAGATTTGAGTAGGGGTAGATAACATTTGAGATTATGGTTTAAGGTTTCTATTGGGTACATGGAGTATTGGATAGGTGCTATACTGTTGATTAAATCAACATCACAAAAGATAGCAAGAATAGAATCTATGATTGAGGGGTATCACACTTTACTCAAACAACACAATTGTAATTTGAATATGTGTGAACTAGACATGATAGGTCTGAGTAGATGTGATCTTGATCGAGATGTTGTTTAGATAACATTGATGACTAGGTATGATCATAGGTTTTTCTAAAGTAGAAGGAATCATTGATTGAAATAGAAATAGAATTAGTATATATAGGAATACTCAAATTCTCATATTAGAATTTGAATAATTGTGAAGTGGTTCAAGAAAATATGGGTGTGATACTACTGGATAGCTTGCAGTAAAACAAAGCTACTGCAATTGGAATCAACTTAAAATCACTTATATATTTCAAACGAAGTCCAAATTACTGCTTTGCACATATTTGAACTTAGCCATTGAGTGCATGACTCAAGTCTGGATTTTTATTGCCCTAATGTGTTATACAGATCAAGGGCTTTCCAATGACTACCAAAAAGTGAAATTTGGATTAACAGAACTAAAGATAAGAATTAATTAGGTTAACAGAAGGTTTGATTCTAATTTGAAAATGGTTTCAAATTGAACCCATAAAATATGAAGTTTTATTGTATTTCTGGATTCTAGATGTCTCAAGGATTCCAACGGTATATCATTTGTTATTTTTGGACCTACAGATCAAAAGATATGATTTTTGCAAGATTGGGATCAAATTCTGATTTGTAATTTCTAATTTGAATCGAATTAGATCTGGAGGCGACATGTGGCGTGTTCTGGTTGGTGGGTACCGGTTCGTGCGGATCATCAACGAGGGGCGTTGGATCTAAAGGGGAGGGTATGGTCCAGATCTGATCGTACCCGTTCGGTTAAGTCGTGTGTTTGTGGCCCTTGGATCACGATCGGACGGCAAGAAAAGAAAGAGAGGAGCTCACCTAGGTTTCCGGCGAGGTTCGCCGGCGAGGGCGCGCAGAGGTCGAACTCCGGCGAGCTTCCGGCGGTTTCTGGACGGCGGCGATGCCACGACGATGATCAGGGAGACACGGCGAGTTCTCCTGTTTGATCCTCGTTGTCGATTGTTTCCAGAGGAGGAAAGGAGAGGCGGCTGGAGACGGCGTTAGCTTCGGGCGGCTCCGGTGATCGACGAGGACGCCGTTCTGAGGCTTCCTGGGGAAAACCAAAACGATGAGGAGGTGCACGCGGGAGAGAGGAGTCAAGGAGGGGCAAAAATCTGGCGGCGGGGAACCTTATGGCGTCGGAATCGAGAAGAACTGCGGCGGTTGCTGCAACCTCCGGTGAGCTATTCCGGCAGCCTGGGGGCATGATTTGGAGAGGAACGAAGGGGGAAATGGAGAGGGAGTCGAGGGCTACTTATAGGCGTGGGCGCGGGGCCGAATTACTCAGGCAATAAAAGAATTGAAGAGGGGAGGGGGTTACTGCGGGGAGGAACGGTCACCGGCTGATTTTTCGGACCAGGGAAGAAGATGACTCGTGCTGACGAGGGGGTCCCACCGGTCAGTGATAGAGAGAGAGAGAGATAGATAGGTACCGTTTCGGGAGTTGGCCGGGTGGGCCGTGGGCCGATTCTGATGCCGGGCCAGATGGGTTCCCTGGGGCCCTTTTACTATTTTTTTGATTTCTTTTCTCCTTTTCTATTTTCTGATTTCAGATTTGTTTCCAAATCTTTTGCAAATTGTTTCAATTCAAATCAAACAAATTCCTAGTGCCTTCAAATATTCACTGCAGTGTTTTTAAACCATTAAGAAACATGTTTTCAAAATAAAAGATGTTTTTGAATAAAACTTTATGTGCATAGTATAAAGGTTTGCTTGCATAAGGAAAATAGAAAATAGGGTTTTGAAATTAATTCCTTTTAAAGTAATAAAATAATAGTTTATAAAATAATAATTGAAAACCACACTCAAACATAGTTTTGAAACACCAACTCTATAAATACTTTTGAAATTCAATTCCATGCAAGCTAGCTTGCACAAGTTTGAATAAGAGAAAGGAAATGATATTTGATATTTGGTTTTTCTTAGAGAAGTTCTTCAAGAGAGAAATAGAAGTTTGAAATAGTTTTCTATTTGAGCCTTTTAAATCAACTTAAAAGTTTTAAAATCTTGTGATTTTTCAATCAATACATTCAAAATAAAAGCAAAAAATTTCCCCCAAAATTTGATAAAATCTTGGGATGTTACACGTAAGTTGGGAGCAAAGTTCTTGGTTGTGTTGTGTGGAGTTTCCGCATTGCTACTAGTTGAAGACATGCTAACAAGTATATCATTAACGGCGGCCTTGTTGGAGTGTCACGCAGCTAGCAGGCATCACCTTCAGACGTTTGGCTTTTCCTACTGGATTGACATACCTTGGTTTCATAACTGAGGGAAAACTTGCTGCTATATTCATCACACCTTCTCTTGGGGTTCCCAACTGGCCGGTCATTTACATCATCAACACCGTGCCACCAGTGTGGAGTAATCTAGATTGGGGAATGCGAACTTGAAGGAGTGTTTTGTAGCCCTACACATGATTAGTGTTTGTTATCCAACCAGAGAGTAGTTTAGTGTAGCATAGTAAAGAATGATATTTATGTGTTCAATTATGTTATCTTTGTTGAGAGTGTCTACTAGTGAAATTATGATCCCTAGGCCTTGTTTCTAAGCATTGAAACACCGTTTACAACCAGTTCCGCTACATGTTTGCTTGCAGAGATTTTTATTTTAGATTGCTATTACCACTTATAATCATCCATATTACTTGTATTTCACTATCTCTTCGCTGAACTAGTGCACCTATACACCTGACAAGTGTATTGGGTGTGTTGGGGACACAAGAGACTTCTTGTATCTTAATTGCAGGTTTGCTTGAGAGGGATATCTTTGACCTCTTCCTCCCTGAGTTCGATAAACCTTGGGTGATCCACTTAAGGGAAACTTGCTGCTGTTCTACAAACCTCTGCACTTAGAGGCCCAACACTATCTACAAGAATAGAAGCGTTCATAGACAACAAGCTCTTTTCTGGCGCTGTTGCCGGGGATTGAAGAAGAAGAAGCTCCCACGTCAACCACGCGCCATCAAAGCTCTTTTCTGGCGCCGTTGCCGGGGAGGTAAGGTAAAAGGTACTCACATTCTCTGGCTACTAAGCTATCTTCTAGTACTGTTGCTGGTGTGTGATTGCTCGAAGTTATTTCCTTTAGCTTCTGCAATTATATCTTTTTGTTTCTTGTTTTTATTTTCACTAGTTAGGCTTAATGGAAAACAACAACAAAATTAGAGAGCTTTATAGTATTTATCTTGAGTTTAGGACATGAAGTGTTTGAAGAGAAAATTAAAAAACCTATGGAACTTTATTTGCATGCTAATAGCAATGTTATTAGTATAAATTCTTTGAACACCATTATTGCTAATGCTATGGAAAAGTCTAAGCTTGGGGAAGCTGGTTTTGATGAGCATGATATTTTTAGTCCCCCAAGCACGGAGGAGAAATTTACTTTGATGATACTATACCTCCAATTTATGATGATTACAATGATGAGTATGATATTTTCAATCCACCTACTATTGAGGAGAAAATTAATTATGATTACAATATGCCTTCTATATTTGATGATTACGGTGATGAGAATAATAATGATAGCTATTTTGTTGAATTTGCTCCCACTACAATTAATAAGAATGACTATATTAATGTGGAGCGTATTAATTCTTTTAAGCAAGTGGCTCATGATAAGGATGTTTTATGTGATAGTTATATTGTTAATTTTATTCATGATGCTACTAAAAGTTATTATGAGAGCGGGAAACATGGTATTATGCATCTCAATAATATTAAGTTTCCCCTCTTCATGTTGAAAGTTTTGATGTTGTACTTGTTTTGCCTTCCTATGCTTGTTGCTTTGTGCTTTCATGACTTGTTTCTTTACAAGATTCTTTTTTATAGAAAGTGGGTTAGACTTAAAAGTGTTTTATATTTGCTTTTTGATTCTCTCTTTTGATTCAAGCTCTTTTATGGCGCTTACGTGAGCATCTTTTAAAAATCACTGCGCCTAGCTCAAAGGCGTTAAAGAAAAGCACTCTTGGGAGATAACCCAATGTTTTCTTTTCAGTAATTTGTGTTTTTGTTGAGTCTTGGAAGTTGTTACTACTGTAATGACCTCTCCTTATCATTTTTATTTCGTTTTTGTTCCAAGAGTAGCCTCTAATTGGAGGAATGTAAGATTTGGGGAAGTTGCTGTCCCGAAACAGATTTCCGCGCCTTGCTGTAAAAATTGTGAAAATTCCTAGAATGTCGTTTTGATTTGCAATTTCTTGTGCACATGTCCCAGGTTATTATCTAACTTTCATTAGTTTTGCACTTTTCGATTTGAGCAACAGAAGATTTTCGAAAAAATTGATCTTTACCAGCTGTTCTATTTTGACAGATTTCTGCCACTATTTGCATTTGCCTCTTGATCTCTTTCTTTTTGAGTTCTTTTGATCACGAAACTTTTGAGAGAAGTTGCTACAGTAGCTAATGGTTAATAAGTGTTGTACTTGAGTTGAAACTGAACCAAAAGTGGATCTACTATCTAGCATACACTAATGTTGCTAATAAGAATTGTGTGAAGTTTTGTATGAAGGAAGTTTTCAAGTGTAGGGAAAGGAGAATGATGTGATGAGATGAAGGATGGAAAAAAAGCTCAAGCTTGGGGATGCCTATGTCACCCCAAGAAATATCCAAGAAGTACAAGCGTCAAAGCTTGGGGATGCCCAAGGCACCCTCTTCTTCATCAACAAAAATATCAGGTCATCTTTCAAGACACTATATTTTTATTGCTTCATATGCTATGTGTTGTTCTTGGAGCATCTTTGTTTTTGTTTTTTGTTTTCTTTTGTTTTGTTTGCTGTAATAAATGGTTGCATCACACCATACTTCTTTTGGAGAGAGACACGCTCTGTTTTCATTGCCTAGAACACTCTAGTTTTCACTCTTATTGTTCTGCGAGTGTTCTCTTTTGCTAGTACTGCGTTTAGCCTTCATTTTTTGCCTTGATTTTTTTATCAGAACTTGTTAGTTCTTTTTAGTTAGGTGTGTTTAGCCCTATGGTCTTTATTTATTTTTATCTTTGAGAGTTGTTTCAAATAAGTTGATTGGTGTTGGAAAAGAGTAAAATGTTTCATGCTTATAGTGCTGCAAAAGGAAGCTTGTTTAGACTGTGGCTTAGACTTTAGCATGTCATGCTAAATATTATTTTGATTATATGCTTAGTAGTTATTGTTGTAGCATGACTTTTCTCAAATAACTGAGAGTGCTTAATGTGCCTTTGAAAGAATCATGCGTTGTTTTTATCTTATAGAAGCATAATATTGTGGTATTCTCCTTTGATGCTTTATTTGGGTTAACTTGGCGCATGCTTACATCATGTTTTGACTATAAACCAGTCGCCTCAAGCCTCTATGATCATTTGTTTTTTGACTTGTGATATCACTTTATGCTTTGGTTAATAATGTTTTGTTGCTATGCATGATTATGGCCGTTATTGCTCTCTTAGTTGGTCGCTCCCAATCTTTTGCTAGCCTTCACCTCTACTGAGTATGAGCTCTACTCGTGCATCCAACTCCCAAAAACCAAATTTGCCAATGTGTCCACCATATCTACCTATTAGAAATTTGCTATTCCAAGCATATTCATCATGCTTTTATCTATCTTCCAAATTAAATTTTTTGTTATGAGAAAATTAGTTAGTAAAGCTCTCACGAACTTGATGACACATTTACTTTCTTGCACATAATAAACTTGACCATTGTGATTCTCTTATGAAGTTTATATGCTTGCAAATTGTAAGTTGGGAGTTGGCTCAGCCATGCTGTCATGGGGCACGCTTTCAACATTGCACTTATTCCTATTTAGTTGATATCATGATCTTTTGTTTATGGATGCTTATCTGTGCGAAAGGAGTTGGAAACTTGTGAGTTCATGGAGTTTGTATATGTGTTAGAGAAACGCCTGGGCCGCTAATCTAAACCATGCATCATTCATGGTGGAAATTTACAGCATACCCATTGACGAAGGAATGATAAATAGGCCCTTGATATTCGCCTACCTGGTTTTCGGCCCAGGAGGGATCACTATTGAAGGAATCGCAAGGCCCATGAAGATAGCGGTCTGGCGTGGCCCAGGAGCAAAACTTGGCGTACAAGCAAAGATTCGAAGAGTCCAAGCTGGATTAAGTTTCGACTAGGGTTTATTCAAAACCGGTTCTATCTGTACTTTGCTTGGTGGACAATCCTGAGACCCAGCCTTCACATATAAAAGGCTGGGAGGGAGGTCCCGAAGCGCTTAGACACTTTTTCACCACCTCATGCCGGAGCGCTCGAAGCATTAGAGCTCTCCACTTTCGGCTAGATCCAATCTACGCCACCATTGTAGCACCTCCACTGTAGCCACCCCATCAATAAAAGTCAGACAAGCAGGATGTAGGTCGTTACCCTACCAAGGGGGCCGAACCTGGGTAAAACCTTGTGTTCTTCTGCTTTCGTCTGATCGCCGTCGAGTTCGCCGGATCCCACTAGCGCTCCATGTCTCGAAAGCCCACAAACATGGGCATTGCCGGGGTTGAACCTCGTCAATTGGCGCCGACCGTGGAGATGACGGGATCTGGATCTACGGATTCACCGGCTCCTTCATCGAACACCGCCAACCTCACCGCATCGACAAGGTTCGACGGCCCGTCATCAGCCATGGCCATCGATTCTGCATCGCCGCTCGACATCGACCCGCTCGCCATCAACTTCGACACCAACGACAAGATCGACATCGACTCCGCCATCAACACCACCGTCGGCATCGCTGTGCCGGCCATCATCGACACCAACCCATCGGAAACTGAGGTCGACATCGCTGGATCGACCGTCATCGACACTGCATCGCCAAGTGCCGCCGATCTCACTCCGGCCATGATCATCATCGACCCTACCTCAGGCACGGCAGGAGGAGTCTCGGCGGTGACCGGAGGCTTTGACATGGCCTTCAGACTGTTCAACTTCCATGTGGACAACGACGGAGTCGCTGAGCTGATCTCCGTTAGTGATTCTACGCCACCCGCAGCAGCTCCAAGCGCGTCACCAGTTATCGAGGGCGACCATACCGCTGGCGCCATCGGAGGAGGAACCGAGGCTGGAAACTTCGACCCCGTCAGTTGGGTCCAACGATTTCGAAGATCCACCTCCATCCCCAACCACCGCCTACTGCGTCGACTGCGACGCTTACCACTACGTGGGCGCCGGAGATTTCTTGTCTCACGAGATTGCTGGCTGCAAGGACCCTCGAGGAGGCACCGCAGCCATCTACCCAATGATATCTGAGTGCGAACAGGCTCTCAATGCCCTCATGCTCCGCCCTATGCCCTATGACCCCAATTATGTTGAAGGGATATACTCGGACTATACATGCTCCGACGACGATGACGACGTCTACCCCGAAGCTAAGGGGAAGATCGGCAATTCGGCTAGCTCATGTTTGAGTGAATCTGCCACATCAGGTGGTGGATACATGGTCGATTACGACTCTGACATCATGATTGAGGTCGGATCATACATTGAAGACGACAACGTCTACCCTCCCGCATTGGGTGAAATCAGTGATGACTCAATCCCACCGTTCGGAGGACACTGTATGATGGCGTCGCACGGAGACGGGAATGAGCATAGATCCAATGATGGTCAAGACCGGTCAAATACCAGTCGTCGGTTCATAACACAGGATCAGATCCGGCACGCCAGGAGAGTATACTCGGGCGAAGCAAATATGGGCCCTAATCCGAGCCCGCAGGAGCTAGCTGCGCTCCGATTCGTCGTCCAAGAACAGAAGGACCAGATTAGTGCTGATAGGCGCATCCTGGAGTGATGCAGAGACGAGGCCGACGCGTCCAGCAGAAGACAGGCCGAACGATCATCTCACTACTCATCAAGTGTCCAGCGTAGGATGCGGTCGCACATCTAGCCCGGGGCCGATGTGCACAACATCACCCGAAATTTAGAAGCGGAATTTAACGAAGCAGATTTGCTGCCCAAGACCAAGGAAGCTGCGATCATGGCTATAGCAGCGTATATTGTCGCGAACGCAGCCAACGACGATGAGCATATGCGGCACCTGCGGAACCTAGCGCTCGAAGGAGTTAGGGTACTTCAAGGCACAACTAATCAAGGGCACGAAACGAAGCCAAGAAGAAATATCCCGCCAGTGGAGCCATCCAGGCACCTAGCAGTGGTGCCAGCCATCGTGCCCAGGACCCAAGTGGTAGAACCTCTCAACGGGGAACTTCGACACGACTTGGCACAGAACAGAGTCGACTTAGCGCATGCGCGACATGACGCACGTCGCTTCGAGGAGGAACGTGAGCTAGAAACATTCAGCACTAATCGCGATAGACTGTGCGGAGCGGAGTGCTTTAGCCTCCTGATTCGTTCCACACCACTGCCAAAAGGGATCAAGCTTAGCGACAGCATAGTCAAGTTCAATGGGCACCAGGACCCTCGAATTTGGCTGGATGATTTCATCACCGCCATCACCATTGGCGGTGGATCTAGAAATAACGCTCTCCAGTTACTGTCGCTGCACTTGAAGGACAACGCAAGGGCGTGGTTGAACAACCTTGCTCCCGATAGCATTCGCTCTTGTGAGGAGTTTCGACAGGCATTTATCGCGAACTTTCGAGGCACCTCATGATGGCCCACATCGTTCAAAGAATTGCGACTGTGCGTACAGAGGACTGGAGAAAACCTGAGGTTGTACATCTCACGATGGATTAGCCTTTGCAACACGGCGGAAAATATTTCGCCCGAGAGAGCCATCGACGCTTTTCGGGGTGGGCTTATCCGACGCGACTTCAAGGAGGAGCTCGTACATTGCAAGCTGAAGACCATCGACCATCTAATGAGCCTGGCGAACGAGTGGGTTGATGGAGAAGACTCTATCGCGACCCCTAGGAGCCGCCGGCGATCAGCTGAGCGTGACGTTGACGCAAAAGATCAGTTTTACACTAGCTCTCGAAAGAAGGGCCGCCGAAACCGCTACGATGACGCAGACGCAACGGATATGGTAGCAGTAGGCTATGTGAATAATGACCACGATGACAATTGCGACGGGCCCAAACGAGGGAATAACTACTACGGGAGCAGTAGTAGAATCGGAGGCCGCGATTCGAGGACAAAAACAGAGTGGCGCCGACAACGTGATCAACCACCGCTGTCAGCGGAAGAGATGCTCGATGGGGGGTGCACAAGATACACCTACATCGACAAAGATGGAGTGTGAAGACCCGCTCATCTCCTCATTGAGTGCAGGGAATTCCTTCACCTCAGTCGAGCACTTCAAGAGAGGATGCAAATGGAGCAGCCGGTGGCAGGTGCGATAGCTTACAACTCTCCACCACCACCACCTAACCCACCGGCAAACATGGTACAACAGGGCCACCATGCCGCCGCGATCCAGCTAGTCGAGCCACGACAGCCAGCCATCAAAGAAGAGGCGTTCCCGCCACCACGAGGCTTCGTGCCCATGATCTAGAGAGGGCGCCCGACGAATAAAGTCCAGCGGAAGCGTGCAAGAGAGGTATTTCACGCCGAGCACGCACCGCCAGCCACGCCCGAATATTTGAATTGGTTAGAGCATCCGATCGGCTTCGACCGGTCCGACCACCCACCGAAGATCCCGCGCCCTGGACACCATGCCTTAGTCCTCGAAGCGCAGATAGGAGGTTTCACCTCCAAGAAAGTGTTCATGGATGGAGGGAGCAACTTGAACCTCATCTATGCAGACACATTGCGGAAGATTAAGATCCCGATGGACAACCTCTTGCCGACAGAGACGTCCTTTCATGGAATCGTCCCAGGGAAGCCGACGTACCCACTGGGGGCAATACACCTGGACGTTATCTTTGGCACTCCATCAAATTTCACGAAGGAGAAGATCGAGTTAGAGGTCGTCGATTGGCCCTCGCAGTATCATGCTATCCTCGGGCGACCAGCATTTGCCCGATTCATGGTGGTACCGCATTATGCTTACCTCAAGCTGCGGATGCCCACAAACAAAGGACCACTGACAATCAGCGGAAGCTTCGCCCGCTCAGAAAACTGCAACAAGGACTTCAACAGCATGTCCCAGACATTTGGAGTACACGAAGAGCTCAACCATATCAGGGAGAGCACCAACATGGACGTCGATCCACCAGCGTAGCAGAACGCCCCAGAGCTATCATTCAACGCTAGCAAAGACACTCGAGAATACCAGATCCACCCGACGGATCCAACCAAGACCGCGCGGGTGTCGAATTCTCTCTCCCCCGCATAGGAAAGTGCGCTCATCGAGTTCCTCCATGAGCACTGGAGGATGTTCGCCTGGTGTCCAGCAGATATGCCAGGCATCCCCAGGGAACTCATCGAGCATGAGCTAAAAATCTTTCCGAACGCAAAACCAATCAAGCAATTAATGCGTCGCTACAACCCAGAGAAGGCCCGAGCAATGGGCGAAGAAATAAATTGCCTCCTCGAGGCGAAATTCATCAGAGAGATAAAGGAGGCCACCTGGCTTTCACCACCGGTCATGGTAGAGAAGAAGGAAACCAAGATCTACAGGATGTGCATCGACTTCACGGCGCTGAATAAGCACTGCTCGAAAGATTACTTTCCTCTACCTCGAATCGACCAGATCATCAACTCCACCGCCGGCTGCGAGCGCCTCTCGTTTCTCGACGCGTACTCTGGGTACAACTAGATAAGGCTAAAGGTCGAAGACGATGACAAGACAGCGTTCATAACCCCACACGGGGTATACTGCTACATGATGATGCCCTTCGGGCTCAAGAATGCCGGAGCCATTTATCAACGGTGTATGCAAGCATGCTTGAAGGAGCAGATCGGCCGTAACATCGAAGTCTACGTCGATGATGTCGTTATCAAGTCCTTGAAGGCAGACAGTTTGCTCGAAGATCTGTGAGAAACCTTCGCCAACCTCGACCGCTACAGCATCAAGCTCAACCCGAAGAAGTGTTCCTTCGGGGTGCCTACAGGACAGCTGCTGGGCTACCTAATATCTGAGAGAGGAATCGAGGGCAATCCAGAGAAGCCATCATCAACATGCAGCCGCCGAAGACGCTTTGACACGTCCAGCAGTTGACAGGTCGACTAGCGGCGCTTAGCCGCTTTATAAGCAAGCTCGGCGAAAAGGCTCTCCCCTTCTACCGGCTACTCCAGAAGATAGAGGAGGCACAGGCCGCGTTCGACGACCTTAAGCGCCGCCTTTCGACGTCCTCGGTCCTAGTTACTCCTCGAGAGAAAAACCGATGTTGCTCTACATAGCGGCCACGAATCAAGTTGTCAATACTGCTTTGGTGGTCGAGCGCGCAGAGGATGGCAAAGAACATGGAGTACAGAGGCCGGTGTACTATCTTAGCGAGGTCCTGTCTCCGACCAAACAAAGGTACCCCCATTATCAGAAGCTGGCGTACGCCATCTACATGATGGGGAAGAAGTTGCCACATTACTTCGAGTGTCACTCAATCATAGTAGTGGTCTTGACTCCAGTGTCCAGTATTCTTAACAACCCCGATGCTACGGGGCGTGTTTCGCTATGGGGAATCACCCTCGGGCCCTGGGAGATCACATATCAGCGGCAGTCAGCGATCAAGTCGCAAGTACTGCCAGATTTCATAGCCGAATGGACAGAGGCGCAGATGCCCGAACTCCCGGACCTGTCAAATTGCTGGACCATATACGTCGATGGATCCAAGCGAGTTTCGGGGGCAGGAGCAGGAGTGGTCCGCGTGTTTCCACAGGGAGACAAGATGCGCTACGTCCTACGTATGCGTTTCGCGAACCCCTCGAACAATGAAGCAGAGTACGAAGCCGTTCTGCATGGCATGCGTATGGCGAAAGCCTACAGCGCCACTCGCATCAAGATCCACGGAGACTCGAATCTCATCGCCCAGCAAGTCATGAAGGAGTGGGATGCGACCTGTGCAAACATGATCGCATATCGCGCCATATACGACAAGCTCGAAGGCGATTTTGAAGGGTGCGAGGTGACGCACATCGGCAGGGAAAGCAATGAAGAGGCAGACAGCTTGGCCAACATTGGTTCCAAGTGCTTACCGATACCGCCAGGCGTTTTCTTCGAGGAGATATTTGAGCGCTCTGTCAAGATCAAGCCAGTCATCGACCCGGCGTTAGCAACACGCTCGGGGGCTAAACAGTCAGGTCCCACCCCAGCAGCGGGAACAGAGGACCTATCCAAGGAGACGGCCACAATCATGTTACTCAAAGCAGTCTGGACGAAGCCATACCTGGCCTACCTGATGCAAGGGGAGCTACCAGAAGACCCCATCCATCGTCGATAGATCGTGCGGCGTTCCAAAGCCTTCACGATAATCAACAGAGAGCTTTACAAGCGCAGCACCACAGGGGTTCTCCAGCGATGCATCGGAGCTGAAGACGGAGTCGCCCTCCTCTGAGAAATTCATGAAGGAACCTGCGGGCATCATGCCAGCAGCTGAACCCTTGTCGCTAAGGATTTTCGATCAGGGTTCTACTGGCTTTCGGCCCTTCACGACGCCAGGAACATCGTCCAGCATTGTGATGCATGTCAACGATTCGCCACGAAGCCTCATGCACCCGCATCGGAACTGCGCACCATACCCATTGCATGGCCTTTTGCACAATGGGGACTCGATCAAGTGGGGCCTTTGCCCAAGTCATCTCGAGGAAGCCACACTTACCTGCTGGTCGCCATCGACAAGTTCTCCAAGTGAATCGAAGCCGTCCCACTCACCAATCAAGAAGCGACTACGGCGGTCAAGTTTTTCGAGTCCATCATCTACCGATATGGCGTACCAAACAGCATCATCACCGATAACGGCACAACCTTCACCGCGGGGGAATTTCAACAGTTCTCCAAAGAGTTCAGCATCAAGATAAAGTACGCATCGGTGGCGCATCCCAAGTCCAATGGCCAGGTCGAAAAGGCTAACGGGCTAGTTTGCGGCAGCCTCAAGAAGTGACTCCTTCGACCTCTCAAACGCGCAGCAGGCGCTTGGGTCGAGGAGCTACCTTCGGTGCTCTGGAGCCTGCGCACAACGCCCAACTCCTCAACCAGCTACACACTGTTCTTCCTGCTATTCGGGGCAGAAGCGGTGCTTCCTACAGATGTGCGATATGGCACGCCTCGTGTCGAGGCCTATGTCGAAGAAGATGCGCAAATAGCGCTGGAAGACGCCCAGGACCTGCTGGACGAAGCACGAGACGTAGCCCTCGTCCGATCAGCAATTTATCAGCAAAACCTCCGCAATTACCACAGCAGACGGGTACGCGGACGGTCCTTCGAGCCCGGCAACCTTGTGCTTCGTCTCAAGCAAACAAGCACATTGAAGTTGGAGTCACCATGGGAAGGCCCATACCTCGTCCACGAAGCAATCCCAGGAGGCACGTATTGGCTACGCGACCCCAAGACAGGGGTGGACGTCGAAAACCCATGGAACACCCATCAGCTACGTCGATTCTATCCTTAGAATCGACATACTTCCTTCCACCCCTTCTTTCTCTCTGTAACTAAGCGTCGGCAGCAGACCACGCTCAACCATTGCGCCCTCGGCACCAAGCAATAAAATATGTTTCTTCATATTATCGTCCGACCCACGCTCGGGGGCTTTGCCTTAAAAAAATTGCTCGACCCACGCTCGGGGGCTTCGCCTTAAAAATTGCTCGACCCACGCTCGGGGGCTTCGCCTTAAAAAATTGCTCGACCCACGCTCGGGGGCTTCGCCTTAAAAATTGCTCGACCCACGCTCGGGGGCTTCGCCTTAAAAAATTGCTCGACCCACGCTCAGGGGCTTCGCCTAAAAAATTGTTCGACCCACGCTCGGGGGCTCCGCCCTTCGACCTACGCTCGGGGGCTCTGCCCTTCGACCCGCACAACTCAGCAAAATTCGTACAATACTCTGAAGAACTTCACAAGATACAAGCATACACTCTAAAAAACAATCAAGTCTAAGTCACCAAACCAGTCTGATTCGCTCTCTGGCGATCACTCTCAGTGATGATCTGCCGTGCGATACAATCGGCAGTCTCCCTACAAGCAGCATAAAGAGCATCCATGTCAACACGGCCACTGGGAGTTGGAGGAAGCATCTTCAACAGTTCCAGATCGACCTCGGGATAATGAGCGCGTACAAAGGAAAGGGCGACCAGAGCCCCGCAGCGAAGATGCTCGCGAACGAAGCGATAGACAGCGTCGCCACTCTCGAAACGATCAAGCAGCGCAGGGAGGCCATCGGGCTGATTGTTCAAAGGAAACATTGCCTCATGCACAAGCGCGAGTGCGGCGCGGCTCGTTTTGGCCAGGACTCCAGCTTGGGCGATCCGATCTTGGAGTATAGTCAGCTTGATCACTTTCGATAGGTCAGCCCAGAAGTTATCAGCGATCGAATTCGCATGCGTCTGAGCTGCACGAAGGTGCGTGTTCACACGTCGGGCTTCGGCTTCACTATCAAGGCATACATCTGCAGGAAAAGGAGTAAAATCCCATACGATCAGCAGGGAGCAAAACAGATCAAGAGCTCGAAAGACTCACATTTCATGGCTTTCCCAAGTTTTTCGATCTCCTCAAGAAGGAACTTTTCGGCGTCTGTGGCCCGCGAAGCTTTGGAGAGAGCAACATCGACTTTAATGGTAATTATCTTTAGTTGATGCTAGGTATTCTTAAGCTGGTCGCGCAAGGAGCGGATCAAAGAGAGTTCGCTCATGGAAGGTGCTCTTCTCTCAACGGCGTGAGAAGAACTAGCGACTGTTTCGTACCAAACAGGCCAGGCATCGGGGCCCATGGATGAACCCTGCACATGAGGCCCCCAGTCACAAGCAGTCATCGGTAATCAAGAGTTCAAGACGCAAACAAGTATAAAATACATCGAGGGAAGATGACAAAATAACAGCGGTAGTTTTACAATAAGCAATGTTCAAAGGTTAGCCACAACCTCTGAAGTGGCACCGCATCGTCAATTACAAAAACAACAAGTTCATCGATCAGAGTATGTCAAACTGTCGGCGGCCTTGCTAGACGGTGCACCTGATGCACCACGCTTTCGAGCCTTTGCTGTCGCTCTCTTTTCATTCCTTTCCGCTAGGAAGCTCGTCATCTGGGCAGACAAGTTGCGGGCGCGCTCAAGGTAGGCCTTGGGAGCGATGTCGCGTCTATCCTTGTCTTTTGGGTACGTGCTCGTGACCTTGTCGGCGTCGAACTCAACCCCATGCATCATCAGCATAGAGAAGACGGACTTGGAGCCGATAGTTACCTATCGGCGAACCGCAGAAACTAAAGGATCCTTGCCGTCCTCCTTCACCGCCAGGGCTTCGAGGATGCCAGCCATGGTGTTGCTGGTCGATTTAGGAGTGGAGATATCGCGAACGCGGTCAAGGGTCAACCGTACCTTTGCCAGGAGATCGTTCACTTCCTGGCAGAGGCGTTCGGCGCTACCAATGCTGGAGTCAAGTCCAGCGGGCTCCTTCATCGCCCCAGCGTCCAATTCAGCAGCAGCTTCATGAGAGAACAAGATCTCCAGTCAGGATTAGAAGTAATCAACACGAATCACATACTAAAGGGATAACAAAGGTTTGCTGCGCAAGGAATCGAGGGCGGTCTGCAAGCGTTGGTGCAAGTCATTCTCCTTTGACTCAGCCTCCAGACGACGCTGATTGGCAAGCTCCTGAGCCTTTGTCGATTCAGCTTTAAGTTGGGCAACCTCGTCGACCAACCCATCAGCTTTTGCCTTCAGCACAGATTTTTCGGCCGCAAGATCGTCTAGTTGTGCTTTCAGTGACGTCTTGTCGGCGGCTGCCTGAGTCGCAATTCCTGCTCATTCGAGGATTAGCAGGCTAAGAAAGGAGGTAAAGGGTGTTGAAACAAAATGATAGATGGGAGAGGCCATCACTTATGGCGCACATCTTCTAGCTGCGTTGATAACCGCCGATTTTCTTCCTCCAGCGCAAGAAAGTTCTTGCATATCCTCGATAAGTCCCTGACGACAGGCTAAACCAGTAGAAACAAGGATGAGTCTTGAATAGTTCTTTTTAGAGGGCAAGCCCAAGTGTAAACACTTAGACTCACCCTCGGGGGCTACTGATGGGCAAATATCAGAATCGTAAAGTTAGAATCTTTGGGCTTATATGGCGTTTGGGACCGAAAGGTTCGCCGGAGGAGGAGACCAGAACAAGTTCGGGCTCGATTGTCTTCTTCTTCGGAGGGGGCGACAACTTCAGGAGATCCCCTGGCGCGGTGTCTCTAGCTGCCTTCTCCTGCGAGTCCACGGTCTGCTCGAGGGTGGAATCGTGGGGTCGAATTTGGAATCGATCACGATCACCCAGGCTCGCCGAAGTCTCCTCGGTTGAAGATCTGAAGCAGGCATTAAAGTCAAAACGGCGCAATCAACCCAAGACGAAATCATCCAGGAAAGAAGTTCGATAGAGAAACTTACGACGCGTCAAGGCCGAATTTCGGAAGAATCTTCTTCCCAACTCAAAGAGGAGGGCGACTGTCTAGAGGCTTGGCAGGAATCACGTCGTCGTCATCATCACTAGAAGAGAAGTGGGTGTCGCCAAGATCTTCCGAATCTTCGACGATGTCAGTATCCACAACCTGTCTCTTCTTTGCCGATGTTCGCGACGATGATGGAGCAGCAGAGGCCGATTCTTCCAGAGCCTCGGTAAAATCTCGCCCAGGGTATTCACCGTCTTTGGGCTAGGGCGGATAACATCGGGCTATGTTGATAACCTGAATGAACACCTTCATTACCTTTCGATCTTGGTCAACAAGACTGCAGTGGAAAAGAAGCATTTAGCTAAGACAAAGAATGTACCTCGGTGCGGGGAAAGGTCTTGCTAAAGGCCACCGCGCCGAAGATTTTCGGCACGAATGCCTTTTTCTTTATGTTGGTGACAGCGCGAACATTGTCATCGATCTCCACTTCCTTCAGCTCGTCGGAAGAAATTCGTGTCGGGTCTCGGCGATCGGTGTAGTCCCACATGTAGTGGGCCCGAGCAGCGAGCGGCTGAACCCGACGCTCTATGAAAGTGCGAATAAGCTGGATGCCCGAAAGCTCTTTCTTGGGTGTGGCTCGAAGCTGCTGGATTTTCTCCATCAGAGGCTCTGTGATCTTCATTTCCTCTTCAGAGAGCTCGTGCCTCCATGACACCCGGGGTCGAAGAGCTGTGGTGGCCCGAAATTCTTCAAGCCCAAAGTCTTCGCCAGCGGAGAACTTGTCCTTGGCATAAAACCATTTTGTCCTCCAGCCGGGGTTGTTTTTCGACGTCTAAAGATTGAAGTACGGGACATCCGGGCGCACCTGGCAGCTGAAGCCACCGGTTTGATAGCGCAGGGGGTGCCGGATGGCGAAGATTCGGTGCCAAAGTGCCCAATGGGGCTCGATTCCCAAAAAGCACTCACAGAGCGTGATGAAACACGCAATATGCAGAATCGTATTAGGATTCAGATCATGGAGCTGAATCCCATACGTGAAGAGAAGGCCGCGAAGAAAAGGGTGAGGGGGACGCGAAAGTCCTTGGAGGATGAAGGCGAGAAAGATTACCCGGAAGCTTGGGGGCGACCGGGGGATGATCTCTAGACCGGCGATGAGGGACTCCGGCGGATCATTCTTGAGAATGCCGATCTTTTTGGCGTTTGACAGCTCCTTGTCCCCGATCTTGGTCTGGACCCAATTGCCAACGATGGAGGTGTCGGTGTCCACGGTCTTGGCCCTCTTGGCAGTGGTGCCGGTAGCGGCGCTGGCCGTGGTCGAGCCTCTTTTGCCCATGGTGGCGGCGCTCAGCAGGAACTTTGGGGGAATGGAAGATGAGAGAGAGGCATCGCTGGAGCAGAACGCGAGGAAGAAGATGACGGCGGCGGAGTGGGGTGAACAGTTACCCCTCTGCTGTTATTTTTATCTCATTCCCGGAAATTGCCGATCCATCCTAGCTGCCCATTGCGAAGGGGAAGCGGCTGGGCAAATCTGGCCGTCCACGTGTCAGCACCGCGGGTGCCGCGGCCTCCACTATGCACGGTAATTGAGGAGACATGGCAGACTTTTTTCACCCACACGCGGGACCTGCGGTCAAAATCAGTCAATAGTTGGGACACGCAGATGTGGGGCCCACAGGGTGTCTAGTCTTGTCAATGTCAGGTTATCCTTGCAGAGGATGGCGTGACAGCTCAAAGGAGCCAAGCGTCATCACTGATGTCATTGTCTGTGGAACAATTTCCTTTCGGCTCAAGGGATAAGCATGATTTTGGGCTCTCATATGTTCGAGGTATGTACTCTCGAAATCAAAACTTCTTTGGTGCTAGGTGTTCCTCGAAATCTTTTGCTCTCTTTGTGCTATTTGAACGCAAGTATCGCCTTTCGAGCGGTCTTGTTCTGTACTCGAGGCTTTAGTTTGATTCGCTCGGGAGCCTTTCGAGTGGGGTTTTCTGCATGACCACTCGAAAGGATCCTCCCACTTTGATGGATCCCTTTTTGGTATTCGAGTTGCGAATTCTCATTCTCGAACTATCTATTATGGGCCAGCAGTGCCTTCATGTTCCTCGGGTTAAAGGTGTCGATTCTCCCCGCTTCCTGTACTCGAGCAAGTTATGCTGTTTTGATCTTTGAGTGGTGGATTCTAATCCCTCGAATTGTCTTCTGGATGGCAACGCCTCTCTTATCATTCAAGTCATGGTTATCGATTCTTTGACTGTTCCTTTACTCTGGCCCGTGGTGCCGTAAGCTTACTCGAATAATGACTTCTTCAGTCCAGACAACCAAAATCGTCATTGTGTCTAACCATGGGCTACAGTGCCCAGGTTATCTCTGATTCAGGGCTAGCAGTGCCTTAATTTCGATTCGGGAGCGGTTTTAGCCCCCTGAATCTAGCTCTATGCTTATGCTTACACTCAATGCCTGAATTTTGGTGGCAATATACCAGTTCGGATGCCGTATGTCAAATACGAAGGTAAGTCCACAGTTGGCAACACTAGATGGCCCGGTATTCGTATCAAGCGTGCTCTGCTGAGAAATTTTCCATACCTACGGTATGAAGTTTGCATCGATGGACGCATCGAGTGCCTCACACTGAACTAGGCTTCGACCTGGTAAGTCCATACGCGGCTCGGGTCGAAGTAGCGCCAACCCACGCGGGTTCGAGTCGGGGGACTCGAATCTAAGTAAGCTAACCGAATGTTTTTGCGGCTATGCAATTAACTGAGACCCGGTGTGAGTCTCAGGCCGGTTATGCCAATCCCCCTAGCGACCAAACTAAGCATTTTCGAGGCTCGGAATGAATACTACTCGAATTAGCAGCGTTTACTAGATGCACCATTTGTGTACTCGCTATGCCTTTGTGTTTTTACAGGTAAGGCGAATGCAATTTATGCAATCAAGAAGGCTTTCGAATTAGAGTCCCTGCCATAGTCTTCGACTATCCCAGGCACTCGGGGGCTACTGACGAAGGAATGACAAATAGGCCCTCGATATTCGCCTACCTGGTTTTCGGCCCAGGAGGGATCACTGTTGAAGGAATCGCAAGGCCCATGAAGATAGCAGTCTGGCGTGGCCCAGGAGCAAAACTTGGTGTACAAGCAAAGATTCGAAGAGTCCAAGCTGGATTAAGTTTTGACTAGGGTTTATTCAAAACCGGTTCTATCTGTACTTTGCTTGGTGGACAATTCTGAGACCCAGCCTTCGCATATAAAAGGCTGGGAGGGAGGTCCCGAAGCGTTTAGACACTTTTTCACCACCTCACGCCAGAGCGCTCGAAGCATTAGAGCTCTCCACTTTTGGCTAGATCCAATCTACGCCACCATTGTAGCACCTCCACTGTAGCCACCCCATCAATAAAAGTCAGACAAGCAGGACGTAGGTCGTTACCCTACCAAGGGGGCCGAACCTGGGTAAAACCTCGTGTTCTTCTGCTTTCGTCTGATCGTCGTCGAGTTCGCTGGATCCCACTAGCGCTCCATGTCTCGAAAGCCCACAAACATGGGCATTGCCGGGGTTGAACCTCGTCACCCATAGTGGACATTCGACGACGCATCTCAAAATAAAAAGCTATACCCAATGGTAAATAAAAGACATGTCGAGGTATTCATTGTGTGTTTGTCCTGTCATTTTGATATGGGAAAGCTTCCATATCATCGGGCAGGAGGTACCCCGTTGGCGTTCTCGATGATACATGTATGCTTAAAATGACAAGAACTTGCTTGGGACCTAAGTCGAGTAGCATGTGGTTTAGGTACTCGTATTCACGGGACATGAGATTTTCAACTTATGGTTTGTCAAGCATATAACTCATATTTGTACTCGCATTAACCTTAACCACTCAAGATGCCTATGATGGGGGCCATGAGAGCTCAAAGCTAATAAGTACCATAATTTTTGGAAGCTTTATAAAACTTGAAATCCCTACTTCCCTCTGTGAAGGGTCTTTCTTTTACTTTTATGTTGATTCTTCATCTTCTACCTTTATGCACCGATTAAGAGAGCATAGTTGTCATTCTGAGTATAATGTGCATGGTCCCAAAATTTATTATTGATTGATTCATGATTATAGTATTGCTTGTTCTCAAATTATTTGTATCTAGTCACCCTCTTGAACTTTGAAGTTGTCCTATGCATTTATGATTTGCTACTCCATGAGGGACAAGCTAAATACCACTTTGCTATGTTTTCTATATGCTCGAAACAAACAATTGACTTTCAATGCATTATTACTCATGATCTTTTGTTTGTGCTACTTTTCATGTTGTAACATGGTTGCTAAGTTCTATGGCTAGAATTATATCTCTTATGCCCATCTTTAGAGTACTTTGATCTCAGCATGCAATGCTTTACTTTAAGTTGATCAAGATTGTGTTGGTGCATGTCACCTCAAAAATTATTGTTTTGTTATCACTTACCTACTCGAGGACGAGCAGGAGTTAAGCTTGGGGATGCTTGATATGTCGCAAACGTATCTATAATTTTTTATGCTCCATGCTTATTTTACACCAATTGCTTTGTGTTTTGTTTACACTTCATGGCGCTTTTATGTGTTTTCCGGAACTAACCTATTAACAAGATGCCACAGTGCCAGTTCCTGTTTTTTTGCTGTTTTTTGGTTTCAGAAAAGTTACACAGGAAATATTCTCGAAATTGGACAAAATGAAGCTCGAAGTTCCTATTTTCCCCGACACAAGACGGAGTCCAAAGCAGAGACCAAGGAGAGCCAGGAGGTGGCCACACCACCTGGTGGCGCGGGTCCACCCCTAGCCGCGCCACCACCTGGTGTGGGCCCCCCTGGTGCCCTCTGACATTGCTCCTCCGCCTATATAAAGCCTCCGACGCGAAAACCCTAAATGAATCGGCGTCCATCCATGAAAAGTTCCGCAGCACCGCCACCATCGAAGACGAAGTTTGGGGGACAGAAGTCTCTCTTCCGGCACCTTGTTGGGACGGGGAATTGCCCCCGGAGCCATCTCTATTGACTCCACCGCCATCTTCATCGCCGTTGTTGTCTCCTATGATGAGGAGAGAGTAGTTCTCCCCCAAGGCTGAGGGCTCTACCGTTAGCTATGTGTTCATCTCTCTCTCCCATGGTGTGATCTTTATGTGATCATGAGCTTTGTATCTAGTTGAATTAGTAGATGTTACTCTTCATCTATTATGCTACTCAAGTGGTTTTATTCTTGTAATCTCCGGAGACACCTTGTCCCATGATGTGAAGGTGACAGTGTGTGCATTATGTGTGTCTCTTAGGCTAAATTTTACACTTATACTTATCATGAGTTATGATTTGAGTTGGATGTCTCTATGAATTGTTGGTGTTTGTCTGGAACCGTCTAGTGCACTCAAGGTGACAGTGTGGAGTAATCTAGATTGGGGAATGCGAACTTTAAGAAGTGCTTCGTAGTTGTAGCCCTACACATAATTAGTGTTCGTTATCCAACCAGAGAGTAGTTCAGTGTAGCATAGTGAAGAATAATATTTATTTGTTCAATTATGTTATCTTTGTTGAGAGTGTTCACTAGTGAAAGTATGATTCCTAGGCCTTGTTTCTAAGCATTGAAACACCGTTTACAACCAGTTCTGCTACATGTTTGCTTGCAGCGATTTTTATTTCAGATTGCAATTACCACTTATAATCATCCATATTACTTGTATTTCACTATCTCTTCGCCGAACTAGTGCACCTATACACCTGAAAAGTGTATTGGGTGTGTTGGGGACACAAGAGACTTCTTGTATCTTAATTGCAGGGTTGCTTGAGAGGGATATCTTTGACCTCTTCCTCCCTCAGTTCGATAAACCTTGGGTGATTCACTTAAGGGAAACTTGCTGCTGTTCTACAAACATCTGCACTTGGAGGCCCAACACTGTCTACAAGAATATAAGCGTTCGTAGATATCATTTTCCACTAGTGTATGGTAACAACCTTTGTGATGTGCTCGTTGCTGCGATATTGGGCGGGTCTTTACGCAGAAGACGACAGGATCAAGATCGTCAAGGGTGCTGAGCAGCTGATGCACAAAGCTTCTTCTATGGCGAACCAGGTGGCAGGGATGACTGGGGCTGCTTATTCTTTGACTACGGGAAGGATGCTGCTCACCAATGGTTGAAAGAGATCCGGTCCCCCTGCGCGCGAGTGTGGGCTTGTCGTCTGGCCTTGTATCTCTATCTAGATTTTATTTGGATGTTGTTGGACCTAGTGATACTCCTTCTGGTTTGGTTTAGTAGTGTAGGTGGTAGGTTTTTGGTCCTGTAGTATGATCATCAATGCCAAGATCATACAACAGGTTTTCCTACCGAGTTAGTTTGTTTCCCTTTCCTTCTGTTTCCCTTTCTTTCCTAGCTGTGTTGGGTGATCCTACCACAAAAGACAGACTTTGTATTTCCATTGAGCAAATAATGGAAAGGGGGTTCCCAGTTGGAAAAAGGCACTACCACATCTAGCCAGGGGTGGACTTACCATCCGAGCAACCTTGGCACGTGCCCTGGGTCAACTTTGCCGGTTATAGGAACCCCGACGAGCTGTCGGAGCTGTCCTAGTCGCTAGAATAGCTGGAATTAGCGATCTGAGGTGCACAATACGCTTGTTTCTTTGAACTAGGCTAGCATGGGCGTTTTCCATAGCTAAACTACCTAGGCCGAAGGTCGATTTCATTTCATATTTGTTGTTTGGGTCAGAGAGGCCAGCTTTCTCATGTTCAAGAAGTGAGAAATCAGGTTGAGTATTTCACGAACAGATCGATCTCATCTACCTGATCGTCTTGCTTGTGTGGTGCAGTAACTCTGAGACGACGGGACCGATGGTGGTGTGCCCATGCTTTTGAAATATGTCTAGGTCCGCTACTGTGTCTTGTAGTTCTACAAATGAAACAAGAACTGTTATATGTTGATCCAAATTTTATAAGGAGACTAACGATGGAGCAAAGCGAGGCCCGTCGCTAGGTAGGTTTGGGACAAAGCGAAGCGGAGGTGTTAGCCCATAACGTGCCCAATAGGGATGTATGTGGGGGGTGCGGAGGGCGGCAGCCCCCACGGTATGGATTGTTACCGCCACCTATATATATTCCTTGTAAGCCGTCGGCTAGGGTTAATTGCATCATAAGATAACCCATGACGTTTGCAAACACTTCCGATATAGTAAAGTTTTGCTGGCTTGCGCCTCTGTTTTTACCTCTCTTTTTGGAGAGGGTTTTCCACGTTAAAATATTGCGTTCCCTGCTGTGACTTCTTTTCGTTCTTCGTTATTGCCTATCGCGTTTATAACAAGAACTAGTGCTAAGTAAGAGATGAAAAGCACGTGCAGAGCGACCGGGAAGGTTGGCACCGTAGCAACACCATGTTTGTCGCCCATGGTGATCGTCAGACTCGCCAAGCTCGTAGAGGGTGTCGATCGGCGTGGAAGCAATCTCGCGAGGAAGAACGCGAACAGAGGCGAGCAGTCACGTCGAACGCTCCCTAAGAACCTTATCGTTCGTCTCCCGATGCAGGATCTCAACGGACGGGGCTTCGGAGACCTGCTCTCTTGGAGCCGTCCACACAATCATCGGGATTGGGAAGACTAGAGGACATCGCATCAAAAAGAACTTGGTCGCGCACAAGCGGGCAAGAGAGAGAGAGAGAGAAACGAGTAATCTTTTCCAGATCTGTTATGTCTCCTGGTATATCCTGGGAGTGAAGGCGCCGACCGAACCACGCATGGAAGACAGGGACGCGCCGTGAGCATCCACAAGCACGCCAACATGTACCCAACTATGTTGGTGCATCAACCAAAAATTTCTTCTTCCACAAAATGAGTTTCTAACTCGAACTCGGTTCACGAAATGCGACGCGCGGTGTGGCAAGGTGGGCTGGAGGAGAAGGAAGAGTGCGCATGAGCTCCATCTCTTCTCAATCACTTAGTGGTAGGAGAAGAGCTCACCTTATAAACTACTCCAATTCTTGCCCAGCTAGCAATATGGAACTAAACTTAGTCCCCAATCAGTCCTCAAAGGCTGTCATAGTAGATGAGCCTTGAGATCTTACAAATTGTAGGCTAGATGGGCTGCCTACTTTGATTGTAGCACATATAGATCCGACATACCCCCACAGATCTCAGAGCCACATCATATGGTATATTAGTTTCAATCACTATTTTATATACCTACACTACAGTGAAGACTGTTAAGCTGAATTTTCACGTAAACACGGAGCTACGCTTGAGTACAACTGAACAATGGACTAAGACTTGAATTGTCAGTCTTGTGGAGCAAGTTTCACTCCATAACGGCACCGATATAAGGCTTCCGTAGATTACCCCTCGGGGGAGCATATTAGTTACACTCCTTGACCTTTCGCGAGCTTACTAGAGATTCACCCAAATTTCATACAGTATGACCAACAGTATGACTCATATAGGTGTGTTCTTTTAAAAATCGCCTTGTAAGACAACGTCTTTACAGAGCCGCACATAACACATGAAGACATAGTCAACCCGCCTTACAGTTTCTATGAGATTTGCATCTGCAGCGGAGTGGGGATATGGAATTTTCTCTCAACTCAGTTGCTCCCGTTTGTTTTCCCATGTCCTAATTAACGGACCTAATTAACGGAATCTCGGATCATATAGGTTGGTTTTCCCCCCCTCGCAACTCGCGTGGTTCTCAAACTCATCTCCCTCGATGCGTATAATAAACAATACATATTTTCAACCCTAAATTTGTTAGATTTTGTCATTTTTTGTAGCTCAAATGGAAAGAATTTCTTAAGATTTTGCCGCTCGTAGGATAGAGCAATGGCTAACTTCTTGCTTCTTTTCAGGATTTTGAATTTTGATATATCATTTTTGAATTTTTTAAAAATAGGGCTCCCTGGAGCTCGCGTCCATGTTCCGCTCTCCGCTTCTATCCCTCAAACGATGAAACACATATGATGATGGTTTTCCTTTTCTTAAGGTGACGATGGTTGATTCAGACAGGCAAATGTATTGACGTTTTTTGGATTCACAGCTAGATCGATTGATACTGAAAAAGATTCAGTAATTGTTTACTGCAGCATCCTACATTGTATTGCCTCCAGTGCAGCTCCAGTGCTCTGCATTTGTGCATTTTTTGTTCTCTCCTCTGGGAAATGCCCGTTAACTTTCCAAGAGGGGCATTAAGAAGATCTACCATGAAAATCAATGAATCATGTCATTCATTTTTCATTCGGGCAATATATATCCTATGCATTCCCACGATTAAATGCCTCCCAGGATGGACCAAAAGTTACTGCTCCGGTCATGGTATGCACTAGTCTACACCTGTACATAGTCATCAATCATGGAAGAAAATTACAGTATCTTTGGCCTCCCCAACAACAGAATACAGTTGAGCGAATTCAGTCAGGTCACAATTTCCACCAGTGTTCAAGGCTTCCCTTAGCCCCCACAAATCTGTGAAATAATCACATTCTGTCGAAATCGAGTCAAAGTGCAATGACAATCCAGACTTGCCTGGAAGGACCAGCTCATTCAGGTTCTGCCTTTATTTTCCTTTTGCGGATCTAGATGCTTTCCAGAGATTATATTATTTCCCGTACATGATTTCATGATTCTTTTCTCTCTTAACAGCAGTTGATCTGCATGAGATGAAGACAATTCGTCATGTTCTCAACTGAAGCATAAATAGTAAAGAAACATCATGTTAGCATAGCATGGATGGATGCACGGTTAACCGAGGGAGACAGCTATTCTACAAGCAACACGATACAGAAGTTGCTAAAATTAATTTGTTTCAATGGCTCCGGAAACTGATTACATGGTGCGTGTTGTATCGCTCTCCTGCCAATCATTCTGCAAACTCCCCCTCCATATTAAAAAACTCCTACAAAATGAACACCTTCCTGGTGCACGGATTAACTTCTAATAAACCTATCATTGCTTCCATAAATTACTTCCCATGGTTCCCCATTTCCCCCTCATCATAACAGTTTCCCAGTTGCCACCACAGCACCACTGACGAGATGGTGCCATCTGCTGCTGCAGCCAAGAGTCTAGTTGTCCAGGGGTATGGGGCAGATAAGAATATCGGTCATCGCTGCTACATTGGTTAGGACTTAGACTATCGTTGGTGTGTTGCTCTACATGGAAGTTATGTCCTATCTGAGTTGGTGGTGGTAGTTCATCCCCAACTCCCCCTTCAACATCAGTAAAAAAAAATCTAACAGCAAACACACTAACTTAGCCACAATACGCAAGGAAATGGATTTTAGCTTCATAAGAAAAGCAGTAATTAGAGGAAAGTTACCACAGAAGCGATCGCGGTGCTGATGAAAACCCTTCAGAGGTTAGACCTTCAACAGCTGCTCCACCACCACTAGCTGACAATGTTTTACTTTCACCATCAGAAGCTGGCTCTGAATCAGCCTTGCTAGTACCACTGATGCAGTACTTCTGCAGCCACCTGTCAGACTCCCAAAGACAGTGCATAATGCTCTCTCTGGCAGAGTAACCATGGCTTTCGAAAGGAAGTATTACCAAACGGGACTGTACACCGTGACCCTTTAAGGCATTGAAGAATCGGTCTGACTGTAATTGAAATACAAAGGGGGGAAAGGTTAGGTTATACAAAACTATCATCTAAATCTAACCAACCAATGAGCCACTGACCATGAAGTAAAAAAAAAATCCATGCAAACTCGGTCAAAACATCAATTCATAACAATGTAGAGACTACTTCTTCTCAAAAGACAATACATGATAGAAGGAGATAATAATCTGAACTAGCCGTACAGCCTATCAAACAGCGCAAACCAAACTATTACTTTACTACGTGAGACGCCGAAGGTAGGTAGACAGTTACATTAATGCAAGACCTGGAATGACAAATCAAATTTCTTGAGGTCTTGGTACAGTGTATGCCTACGTTATTCTAACTATCAACTGTACAGCCTCCACGTGGAAGCAAATTTTAGTTGCAAGATAAGTTATACAGGCCTAAATGAATTTGTGATAAGAAAATATTCAAACATTACAGATAGGTGTAGTGGTTCAAAGTTGACCAGTACTGACTCTTCTGCAAAGGGACTTGATATCTTACTGACAGATTATAAGTTTAACTTGGTCCATAGGACTTTACCTGCATTGTCAGTGTTCCAGAATTGTTGTCTTGCTCTCCATGAATAAGCAATATTGGTCTCTTAATTTTGTTGGCCGACATGAAAGGGCTCATCTCCACGTAGGTGCTAGTCGCCTCCCAGAGTGTTCTATCCTCATTCTGCAGGAAAATTCAGGCTGTTAAGACTGAAAAAACTGGCATTGCACCAGATAGGTTGTAAACCATTCAACATTTGCTTGTACCTGAAACCCAAATGGAGTTAAAGTTCTGTTGTAAGCTCCAGAACGAGCAATTCCACAGCAGAAAAGATGAGGAGCATGAGCTAAGAGATTGGCTGTCATGAATGCACCATAGGAATGACCACCAACAGCAATTTTATCAGGATGAACCACCTACAAACAATGATAGAAGAGATCATGCCCAACCCTCCAATGGCATTGTCCACAAAGTCTCACAAAAAAAAGGCTCACCCCTCTCCTGACAACTTCCTCAACGGCAGCCTCTGCACTAGTTACTAGTTGTTCCACATAACTACAAAACAATTTGCGTTAACAAGAGAATAAGTTTCATGTACAAGTGCAGTGAACACCAAGAAAATCAGTCAACATAGAAAGGAATTGGAATAGGGAAAAAGTAGCAAACACACACCTATCATTGGCCTCTACATCACCTTCACCAACAATCGGGATTGTCGGGCCTGAAAGAATAGCAAACCTGCAAACCGAAGTGTTGAGTGAGACTGTGTAACTGTGTACCACAAAGAAGGATATTTGAAAGGCATGCATCCAGATATTAACTTCAGCTAAATTTGGAGGATGACGTTTTTATCATGAGAAACTGCAATAAGCAATAATGGCATGTGTACTCTTGAAAATCAAGAAGAGAAATCATACCCTCTAGCCAACCAAAGCAGAGGGGATGTAGCACCAATCCCTGAAAACTCATTAGGGGAACCGCGGACTTGTCCGGCAGCATCTTTGCTTTTAAACTCACCAGGGTATGACCAAACTAGACATGGCAAAGGTCCATCTTTTGATTGATCATAACCTGGAGGTAGATACAGGTTTGCTGTAAGTTGAACCCCGTCCTTCCGCTGGTACCGTATCATCTCCTTATACAATGAAGCAAGCTGGGGGTATGGGTGGGGAAAATTTGTAATCTGAACTTGCTTCTTTTCCGGCCAAATTTGCAGGTAGTATTGTGTATTTTCTGTTTTCGATTCCTTTGATGTAAGTATCCTTAACTGATCAAGGGGAAGATTCCCATCAGTTTTGTCTGACATCAGTGCAACAACAGTTTCAAAGTACTTTTCCTTGTCACTTTCCCATATTCGCTCTTTACTTCCAGTATTTCTGCAAAAAACAAAGGCATAAGCTGGCATCTGGAGTACATTGTATAGTTATATTGTGGCAGAAAATAAGTGAAATGGTTTATGGATATGGACATACATATCAAACAAGTCCAGGAATGGGACATTTCCTTCTGGTGTGGCACCCATTCCATTCAGCAAGAGGTAAGTGCTTTCATCTTGTTTATTAACCTTTGCAATAACATAGGTTCCCATGGCAGTTCTTCGCAGCATTGGTGAGCCCGGATCAGAGTACACATCTTCCGAAGATCTGTCAAATAAAATGCGTGGACTGACATCTTTTTTATCAGGAGAGACCACCCATGTTCTTGTTTTCCGAGTTTTGTACCATGATTCATACACCAAAGCAAGAGATTCATCACACCAAGAGGTTCCTCTGCACCAACAGAACAAAAACAGGACAAGAATAAAGTGAGAAGAATTAATTACTTGGTACACAAATGGCAAAAGGATAGGAAATTGTACAAAAAGGACAAGAGACTTGGTAGGGATGCAAGTGGTCATCATTAGGGTACCCTCTTTAGTTCAAAAAAATGATATAACTTTTCCAAAATGATGATGTCATCAGAAAAGTTACTCTAGTTTATTTTGTTGAACTAAAGAGGGTAGAGGGTACCCTGATATTGACCCACTTGCATCTCTATGACTTGGATTAGGACTTCATATGTATTTGGTGGATAATTTTCTAACTAATCTTTATTTATAACAAGTATCCTGCTACCAGTATTGTACCTATGTCAAACAACAAAGCTTAACCATGAAATTAAGGTGCGGTAAAGCAAAGATTTCTGATCCTACTGGAGTAGGCTAATGGAAGTTCGAAAGACATACCCATATCGAAGGTCAAGTTTATGGAGAATTTCTGGTTGTTCGCCATTTATGGGCTCAGCATTTTCCATGTAAACTATGTCACGTGGTGAAACTTCTACCTTCGCATCTCCACCATCCTGTGTCTCCACCCTATGAAAAAGAAGGATAAACTAAAGCCAGCTAGAACAAGAAATAACACATAAAACACCAGCACATAATACATATATTGACAAAGATATTCTCAACGCATAGAAGATAATCTCAACTCAAATTACTGTATCATATGAAAATAATAACAATCCAAAAGGTATATCTGGTACAATAGAGCAAAGTATATACATAGAAGAATGCTTTCATGTACCAGTTATCCGGACAGATGCTACTTTTTAAGGTTTAAACCAAAAAATTAATGCATCAGGTGGTGTTTTGCATACCAATACAAAGTTGAAGGTTTGTCTGGCCTCCAGTAGATTGAACGTTTTCCCTTGCGCACACTGCTCGTCGCAATCGGTATGTCCTCAGCAAGGGGTAAATCACATAGCTCCCTAATAAATTTACCATCTGCAGTCCATAATTCAACTTTCTTTGGAAACCTTCCGCAGGGTACGATATATGAATATGGATGGTGGATAGAAGAAAGCATCAAATATTTGTCATCCGGTGATGGATCAATGGATGTATACACAGCAGGAGGCCCCATTGGCTTCACCGTTCCATCCAAAGAGGCCAACATGAGCTGTGAGGTTGCATAGTAATCGAATAGATCAGCGTCGTATGCATCTTTCAGAAGATCCTGGAAAGTTCTCACTTGGACCACATTCTTTGTCTCATTAGACTGAATTTTTGGACCAGCTGGAACTAATGGCTTCTTTGGTGGAGCTCCACGTGATGCAGGGATGGTGCAGACTAACAAAGTAGAGTTGTCAACCCATACAAAGCTGCAAAATAGTAGACCAGTCAGTTATTTGGAATAATTAAATAGGAGGCATAGAAATATTACAAAAAATCACCTGTCAAAAATAGCATTCAAGTAGATATCAGGAGATTTAAAAAGTGGTTTTGCTTCTCCAGATTCCACGTCTGCAACCCATACTCTTAGCTTGCTGATTTTGTTGTCCTCCTGTTTGCAAAAAAAAAATAAAAAATGTTATAGTAAACCATCAAAACACTTACTCTCTTTGTTTTAGAGCCAATTCAACATATTACCTCCTCAACTCGAACACTGAATGATAGAGTACGACCGTCATGTGACCTAGTTCACATGGTTGGGAGTCAAGATTGATCAAATCCATTACCAAAAGAGTACCAAAAGAAATGATATAAGTTACTCGATACAAATATCTGGAAATTTACCAGGTAACAAAATTAATCTTTGCTCCTTCGGGGTATCCATGGACCACTTTCTCTGGGCCCAAAGTTCCATCATCCATTAGCTTATGGATACCTATTCCAGTGTAGGAAGACCTACATATTAGGTTAATCAGATTTCCATCTATGTCGTGCTGTAAATCGTAACAATGAACTAGTAAAAACGAAATGATACGAAGACTGAAATTCTGGGCAAAGCATTGACATTTACTTACATTCGACTTCTAGTATTGGAATGGCCATCGATCCTTACACCAGCGAGTTTGTCCTCAGGCTTTGCGAGATCAGATAGTGGTGGCAGTGCTCGGCGTTTGAGGAATAGAATCTTGTCTTTGCTTGGTGAGAATGACAGCACAGGAAGTGGCGGTGCATCAACTATGTCCTGTATTTCTTTTGGGGGAAGGCGGTAGCCCAGCGCCGCTGAAAGATCTGTATGATATGCAAACCAAGATTTACTATACCACTATCTGTATTATACTTTCATGAGAGTTAAATCCAGGACAAAGTCTGCTCAAGCAGCACTTTGCGGACTTCACCGGGCACATGAAAAGAAAACATGTATGGTTGGCGAAAACAAAAAAACAGTTCCGTTCAAGGAAAATATTTTCAAAGGAACAATAACGAGCCTAAAACCGCAAAGAACAAATAAATCACAAGGGACAACTATGACCTTTCCTAGATAAATCATGCACGGCAACTGAAGCTTCCCAACCACAATTTCACCAGTAATGCGCCCATTGAACCAGTTGAACAGTCTCGTAACTTGCAAAGGTAAGCAACTGAAAGTCAACAGTCTCTATTTAAGCTGCATGCTCCATAATACATCTCTTATTAAGCTTCACACAACATCAATACCACATGACATGATTTTTCAAGAAAAGATCAGACTAATTCATCAAGCTTTGAACAGTGGTACCGGGCTATCAACGAGCAGACTAAATCATGATAGCTGAAGTGAACTTAAGAGAGCGAGTGATGTGATCTTTACCAGAACAAGCCAGATTAATCTAAATTATATATAGCAATCCTATAAGGTGTAATCCAGATGATAACTGAAGATAAAACTGCATCTTTTCAGGGAGCCGATCCAAGACCAAAGCCCCAATCTCTCCCCCGCCAAATCAATCGAATCCACTAAACCCACAACTTCCCCCAACCCCGACGGCATCAAGTAGGAATCAGCTATAAGAAGCAGCACCGACCGTCGTCTTCTTGGGCCAAGCCGGACGCAGCCGCCGCGGGATCATTGGACTCCCCTGCCCCGCCGGAGGCAGCGGCGGCGGCGATGTGGGACATCCTGGACGCGGCGGAGCTCATGGCGCTCCGGGGAGGCAGCCGGAGGAGAGGCCGCGGGAGACGACGAGAGGGGCGAAGAGGAGCCCGCACCGGGAGCAGGGCGACGCGGAGGCAGGCCCTGTGGAGGATGGAAAGGGACGACATGGTTTTCTGGCCTCCCTCCCTTCTTGTATACGAAGGAAAGGAGTAGTAGATAGCATAGAATAGTGGGGTGGTGGGATACCTCCACCATGGGCAAAAGATATTTCTGACCTTTTTGAAATCATTTTTCTTGAATATAAAAAATACAATTGAATTTTCTTAATTCCCAATTGGAGTTTATGTGCTTTGTTGATTAGAGATTTACTGGCTTCTGAAGTTCTGATTGCATTGTTTTCGAGACACAGAGAAACTGAGGAAAACCCAGATGAATCGTGGGCTCTCCATGGAGCCTGGTAAAAGCTAAAGAACATATCTTAGAATTCTGTTTGTTCTAAGAAAAGTTCACAAGTAAATATAATAATGCTCCCTACATACCTAGTTGCATTTTAAAAAAAGTGTGAGCTACATAACAAAAAAATAAATGTGTGGAATAAAGATCCACATATTTGTCTATTTCGTATAGCGCACAAGTGCAAATATTATTACTAATGAATTTCACATGTATGTAGAGAAAATCTTGATGTATATGTAAGATTTTCTGGAACTTTGAAAATGCATAGATGTGAATCAGGTCGTCTTTGAGCCTCAGATGAAAAATCCAGTCTCTGATCGGAATCTGATCCGAACATAGGCCATGGAGTCATGTTATCGACACATTGTGGGCGACAGAGGAAAATGCTCCAACTTTCCATTTATTTGTCACCTAGCGCGAGACCTTCTTGACGGTCTATGTGGCGACATTGGCAAAGCTGGGCCGCGACAGCGCCTGCTGGGAGTATCTCTAAATGGCTGGTCATTGACACTGTTTAGCTTTAGCAGGTGTGCTACTCTTTTCAGGCATTTCAGGAGTACAAAAAATCAGTTCTTATGATGTAATTGTAAACTGCAGATAAACATCAAACAACACTAGGAGCTCACAGTTCTGTTGATTCTTCAGTAATTGGAATGCTTTCTAAAATGGAGTGGCATCTGCCCAACCCTGCCAAATTCGCAACAATCTGCGACCTGCTGAAGGTGTAAACAGCAAACAAACCCTAGTGACCTGCTTCCAGTATTAATTGTGTCTGAAGAAGATACAAGCTACTCTCAGACGTCTACCCTGTCGATGTTCAGTGTCGCTGCTGTTGACACCATCCAGCAGGACAACACCACAATGTTTACACGCAAACGTTTCTATATACAGTAATCCAAAATTACAGAGAAGAATCGTATCATCGTCTAACCACGTAAAACAGAGCATGACGTATTATAGTTCGGTGCTGTAACTGAACAAACTAAGTATTCCTTGCTGTAATTCCACGGTAAGTTTTGGCTAAAATCGAAGTTTGCAGTTTCAGAACAAGCTGAAACCCTGCGATTCCTCCTCCTCCTGCTGCTGCTGCTGCTCCTCTTCCGCAATTTCACTGTATATCGGCTCCTCTTCCGCAATTTCACTGTATGTCGGCTCCTCTTCCGCAATTTCACTATACGTTGGCTCCTCTTCTTCTCCACTTCTTTTATCTGCGTACTCCGAACCCTCTTCAAAGGCATAAGCTGATGACTGGTACTGCTCTGGCCTGACGAACTGGAGCATATAGTTCAACCCATTGATGACGTCGTAGACCATCAACCCAATCCTTCCCCCAACCCAGCTGCCCAGCTGGCTTCCGGCGAGATAACCAAGCTTTCCCAGCCTCTCCTCACCATGGAAACCACCCACATAGGTTCCGAATAAGGTGCCAGTGCCCCGGAGAAAACCTTCGGTCATGCTTCCACCAAAGTACATCGCTTCAAAGAAGTCCCAGCCAGAGGAGATTATTGGCCCCAATATCCTCTTGGCTTGACGAGCCGCCACTTTCGTCGCCTTTGCACCAACCTTCTGAGCTTGCTTGGCTGCCTCGGCAGGACTGAGGCCTTCCGTCACAGCATCAGCTAACGCTTTCTCAATGGCTCGCTGCCGCACCCTTTCCATGTGTGCACTTCGGAGGTTGTTGACGTACAGCTTGACACCCTCCTTCCCTGCGCATGCAAGGCTGCCCGAGCCCATGTCGAAACAGTTCAGGAATGTGAACTGCCCGCTCTTTGATGCAGCCTCCTTTCCCACAAGTTCCCTGAACTTCTCAGCTGCAATTAGAAATTTGAATTAAGGTTATTTCGAAAGAAACAAGGTCTACTCCAAAATGAAATGAAATTTGGATGCCAACAGAAATATCAATACAATATCAATTAAAGTTGGGCTACATCCTACAAGATCATGGAATCATGGCTTGTCCATATGTCAACTTAGCAGCACACCAAAAATTATCTTTCATAAACAGTGAGACTTACGGATCCACCAATTGGAGATTTAGTATGGAGATTTTTCTTAGTAGAACACATAGATTTCATTAACAGGACACATAACCGAAACGCTAGTAGTCAAACAATATATATCAGCAGAAAACTGGATGTCCACACTACACGATCATCCAAATCCCTGATGCAATCCTTAGCTGTAAATAAATGCTACTTCCTCTGTTCACTATTATAAGACCTTTTAGATACTTCAATGTGGACTAGAAACGGACCGAAGTGAGTGAACCTACACACTAAAACACGCCTAGATACATGCACTTTCAAAAAGCATAAAACATCTTATAATAGTGAACGGAGGGACTACTAATTTACACTCCCATGGGATGGAGTCTACATTACAGCTATCAGATGAAATTAAAAGGCTATTTCTTAGCTCCAACGAGCGCACCATTCTCCGACAGGTCCAGAGCATTGCTAGAACAACATTCTTTAGTAAAAGGCACTCGGTTTCCAGGGTGATTTTATCCATGCCCAGCAAATTTACATGACGAATTGCCTGCACCATTTGCCAAGATCCCTTAAGGTGGTATAAAGTTTTTTTTTCATTAAGGCAAAACGTGTGGTTACATTGTGCACTGCACACTCACTAGTACGGAATGGAATTTAAAAGCTACAAACTCACCACTCATCCCAGATTTAGTTAAAATATAATGATATAAGTACAAAACGTTGCTACTCGAGGTTGTCATAACAGTGGCATAAGACTCGACCCTTCAAGACTGAGACAGCCTATTTGTATTGCTGGGTGCATAAATCAATCTGTGCTCACGAACCCATCCGCATGAGTTACCATGCTTGACAATGTTCACTTGTGTTCAGTTCAGCCCTCTGTCAGATGCTAATCTGTACAGCAAACAATGAAATGATCCTTAACAAGTTGGTACCCAATTCACACCATATACATATATGCCTATTCCTTGTTGGCTGTGTGCATCATATGATGCAGAGGCCGGGGATCTCTTCCATTTAAAAAAAAAATGCCTATTCCTTGTGTTGCGCTTCGAATTCTACCGACCACACCAGCCCAAACCTGGGAAGGGAATGCTCAAATAATCCAAAATAGCTGAAATTTCAGTAAAAACCTGGGAAGGGAATGCTCAACTAATTGTCCAGAAACCCAAAATCTCACGCATCCCCACTCGAAACTAGCTAAACGTGCATCCATTTTTCGCTAGGCAGCAACTGCCACCACCCCCAAGAAATCACCGAATCGCAGACTGAGAGGTGCCTAAAATTACACAGAAAAACGACCGCGAGGATCTGGCATTCTACGAATTTTTTAGACCGCGGGTTCTCTCTTCATGAATTGACCAGGAAAACTGTAAGGGGGTCGAATTGGAGATCCTGCGGTGGGGAAGCATACCGGTCATGCTGAGGGCGACGACGCCGATGACGAAGAGCAGCAGCTGAACGCGCCGCTTCTGGATGTCCAGCATCTTCTCCTGCCTGCGCTCGGCTCGGACGCTGCTGCAGACGAAGGAAGGATCTCTCCCCCACCGGTGGAGGAGGAAGAGGAAGAGGGAGAGGGGATGAAAGGAATAATAACGAGAGAAAAAGAAGGGAGAGAAAAGAACGTCGAAGAAGTCCGACTCGCTGGTGCCGCGTGGCCGACGCGTACCCGGGGGACACAGTGGCATGTGGGTCCTAGCGCCATGGGCTCGGTGGTGCCGAGTGATTTTTACTCATCCGCACGTGAGTGAAATTCACGAAACTCTAGGTAGTTCGTATAAATTATACTCCCTCCGGCACGTTTTAGACGACGCAAAGGTCATTTTACAAAAAAACGCTTGGATAATTCCCGACCAGTCTCGTGTCCTCGTCTTCCTCGTTTGGCACCGCTTTCTGGCTTCGCTCTGTTTCTCGATGCTCCCCCACCCGATGCCGCCGTGCTTCCACCACCCCTCCTGCCTCACGCCGCCGTCGCGGCCGTCACCGGTGTGCTCCCCCGTGCTGCGCTTCTTCCTCCCTCTTCCTCTCACACGTCGTCGCCGCCTTTTTATTCCTCCCGCTCGTCATCCTCTTCCACCTCGAGCTCAAGATAGGATTTTCTCCCGATCCCTCCGATGGCCGGATATGCAGCGGCCCTTCTAGATATGCACTGGTAGTGTATGTCTGGATCTACAAGATTGAGGAGGCCATCGGAGTAGGCGGCAGCTGCTGAGGCGGCCGCCCACGGGGAGCTACTGCTACTGGAGCAAAAGACGCATCTTCCCCGAGCTGAAGCCGCCGACCAGCGCTCCGGATTGCTGCTGCTACTTTCGGCTGCCATTCGTGGCGGCGGCGGCGAGAACGGGGTACTGCTTGCAGACGTCGTGGGTGCTGCGGTGTCTTGGCGGCGGTGCCCTCGCCTCTGCGGCCGCTCCCCGCCGGAGGATCTTCTTGGTCTCTGCGGCCACCAGCCTCGACAACCAAAACCACGATTCGGTGCTCTCTCTCTCTCTCTCTCATCCTCTGGGCTCTTGATATGTCACGTCTTTTCTTGGTAACAATCTCGCTCCACTTCTTTTATGCTGTTAAGACTGTCAGGCATGATATTTTCAGTAGCTAAGACAGTCAGGAATCATTGGAATCCTCCAATGAATTTGCATGGGACAAGTATCAGGTTTTCAGAGAATCCTCCAATGAATTTGCAAACTGCAGCTGGTAAATGGTGTATATGCGTGGAATCCTCCAATGAATTATTGAATTTGCAAACTGCGGCTGGTAAATGGTGTGCTTGCGTGCTTGCGTGCTTCTGCTAGTCCCTTCTGCTGCCTGCAGGTGACTCTTTATTCTGTTGATTGATTAAAGTCAAATCCAAATTCTTGTTTGCATATTACAAAGAACAACTTGAGGCATTGACAATACGGTTTATGCTCATTTCTTTGCATTAATACAAAGCACATTCAGAGGCTGCCGGAGCTATCTGTTCCCTCCTGAAAAGAAGTCGGCATTGGAACTACGTTAACAATTTGGTCATGTTGTAGAATCTGTAGCTTCCCTTCAGTAATTACTGTTATTTATCATGTTACTTTACTGTCATTTTACATGGCATATATCCACTCGGCAATTTGAAACTTTAGTAATGAATAATGTGGTGTAAAAGAACTCAAATTAGCATGTATCCATGGCAGAGGCGGTTTAATAATGCAACAACTGATAAGAAAGCCACTGGTTTAAAGACTTCTACTCGAGTACTCCAAAATAATTGAAAAGCTCCTTGATGTCTCATCATGGTGTTGAAACAATAATTACTACTTCATCCTTTCCATATTAAATGTCGTTGATTTAGATGTACCTAGAGATATTTTGTAAATGGATACATCTGAATTCACGATAACTAATATGGAAAGAAGGAGTAGAAAAGGACTTTGTTGAACTTTGAAAGAAAGAATCATGCAACACCCATGATAAGCAATCCCAAAACAATAACAATAACTTTAAAAGAGAGATAAGTTTTCAATGTATCAGACATTCTCGCATAGATCCCATAGCCCCATAGACGCAGTGAAGCCAACGTGCCACAAGGCATGCGTGTAGCCAATTATATCACAGGGTAATGATATAGTTTTGGGATCCCCCAATTCGTATACGTCGCGAGTTCCAAACGGACTGTGTCTTGCCATTCACAAGGCATAGCTTGCCTTGCCCCCATGTATCCACTCTCCATTTGCATCCTACGACCAAAAAGCGATCAAATCCAAATGACATCAGTTTGTCTTCACACATGGTGCCAAGGACAGTCCCACCATGGACAGAGCTCTGTCGCTGCCGCTCCCAGGCTCCTCCGCGCAACCACTCTAGGAAGCCGCGACCGAGAAAGTGGGACTGGCAAGCTCCTTGGCCTACACTTTACGGGCTCCTCCACGCAGCCGCAACGGCGCCCTCTGCTCCGGCGGCTCCCTCTGTTCCCTACGACCCCTCCCCCTACTATGTCCCCTTCGACGCCCCCTTCTATCTCCCTCCGACAAGCTCCTTCGATGCACACATTGTCCTGGATAGTATTCAGACCGTTGTTTCTTCAGACAGATAACTACACAACCAAATTCAGTTAACCAGCAAAACAGCAAGAAAAAAGTGGACAATATACAGGCTCTTTCTTGCCGAATCAATTTTCTCAGTGTCCTCCGGTGGAGCTCGTTCCGCTTCCACCACAACACGCCGGCGGCAGCGGCGTCCAAAGTATTTTCCCTCATCCTCGATGCCTGTCTGTGTGTGCAAAGACGAATAAATGTGAGGATAAGAGATGCCTCATCACATGCGGTAGCTGCTGGCCGTTCGATTTGGCTAGATGGTGGATATTGGGGGCCTTCAGCAAGGCACCTGATCTCCGTTCGTTCCAAACACCCCAACGCGACAACCTGTTTGAGGACTAATTTTTTTCACTCGAAGATTTCCATGTGAACTCAAAGTTAGTTGTTAGATTTATATGGTTGTATACCATTTCTTCTACAGATTTATTTGCATTATATTTCGAAATTATTCAACCATTCCAATTTCTTGGAAATTTTGATTTATCATGTCCATATTACAATCAAAAAAACTGGGTGCCAACATGATCCCGTAATGATCAAATCGAAATATCATTGCAACCCTATATTTCCCCTATTTTTGCATTTTGGAATCTTGTGAATTTAAACCTTACGTGCTCAAATAGCCACCTTTTGAGGGACGAGAGTGTAATTTTTGTAAAATGTTAATATCGTCAACAGGTGAGCGCTGAGGCGCTGAGCTAATCACAAATTCAGACGGCAGCCATGAACAGCGGCGGGGCCGACGAGGGCACGACGGCGGCCTGGATGGCGACGCACCGCGGGATGTACGAGCGGGCCACGCGGCATCCCTTCACCGTCTCCATCCGCGACGGCACCGTCGACCTGGCCGCCTTCAAACGCTGGCTCGTCAGTACCTTCTCGGCTTCTCTCCTCTCGGGCTCTCACCCCCAATCTCTTACGCAACTCGCCTACCACTTCATACACGGTGATTACAGCTTAATTGGCTTGCGCGGATGCTGTTACTTTAATTTAGCACTAACCTTTACCAGAATTTGTGCGGATTCCTAGTTCTTTGTTCTTACACTACCAGTGGATCTTGATCTGGAGCGTGACATTTTACACTGGCTTAGATGAAGTAGACTAGTAGAAGTGCTCCTGTGTAGAGAGTAGAAGGAAAAAGTGTGGAGTGTACTTCGTAAGGCTACTGAATTGGTCGATCGATTTAGCGTGTGTGCAGGATTATTTGGGGAGATTTGGGTGATTGCTGCTAGTACAAATCAACATGGTAGGAGGACATGCTCTAAACACGGTTAGAGTAAGTCCAGTGCAAGCCTACGCGTCGGCCATTTGGGTTGTTCTCCTTAGACTTGCTCTGAAAACGGGAAAACTGAAATTAGCATGTTGCAGGGTTGCGACGAGGATGTTATAGTCACTTAGTCAGTAAACTGAAATTCCCACGCGGCCGAATATGTTGCTCACAGCTCACTAGTCACTAGACTGCAGTGTTATCTTGATTTAGGTAACTGGAGAACGCTGGGTACCAATAACTAGGGAGTTAAGGTTGTGAATTTCCCTGATCCCCTTTGTGATTCCATTTCCCTGGTCAAGGGCATACAGACCTTTGGTGTAAACACTAAATGGGATGGAAATAAAACTTAGCGCATTCTAATATGACAATAAGGGATACATATTAAAAAATGGTCATGTTTGCAAAATGTGGTGTTTTTTATTAATTGCACTGGACATTCATGTACTTACTTGATGCGCCGAGGAGGAACAGTATTTCTTGGAGAATATGCAAAATAAAGAAGAAACTGCAGACTTTAATGTCTATCATTAGAAGGCTGCTTAGCTGGAAGTGATAGGGAATTACTCTGCATTAACAGTTAGTACTTTATGTTTGATTATTGCAAGTTAGATTCAGATGTCATATGAGTACTTAACTAATGTAGCATCTTGTTGGTTTTCTAGTGGCTGTCTTTACTCTTGCTATTACTGTTCATGATGGAAAAATATATATCTGTTTATGTGCCATTTTTTAGGGTCAGGACTACTTGTTTGTGCGGGAATTTGTTGCATTTCTGGCTAGTGTGCTGCTCAAGTGTTGCAAGCAGTCAGACAGCTCGGACATGGAAATAATCCTAGGTGGATTGTCTTCTCTTAGTGATGAGCTCTCCTGGTTCAAGACGGAAGCTGCTAAATGGAGTGTTGATCTAGCTGGTATTTCTCCCCTCAGTTCTAATATGGAGTACTGCAGGTTAGTCTCTATCAAACATTTTCACAGTTCTACAACCATAGATAGCTAAATGATTGTGACTATGGAACTACACTATTATCCTTATTGCCAGGTTTCTTCAGAGCTTTGATGATCCAGAGATCAGCTACGCTATCGCCATAACTACCTTTTGGATAATTGAAACGGTGTACCAGGACAGTTTTGCTTTCTGTATAGAAGAAGGTCATAAGACACCATCGGAGCTCCTGGGGACCTGCCAGAGATGGGGCAGCCCTGAGTTCAAGCAGTACTGCCTGTCTCTGCAGCTAATCGCTGATCGCTGCTTGGCAAATGCGACACCAGATGTTGTCAAGAGTGCTGAAGAGGCCTTCCTTCGGGTGCTCGAGCTGGAGATCGGGTTCTGGGACATGAGCTCTTCTCAATCCTAAAGCGGCAGCTAAATCTCTGAAGTCGGAACAGTCTTCAGTTACTTGGAGAAAATAGATGATACATGTGGGTTCAGGCCGACCTGCATCGTCCATGACTCCATTTACTTAGTCTCTTGTATCTGATTTCTCTTGTGAACACCATGCAATTATCTGGTCAAAATAAATGTTAACGTGGGCTCAGACAGAAGCAGCCGTTCTACTGTATTTTTACATATATATCTTGGTTTTTCTGGTGAACACCGTGCGACAACTTGCCACTACTTGGACGAAATACTGTAGATCTTATCGTGGGTTCAGAGTTCAGCTGTTCAGACCGAAACCTCCACATTTTCTCCTGTATCTTGGTTTCTATGGTCACCCAAAAACTTTTTTTTTTGACATCTGGTCACCCGAAAACTTATGATCGAGTATCAAAGTTTTCGGGTCCCCTGTATCTTGGTTTCTATGGTCACCCGAAAACTTTTTTTTTTTGACATCTGGTCACCCGAAAACTTATGATCGAGTATCAAAGTTTTTGATCATAAGTTGATAGCAAAATAAAGTAGCGTTGCCATGTGTAACGCAAAGGGCCACAACCAATTGTTCAGTACAGCTTATGACCCTTCATTTTTTTTCTTTCTCAAAGAGCATGCTGCAACATACTGCAAAAATACAAGCCATGTTTTCGTTGGATAAAAAAGGGAACAAAATTTATCAGAGCCAGGTTTCGATCCTGGGACCTGTGGGTTATGCGCCACTCTGATTTATTTGATCCAAGTTAGGAGTTTACTCTATATTACATATAAGCAAGTGTTAAAAGCGAGACGTCCAAATTGGGTTTTTATGTCGCAAGAAAATCTTTCCTTCAGTCACAAATCGCAGCTCCTAGATACTAGTAGTATCTTGTAGTTTAACCAGCAAATAAACCTCGCTTTATTGCAAGCCAGGCCAAATTAAACAGAAACACCAAGCACGCCTAAAGATGCCATTTTGGTTTTGCGAATAGCCGAAAGATACCATATGTGTATCTAAATTTGTTGAACCCTAGCGGCCGCCTCCAGCTCTGCCTCCTCCATAGATCGGTTTTCCCTCCTTCGGCCGGCCTCGCCGGTGTCAGGAGGGGTGGGGAACCCGATCTATGGGTGAAGTTTTCAACAATAGTAGTGTTTCTCAAAGATTAGGTTAGTGTTTGGGTAGTCATCTTCTTTTGTGTTACGTCAATGGAGATGTCATCATTCATAATAAGTGATCTTCGGCTCTTTGTTCGACGGCGAGATCTTCTTCCCGGCGTCAATGATGGTGTTATAAGATTACTGTTTTATAGGTACGGTCTTTCAGATCTTGCTTCGCCAGATCAGTTTTGGATTCTTTCTCCTGGTTGCCGCGAGGAGGGTTATCCTCGCAATATTTGTCTCGGCTGCTACGTCTTCGATAATGGTGATTCGTACTTTCGGCTCCCCAGCGACGTCGACAAGGCTGTTCGGTTTCTCTTCCCTGGAATAATTATTAGTGTGCAAACATAAAATTATTAATTATAATAACGTAAAATTACGTTGTGTGCAAAATAAGTATTTTGGCCCCAGGGAGTTATTGTCAAATAACGTTTATTTTTTTGAAATAGTGGTTCTACTTCTCTCTATATATGTATTGGTCAACTTGGGTCAAGGTTTCAATGGTAGCAAAGTCTTTCGCAACCTCCTTACTTTTTTTGTAGATTCCGCACTTGAGAATGTGCTCATGGTTTCTGAAACGAATTTGATCTATCTCATTTACTTGGTCTTATTTGCTATCACAGTGAAGAGGGCTGGTATTAGCTTATGCGTCTACATATGGTGTGGAGTCAACTACATCTTAGGCCTATCATATTTTCAAGTTCTTTCATTTTCTAAATTGACAAAATAGAATCTCATTTTTGTTCTTACAGATAAATTCTCATAGTGAACTTGAATTATTGTTAGTGGAGAAAGTTTAATTTCGTTGCTTTGTCTTGAAAGGGTACAGATTTTCAGTCATCCTATGTAAGTTTGGGTTAACTTTTTTATAAACGTGTGCAGTGGATTGGAGTGAGCACACCAGAGTAAATTTCGATGCCAAACTTCTCTCGCATTTCATGTGCCGCCTCTATCACAATACAAGTTATGTGTTCGTTCGTGTGATCGTGTCCTCTAACTGCTATGTGTTGCTCATAGCTTTAGATATTTTGGTTTACTGGTGAGAAGATTGACAATTAGGCCTTGCACATGCAGGTGTGTTTTAGACTTTTAGCAGATATAGACCCCCAACCGCAATTTTCTTTAGAAAACTAATACTCCCCCTTCCCATAAAACTTATCGTTAATATGAAAATGTGTCTAGAACTCTAGATACATCTATTTTAGCGACAAGTTTTATGAAACATAGGGAGTAGACATATTTTCAATTCAGTAACACGCTACACTTGGACGGTGCATCATCTCCACCACTGCCATAATGTTAGTTATACATTCTCTATAGAATAGTATATGCTTGAAGATATATCATCTATGTGTAAAAGCTACTTGTCGTCTTCTCATGAAAGCAAATATCTTTGATGTTACTCGATCGGTTTTGGCAAGACAGTGAAGCAATCAAATTGGTTCATACTTCAGAGGAAGAGCTAACTATGTAGATATACACTGAACTTCACTTTGCATGAAGAAACATTATGTTGGTGTGTTGATTCAAAATTTGTATGTCTAATGGCACTTTATGCCTTCTTTGTTACACGTGTTTGAATAGCCACCTTTTTAATCCGTTTATTCTTGGTTGTAAACATGTATAGATATAAGAGACGTTCGTGGTACAAAAAAAAAATAGTCTGACTTATGAACATGTTGAGTTAACGGCAACATGAGAGGTGCAATGGTTGTTTGACAAAAATAAGTTCACAATGAGGAACCCTTGCTGAAAACTAATCTCAATAATTTACATTATTGTTGTGAACGTGATAGGAAGTTATGGCTCCCAAATTTTGGGCCACTAACCATCGGTTAAAAAAACAAAGACAGAACTATAAACATGTAGATTACCAAATTAATAATAAATCCACGGTATAATAGATTTTCATAGAAGATTTAGCAGGCATTGTAGATGTTTATATCTTTCCATTAGATTATCAAAATTGATTTGTTAACTTTTGACTAAAATTATAGGTCTTAATTCTTAAGAATGGAGGGTGTAAAAGCAAGCATACCCACTACAATTGTGCAACAGAGGAGACGAGTCTTGCGGTGTCTTCGGGTTATCCGATATTTTTAAGTTGGTTATCTGGAATTTTGGATATATTAAATTCAGTTTTGAAAACTGCATGGCGAATAAGATTCCATCCAAAAAGTTGGCACACAAAGTTCTACTGAAAACACAAAAGACCGGGAAACTTTGGGTTTGGGCTTCAGGTTTTCCTGATTAAATTACAAATATGTAAAAAGAAAAGGGATAAAACACAATATTTGGACAATAAGAAATCTTGTAACGCTTACTAGTATCTTGTAGTTTAACGAACAAATAAACTTCGCTTTATTGCAAGCCACGCCAAATTATACAAAACACCCAGCTTACACCAATGTAATTAAGCTCGAAGCTAGCTCATGCGGACGGCAATGGCAGGGAGCCGGCACAGCTCACACACATGGCTAGTCCTCGTAAGTGCGGCACTCGTCGGCCGCGGGGTTGTCCTCGCAGAACTCGTCAAGCGGGTCGCTGTCCTTCTTGCGGTCGCGCGCGTGGCTGGCGGCCGCGGCGAGCTCCTCCACCTCGTCCCACGCCGCCACGCACTCGCCGCTCACCGGGTCGCCCGCGCACGTCTCCTCCGCCTGCTTGATGCTCTCCGACACCTTCTGCGCCAGCTCCGGCGGCGTGGACGCCGAGCCCGCCACGGCCACCAGCCGACGTCCGTGCGCGCGCACCGACCTGGCCGCGAACGACACGAGGTTCTGACGCAGTGAAGCCGCGGGCTGAGCGACGGTTCGGGGAGCCGGGAAGGTGGCCATGGTGGTCATGGTGGCCATGGCTTTGCTCTTGGGTTCGCAAGCGAGGAGGAAGAGAGATGCTTCGGCTGGGGTCTGATCGTCTAGGGTAAGGCCATTTTTATGTGGCTGGTCTGCTCCTTATCTTTTGAAGACCAATCCCATGGTGACATATCAGCCGTGGCAGATTCCCTTACTAGAAGATTTATTTTGTTATTACGTTTTAGTGCACTGTATTAGGACACAAAGGCGCCCATGTGAGGGAAATAATAGCTTGAGCTTACGTGCTATTTAATTCGCATTGTCCTTAATATACTTTTTATCCTTCAAAATTATGATGTCTGATCCCCGCAAATATTTTTTTTTTTAGAAATGGGGTGTTCCCGGCCTCTGCATCAATCGATGCACATGGCCGTTTTATTAAGAAAAGTTTAAGATGTTTTACAAGTGTCAAGCAACAGAAGGAAGATAACAGCTAGTCATCGGCCAACGACGACTCTGCTACAAGCCATCTAAAAATAGAGTACAAAGCTTTGCTAAACATTCTCAATCCTATTAGAATGCCGCCAACCACCCTGGCTGAAGATAGCCTGAACGACCGCCATCAGTCGTGTGCATCCAGAATCCATATATCTCCGCTGGTCTTCTGGAAGGAGGAGCGCCCAAGTGGTGATCCAGTGCAAAGTCTTGTTGATAACCTGCATAAAGGGGTAGCAATTTACATTGTTAAATATAATATCATTCCGGCAATTCCAGATTGCCCAAACCAAGGCACAGACACCAATTCTAATTCGTGCCTTGGCAGCTTTCTCTATCCCATTCAGCCAGTTTCCAAACATTTTTTTTTAAACGAGGCAAAAGCTTTGCCTTTTCGATTAATTAAGAAGAAGAGAGTTGTCCGGTTAATTAACGGAAAATCGAACTAAAACCGATACAACAAGGGCAAAGCCCACCCAACACCACCCAACAAAGACAAGACGACCTCATCCCGAAGCCGGGGAGAAAGACGCCGTGCATGCTATGGGAGGAGCAAACACGGGACGCTCCAACGAAGAAGAAGCCAACCCACCAGAAGAGCAGCGCCACACGACACTCATCGCCCACACGATACAAGGTCGCGAAGCTCACAGACCACCTTCCGGGACCGCCATCCCGACGTACCACCGCCCGCAGAGGAGCCACAGCGCCGCACGACCCAGCCACCCGCAACCCAAGCTGCACAGGGAAAACTGCTCGTAGACCACGGCCGCCGCACCAACATCCGGGGCCGCCGCCCCGGCCTAAAAGTCACACCACCTCCCCTGAGGGGCGTAGACCGAGCCGGCAACCTCGCCGCACTAGCGACACAAGATTGCCACCCAATCCGTGCAAGCAACTTCTCCGCCTCATGAAGCAGTTGCCCAACATGGTCTCCGAGGCCGCCGCCTCGACTCGCAAGTCCTCCACTCGAGGCCGCTGCCCCGACATCCACCGCCATGTTTCCAAACATATTCTTTATATTAGTAGGGGGTGGCATATTGAAGGTGAAATGAACCACTCTCCATATCAGGGTGGCGAATTTGCATTTGAGGAAAAGGTGCTCTATGGTCTCTTCCTCATCACAGAATGCACAATTTTTACATCCATTCCAGTTTCTTTTAGCCAGGTTGTCCTTAGTTAGGATCTCTTTTCTGTTTAGGAACCACATGAAGATTCTAATCTTTAGTGGTACTTTGATTTTCCACAAATATTTTCTAAGAAAAATTGTATTTCCGTTTAGGAGTTCAGCGTAAAGAGACTTCACCGAGAACTGACCGGAGTCAGTTAGCTTCCAGATGAAGGTGTCTTTTTCATCTGTGAGATGAATGTCCATTAACCTCTCTACTAGGTTAAGCCAGGACACCCATTTGTCGCCGGCTAGATTTCTCCTAAATGAGATATTCAAGCCATTTTCGGTGAGGATGTTTGCCACACTGACATTTTTATGGTTGACAATGGCATACAAGTTAGGGAACTGAGAGGCTAATGGCGCATCGCCATTCCAGGTGTCCTCCCAAAAGCGGGTTCCTTCGCCATCACCAACGTGGAATGAACCATATTTGAAAAAAGTATCTTTTTGGTTCATAAGCCCTTTCCAAAAAGGGGAGTTCGTGGGTTTGGCTTGTACCTCCGCTAGGTTTTTGTTTTTGAGGTACTTGTTGCATATCAGCTCTTGCCACATCCCTTCCTCATTAATAATCTTGAACAGCCATTTGCTCAAGAGACAATTATTTTTGATGTCCAGCACTTCAATTCCCAGACCGCCTTGGTCTTTTGGTCGGCAGATCATGTTCCATTTTGATAGCCTGTATTTCTTTTTGTTCTGGTCGCATTGCCAGAAGAATCGGGAGCGATAAAAGTCCAACCTCTTCCTTACCCCTATGGGTATCTGAAAGAAGGATAGAAGGAACATTGGCAAGCTAGTGAGGACCGAATTTATGAGTATTAGCCTATCGCCATAAGAGAGAATTTTACCTATCCAAGAGGCTAGTTTTTTTTGAATCTATCTTCGATGACTTTCCGTTCTCTGATGAGCAGTTTTCTGAAGTGGATAGGAATACCAAGGTATTTAAACGGAAGTGCACCTATTGCGCATCCGGAGATTTCCTTGTAGTCATTTTGATGGTCTTTCGCTTTACCGAAATAGAAAAGTTCACTTTTGTGGAAGTTTATCTTGAGGCCTGATAGCTGTTCAAATAGGCAAAGAATAAGCTTCATATTCACCGCTTTGTCCAGGTCATGTTCCATGAAGAGGATAGTGTCATCGGCATATTGGAGTATTGAAACCCCTCCTTCTACAAGGTGAGGGATTAATCCTCCAATTTGACCATCATCTTTGGCTCTATTGATTATGATGGCAAGCATGTCTGCTATAATGTTGAAGAGCATGGGTGAGAGGGGGTCCCCCTGCCGAAGCCCTTTGAGAGTATGAAAATAGTGACCGACCTCTTCGTTCACTTTTACTCCCACACTTCCCCCTTGGGTGAATTTGGTTACCCAATCGCACCATTTGCTTGGAAAACCTTTCATTCGGAGAACTTGATGGAGGAAGGGCCATTTAACCTTGTCATATGCCTTCTCAAAGTCGATTTTAAACAGAACTCCATCAAGCTTTTTAGAGTGTAGTTCGTGGATGGTCTCATGCAATACTACCACACCTTCCAGAATGTTTCTGCCGGGGATGAACGCAGTTTGGGTGGGATTGATGATCTTCTGGGACATCCCAGTAATGCGGTTAGCACCCACTTTAGTGAAAATTTTGAAGCTCACGTTGAGGAGGCAAATAGGCTTGTATTGTTCAATATGACTTGCATCCTCTTTTTTGGGTAGAAGGGTTATGATGCCAAAGTTCAGTCTAAAAAGGGGCAAATCTCCTGACTGGAGCTGGTAGAACATAGCCATCATGTCCTCTTTTATAGTGTCCCAGAACACTTGATAAAACTCGGCCGGGAAGCCATCAGGGCCAGGAGCTTTATTCTTTTTCATTTGCATTACCGCTTCTTTCACCTCCATTTCAGTGAAATCGGCAGCCAGCTCATTTTTTTCTTCAGGAGATAGTTGGGGGATATCATCAGTCCTATCTTCAAGAAGAGAGAAGCTATTTTGAGGAGGAGCCCCAAATAAGCCCTTGTAGTATTCGCTAATGAATACTTTAAGGTTTTCTTCACCAATAATTGTGCCTTCATCTTGCTCAAGTTGGAATATTTTTTTCTTTCTATGTTTGCCATTTGCAATGAGATGGAAATATTTAGTGTTTTCCCCTCCTTCCTGAATGTGCTTTACTTTGGCCCTTTGCGCCCACTTGGACTCCTCATCTCTCCTTAGTTTGGCCAGACGCTCGTCTGACACCTTCTTTAACGATCTTTTAGAGTCGCTGAGGGGTGAGGTTTCTGCTTTAATATCAAGGCTATCGATGATATTAAACAAACGTTCCTTTTCCTTCTTATAGTCGCCGCTGGTGTTACGAGCCCAACCACGGAGGAATTGTCTAAGATGACGAATCTTCATCTGCCAGTTCCCCATAGTCGAGGAATCATTATGCACTGAACGACATTCATTCTTTACCATCTCGATGAAGCCCTCGTTTCTAAGCCACGAGAGTTCAAAAGAGAAGGTAACGTTTTTTCCGCTGTGCGCCGGACTCCCAAAGTCCAATAGAAGAGGAGTGTGGTCAGACCCTGATCTAGTTTGGGCATGCACACTAAGCAGCGGAAACTTCTGTTCCATCTCAACTCTTACAAGAATGCGATCAAGCTTCTCGTAAGTAGGGACAGTGCGCCTGTTGGCCCATGTGTATTGTCTCCCAGAGAGAGCTATCTCTCTCAGGTCTAAACTCTCGATGATGGCATTAAAAATAAAAGGCCACCTCGCGTAGAAGTTATCGTTGTTCTTTTCCTCCTTTCTCCTAATGATGTTGAAATCGCCCCCTACCATTAGGGGTAGAGTTTCATTTTCGCAAATCCTCACCAGCTCGGCTAAGAACGCTGGTTTGTGTCTATCTTGGGCTGCGTCATATACAGCCACAAGTGCCCACTCAAAGTTATCTCTTTTTATCTTAAGATGGAATTTGACACAGAAATCCCCTGTGATCACCTTCGTCACTATTAACGAGGCATTGTTGATTCCTGAGAGAATCCCTCCTGACCTACCTCTAGGTGGCAGGCAGAACCAGCTGTAGTCCATACCAGCAGCTAAGTTGTTCAGGAAGGGCGTCGAGAAACTTTCTCTACCGGTTTCCGAGATAACAATGAAATCAAGTCTATGAGTTTTCACAGTTTCTTTAATTAGAGAATGCTTTGCCGGGTCTCTAAACCCATCACTGTTCCAGATGAAACCTTTCATTTTAAACTCTTTTTTTTAATTCTGGTGCTCCTCCTAACCGACACGCCTACAGTTGAAACATTCTTCTTATTCCTCCTTCTAAACATCTTAATAGGCATGTTGAGGGTAGAGTCGGCGAGGTCCCCTACGGGTACATCACTATCCTCAATAGTCAAGTCGGAGCACAGTTGGTTGGCGGTACAAATTATGCTAGATTCTGATTCTTCACCTAGGTTTTCATTTAGATTATTTTGGAGGTATGTGATCCTACGATCTTCCTCAAGCTGTTTTAACGCAACAATAGATCATTTGGTTTCCAAAGCACTTGATCCTAGAGACACCCCTAGAGTGGTAGCCCTATGTTCTATCTCGAAGTCTGAAAATTTAGAAAAAGAAAGGTTTGGTTTTGTACCTGGAGAGATGGCGTGGAAGCGTCTTTCAGCTAGCTGAGTCGTGCGCTCCATTTGAGTGGCGTCGCCGTTGTGCTGCATCTTCACCCTCTGGCTAGAACGCACCGGCGATGCAAGTTTCTCGCTGATCCCCCCAAAGGCGATGATGTCTTCGATATTCTTTGGCTTGGAAGATGGTGACGATGGCGAGAAGGGTTCCGCAGCTATCCACGGCGTCTTTTTCTCACATCCCGCAGGTGGAGCCTCTGAAGGCTTCGAGCTGCTGCGCCCATTGTTTCTCGCAGAAGGAGAAAGGGGAGCGGTCTTCTTTGCATCGATGAAAGGAGAAGCAATCTTCTTCTGCCCATGTAAAAACATTCCCGTACATTCTGAAGAGCCACGAAAGGATTCCTTGGTCGGTGAGGTGAAACCATCCACCTTGGGACTGACCGGAACAAAGGCTATAGGCGATGATGGGCTCGTAGTCACGGCAGAGAAAACCGCCCCTGCGGCGCACCCGACAGAGGGGAATTCAGTGCCTCCACGGCGGTAGGAACAACAGCGACGTCTCCTGCCCCGGCAGCGAAAGCGGGCGCACCCTGCGCCTCGGTAGGCTGCACCGGGCTCGGGAGTTCTGCCCCGGCAGCGGTCGTGGAGCTGGGCGATGCAGAAGGCGAGGCAGCGGCTGGCAGTAGTGCCTCTGCTGCGGCAGCATGAGACGGTAAAGTCTCTGCCGCGACAAGCTTACCCGCTTCGGCGGAAACCTCCGCGCAGTCAACATCCCCTGCCGCGGCAGCAACAATTTGCTGTTCCTCTGCCGTGGCAGCCGAGGGAACCAGAGAGTTGATAAAGACCGCGATATCTTTTTTCGATTGTTCCATCATGAGCTTTACTCTAGGAGAGAAATTGACTCCTGAAGAGAAATCTCTAGCCAGTTTGTTGATGTCGGGGCCGCTCGAAGCATCGTTCTTCGACCCATCCAGCCCATGACGATTGAGATCAACGTCCGTTTCCATGGCGTCGAGGTTTTTTTTTATTTTCAGAAGTACTTTCGTCATTGTTGACATGGCCGTCGTGATCAGAGTGGTCTTCCCCAGGGTTAACCACCGTGTTTAGAACGAGCTCCCTTTGAACCTCCACTTCAAAGCAAATGTCGTAAAAACCATCAGCTATAAAGATCCTCTCTTTTGCAGGGATTCTTCTGAAGTCCAGACAGCCAACGAGGATTCGAAGAACACCTTTTTCTCTGGTAAATTTCATATCCACCTTGAGTGTCTTACCAAATAGGGTTCCCAGTGACCACATCGCCAAAAAGTCGCCAATTCGCCTTTGGGGTATGTCAGACATCAAAATCCAAATTTCCGGTAATTTGCTAGTAGGTTCCATGGAGGAGACGCACTGCTCAAAGTCTAGCTTGATGCTGCTGTTGGGGACATGGAAGGTACCAAACCTCGCAAGCCTCTCTATCTCCTCTTTGTCTAGGAAGGTGACTTTGAAAATGCTGTGACCGACCTGACGGCACTCCCATGTGAAATTTTCAACTGGAACCAGCCTCTGAAGCTGAGCAATGATGCCGGGGATGGAGAGTTCCCCACCAGTAACCAAAAGAAGCCCTAGTCTTGTGCTCTCCAGTTTCGGCCTGTATGATTTCGTGATTGGGCACTCGAAGAACATCAGCTTTTCGTCGAAAATACCATGCAGAATCAGCTGAGGTTTGGGAGCTGAAAGGAGGTGGCAATCATCTGGCTTGTGACCGACTTGCTCGTAGTATTCGCACAAGACAGCAGTGCATTCGAAGAAAAGGTGCCCATTTCTGCCACAGCGATAACACGATTCCTTCTTCGCCTTTTTCTTGCCCTCGGCTTGGTTATCGGTGAAACCCCTAGATGCATTTGCAGAAGAGCTTTCGCCTGGGTTAGCCTTCTTGTGCGCTAAGCCAGAGTTGCCGGCGGAGTCCCCAGACTCGGCACCTCTAATGCTTGTTGATCTGTTCCTAAAGGAGTTGCGCCCACCTCGATAGTTGGAGCTCCTAACTGGCGCTGATTCCCGTTGCCTTGGCCAGCACGCCGAGGACCATTCCCGACGAAGCCCCCGCCAGTGGATCCCCGCAAATAGTTAGTATGATGTAATCTGATTTTTTTTTAGAACCCGCAACGGACATGCACGTCTTTGTATTAAGTTTGAAGAGAACGTCAAAGAAGGCTACAACACCACACTAGCCTTTCAGCTTACAACACACTCCTGCAACACCGACGGCAAGCACGCCTAGCCCAACCTCAAGCGAGAAGGTGGGCAAAGAGTCTCTAGGCCGCGCCACAACCAACACCACACATACAAGCACGACTAAAACTCCGAGGTCGCCCGAACCAGCGTACCACTACTCAAGCACCTAGAAGAGGCGGCACGAAGTGAGCGAATGGCAGGGCCTAGACGAACTTAGAAGGAGTCGACTAAAGAGTGCGGACAATGGCGTGCAAGGCACCCCAGAGCCTCACATCTCGAGCAGAATCTGACACAGCACCCCCAGCCTCGCACAAGACCGGCGAGGCCACCATCTCCGAGAGCCACAAACCCCCCCCTCCCCCGCAGCCAACACAGCGCCTTCAAGAAGGGGACGACGCCGAAGCGCCGCCGCTGGACGGTCCAACAAAATGGACCTAGGGTTTCCCCTGGCACAAAAAAGGGGGGAGGGGTGGCTCCGACCCAAGAACACGCCTCCAAGGAGGGAGTGGCACCCATAGGTGTCACCGTGGTCTGCATCAGCGACGCCAAGCAGGGTTTTCACCCGGGCAGGAGGCCGCACCCCGGCGGAACAAACACAGGAGGTAGCATGCATCAAGAACACCACCGCAGAGGGCAACTTGTCGACGAGGAGGAGCACGTCGGCCACCACCGCAGGAGTACCCAGCACGCTAAGGAGGGACCGAGATGGTCCCGCCAAAGCGGGAGAGGTACACAGCGGTTCAGAGCAAGAAGCTCTAGCCACCCGAGACCCTGAGAAAGACGAGGGAAGTCAGCCCGGCTGGCCCACACGCAGCCGCGTGCACGGGCGTTGCCAAAGACCATCCCCATGGCAGCGCCAGGCAACGGCCAGAGCCACGCACGCCGCGCACACGGGCATCACCAACAGGTGCCAGACCGCCCGCATCCTGGCAAGGCCAGAGCCGTGCGCGCAGGCGACGCCGGGACAGACCGGCAGCGCCAGGACAACGCTGGAGCCACCATGCCCGCGGCCCGAGGGACCCAGATCAGGCCCATCAGGCCCAGATCGAGCCCGCGTCGCCGCCTCCGCCAGAGCACCCCGCCAGTCACCAGCGCCATGGATCCGCGCCGTGATGTCTACGCATGCGTTTGTTCTTGTAGACAGTGTTGGGCCTCCAAGTGCAGAGGTTTGTAGAACAGCAGCAAGTTTCCCTTAAGTGGATCACCTAAGGTTTATCGAACTCAGGGAGGAAGAGGTCAAAGCTATCCCTCTTAAGCAACCCTGCAATTACGATACAAAAAGTCTCTTGTGTCCCCAATACACCCAATACACTTGTCAAATGTATAGGTGCACTAGTTCGGTGAAGAGATAGTGAAATATAAGTGGTATAGATGATTATAAGTAGTAAATACAATCTAGAATAAAAATGGCAGCAAGCAAACAAGTAACAAAACAGCGAGTAAACGGTGTGCAAAGCTTGGAAACAAGGCCTAGGGATCATACTTTCACTAGTGGACACACTCCCAACAATGTAACATATTTGAACAAATAGATAACTTCTCTTCACTATGGTACTCTGAATTACTCTCCTATTGAATAACACTAATCATTGCGTAGGGCTACGAAGCACTCCTCAAAGTTCATCAAGTACTTGACAAACACCACTCATAGAGATATCCAAAGCAAATCACAACTCAAGATAGATATTATTGCAACTTAGACCAAGTACTAACATGGTGCACACACTGTCAACATTACACCATGAAAGGAGGAATAGATCACTTCAATACTATCATAGTGATAATTATTCTCATAATCCATAAAAGATCACAATCGTAGCCTAGACCAAGTACCACCATGATGCATGCACTGTCACCGTTACACCATGGCAGGAGGAATAGATTACTTTAATAACACACTAGAGTACACATAATGAAGAAGAGTAACATCTACTTATTCAACATGATACAAAGCTCACGATCACATAAAGATCACATCATGGGAGAGAGAGGTGAACCACATAGCTACCGGTAGAGCCCTCAGCCCCGGGGAAGAACTACTCCCTCCTCATCATAGGAGACAGCAAGGTTGATGGAGATGGCGGTGAGGTCGATGGAGACGGCGGAGACGGCGATGGAGACCGATGGAGATGGCTCCGGGGGCACTTCCCTATCCCGGCAGGGTACCAGAATAGAGACTTCTGTCCCTTGAAATTTGGCTTCGACGGCGGCGGCGCTACGGAACTGTTCTGGAAATTTCGCCGACTCCCCTAGGGTTTTCCATCCCGAGGCTTTATATAGGCGAAGGGGCATCATCAGGGGGCTGACAGGGTCTCCTCACACCAGGTGGGCGCGGCCAGGGGCTGGGCCGTGCCCCTACGTGTGAGGGCAGCCTCTGGCCCTCCTCCGGCTCTCTTTCGGTCTTCGAGAAGCTTCCGGGAAAAATAAGACTTCTAGAACTTGTTTCGTCCAATTCCGAGAATATTTCCTGTGTAGCATTTCTGAAACACAAAAACAGCAGAAAATAGGGAACTGGCACTGTGGCATCTTGTCAATAGGTTAGTTCCGGAAATCGCATAAAAACGCCACGAAGTGTAATGAAACACAAGGCAAATGGTGTAAAAACAAGCATGGAGCATCAAAAATTATGGATACGTTGGAGACGTATCAGCATCCCCAAGCTTAACTCCTACTCGTCCCCGAGTAGGTAAGTGATAACAAAACAAATAATTTTTGAGGTGACATGCACCTACACAATCTTGATCATCTATGAAAAGCATTGAGAGCTGGGATCAAAAGAACTTAAAACATGGGCATGAAAGATATAATATTGACAATAGAAACTTAGCAACCATGTTATAACATGAAAATGAACACAAACAAAAGATCATGAAAATGAAACAATGAAAGTCAAACGTGTGTTCAAATCATAAGGAAAAACATACAAATGGTTTTCAGCTTGTCCTTCATGGAGAGCAAAACATAAATGCAGAGGACACCTTCAAGTTTAAGAGGGCGACTAGATACAAATAATTTAAGAACAAGTGAAACCATAGTCATGAATCAATCAATGATAAACTTTGGGACAATGCACATTATACTCAGAATGACAACTATGCTCTCTTAGATGGTGCATAAAGATAGAAGGTGGTGACTCAACATAAAAGTAAAAAAGAAAGGCCCTTCGCAGAGGGAAGCAGTGATTAAACATGTGCTAGAGCTTTTCATTTGTAAAACAGAGAGATAAAAATTGGTTTTGAGAGGTGGTTGTCTTTGTCAACGACTGGCAATGGGGTTCTTACTATCTTCCATACAAAAATGAAGCAAGTTTTTGAGAGAGATATTGGCACTTTTATGCTCTTTTATAAAGCTTGGCACTCCTCCCCACCTTTTTTCCTTTCTCAAACCATGGCTAACCGATTCCATCGGGTGCCCACCAACATTCACATACCATGGAGGAGTGCCTTTTTTCTTTCTTTTTTCTCTTTTTTTTCCTTTTTGGAATAAGCAATATGGAAGATAGCAAATCCGACCACTACGTCCCCATGAGCTAAAAACAGTGGCACAAAACGAGAAGTAGTTGAAAGTTTTGAAAGGTAGCACATGAAAATTTACTTTGGAATGGCTTACAAATACCATGCATAGGAATTTATAGTGGACACAATGGCAAACTTGGTTTTTAGCAGTTGAATGCACGAGTAGAGCTCATACTCAGTAGAAAATAAGGGCTAGCAAAAGACTGGAAGCGACCAACTAAGAGAGCAATAACGGCCATAATCATGCAAAGCGACAAAGCAACATTAAAAGAAGCATAAGATGGCATCAAAAGTCAAAAACTAAATGATCATAGAGGCTATAGGCGACTTATTTTTGTAGTCAACATGGTGTAAGCATGTGCCAAGTCAACCCAAATAAAGCATCAAGGAGAAAACCAAAATAATGCTTCCAAACGATAAAAACAAAGCATGATCTTTTCAAAGGCTCATTAAGCAATCTCAGTTATTTGAGACAAGTCATGCTACAGCAAAACCACTAAGCATACTATCAAAAAGACATCAAGCACGACATGCAAAAGCCTAGGCCGCAGTCTACACAAGCTTCTTTTTGTACCACTTTTTTGCATAAAGCTTTTTCTCTTTTCCAACACCATTTAAACCTTTTTGAGGAAACTCTTTTGAGGAAAACCAACATATACCAGAGGTCCAAATACACCTTGATGCAAAGATAAAACAAGATCTGAACAAAAATCAAGGAAAAAATGCAAGCTAAACGCAGTAGCAGAAAAAGAAAACACTCATTGAACGATAAGAGTGAAAACTAGAGTGTTCTTGGCAATGAAAAACGGAGTTCATCTCCTCCAAAAAGAACATGATGTGATCCAACCATTTATTTCAGCAAACAAAGAAAAAGAAAACTGAAAACAAATAACAACTGACGCTCCAAGAAAAACGCATAGTGCATGAAGCAATAAAAATATAGTGTCTTGAAAGGTGATCTAATTTTTGCCGATGAATAAGGGGTGCCTCGGGGGCATCCCCAAACTTTGACGCTTGTACTTCTTGGATATTTATTGGGGTGTCATGGGCATCCCCAAGCTTGAGCTTTTATCCATTCTTCATCTCTTCTCATCATTCTCCAATCCCTACACTTGAAAACTTCCTTCATACAAAACTAAACACAATTCTATTAGCAACATTAGTTTAAGCATAACATAATAATGAATCAACCCTTTTCAGTTCAGATTTCAACACAAAACCACCACAAATATAGCATATACTACTGTAGCAACTTCCCCAAAAGTTTCATGATCAAAAGAACTCAAAAAGAAAGCGATCGAGAGGCAAACACAAATAGTGGCAGAAATCTATCAAAACAGAACAGCTGATAAAGATCGATTTTTTAGAGGGTTTTCTGTTGCTCAAATAAAAAAGTGTTCAACTAATGAAAGTTTGGATATAACCTGGGGCATATTCACAAGAAATCGCATATCCAAAAGATATACAGAGATTTTTTACGAATTTTTATGGTGCAGCACCGAAAACAGTTTCAGGACAGCAACATCCCCAAATCTTACCTCACTCAAATTAGAGGCTTCTCTTGGCACAACAATGAAATAATAATGATAAGGAGCGGTCATTATAGTAGTAATGACTTCCAAGACTCAAATAAAAGAAAAAGTACTGAAAATAAAATATTGGGTTATCTCCCAAGAGTGCTTTTCTTTAACGCCTTTGAGCTAGGCGCAGTAATTTGCAAAGATGCTCATGTGGGCGCCATATAAGAGCTTGAGGCAAAGGCGTCACATAGGAACTTAAAGCAATAGAGAGCATAAAAAAGCAAATATGAAAGACATTTAAATCTGAACCACTTCCTATGAAAAATAGTCTTGTAAAGAGACAAGTCATGAAAGCGCAAAGCAAAAAGCATAGGAATGCAAAACAAGTACAACTTCAAGAATTGAAACATAAAGATGGGAAACTCAATATTGTTGAGATCCATCAAACCATGTTTCCCTCTCTCATAATAACTTTCAATAGCATCATGAATAGAACTAACAATATAACTATCACATAAAGCATCCCTATCATGAGCCACATGCATAAAAGAATTAATACTCCCCATATGAATAATAGTAGTAGGAACAGATTCAATAGAATAATTATTCTCATCACCATAATCATCAAAAATAGGAGGCATATTATAATTATAACTAATTTTCTCCTCAAAAGTAGGTGAACTAAAAATATTATACTCATCATCATAACCATCATAAACTAGAGGTTTAGTATCATCACAAGCTAAAGAACAGCTATTTCGCAAAGCATATTCTTCAAACATATCATCATAAGAAGGAACATCATATATGGGAGATAAAATATTATCAGAACAAACTTTCTCCACTAAAGCTGGGGAACTAAAAATATCATGCTTAACAAAACCAGCTTCCCTATGCTTAGACTTTTCTATAGCATTAGTAATAACAGTGTTCGAAACATTCATACTAACAACACTATTAGCATGCAAATTAAGCTCCAAAGGTTTTTCAATTTTCTCTTCAAACACTTCATATCTAAACTCAGGAAAAAGACTAAAGAACTCTTTATTTTCCATTAAGCCTAACTAGTGAAAATAAAAACAAGAAACAAAAAGATGTAATTGCAGAATCTAAAGGAAATAACTCCGAGCACTCACTAGCAACTAAAAGACTTAGTAACCAAAGAATGTGAGTACCTTTTACCTTACCTCCCCGGCAACGGCGCCAGAAAAGAGCTTGATATCTACGCACGCGTCTGTTCTTGTAGACAGTGTTGGGCCTCCAAGTGCAGAGGTTTGTAGAACAGCAGCAAGTTTCCCTTAAGTGGATCACCCAAGGTTTATCGAACTCAGGGAGGAAGAGGTCAAAGCTATCCCTCTCAAGCAACCATGCAATTACGATACAGAAAGTCTCTTGTGTCCCCAACACACCCAATACACTTGTCAGATGTATAGGTGCACTAGTTTGGCGAAGAGATAGTGAAATATAAGTGGTATAGATGATTATAAGTAGTAAATACAATCTAGAATAAAAATGGCAGCAAGCAAACAAGTAACAAAACATCGAGTAAACGGTGTGCAAAGCTTGGAAACAAGGCCTAGGGATCATACTTTCACTAGTGGACACACTCCCAATAATGTAACATATTTGAACAAATAGATAACTTCTCTTCACCATGGTACTCTGAATTACTCTCCTATTGAATAACACTAATCATTGCGTAGGGCTACGAAACACTCCTCAAAGTTCATCAAGTACTTGACAAACACCACTCATAGAGATATCCAAAGCAAATCACAACTCAAGATAGATATTATTGCAACTTAGACCAAGTACTAACACGGTGCACACACTGTCAACATTACACCATGAAAGGAGGAATAGATCACTTCAATACTATCATAGTGATAATTATTCTCATAATCCATAAAAGATCACAATCATAGCCTAGACCAAATACCACCATGATGCACGCACTGTCACTGTTACACCATGGCAGGAGGAATAGATTACTTTAATAACACACTAGAGTACACATAATGAAGAAGAGTAACATCTACTTATTCAATATGATACAAAGCTCACGATCACATAAAGATCACATCATGGGAGAGAGAGGTGAACCACATAGCTACCGGTAGAGCCCTCAGCCCTGGGGAAGAACTACTCCCTCCTCATCATAGGAGACAGCAAGGTTGATGAAGATGGCGGTGAGGTCGACGGAGACGGCGGAGACGGCGATGGAGACCGATGGAGATGGCTCCGGGGGCACTTCCCCATCCCAGCAGGGTGCCAGAACAGAGACTTCTGTCCCCCGAAATTTGGCTTCGATGGCGGCGACGCTGCGGAACTGTTCTGGAAATTTCGCCGACTCCCCTAGGGTTTTCCGTCCCGAGGCTTTATATAGGCAAAGGGGCGTCGTCAGGGGACTGCCAGGGTCTCCTCACACCGGGTGGGCGCGGCCTGGGGCTGGGCCGCGCCCCCTACGTGTGAGGGCGGCCTCTTGTCCCCCTCCGGCTCTCTTTCGGTCTTCGGGAAGCTTCCGGGAAAAATAATACTTCTGGAACTTGTTTCGTCCAATTCTGAGAATATTTCCTGTGTAGCATTTCTGAAACACAAAAACAGCAGAAAACAGGGAACTGGCACTGTGGCATCTTGTCAATAGGTTAGTTCCGGAAATCGCATAAAAACGCCACGAAGTGTAACGAAACACAAGGCAAATGGTGTAAAAACAAGCATGGAGCATCAAAAATTATGGATACGTTGGAGACGTATCACGCCGCCGGCACGCCAGGACTCCATCGTCGTCGCTGCAGAGCCACCTCCAGCCGTCGGCGCGGCAGCCCGCCTCCAAAGCCACCGTGGGAGGGCCGAGAGGCATAAGTCCCGCCGCCCCCTTCACCAGCGTCGCCCGGCTTCGCCGGCGTCCTCGAGGGGCGACGAGAGGTGGGGAGGAACGGGGAGAGGGCCGGCGGTGGTAGATTTTAGGGTTTCGCCCCCACGTCGCCTGGAGGAGGCGACGCAGGAGCGGAGGGGGGGGGGGATAAAATGAAGTCAAGTTAATCTGATATTTTGGTTTTAGCCCGTGTAGAGTGTGTAGTCTACAAGCTATATGATTCCTAAAAACACCCGCCAGAGATTTTTCGGCCCCTCACCTTAGGTTCAGGTTTACATCATCGATCAGGAGATAACTCACGGTAGTGTACAATCTCAACTTGAAGCTAGTGTGCAATCAGGGTCGTCTCCAGAAATTCGAGGCCCCTGTGCGAAATGCATATGAGGCCCTCAATTTAAAAAATCCATATAACCAATATATTGTTGATGACCTGATTGCACTCTTGGTGGCGGATTGGGAACTAGCGTGATGGCTTCAGCCTTCAGGATTTGACACCAAACGCGAAACGTTGAAATGGGGTAGACCACTGGTAGGGTTGAGAGCTCGGAGCGAATGGAATTCATGGATCATTACATTTTTAGAGCTTTTCTTGGAAAACGGAAAAAAATGTAGATACATCATATATACTACTAGTATAGAACTTGCATTATATTACTCTCTCACGATCCAACTTTATAGTTGTACCCAAAACCTTAGTTACCACAACTCTAATTGCCAAGACCATATGGATCGCAGAAGGCGGAATAACCTAGACAAAATTACTCCTTCCTTGTTTTCACCAGAGTAAAGTAGAAAACGGCACAGTTCGTCCAAACCAACGGCAAGCAACGCAACATAAAACTGACAGACCACAAACATGATGAGGACGAGCCAAAAAAACTCACCGTGAGTCTGAGAGCTCGACCGCCTCCAAGGCTCGCCTGCCGCGACCATGTCCCCATCCTTGCAGTCTGTACATGGTACTCTCCGCCATGAAAGAACAATTGCGGCGGACTGAAAGGCCCCCGCTTGTCATGGTCCTAGCTTTCCGCCCTCGAGCTCCATCTATCGATAGATCAATTCCTGATTGAAATTACTGGTCGATCTCGATTCTGGGTATGGACTACCATCAAACTCGCGACCGGTCGAGATTAGGCATGCAGATTATTGACCTAATCAGTGCGTGGGTTGGAGATTTGGGGGCCTCAAAATCTTGGGGCCCCTGTGCTATCGCACATTCGCACAGCTCGCACGGGCTTGTCGACGGGCATGTGTGCAATCTCCTCTTTGGAGGATAGTGCAAACTCGTCTCAGCATGGCGCTAGTGTGGCCCATCCTCAGCATATCTTAGATGCACCTTATGTCAGAATTCATGATCTACCAGCTCGTCATGTGCTTCCTCCATAAAGTGGTGCACCTTTTGTTTCACCCAGAAGTCTTGAGGTGGCAACTCTCCATATGCTAGATACCTCCTAGAAGTGTTGGAACTTCTGTTTTCCAAGTCTTGTGGTGGAAGCTTAACCTATCATTTGCCTTGCTTTCATGATTATGTCCCATTTATTTTAGCATTAATTTTGTCATATTAGTGCCTCCTCGAGGTGCTACAATTTCTTTCTACCCTTCTATCATAAATTGTGATGCGCCAGGTCGCCAGCTCGTTCTGCTCTAGCTACTCCAAGGGTCACAATACATCACGCCCTTGACTTCTGATGCATGAATTGTCAGAACACACACTAGTAGGCAATAGCTCATAGGAGATAATTTATTAGTGGCGTCGCGACAAGTGACAACGCATAGGCTATTTTGGGAAAATACTGGTCGCAAACCAGATTTTGGCACGTCGCCAGTGAGTAAGTACCAATGTCGTACAGCTGGAGCCGCACGCCTCAACTAAGGTGGGACCATAGCCCTGCCTAAGACAAAAAAAAGTAGCGGCATAACCACTTGCGACGCACCGCCACTAATTTAAAAACCAGTGGTGTACCACCTGGTGACAAGGGTATAGATAATAGAGCCCGTTACTTGTGTACCCCTGAGGACCTGGATATGTTTTCAATTAATTCTGAGGATTTTCTAAACGATCCCCTTTCATTTGGTTTTAACATTGCAAAGCAGATTTGCATGTTTTTGCATATTTTTGACTTTCAAGGACCTTTCAGACGTCAAACGGACCCAATTTTTTGGCCACATCATTTTTTCGAGAAGTAGAAGAACTAGAGAAGAAAAAGTCAACAGGGAATGCGACAAGGTGCAATAGAGGGCCCACCATGTAGGCCAGGAAGATGACCACATGGTGGGGTCCATCTCGGGCCTCGTGTTTCCTTTCAACGCAACTTCATCTCCACGACTCAGCTTGACCTAAAACCGAGTATATAAAGGACCCCTCGGGCGATTTTGCAACGGAGCGGCGGATAAACAAGAAATACACCAAACAGATCTGTAGACTACGAGAGTAGGAGGAGAGACTTTGTCAAAGCCGCTCCTGGTTGCCCCTTCGACTATAGTCGACACCATCTCCTTCAACAACATGATGAAGAGGGAGTAGTTCACCCCCTGGACTATGGGATTGTGGAAGTAACTTGTATCAAACTCTCTCTCTCTCTCTCTCTCTCTCTCTCTTGTGCTTCATAGATTAGAGTCGCATGAGCTGCCTATCATGATTGTGACCATATTTGTCTTACCCCAATGGTGGATGTTATGTTTGTGTGATGATTTATGAGATTCAAAGGTGTTTATGTTCTTGATGTATGAGTAGATGTATATGTTACCCCATTCTTGTGTGCTTCTTTTGATCAAACTGGTATGCATAGGGAGTGTGTGCGGGATGTGTGCATTAGTTAGAGCAATCTTGTAGTTGGTTTAAGGAAGTGACAGAAATCTCTAAAGTGGTGTGTTTTTTACCTTTCTATGATTGCTTCACTAGGGAGAAAGGATTACCTTGCATAAGCATCTTGTGACATAAAGGATGCCTTGCTTGCAAGGATTTATATGTATTTTCAACATCATTTTATAGTTTTTTATGCAATACTCTGTTAAGTCTTAAATTTGACTTGAGGTGGACTCCCTTGTCGAAGGAGTATTAGGGAGTTGATTATATATATTCTTTGTTTGGACATGATGCTCATATTTATGCTTATCAATGACATCTTGTGTGTTTTCATGCTCTTAACTTGTCGTTTGTGCTTTATTACTACCATGTTTATGAGTGAGGGAGATCAAGTGAAACCATGATCCTCAGTCCAGCTTTTAGTTATAAGAAGTTCTCTAGTTACTTTATGTTGTTTTACTTTTAGTTCCTTAAACCTGAAAATCACCAAAATTCTTGTTACTAACTTTGTTTACTTTGGTTTTGTAAACTTGTGAGCTATTGATGCCTGAAAAATCACCACAGTTAGTTGCGGATGCAAAGTTGTTTGTTTAATGTTGCAGGTTGTTTGAAGAGCAAAGAAAAGAAACCAACCTCAGGCCTCCTCGAGAGTTCAATAATTACCACGAGTCACCCTTGTGGGAAAAACTTATCTCTCTGCATCACTCTGCGCTTGGAGTCCCAACGAGTGGCATTTTAAAGAATAGAGTTGCTGCCATGAAGAACATTTTCTGGTACCGTTGCCGAGGAAGCAGCAGGAGGTTCTTCACCTTTGTGAGCTTTTCTTTTGGTTTATACTTTGCAATAGTTTTTCTTTTTAGTTTTTTCTTTTTTTCTTTTTGAAAGAACCAAAAAAATTAGTTGTAGATGTTTTGCTTTGAGAAAGATGGGAGACATGAAAACAAAGATTTGTGATTATACCAATGTCCCAAATGCCCATTTCATTGCTAAACACATTACTTCTCCTGAGATCAGTGCTTAGTCCTTTGAAGTTAGTCCTGAATTGCTTAATCTTATATGCAAGGATCAGTTTGGTGGTAGTGTCGGTGAGGATGTGTCTATGCATATTCATGATTTTTGTGAGATATGTGATATGCAAAAGTTTAAAATATTGATAACTCCATTATGAAACTAAAATTGTTACCCCTTTTCATTAAGAGAAAAGGCTAAAGAATGGTTGTTGTCTTTACCTAATTCTAGCATAAACTCTTGGGACAATTTGAAAGAGGCTTTTATTAAGAGATATTACCCTCCAGTTAAAATTCTTTGGAATAGAAATAGTATTCTTGCTTTTAGGCAAAGTGATTGAAAACGTGTTGCTACTTCTTGGGAGAGGTTAAAAGTAATGCTTAGGGCTTATCTTTCACATGGTGGGGATGAGTGGACTCTTTTGCACCCTTTCTATAATGATTTGAATTTTATTTCAAGAAGTTTGTTTGATCATTTTGCTGCAGGAGGTGCTTTTATGACTAAGACTATGAGTAAGGCTAAGTCTATGTTGGAAAATATGTTACAAAATCATAGCCAATGGCACACTGCTAAGGCTCCCCACTCCTCTACCAAAAAAGTTAATTCTATGGAAGAAGTGGAGTTTTAAGTGCCAAGTTAGATGCTATAATGGACATGATGAGTAAGCAACCCAACTTAGATAATGTTCCTTTACAAGAGCTTGCTTCAAATAATGTTGAGGGAGTAGATGTCAACTATATCAAAAAAAATAGCAACAATGCTTATGGGAACAACTACAATAGTGGGTATCCTAGACCACCTTTTGGACAAAATACTTATGGTAGCCGGCCACCTTATGTGCCCAACAACACTTATGCAAGTGGAAACAATGTCTCAAATGATTTAGAGATCACCACTAGATCTTTCATAGCTACACAAAAAGAGTTGAACAAGGAGTTTATAGCTAAGTTTGAAAACATGGATGCTTTATGTGAGAAGGTTGATAATCTTGTTAAGAATTTTACTACTCTTAAAAACTTTGTGAAGCCCCAAAGGTCTCATGAAGATACTATGAAGTACTTAGAAGAAGTTTTAGAAAATTCATGGGAGACTGTTAGAATTTCTGGCTAGGCAAAAGGAAGAAGAGAGACTAGAAAAATAAAGACTTGAGAAACTAGAGAAGGAAAAGAAAGAAGAAGAGAGTAGGCAAGTAGAGGATATTAAGATGTTAGATGATATACCAAATGATCCTTTAGCCTCTCCTGAAAATTGTACTCTTGATGAAATTATATCTGGATTGCAAAATCATGCTTGTGATCCTTCTGTTGATTCTAACCAAGCAGGTTTTGGTTCTTTTATGGCTGATCATGTTATCAAAGAAAAGCTTTATAGGTATCATAAGGAGTCCATGGTCCCACCTAAGCTTGTGTATGTATGGGGACCAAGGATTTATGTCACTATAGGAAAAATCACATGGCCTGCAGTACTTGATCTTGGGTTTACTGTTTCTGTTATTACCAGATCTTTATGTGATCATTTTGATTTACCCCTATTAAAAAGTGTGATATTGACTTGAAACCTGCTGATTGCTCTATCACTAATGCTCATGGTAGAGTTAATAATGTTCTTCTTGAATTACACATGACTTTTGTGCCTGCTAACTTTATTATTATGGACATGGAAGGTAAGAGTCATAGTCCTATAATTCTTGGTAGACCTTTTTTGAGAGCTACATGTGCTATCATTGATGCTAAAGAAGGGAGCGTGAAGTTAAAATTCCCACATAAGAAGTTCATGGAGCACTTTCTAAGGAAGAAGGAAGGACCAAAGAATTGCCCTCATGGTATGCGCACTTCCTAAAAAATCAAGGTATGAAGCCTAGCAATATGGCTATAAAGAAAGCGCTTTACGGGAGACAACCCGATTGTTTTAGTTTTGTTTTTAGATTGCTGTATAATTTTATTTTATTTCTTCATTTAGTGTTGGTTTGAAAATAAAGTGCCAAGCTTTGCCTACTTGGGTGGGAAAGATGAAAAAAAAATTGCGAGTTACTATTTTCCGCACGCTGTTGTTTACGAGAAAAATCATAGAAAACTCGCTATATGTCGGAATTGAGTGATTTTTGTTGGGATGGATTCATATTTTAACCCTATGTAACAATGTGTAAGGATGTTATTTATTTAATTTTTTGAGTGGCATTATTATTTTTCAAAGTAGCAGCTATTTTTAAGGCAGATTTTGTCTTAGTTTTGTTGAGTGTTTCTTTTGAGTCTCAATTGGATTACTTTTGAGTCTTTTGAGTTATCTAAGATGTTGTGCACTTTTAAGACTCTCTGGAAATGAGGAACATAATTTTTTTTATTGCTTTTAGAGTAGCAAGGTTCATATATTTTTATGCTCTGATGATCTAACCCCGCAGAATAAGAGTGGGAAAAGTTTTTGTAGTGAAGTTTTTTCACAGGGGAATAAAGTCAAGTTAAACCAATGAGAATATAAGGATGATCAAGACCATAATCTTTGGGATTCCCCCGGCATCCCTCTACATCAATAAAAATCTCGGTTTGCAAATCTTCAAACTTTTGTTTTTTAAGCACTATAAGAGTTTCGTTAAGCTTGGAGCGTCCAGTCTTTTGTTTTTGTTTTTGGAGTATAATATCTACCTTTTGTAGACCAACTTCAGTTGTGAAGCTATTATAAGATCTTATATCTTTGAAAGAAAAGGGAGAAGGAGAAAAAGTAATAGTCAAGAAAAGATTCAGGGAAAGAAGTAGGTAATAGCTACACATATGAAGGTATGATTGCTATAACTGAGGAGTATAATGATCATTGATACATATGAGGTAATAGCAAAACTATTCATTCAGTTGTGGTTCTTATGTATTAATTTTTATAAGGGTCTTATAACTTTTCATGCAACATGAGCTATTTTGGTGAACAAGGTTGCATTCTCTAGCGGTCAACTTTCAAACTTGCAATTTTTGGAAATAAATAAAAGGTGAGATAATCTAAATTAAAAAAAGGTTGTGGGGTCACCACAAACTGGATAGCACATCCCCGGTTTGGGTAAGATGTTGAGTGTATGATCTTTTTGACATAGTGTTGTGATGGGAGTCAAACATATAAATCATGCTTACATGGTGGATGTTTTTCAACTCTTATTGTTGATCTTCATGTCATTTTGGTTTTGGACGCTAGACGGTGTGGACTGACGATTCCAAGTGGTAAATTATTTTATATGTATGAGATCTTCTGATACAAGCCTTAACCGCTAAACAGTAAGCCATGTTACGTGGTGGAAGTTTTTCGGCATCCTAAAATTTAAAAAGTTGAAAGCAACCAAAGTTGATTTTCATGTCATTCGGGTATGGACTGTCATCGACGGGAATGTGAGGTTGATGTCTCACAGGACCCGTTGGGAAACCCCAAGAGGAAGGTATGATGAGCACAACTATAAGTTTTCCTTCAGTATGAAACCAAAGTTTAATCGACCAGTCTGAGAAAGAAATCACTTCTGAAGGTTGCTGCTAGCTGATTTGTGGTTGGGCGCACTACCGGCGTTAGTCAACAATGTGGAACCTGCACACAACACAACCAAAATACTTTGCCCCAACTTACAGTGAGGTTGTCAATCTCACTGGTTTTGCTAAAAACAAAGGATTAAACGTATAGTGTGGAAATAGATGTTTGTTTGCAGTGAATGAAATAGTACTTGCAAAAAGTAAACTGTGTTTGTAGTAGATGGTATTATCAATGTAAAAGAATGGACTGGGGTCCACAGTTCACTAGAGGTGTCTCTCCATAAAGATCAATAACATGTTGGGTGAACAAATTACAGTTGGACAATTAACAAAATAGAGAATGTATAACAATGCATGTACAAGACATGAAGATCACTATGAGATTCATTTGGACATTACAATATGATACATAGACCGTAATCCAACTGCATCTATGACTAATAATCCACCTTCAGGATATCATCCGAAAAACCTTTGGGTATTAAGTTGCAAGCAACAGATTATCGCATTAAGCAAAGTGTGTAATGTAAACAATACAATTATCCTTGAACAAAATATTGTTGTTTTCTCCCTAGTAGCAACAGCACATCTACAACCTTAGAAGTTATTGTCACTCTCCCAGATTACTAGAGGCATGAACCCACTATCGAGCATAAATACTCCCTCTTGTAGTCACAAGCATCTACTTGGCCAAAGTATCTAGCAACGGAGAGCATGCAAGATCACAAAAAAATAGGCATGATAAATCAATAATCAACTTGACATAGTACTCAATATTCATCGGATCCCAACAAACACAACATGTAGAATTTTAATAAGATGATCTTGATCATGATAGGCAGCTCACAAGATCTAGACATGCATGCGCAAATAGGAGAAGACAACCATTTAGCTACTGCTATGGACCCATAGTCCAAAGGTGAACTACTCACACATCACTCTGAAGGTAGGCATGGCGATGAAGAAGGCCTTCGGTGATGATTTCCCTCTCTGGTAGGGTGCCGAGAAGAGCTTCTGGACCCTCCCAAACTAGGGTCAACGATAGCAGCAGCTTATAGTACTTTTTGTGGATGGAGGCTCGCGCCCTTAGGGTTTTCCCGATGAAGTGAATTTATAGGCGGAAGGGCGAGGTCGGTGGGCGCCCGAGGGGCCCACACCATGGGGTGGCGCGGCCAGGGGCTGGGCCACGCCACCACCTGGTGTGGCCGGCTCGATGCTTATTTCCGTCTCTCCTTTGGACTCCGTCTCCGTGTCAGATAAATAGGAACTTTGGCTTTTGTTTCATCCTATTCCGAGAATATTTCCTTCAGTAAAAACCTGGAATAGAAAAATAGTAGAAAACAGGAACTGGCACTGTGGCATCTTGTTAATAGGTTATTTCTAGAAAATGCATGAAAATACCACAAAGTGTAAACAAAACATAAAGCAATTGGTGTAAAACAAGCATGGAGCATCAAAAATTATAGATACGTTTGCAATGTATCAGCATCCCTAAGCTTAACTCCTGCTCGTCCTCGAGTAGGTAAGTGATAACAAAAATAATTTTTGAGGTGACTGATACGTCTCAAACGTATCTATTATTTTTGATGCTCTATGCTTGTTTTTACACCATTTGCCTTGTGTTTCGTTACACTTCGTGGCGTTTTTATGCGATTTCTGGAACTAACCTATTGACAAGATGCCACAGTGCCAGTTCCCTGTTTTCTGCTGTTTTTGTGTTTCAAAAAAGCTACAGAGGAAATATTCTCGGAATTGGACGAAACAAGTTCCTGAAGTCTTATTTTTCCCGGAAGCTTCCAGAGATCCGAAGAGGCGAAGGAGAGGGGCCACAAGCCAGCCTCACACTAGGCCGGCGCGGCCCAGGCCGCGCCGCCTAGGTGTGAGGAGGCCTGGGGCCACTCCTGACGACGCCCCTTTGCCTATATAAAGCCTCGGGACAGAAAACCCTAGGGGAGTCGGCGAAATTTCCAGAACAGTTCCGTAGCTCCGCCGCCGCCGTCGAAGACAAATTTCGGGGGACAGAAGTCTCTGTTCCGGCACCCTGTCGGGATGGGGAAGTGCCCCCAGAGCCATCTCCATCGGTCTCCATCGCCGTCTCCGCTGTCTCCATCGACCTCACCGCCATCTCCATCAACCTTGTTGTCTCCTATGATGAGGAGGGAGTAGTTCTCCCCCGGGGCTAAGGGCTCTACCGGTAGCTATGTGGTTCACCTCTCTCTCCCATGATGTGATCTTTATGTGACCGTGAGCTTTGTATTATGTTGAATAAGTAGATGTTACTCTTCTTCATTATGTGTACTCTAGTGTGTTATTAAAGTAATCTATTCCTCCTGCCATGGTGTAACGGTGACAGTGCGTGCATCATGGTGGTACTTGGTCTAGGCTACGATTGTGATCTTTTATGGATTATGAGAATAATTATCACTATGATAGTATTGAAGTGATCTATTCCTCCTTTCATGGTGTAATGTTGACAGTGTGTGCACCGTGTTAGTACTTGGTCTAAGTTGCAATAATATCTATCTTGAGTTGTGATTTGATTTGGATATCTCTATGAGTGGTGTTTGTCAAGTACTTGATGAACTTTGAGGAGTGCTTCGTAGCCCTACGCAATGATTAGTGTTATTCGATAGGAGAGTAATTCAGAGTACCATAGTGAAGAGAAGTTATTTATTTGTTCAATTATGTTATATTTGTTGGGAGTGTGTCCACTAATGAAAGTATGATCCCTAGGCCTTGTTTCCAAGCATTGCACACCGTTTACTCGCTGTTTTGCTACTTGTTTGCTTGCTGCCATTTTTATTCCAGATTGCATTTACTACTTATAATCATCTATACCACTTGTATTTCACTATCTCTTCGCCGAACTAGTGCACCTATACATCTGACAAGTGTATTGGGTGTGTTGGGGACACAAGAGACTTTTTGTATCGTAATTGCAGGGTTGCTTGAGAGGGATAGCTTTGACCTCTTCCTCCCTGAGTTCGATAAACCTTGGGTGATCCACTTAAGGGAAACTTGCTGCTGCTCTACAAACCTCTGCACTTGGAGGCCCAACACTGTCTACAAGAACAGACGCGTGCGTAGACATCAGTGACATGCAGCCAACACAATCTTGATCAAGTTATTGTAAAGCTTTGCAAGCTGATATCAAAGTACTCTAAACATGGGCATAAAAGATATAATTCTAATAATAGAACTTAGCAACCATGTTACAACATGAAAAGAAACACAAACAAAAGATCATGAATAATAATGCATTGAAAGTTATTTGTTTGTTTTGAGCATAGAGAAAACATAGCAAAGTGGTATTCAGCTTGTCCTTCATGGAATAGCAAAACATAAATGCATAGGACACCTTCAAAGTTCAAAGGGTGACTAGATACAAATTATTTGAGAACAAGCAATACCATCATCATGAATCAATCAATAATTTTTTTTGGGACTATGCACATTATACTCAGAATGAAAACTATGCTCTCTTAATTGGTGCATAAAGATAGAAGATGAAGACTCAACATAAAAGTAAAAGAAAGGCCCTTCGCAGAGGGAAGTAGAGATTTCAAGTTTTATAAAGCTTCCAAAAATTATGGTACTTATTAGCTTTGAGCTCTCATTGACCCTATCATTGGCATCTTGAGTGGTTAAGGTTAATGTGAGAATAGGTATGAGTTATATGCTTGATAAACCATAAGTTGAAAATCTCATGTCCCTTGAATACGAGTACTTAAACCGCATGCTACTCGACTTAGGTCCCAAGTAAGTTCTTGTCATTGTAAGCATACATGTATCATCGAGAATGCCAATGGGGTACCTCCTGCCCGATGATATGGAAGCTTTCCCATATCAAAATGATAAGACAAACAAACAATGAACACCTCGACATCTCTTTTATTCACCATTGGGTATAGCTTTTTATTTTGAGATGCATCGTCGAATATCCACTATGGTTATGCTGTAAATTTCCACCATGAATGATGCATGGTTTAGATTAGCGGCCCAGGCATTTCTCTAACACATATACAAACTCCATGAGATCACAAATTTCTAACTTATTTCACACCGCTAGGCATCCATAAACAAAAGAGCATGATATCAACTAAGTAGGAATAAGTGCAATGTTGAAAACGTGCCCCATAAAAACATGGTTGTGCTAACTCTTAACTTACAACTTGCAAGCATATAACTTCATAAGAGAATCACAATGGTCAAGTTTATTAAGTGCAAGAAAGCAAAATGTGCCATCAAGTTCGTGAGAGCTTTACTAACTAATTTTCAAATAACAAAAAATTTAATTTGGAAGATAGATAAAAGCATGATGAATATACTTGGAATAGCAAAAATGCTAATAGGTAGATATAGTGGACACATTGGCAACTTTTGTTTTTGGGAGTTGGATGCACAAGTAGATCTCATACTCAGTACAGGTGAAGGCTAGCAAAAAGATTGGGAGCGACCAACTAAGAGAGCAATAACGGCCATAATCATGCATATCAACAAAACATTATTAATCAAAGCATAAAGTGATATTAGAAGTCAAAAACTAAATGATCATAGAGGCTTGACGTGACTGGTTCATAGTCATAACATGGTGTAAGCATGCGCCAAGTCAACCCAAATAAAACATCAAAGGAGAATACCACAATATTATGCTTCTATATGATAAAAACAACACATGATTCTTTCAATGGCACATTAAAAACTCTCAGTCATTTGAGACAAGTCAAGCTACAACAATAAATACTAAGCATATAATCAAAATAATATCTAGCATGACATGTGATGGCATGTAGATTACACTCTGTTGGGAACCCCAAGAGGAAGGTATGATGAGCACAACAACAAGTTTTCCCTCAGTTGTGAAACCAAGGTTTATCGAACCAGTAGGAGAAAGCCAAACTTCAGAAGGTTGATGCTCGCTAGCTTTGCGACAGCTCCAGATAATTTATAAGGCGCCTCGTCCAGGGCTTTGCTTTGCACCAGCAGCAACATGGAACATGCACACAACACAACCAAGTACTTTGACCCAACTTACGATGAGGTTGTCAATCTCACCGGTTTGCTGTAAACAAAGGATTAAGCATATCGAGTGGTAAAAGGTAGTAGTATGCAAGAAAGTAAACAGTGCGAGTAAAAGTAAAACGGAAATAGTAATGTACAGGAAATTGGACCGAGGTCCACAGTTCACTAGTGGTGTCTCTCCATAAGATAAATAACAACATGCTGGGTAAACAAATTACAGTTGGGCAATTGATAGAATAAAGATAACGTACAAATGTCATGAGGATCACTATGAGATTCACTCTGGGCATTACGACAAAATACATAGACCGTAATCCAATTGCATCTATGACTAATAATCCACCCTCCGGATGTCGTCCGAGCAACCATTGGGTATTAAGTTGCAAGCAATAGATTATCGCCTTAAGCAAAGTGCGTAATGTAAACAATGCAAATGTCCTTGAACACAGAATATTGTTTTCTCCCTAGTGGCAACATCACATCTACAACCTTAGAGGTTTTTGTCACTCCCCCAGATTACTAGAGGCATAAACCCAACTATCGAGCATAAATACTCCCTCTTGGAGTCACTAGCATCTACTCGGTCAAGATATCTACTAGCAACGGAGAGCATGCAAGATCATAAACAACATAGAGATAACATAAAGATAATAATTCAGCACATCAACTTGGCATGGTACCAATACTCATCGGATCCCAACAAACACAACATGTAGAATTACATAAAGATGATCTTGATCATGTAGGGCAGCTCACAAGATCTAAACATGAAGCACATGGTAGAGAAGACGACCATCTAGCTACTGCTATGGACCCGTAGTCCAAGGTAGACTACTCACACATCACTCTGAAGGCGACCATGGTGGTGGAGAAGGCCTCCGACAGGGATTCCCCTCTCTGGCAGGGTGCTAGGAAGAGCTCCTGGATCCTCCCAATCTCGCGTCGATGACGGCGGCGGCTTGCAGTATGTTTCGAGGAAAATTGATTGGGGCTTAGGTTTTTCCTGTCTAGGGGAATATATAGGCGGAAGGGCGGCATTAGGAGGTGGGCCAGGCGGCCTCACCCCCTGGTGGCATGGGCCGGGGCTAGGCTGCGCCACCCTAGGGTGTGGTTGGTCTGTGGCCCCCCTCCGTCTCATCTTCGGTCTTCGTGAAGCTTTGGTAAAAATAGGAGGTTCGGCTTTTGTTTCGTCCAATTCATAGAATATTTCCTGTGTAGCTTTTTTGAAACACAAAAATAGCAGAAAATAGGGAACTGGCACTGTGGCGTCTCGTTAGTAGGTTATTTTCGGAAAATACATAAAAATGCCACGAAGTGTAACAAAACACAAAGCAAATGGTGTATAAACAAGCATGGAGCATCAAAAATTATAGATACGTTTGAGACGTATCAATCGTCCCCAAGCTTAACTCCTGCTCGTCCTCGAGTAGGTAAGTGATAACAAAAGAATAATTTTTGAGGTGACATGCACAATCACAATCTTGATCAACAAGGTAAAGCATTAAGTGTGGAGATCAAAGAACTTAAAACATGGACATAAGGGACATAATCTTGACAATAAAACTTAGCAACCATGTTTTAACATGAAAAGTAACACAAACGAAAGATCATGAATAATGAAACAATGAAAGTCAAGTGTGTGTTCAAATCATATGTAAAAAATATAGCAAAGTGGTTTTCAGCTTGTCCTTCATGGAATAGCAAAACATAAATGCATAGGACACCTTGAAGTTTAAGAGGGCGACTATATACAAATAATTTAAGAACAAGCAAAACCATAATCATGAATCAATCAATGATAAACTTTGGGACTATGCACATTAAACTCAGAATGGCAACTATGCTCTCTTAGATGATGCATAAAGGTAGAAGGTGGAGACTCAACATAAAAGTAAAAGAAAGACCCTTTGCAGAGGGAAGCAGGGATTGCAAGTTTTACAAACCTCTAAAAAATATGATACTTACTAGCTTTGAGCTCTCATTGACCCCATCATAGGCATCTTGAATGGTTAAGGTAAATGCGAGTACAATTATGAAGCATATGCTTAACAAATCATAAGTTGAAAACCTCGTGTCCCGTGAAGTATGAATACCCAAACCTCATGCTACTCGACTTAGGTCGCAAGCAAGCTCTTGTCATTGTAAGCATACACGTATCATCGAGAACCGCCAACGGGGTACCTCCTGCCCGATGACATGGAACAAGCCCATATCAAAATGATAAGACAAACAGACAATGAACACCTCATCATCCCTTTTATTTACCATTGGTATAGCTTTTTATTGTGAGATGCGTCGTCGAATGTCCACTATGGGCATGCTGTAAATTTCCACCATGAATGATGCATAGCTTAGATTAGCGGCCCAGGCATTTCTCTAACACATATACAAACTCCATGACCTCACAAGATCCCAACTTCTTTCACATCGCGAGTATCCATAAACAAAAGATCACAATATCAACTCAAATGAGAGAAAGTGCAATGTTGAAAGCTTGCCCCATGACAGCATGGCTGGGCTAATTTCCTACTTACAACTTGCAAGCATAACATCAACATAAGAGAGCCACAATGTCAAAATTATTAAAAGCGAGAAAAGTAAAGTGTGCCGTCAGGTTCGTGAGAGCTATACTGACTAATTTTCACATAACACCAAAAAGAGTTTAATTTGAAGGATAGATAAAAGTAAGTCAAATGTACTTGGAATAGCAAATTGCTAATAGATATGTATGATGGACACATTGGAAAACTTGGTTTTTGGGATTTGGATGCACGAGTAGAGCTCATACTCAGTACAAAATGAAGGCTAGCAAAAGACTGGAAGCGACCAACTAAGAGAGCAATAACGGCCATAATCATGCATAGCGACAAAACATCATTAACCAAAGCATAAAGTGGTATCACAAGTCAAAAACCAAATGATCATAGAGGCTTATGGTGACTTGTTAGAGTCAAACATGATGTAAGCATGCGCCAAGTCAACCCAAATAAAGCATCAAGGAGAAAACCATAATAATGCTTCCATATAATAAAAACAACGCATGATTTTTTCAGAGGCTCATTAAGCAATCTCAGTCATTTGAGACAAGTCATGCTATAGCAAAAACTACTAAGCATACTATCAAAATGACATCAAGCATGGCATGCAAAAGTCTAAGCCGCGATCTAAACAATCTCCTTTTTGTACCACTTTTTGCATGAAAACTTTTTTTCTTTTCCAACACCATTCAAACTTTTTTGAGACAACTCTTTTGATGAAAACCAAAATAGACCATTGGTCTAAATTCACCTTGATGCAAAGATAAAACAAGATCTGAACAAAAATCAAGGCAAAAAATGAAAGCTAAACGCAGTTCTAGAAAAAGAGAACACTCGTTGAACGATAAGAGTGAAAAATATAGTGTTCTTGGCAATGAAAAACAAGGTATGCCTTCTCCAAAAAAAAATTGTTGGGGTCCAACCATTTATTGCAGCAAACAAAACAAAAGAAAACTGAAAGCAAAAGTAAAGATGCTCCAAGAAAAACGCATAGAATATGAAGCAATAAAAACATAGTGTGTTGAAAGGTGACCTGATTTTTGTCGATGAAGAAGGGGTGCCTCGGGGGCATCCCCAAGCTTTGACGCTTGTACCTCTTGGATATTTCTTGGGGTGACATGGGCATCCCCAATCTTGAGCTTTTGTCCATACTTCATCTCATCTCATCACTCTCCATTCCCTACACTTGAAAACTTCCTTCATACAAAACTTCACACAATTCTATTAGCAATGTTAGCATAAACATGATAGTAAATCAACCCTTTTGGTTCAGTTTCAAACTTAAATATACCACATATAAAGCATATACTACTGTAGCAACTTCTTCAAAAGTTCCGTGATCAAAAGAACTCAAAAAGAAAGCGATCGAGAGGCAAACACAAATAGTGGCAGAAATCTGTCAAAATAGAACAGCTGAAAAAGATTAATTTTTTCGAGGATCTTCTGTTGCTCAAATCGAAAAGTGCAAAACTAATGAAAGTTTGTAGATAACCTGGGGCATATGCATAAGAAATTTTAGATCAAAAAGATATTCTTAGAATTTTCAGGAATTTTTACGGTGCAGCACCGAAATCTATTTCAGGACAACAACTTCCCCAAATCTTACCTCCCTCAAATTAGAGGTTCTTCTTGGCACAAAAACGAAATAAAAATGATATCTTATATATTTACTAATTGGAGGCACCATAGGAGGCCTCACGTTAACTCTCACCAAAAGTAAATTTAATCCGTTGATACTAGATGCAGTTCCATATAAACGGCTGAGATGATATTGCATCGGCCGGCCCTAAGAGTCCAAATAATTTACTCCTCTAACGAACCATATCCCGTGAGAATCCAAGTAGCCTACTCCTCTAACGGATAGCCCAAAAGATTTTTCTTTCGGAAAATGCGGGGCTCCCGATGTTCGTTGCATACATTGTTGCTAAGCCTTTAGGGGAAAAAATTGGTCGGACGTGTAAACAACCCAGAAGAATCTGCTTGGATTACTACTTCTAAATTCCTTGCAATTGTGATTGGGTTTGTATGCTGCTTCGAAAAAACCTTTTAGGAAAAATAACAGATCGTAGGTCCAAATCAATGTAGTCGGCTCGGATGCATCGGCTGGCCTATTTAATTTGTCCCATGAGTTGTCCTTTCAATAAGTCAGCGCATGCCTATGCCGCGAACTGGCTATATGCAACGGCTGCAACGCTTATTCTCACAAGCTCTACTTTCAAGTATTGTAAAATCACACTAATTTTGGATAAGAAAGTATTTAAAGTATTATCTTTGGTTTTGTTTATGAAACCACATAGAGAAAAGAACATGTTCTACTCCATGAAGCAGATAAAAGAATGCCGTAAGTTTGTTTCGGTCAAGTTATATGCCTATTAAGAAATCATTGAGTTTATAACAACTTGATAAAGTTGTAAAATTATATATATTTTTTAAAATTAAAATTTATATTTTATATTGTTCCTAAAATAGATGTTCCTTGCCAGTGTACGTATATATATAACACTGTTAAACAATTGAGTGTTCAAAGGCGTAATTTTAATATAGACAATCCGATATAGAATACATAAATGGAATATAGCTCATATGGTTTCATGTCTGAAAGAAAAAACCAATAGTAATTCCATATGTGTGTATTAATAATCCATATAACTAACTAATTTTGTTTGTTATTCATAATTTGTACATATTTTTGCATGTAAGAAATACTAAAAGTGCTAGCCCGTGCAGCTGCACGGGTTAATGACTAGTGGAGAGGTAATTACAGTAGTAATAACTTCCAAAACTCGAATAAAATAAAAAGTACTGAAAATAAAACATTGGATTATGTCCCAAGAGTGCTTTTCTTTAACACCTTTGAGCTAGGCGCAGAAAGTGCAAATCAAGTATTATCAAATGAGGCATTAAGATCAATTGCAGAAGTCTTCTCAATAAAAAATTGTATTGTATCCAAATGAGTTTTTGAAGATCCTTTGTGAACACTCTTTGGTTCACTACTTTCATCAAAAGGGTTTTCAGGACAAATCTAATCGAAATTCTTTCCCAAAGCTTCATGCAATCCTACAAGTTTGCAAGGTATTGGTACTTTGATATCTTCTTTGGTTGTACCAACAACATTACCAGGTGAGACAAGCATATTAAAACGCTCAAAAACTTTCCTAGCTTCTATAGCAACATCTCTAAATTCTCTATGCAATGTCTCCAAAATAAAATCTTTCTTTTCAGAGTCTTCGATATCATGAAGCTTAAGAAACATTTGTTGCATAAAAGGATTAAGGTTAACAAACCTGGCCTCCAACATATGAACTAAATAAGCAGCAGCAACTTCATAACTAGGAGAAAGCTCAGCTAAAGATACCTTTCCCAATTATAGAACCACTACCTATTGTAAGGTCCTCCAAAGCGTACTTAGGGAACAACATAATGAACTAAAAGTAAAAGTAACGGAATGCAAACTATCAAAGAAACTAATTTTTTTTGTATTTTTGATAAAACGGTGTGAGCAAAAATAAAATAAAGCAAAACAATAACAAAGTAAAAGATTGAGCGTGAGAGACTCCCCTTGCAGAAATCTTCTTTCTCCCCGGCAACGGCGTCAGAAAAAAAAATGCTTGATGGCGTGTATATTACACTCTGTTGGGAACCCCAAGAGGAAGGTATGATGAGCACAGCAGCAAGTCTTCCCTCAGTTGTGAAACCAAGGTTTATCGAACCATTAGGAGAAAGCCAAACTTCAGAAGGTTGATGCTCGCTAGCTTCACGACAGCTCCAGACAATTTATAAGGCGCCTCGTCCAGGGCTTTGCTTTGCACCAGCAGCAACGTGGAACCTGCACACAACACAACCAAGTACTTTGCCCCAACTTACGATGAGGTTGTCAATCTCACCGATTTGCTGTAAACAAAGGATTAAGCGTATCAAGTCGTAAAAGGTAATAGTATGCAAGAAAGTAAACAGTGCGAGTAAAAGTAAAACAGAAAAAGCAATGTAAAGGAAATTGGACCGGGGTCCATAGTTCACTAGTGGTGTCTCTCCATAAGATAAATAACAACATGCTGGGTAAACAAATTACAGTTGGGCAATTGATAGAATAAAGATAACGTACATATGTCATGAGGATCACTATGAGATTCACTCTGGGCATTACGACAAAATACATAGACCATAATCTAACTGCATCTATGACTAATAATCCACCTCCGGATGTCGTCCGAGCAACCATTCGGTATTAAGTTGCAAGCAACAGATTATCGCCTTAAGCAAATTGCGTAATGTAAACAATGCAAATGTCCTTGAACACAAGAATGTTGTTTTCTCCCTAGTGGTAATAGCACATCTACAACCTTAGAGGTTTCTATCACGCCCCTGGATTACTAGAGGCATGAACCCAACTATCGAGCATAAATACTCCCTCTTGGAGTCACTAGCATCTACTCAGCCAAGATATCTACTAGCAATGGAGAGCATGCAAGATCATAAACAACATAGAGATAACATAAAGATAATAATTCAGCACATCAACTTGGCACAATACCAATACTCATCGGATCCCAACAAACACAACATGTAGAATTACATAAAGATGATCTTGATCATGTAGGGCAGCTCACAAGATCTGAATATGAAGCACATGGTGGAGAAGACGACCATCTAGCTACTGCTATGGACCCATAGTCCAAGGTAGACTACTCACACATCACTCTGGAGGCGACCATGGTGGTGGAGAAGGCCTCCGGCAGGGATTCCCCTCTCCGATAGGGTGCCGGGAAGAGCTCCTGGATCCAATCGATCTCGCATCGACGATGGTGGTGGCTTGCAGTATGTTTTGAGGAAAATTGATCGGGACTAAGGTTTTTCCCGTCAAGGGGAATATATAGGCGGAAGGGTGTCATCAGGAGGTAGGCCAGGCGGCCTCACCCCCTGGTGGCGCGGGCCAGGGCTAGGCCGCGCCATCCTAGGGTGTGGCTGGCCTATGGCCCCCCTCCGTCTCATCTTCGGTCTTCGCAAAGCTTCGGTAAAAATAGGAGGTTCGGCTTTTGTTTCGTCCAATTCCAAGTGTAGCTTTTCTGAAACACAAAAACAGCAAAAAACAGGGAACTGGCACTGTGGCGTCTCGTTAGTAGGTTAGTTCCGGAAAATGCATAAAATGCCACGAAGTGTAAGAAAACACAAAGCAAATGGTTTATAAACAAGCATGGAGCATCAAAAATTATAGATACGTTTGAGACGTATCAACATGCTAAAGTCTAAGCCACAGTCTAAACAAGCTTCCTTTTGCACCACTATAAGCATGAAACATTTTACTCTTTTCCAACACCAATCAACTTATTTAAAATAACTCTCAAAGATAAAAATCAATAAAGACCAGAGGGCTAAATACACATAACTAAAAAGAACTAACAAGTTCTGAATAAAAATAAAGGCAAAAAACAAAGGCTAAACGCAGTACTAGCAAAAGAGAACACTCGCAGAACAATAAGAGTGAAAACTAGAGTGTTCTAGGCAATGAAAACGGAGTGTGTCTTCTCCAAAAGAAGTTTGCTGGGATCCAACCATTTATTACAGCAAACAAAGCAAAACAAAACTAAAAACAAAAATAAAGATGCTCTAAGAATAACACATAGCATATGAAGCAATAAAAATATAGTATCTTGAAAGATGACCTAGTATTTTTGTTGATGAAGAAGGTGGTGCCTTGGGCATCCCCAAGCTTTAATGCTTGTACTTCTTGGATATTTCTTGGGGTGACATGGGCATCCTCAAGCTTGAGCTTTTGTCCATTCTTCATCTCATCACATCATTCTCCTTTCCCTACACTTGAAAACTTCCTTCATACAAAACTTCACACAATTCTCATTAGCAACATTAGCGTATGCAAGATAGTAGATCCACTTTTGGTTTAGTTTCAACTCAAGTACAACATTCATTAAAACATTAGCTAATATAGCAACTTCTCTTAAAAGCTCTTCCGATCAAGAACTCAAAAAGAAAGAGATCAAGAGGCAAATGCAAATAGTGGCAGAAATCTGTCAAAACAGAACAACAGGTAAAGATCAATTATTTCGAAAATCTTTTGTTGCTCAGATCGAAAAGTGCAAAACTAATGAAAGTTAGATAATAACCTAGGGCATGCGCACAAAAACTTGCAGATCAATACGACATTCTGGGATTTGTCACAGCGCAGCGCAGAAATCTGTTTCGGGACAACAACTTCCCCAAATCTTACCTTCTTCCTATTAGAGGCTATTCTTGGCACAAAAATGAAATAAAAAGGATAAGGAGAGGTTTATACCGATACGTCTCAAACGTATCTATAATTTTTGATGCTCCATGCTTATTTTTACACCATTTGCTTAGTGTTTCGTTACACTTCGTGGCGTTTTTATGCATTTTCCGGAACTAACCTATTAACAAGATGCCACAGTGCCAGTTCCCTGTTTTATGCTATTTTGTTTTTCAGAAAAGTTACACAGGAAATATTATCAGAATTGGATGAAACAAAAGCCGAACGTCCAGATATTAAACGAAGCTTCCAGAACACCGAAGAGGAGACGGAACCGAGCCAGAGGGTGGTCTCACCACCAGGGGGCACGGCCCAGGGCCTGGCCGCGCCGCCCTATGGTGAGCCCCACCTGATCCACCTCTGACGCTGCCCCTTTGCCTATAAAGACCCCCCAATGGGAAAAACCTAAAGACCCGATCAATTTTCCAAAAACACATCGCGATCCACCACCGTCATCGACCCGAGATCGAGAGGGTCCAGAAGCTCTTCCCGGCATCCTTCTGGAGAGGGAAATCACCACCGGAGGTCTTCTTCATCGCCATGCTTGCCTTCGGCGTGATAAGTGAGTAGTCTACCTTAGACTATGGGTCCATAGCAGTAGCTAGATGGTTGTCTTCTCCACCATGTGCTTCATGTCTAGATCTCGTGGGCTGCCTTACATGATCGAGATCACCGTTATGTAATTTTACATGTTGTGTTTGTTGGGATCCAATGAATATTGGTGTTATGTTGAGTTGATGTGATGAATCATATATCTTATGTTATCTCTATGTTGTTTATGATCTTGCATGCTCTCCGTTGTTAGTAGCTATCTTGGCCAAGTAGATACTAGTGACTCCAAGAGGGGGTATTTATGCTCGATAGTTGGGTTCATGCCTCTATTTAATCTGGGGGAGTGACAGAAACCTCTAAAGTTGTAGATGTGCTGTTGCCACTAGGAAGAAAACAATATTCTTATGTCTAAGGGCATATGCTTTGTTTACATTACACACTTTGCTTAATGCAGTTATTTGTTGTTCGCAACTTAATACTCATGGGGTGTTCGGACGATATCCCCGTGGGTGGATTATTAGTCATAGATGTAGTTGGATGGCGGTCTATGTATTTTGTTGTAATGCCTAGACTAAATCTCATAGTGATCCTCACGACATATGCATGTTATCTTTATTCTATCAATTGCCCAACTATAATTTGTTTACCCAGTATGTTGTTATTTATTTTATGGAGAGACACCACTAGTGAACTGTGGACCCCGGTCCAATTTCCTTTATATTGCTATCACCTGTTTACTTTACTCGCATTGTTTACTTTCTCGCATACTACTATTGCTTTCCACTCGATACGCTTATTCCTTTGTTTACATCAAACCGGTGAGATTGACAACCTCATCGTAAGTTGGGAGCAAAGTATTTGGTTGTGTTGTGTGCAGGTTCCACGTTGCTGCTGGTGCAAAGCAAAGCCCTGGACGAGGTGCCTTATAAATTGTCCGGAGCTTTCGTGAAGCTAGCAAGCATCACCTTCTTAAGTTTGGCTTTCTCCTACTGGACGATAAAACCTTGGTTTCTTACTGAGGGAAAACTGCTGCTGTACTCATCATACCTTCTGCTTGGGGTTCCTAACTAGTCGGTGATCTATATATCCACCGGCGCCATCAGTTACAGAGGTAAGAACTTCCAAGACTCAACAAAAGAAAAAATACTGAAATAAAACATGGGTTATCTCCCAAGAGTGCTTTTCTTTAACGCCTTTCAGCTAGGCACATAAATTTGAGAAGATGCTCACATAAGAAATATGAATTGAAGCAAAAGAGAGCATCAAGGAGTAAATATGAAACACATTTAAGTCTAACCCACTTCCTATGCATAGGAATCTTGTAAGAAAATAAATCAAAGAAGCACATAGTAACAAGCATGGGTAGATAAAATAAGAGCATCTTCAGAACTTTCAATATAAAGAGAGCTATTTTAGTAACATGAAAATTCCAACAACCATATTTTCCTCTCTCATAATATTTTTCAGTAGCATCATGAACAAACTCAACAATTTAAATATCACACAAAGCATGTTTTTCATGATCTGCAAGCACACAATCCATATCAAGCTCCAAAATAGTGGGATCAAAATTAAAAATAATGACCTCTTATTTCTCACTTTTAGTAATAGCAAAACAAGATGATTGGTCACTCTTAAAAGGTATGTGATACGTCCATTTTGCATCACTATTTTGTATCATAATTTACTGTTATTCATTGATATATTTCACATTTAGAGATGATACTTATGTTATTTCCTCTGTTTTTACATGTTTGATGATCATTGGAGGATTTGCTGCCGGAGTCAGGATTCTGCTGGAAAAAGGACCGTCAAGACACCATATTTCAGAAGATCAGGAAATTCCAGAAAAATACCAGAAAATTATATTTTACCAGAAGACTGAAGAAGCCAGAAGGAGGAGGCAAGAGGGGCCACAGGGCAGCCTTGATGTCTGGCGTGTAGTTGATGATGATGATTATTGCCAGGCAGTTGGGGAATCCCCAAGCGGAAGATATGATGAGCACAGCAGCAAGTCTTTTCCCTCAGTTAGAAACCAAGGTTTATCATTCAGGAGAAGAGCAGACAAACGACTGAAGGTGATGCAGACTGGCTTAATAACACTCCAACAAGGGCGCCGTTAACGATTCTTGTTGACTCGTCTTCAACCAGTAGCAATGTGGAACCTGCACACAACACAACCAAGTACTTTGTTCCCAACTTGCGATGAGGTTGTCAATCTCACCGGTTTACTTGAAACAAAGAGTATGAGTGTATCGAGTGGAAAACAGTAGAAGTATGTGAGCAAAGTAAACAGTGTGAGTAAAGTAAACAGGTGATAGCAATATGATGGAAATAGGACCGGGGTCTACAGTTCACTAGTGGTGTCTCTCCATAAGATAAATAACACATGCTGGGTAAACAAATTATAGTTGGGCAATTGATAGAATAAAGATAACGTGATATGTCAAGAAGATCACTATGCGATTTACTCTGGGCATTACAACAAAATACATAGACCGCCATCTAACTGCATCTATGACTAATAATCTACTCCCGGGGATATCATCCGAACACCCCATGAGTATTAAGTTGCGAACAACAGATAATTGCATTAAGCAAAGTGTGTAATGTAAACAAAGCATATGCCCTCGAGCATATGAATGTTGTTTTCTCCCTAGTAGCAACAGCACATCTACAACCTTAGAGGTTTCTATCACTCCCCCAGATTAAATAGAGGCATGAACCCACTATCGAGCATAAATACCCCCTCTTGGAGTCACTAGCAACTACTCGGCCAAGATAGCTACTAACAACGGAGAGCATGCAAGATCATAAACAATATAGAGATAACATAAGATATATTTAAGTATAGCAACTCAATCATAACACCAATATTCATCGGATCCCAACAAACCAAACATGTAGAATTACATAACCGTGATCTCAATCATGTAGGGCAGCTCATGAGATCTAAACATGAAGCACATGGTGGAGAGGACAACCATCTAGCAACTGCTATGGACCCATAGTCCAAGGTAGACTACTCACTCATCGCTCCGGAGGCAAGCATGGCGATGAAGAAGACCTCCGGTGGTGATTCCCCTCTCCGGCAGGGTGCCGAGAAGAGCTTCTGGACCCTCCCGATCTCGGGTCGACGACGGCGGCACATCGCGATGTGTTTCTAGAAAATTGATCAGGTACTTAGGTTTTTCCTGTCAGGGGGTCTTTATAGGCGAAGGGGCATCGTCAGAAGTAGACCGAGGCGACCTCACACATAGGGTTGCGGCTAGGGGCTGGGTCGCGCCACGCTGGTGTGTGGGGCCCTCGTGGCCCCACTCCGTCTCCTTTTCGGATCTCTGGAAGCTTCCGGGAAAAATAAGACTTCAGGAACTTGTTTCGTCCAATTTCGAGAATATTTCCTGTGTAGCTTTTCTGAAACACAAAAACAGCAGAAAAACAGGGAACTGGCACTGTGGCGACTTGTTAATAGGTTAGTTCTAGAAAATGCATAAAAGTGCCACAAAGTGTAACGAAACATTAGGCAAATGGTGTAAAAATAAGCATGGAGCATAAAAAATTATGGATACGTTGGAGACGTATCAGCATCCACAAGCTTAACTCCTGCTCGTCCTAGAGTAGGTAAGTGATAACAAAAGAAATAATTTTTGAGGTGACATGCACCTACACAATCTTGATCACATATGTAAGAGTTGTGAGCTGGGATCATAAGAACTTAAAACATGGGCATGAAAGATATAATCTTGACAATAAAAACTTAGCAACCATGTTATAAACATGAAAATGAACACAAACAAAAGATCATGAAAATGAAACAATAAAAGTCAAACGTGTGTTCAAATTATAAGGAAAAACATACAAATGGTTTTCAGCTTGTCCTTCATGGAGAGCAAAACATAAATGCATAGGACACCTTCAAGTTTAAGAGGGCAACTAGATACAAATAATTTGAGAACAAGTGAAACCAACAATATGAATCAATCAATGAAAACTTTGGGACAATGCACATTGTACTAAGAATGACAACTAAGCTCTCTTAATGGTGCATAAAGATAGAAGGTGGTGGCTCAACATAAAAGTAAAAGAAAGGCCCTTCACGGAGGGAAGCAGTGATTGCAAGTTTTATAACCTTCAAAAATTATGGTACTTACCAGCTTTGAGCTCTCATTGCCCCCATCATAAGCATCTTGAATGGTTAGAGTTAATGCGAGAACAATTATGGGGCATATGCTTGACAAATCATAAGTTGAAAACCTCGTGTCCCGTGAGTATGAGTACCCAAACCTCATGCTACTCTACTTAGAGTCCCAAGCAAGGCTCTTGTCATTGTAAGTATATGCGTATCATCGAGAACCGTCAACGGGGTACCTCTGTGCCCGATGACATGGAACAAGCCCACATTAAAATGACAGGACAAGCAGACAATGAACACCTCGACATCTCTTTTATTTACCAAATGTTTAGCTTTTTATTTTGAGATGCATCGTCGAATGTCCACTATGGGTATGCTGCAAATTTCCACCATGAATTATGCATGGCTTAGATTGGCGGCCCAGGCGTTTCCCTAACACATATACAAACTCCATGATCCCCGCAAGATTCCCAATTCATTTCACACCGCGGGCATCCATAAACAAAAGATCACGATATCAACTCAAATAAGAAGTGCAATGTCGAAAGCTTGCCCCATGACAGCATGGTTGGGCTAGTATCCAACTTACAACTTGCAAGCATAACAATTCAACATAAGAGACCACAATGTCAAATTTTTAAGAACAAGAAAAAGTAAAGTGTGCCTTCCGGTTCGTGAGAGCTTTACTGACCAATTTTCGCATAACACTGGTAAGAGTTTAATTTGAAGAGAAAATAAAAGCAAGTCAAATTTACTTGGAATAGCAAATTGCTAGTAGGTATGTATGGTGGACACTTTGGCAAACTTGGTTTTTAGGAGTTGGATGCCCGAGTAGAGCTCATACTAAGTACAAGGCGAGGGCTAGCAAAAGACTGGGAGCGACCAACTAAGAGAGCAATAATGGCCATAATCATGCAAAGTGACAAAGCGACATTAAAAGAAGCATAAGATGGCATCAAAAGTCAAAAACTAAATGATCATAGAGGCTATTGGCGACTTTGTAAGAGTCTAACGTGTGTGAGCATGCGCCAAGTCGAATCAAATAAAGCATCAAGGAGAAAACCAAAATCATGCTTCCAAATAATTAAAACAACGCATGATTTTTTCAAAGGCTCATTAAGCAATCTCAGTTATTTGAGACAAGTCATGCTACAGCAAAACCACTAAGCATACTATCAAAAAGACATCAAGCATGACATGAAAAAGCCTAAGCCGCAGTCTACACAAGCTCCTTCTTGTACCACATTTTTGCATAAAGCTTTTTATCTTTTCCAACACCATTCAACTTTTTAATCCAACCCTTTTGAGGAAAACCATCATGGTCCAGAGGCAAAAATACACCTCAATAAATAAATATAAGAAGATCTGAATGCAAATCAAGGCAAAAACGAAAACCAAAAGCAGTAGCAGAAAAAGAAGAACACTCGGTTTTTGATAAGAGTGAAAACTAGAGCGTTCTTGGCAAATGAAAAGCAAGGCAACTTCTCCAAAAGAAATTTGTTGTGGTCCAACCATTTATTGCAGGAAACAAACTAAACTAATAGAGAAAACTAAAACAACTGACGCTCCAAGAAAAACACATAGTGCATGAAGCAATAAAAATATAGTATCTTGAAAGGTGACCTGATTTTTGCCGATGAAGAAGGGGTATGAAGAAGGGGTGCCTCGGGGGCATCCCCAAGCTTTGACGCTTGTACTTCTTGGATATTTCTTGGGGTGATGCATGGGCATCCCCAAGCTTGAGCTTTTGTCCATTCTTCAACTCATCTCATCATTCTCCAATCCCTACACTTGAAAACTTCCTTCATACAAAACTAAACACAAATATATTAGCAACATTAGTGTAAGCATATCATATAATCAACCTCTTTTTGCTTCAGGTTTCAACCCAAAACCACCACATATAAATTATATACTACTGTAGCAACTTCCCCAAAAGTTCCGTGATCAAAAGAACTCGAAAACAAAGCGATAAAGCGGCAAACACAAATGTTGGCAGAAATCTGTCAAAATAGAACAGCTGACAAAGGTCGAATTTTTGAGGGATTTTATGTTGCTCAAATCAAAAAGTGTTAAGCTAATGAAAGTTTGGATATAACCTGGGGCATATGCACAAGAAATCGCACGTCCAAAAGATATACAGAGAATTTTTTCGAATTTGTACGGTGCAGCACTGAAAACAGTTTTAGGATAGCAACATCCCCAAATCTTTACCTTAGTCAAATTAGAGGCTTCTCTTAGCACAACAATGAAATAAAAATGATAAGGAGAGGTCATTACAGTAGTAATGACTTCCAAGACTCAAATAAAATAAAAAGTACTAAATGTAAAAACATTGGGTTATCTCCCAAGAGTGCTTTTCTTTAACGCCTTTGAGCTAGGAGCAGAAAATTGCGAATCAAGTATTTTTAGAAGAAGCATTAAGATCAACTGCAGAGATTTTATCAATAAGGCATTGTATTTCATCCACATAAGTTTTTGAAGACCCCTTGTGATCACGCTTTGGTTCACTCAAATCACTAAAAAGATTTTTGGGACAGATCCAGTCAAAATTATTTTCGAAAGCCTCATACAATCCCAAGAGCTTGCTAGGTATAGGTATTTCGGTTCCATCATTGTTTGTACTAATAACCTTTATAGGTGAACCGAGTTTATTAAAATGCTTAAGAACTTTCCTAGCTTCAATAGCACCATCTGTAAATTCTTAGCGCAAAGTTTCTAAGATAAAGGCTTTCTTTTCAGGATCCTCAATTTCATGAAGCTTAAGGAACATGTGTTGCATAAAAGGATTAAGGCTAGCAAACCTAGCTTCCAATATGTGAATTAAATAAGCAGAAGCAACTTCAATACTAGGAGCAAGCTCAACCAAAGACTTTTCCTCAACTTCTTTATGCATACTACTGTGATTAAAGAACTCCTCAATGTTATCTTTCCCAATAATTGAACCACTACCTACTAAGAGGTCCTCCAAAACATACTTAGGGAACAACATGATGAACTAAAAGCAAGTCGATAAAAGCAACTATAAAGTAAACTAATTTTTTTGGGTTTTTTGATATAAAACAATGCAGGTAAAAATAAATAAAGTACAGCAAAACAATAAAACAAAGTAAAGGATGTGCGTGCGAAAAACTCCCCTTGCAGAGGTCTTCCACTTCTTCCCCGGCAACGGCGCCAGAAAAGGGCTTGATGTCTGGCGTGTAGGGGAAACCCCAAGCGGAAGGTATGATGAGCACAACAGCAAGTCTTTTCCCTCAGTTAGAAACCAAGGTTTATCGTTCAGGAGAAGAGCAGACAAACGACTGAAGGTGATGCGGACTGGCTTAATAACACTCCAACAAGGGTGCCGTTAACGATTCTTGTTGACTCGTCTTCAACCAGTAGCAACGTGGAACCTGCACACAACACAACCAAGTACTTTGTTCCCAACTTGCGATGAGGTTGTCAATCTCACCGGTTTGCTTAAAACAAAGAGTATGAGCGTATCGAGTGGAAAACAGTAGAAGTATGCGAGTAAAGTAAACAGTGCGAGCAAAGTAAACAGGTGATAGCAATATGATGGAAATAGGACCGGGGTCCACAGTTCACTAGTGGTGTCTCTCCATAAGATAAATAACACATGTTGGGTAAAAAAATTACAGTTGGGCAATTGATAGAATAAAGATAACGTGATATGTCAAGAAGATCACTATGCGATTTACTCTGGGCATTACAACAAAATACATAGACCACCATCCAACTGCATCTATGACTAATAATCCACTCCCGGGGATATCATCTGAACACCCCATGAGTATTAAGTTGCGAACAACAGATAATTGCATTAAGCAAAGTGTGTAATGTAAACAAAGCATATGCCCTCGAGCATATGAATGTTGTTTTCTCCCTAGTAGCAACAACACATCTACAACCTTAGAGGTTTCTGTCACTCCCCGGATTAAATAGAGGCATGAACCCACTATCGAGCATAAATACCCCCTCTTGGAGTCACTAGCAACTACTCGGCCAAGATAGCTACTAACAATGGAGAGCATGCAAGATCGTAAACAACATAGAGATAACATAAGATATATTTTAGTATAGCAACTCAATCATAACACCAATATTCATCTGATCCCAACAAACCAAACATGTAGAATTACATAACGGTGATCTCAATCATGTAGGGCAGCTCATGAGATCTAAACATGAAGCACATGGTGGAGAGGACAACCATCTAGCTACTACTATGGACCCATAGTCCAAGGTAGACTACTCACTCATCGCTCCGGAGGCAAGCATGGCGATGAAGAAGACCTCCGGTGGTGATTCCCCTCTCCGGCAGGGTGCCGGGAAGAGCTTCTGGACCCTCCCGATCTCGCGTCGATGACGGCGGCGGATCATGATGTGTTTCTGGAAAATTGATCGGGTACTTAGGTTTTTCCCATCGGGGGGTCTTTATAGGCAAAGAGGCATCGTCAGAAGTGGACCGAGGCAACCTCACACATAGGGGGAGCGGCCAGGGGCTGGGCCATGCCGCCCTGGTGTGTGGGGCCCTCGTGGCTCCACTCTGTCTCCTCTTCGGATCTCTGGAAGCTTCTAGGAAAAATAAGACTACAGGAACTTGTTTCGTCCAATTCCGAGAATATTTCCTGTGTTTTTCTGAAACACAAAAATAGCAGAAAATAGGGAACTGTCACTGTGGCGACTTGTTAATAGGTTAGTTCCAAAAAATGCATAAAATTGCCACGAAGTGTAATGAAACATTAGGCAAATGGTGTAAAAACAAGCATGGAGCATCAAAAATTATGGATACGTTGGAGACGTATCAAGCCTCACCACCAGGGGGCGCGGCCCAGCCCCTGGCCGCGCCGCCCTATGGTGAGGCCACCCTGGCCCACTTCTGCCATCGCCCCTTCGTGTATTTCATTGTCCCTGAAAACCTAAGTGAAGGGGGGCTCAGAGATAGATATCGCCGCCTCTGCGGGGCGGAAAACACTAGAGAGAGAAAAGCTCTCCGGCAGGCAGAAATCTGTCGGGGAAATTCCTTCCCGGAGAGGGGAGATCGTCGCCATCGTCATCACCATTGCACCGGACTTCATCGGGATCTTCATCATCATCATCTCCATCACTAGCACCTTCATCTCCACCATCACCACGCCATCCCTCTGTAACATCTTGAGTTGAATCTTGTCAAATTCTTAGGGGAAACTTTTCCGGTGTTGATTACTCTTGTGGTTGATGCTATTGAGTGGAACCATTGAATTAAGGTTTATGTTTAGATTGTTATTTACCATTATTTCACCTCTGATCCTTATCCATATGATGTCTTGTGAGTAGTTCGTTTAGTTCTTGAGGACATGGGAGAAGTCAAGTCATTAGTAGTGGAATTATGTTGAGTAATATTTAATGGTTTGATATTTATTTGTTGTGGTTCTATTTCACTAGTGGTGTCATGTGAACATCGACTACATGATACTTCACCATTTATGGGCCTAGTGAGATGCATTGTGTATTTGGCTACCAATTGTGGGGTTGCTGGAGTGACAGAAACCTAAACCTCCGTTGGGAAACCATTACACCAGGGAGCGTAGGATCTTAGAGTTTAAGGCTGTGGTTAGATTTATCTTAATTACTTTCTTGTATTTGCAGGTGCTTGCAAGGGGTATAATCACAAGTGTGTATTTATCCTAGTAAGGGTAGTGCACTAGCACAGGTTCACTTCCATAACACTTATCAAACCAATAAAGATTATTTAGCGGTATGAAGCGAAAGCACTTGACAGAAACTCCCGTGTGTCCTCAAGAACATTTGGTCATCATAAGTTACACAACCGGCTTGTCCTTTGCTCTAGAAAGGATTGGGCCATTTGCTGCAATTGTTATTACTGTCTTTCATTTACTCGCATATTATTTATTCGCATTACCAAATACCCCTGAAAACTCGGTTGCTAGTATTTACAGTGAATCCTTGATCAAAACCACTTGTTAACACCTTCTGCTCCTCGTTGGGTTCGACACTCTTATTTATCAAAAGTACTATGATACACCCCCTATACTTGTGGGTCATCAAGACTATTTTCTGGCGCCGTTGCCAGGGAGTGAAGCGCTATTGAAGAGTGGAATTGGTAAAGGTAACCGTCGCTGTGAGTACTGTTTTTATTTTTGTCTTTTATTTTTATTTTTATTTTATTTTGCTATGGAGAGTTCTCCATTTGGTTTCCTATTTGGGAACACTACTACCACTGCTGCACGTGTAGATGAGCCATCACCACCACCACTTGCTCAATTAGATCCTTTTAAAATACCTATGAAAATTGTTGAATGTGTTATGGATAACTGCTATTCAGGAGATGGAACTGTCCATCCGGGTGATCACTTACTTTTTATACATGAATTATGCGAGTTGTTCAAGTGTGCAGGTATTTCATCGAGCCAGGTCAAGAGGAAGCTATTCTCTTTATCACTGAAAGGCAGAGCTGAGGAGTGGTATCGGCTGCTTAAAGATGGTCCATCTATTGCATGGGAGGAAATTGTACCCCTCTTTTATTGCAAGTTTTATCCTCCAAGTGAAATTCATAAAGATCGTAATCGCATATATAACTTTTGGCCTCATGATGGAGAGAGTATTGCCCAAGCGTGGGGGGGGGATTGAAGTTACTAATGCTCAAATGTCCCATTCATGAGCTCCCCAGTAATATTGTTATTGATAATTTTTATGCGAGGCTTGCTCTTCATGACAAGGATTATTTGGATGCTTCCTGTTTTGGATCATTTACTCATATGAAAGAAGATGCTAAGCGGAATCTCCTTGACCGTATCCAAGAAAATGCTGAAGGATGGGAAAACGACAAAGGTAGGAGGTCAGGTATAAATTATGATTATGAATGCATTAAAACTTTTATGGGAACCGATGACTTTCATAATGTTAGCACTGCTTATGGTCTTGATTCTCAAATACTTGCTAACTGTTTTAAGGCTTTTGCCTCTTATCTTGATGTTCCAAAGAAAGATTGGAACAAATATCATGCGCCTTATAAAGACTCTATTAGTCATATTCCTGCTGCATCTACTGAAGTTTGTACTGTTGATAGCATTTTGCCTGAACCTTATTTTGAGAAGACACCTTTCCCTGCTAAGGTAAAAGAGCATTCAACTTTGGTAAGTGTGTCTAATAAAAGTACTAAGAAGGCTGTAGAACCTGATGAGCAAATTACTATTAAGTCTCCTGTGGCTATATTGAAGGACCTTGTTACTAAAGATGTAGGGGATGAATATATTATCTTTTGTGAAGATGCTACTAACATTATTTCACATCCTAAAAGGCGTAGGAAAATAAGTGTTCCTGTTATTTCTATCAGGATTGGCGATCATTGCTATTATGGTTTATGCGACATTGGTGCTAGTTCAAGTGCCATTCCTTTAGAGCTTTACAGAGAAATCATGCATGAGATTGGCCCTTGTCAACTTGAGAATATTGATGTGGTTGTTCAGCTTGCTGATGTCTACGCACTTCTATTCTTGTAGACACTTGTTGGGCCTCCAAGTGCAGAGGTTTGTAGAACAGCAGCAAGTTTCCCTTAAGTGGATCACCCAAGGTTTATCGAACTCAGGGAGGTTAGAGGTCAAAGCTATCCCTCTCAAGCAACCCTGCAATTACGATACAGAAAGTCTCTTGTGTCCCCAACACACCCAATACACTTGTCAAATGTATAGGTGCACTAGTTCGGCGAAGAGATAGTGAAATACAAGTGGTATAGATGATTATAAGTAGCAAACGTGATGTGAAATAAATATCGCTGTGAGCAAACAAGTAACAAAATAGCAAGTAAACAGTGTGCAATGCTTGGAAACAAGGCCTAGGGATCATACTTTCACTAGTGGACACACTCCCAACAAATATAACATGATTGAACAAATAAATAACTTCTCTTCACTATGGTACTCTGAATTGCTCTCCTATTGAACAACACTAATCATTGTGTAGTGGCTACAGAAGCACCCCTTAAAGTTCATCAAGTACTTGACAAACACCACTCATAGAGATATCCAAATCAAAGCACAACTCAAGATAGATATTATTGCAACTTAGACCAAGTACTAACACGGTGCACACACTGTCAACATTACACCATGAAAGGAGGAATAGATCACTTCAATACTATCATAGTAATAATTATTCTCATAATCCACAAGAGATCACAATCATAGCCTAAACCAAGTACCACCATGATGCACGCACTGTCACCGTTACACCATGGCAGGAGGAATAGATTACTTTAATAATACCACTAGAGTACACATAATATCTGAATAATAACATCTACTTGTTCAACATGATACAAAGCTCACGATCACATAAAGATCACATCATGGGAGAGAGAGGTGAACCACATAGCTACCGGTAGAGCCCTCAGCCCCGGGGATGAACTACTCCCTCCTCATCATAGGAGACAGCAAGGTTGATGGAGATGGCGGTGAGGTCGATGGAGACGGCGAAGACGGCGATGGAGACCGATGGAGATGGCTCCGGGGGCGCTTCCCCGTCCCGGCAGCGTGCCGGAACAGAGACTTCTGTCCCCCGAAATTCATCGACGGTGGCGGCGGAGCTGCGGAACTGCTTCTGGAAAATTGCCGACTCCCTTAGGGTTTTCCGTCCCGAGGCTTTATATAGGCGAAGGGGCGTCGTCAGGAGACAACCAGGGGCTCCTCACACAGGGGTGGCGCGGCCAGGGCCTGGGCCGCGCCAGCCCTGTGTGAGGACGGCCTGTGGCCCCTCTCCTTCCTCTCTTCGGATGTCTGGATGCTCCCGGGAAAAATAAGACTTCTGGCTTTTGTTTCGTCCAATTCTGAGAATATTTCCTGTGTATCACTTCTGAAACACAAAACAGCAGAAAACAGGGAACTGGCACTGTGGCATCTTGTCAATAGGTTAGTTCCGGAAATCGCATAAAAATGCCACGAAGTGTAACGAAACACAAGGCAAATGGTGGAAAAACAAGCATGGAGCATCAAAAATTATGGATACGTCGGAGACGTATCAGCATCCCCAAGCTTAACTCCTGCTCGTCCTCGAGTAGGTAAGTGATAACAAAAGAAATAATTTTTGAGGCGACATGCACCTACACAATCTTGATCATATATGTAAGCATTGTGAGCTGGGATCATAAGAACTTAAAACATGGGCATGAAAGATATAATCTTGACAATAAGAACTTAGCAACCATGTTATAACATGCAAATGAACACAAACAAAAGATCATGAAAATGAAACAATGAAAGTCAAACGTGTGTTCAAATCATAAGGAAAAACATACAAATGGTTTTCAGCTTGTCCTTCATGGAGAGCAAAATATAAATGCATAGGACACCTTCAAGTTTAAGAGGGCGACTAGATACAAATAATTTATGAACAAGTGAAACCATGGTCATGAATCAATCAATGAAAACTTTGGGACAATGCACATTATACTCAGAATGACAACTATGCTCCCTTAATGGTGCATAAAGGTAGAAGGTGGTGACTCAACATAAAAGTAAAAGAAAGGCCCTTCGCAGAGGGAAGCAGTGATTGCAAGTTTTATAACCTTAAAAAATTATGGTACTTACCGGCTTTGAGCTCTCATTGCCCCCATCATAAGCATCTTGAATGGTTAAAGTTAATGCGAGAACAATTATGATGCATATGCTTGACAAATCATAAGTTGAAAACCTCGTGCCCCGTGAATACGAGTACCCAAACCTCATGCTACTTTACTTAGAGTCCCAAGCAAGGCTCTTGTCATTGTAAGTATATGCATATCATTGAGAACCGCCAATGGGGTACCTCCGTGCCCGATGACATGGAACAAGCCCACACCAAAATGACAGGACAAGCAGACAATGAACACCTCGACATCTCTTTTATTTGCCTTTCGTTTAGCTTTTTATTGTGAGATGCATCGTCAAATGTTCACCATGGGTATGCTGCAAATTTCCACCATGAATTATGCATGGCTTAGATTGGCGGCCCGGCGTTTCCCTAACACATATACAAACTCCATGATCCCTACAAGATTCCCAATTCATTTCACACCGCGGGCATCCACAAACAAAAGATCACGATATCAACTCAAATAAGAAGTGCAATGTTGAAAGCTTGCCCCATGACAGCATGGCTGGGCTAGAATCCAACTTACAACTTGCAAGCATAACAACTCAACATAAGAGACCACAATGTCAAATTTTTAAGAACAGGAAAAAGTAAAGTGTGCCTTCCGGTTCGTGAGAGCTTTACTAACCGAATTTCTCATAACACTGGTAAGAGTTTAATTTGAAGAGAAAATAAAAGCAAGTCAAATTTACTTGGAATAGCAAATTGCTAGTAGGTATGTATGGTGGACACTTTGGAAAACTTTGGCTTTTAGGAGTTGGATGCACGAGTAGAGCTCATACTCAGTACAAGGCGAGGGCTAGCAAAAGACTGGGAGCGACCAACTAAGAGAGCAATAATGGCCATAATCATGCAAAGCGACAAAGCGACATTAAAAGAAGCATAAGATGGCATCAAAAGTCAAAAACTAAATGATCATGAAGGCTATTGGCGACTTTGTAAGAGTCTAACATGTGTGAGCATGCGCCAAGTCAACCCAAATAAAGCATCAAGGAGAAAACCAAAATAATGCTTCCATGCAATAAAAACAACGCATGATTTTTTCAAAGGCTCATTAAGCAATCTCAGTTATTTGAGACAAGTCATGCTATAGCAAAACCACTAAGCATACTATCAAAAAGACATCAAGCATGACATGAAAAAGCCTAAGCCGCAGTGTACACAAGCTCCTTCTTGTACCACTATTTTGCACAAAGCTTTTTCTCTTTTCCAACACCATTTGAAATTTTTATAAACACCTCTTTTGATGAAAACCAATAAAGATCAGAGGCAAAAATACACCTTGATGAAAAGATATGACAAGGTCTGAACGCAAATCAAGGCGAAACAAAAACCAAAAGCAGTAGCAGAAAAAGAAAACACTCATTGAAACGATAAGAGTGAAAAACAGAGTGTTCTTGGCAAATGAAAAAACGGAGTTCATCTCCCTCCAAAACAACATGATGTGATCAAACCATTTATTGCAGCAAATAAAACTAAACTAATAATGAAAACTAAAACAACTGACGCTCCAAGAAAAACGCATAGTGCATGAAGCAATAAAAATATAGTGTTTTGAAAGGTGACCTGATTTTTGCCGATGAAGAAGGGGTGCCTCGGGGGCATCCCCAAGCTTTGACGCTTGTACTTATTGGATATTTCTTGGGGTGATGCATGTGCATCCCCAAGCTTGAGCTTTTGTCCATTCTTCAACTCATCTCATCATTCTCCAATCCCTACACTTGAAAACTTCCTTCATACAAAACTAAACACAAATCTATTAGCAACATTAGTGTAAGCATAACATATAATCAACCTCTTTTTGCTTCAGGTTTCAACTCAAAACCACCACATATATAGCAAATACTACTGTAGCAACTTCCCCAAAAGTTCCATGATCAAAAGAACTCAAAAGAAAGCGATAAAGTGGCAAACACAAATATTGGCAGAAATCTGTCAAAACTGAACAGCTGACAAAGGTCGAATTTTTGATGGATTTTCTTTTGCTCAAATCAAAAAGTGTTCAACTAACAAAAGTTTGGATATAACCTGGGGCATATGCACAAGAAGTCGCAGGTCCAAAAGATAAACAGAGAATTTTCACGAATTTTTACGGTGGAGCACCGAAAACAGTTTCAGGACAGCAACATCCCCAAATCTTTACCTCACTCAAATTAGAGGCTTCTCTAGGCACAACAATCGAAATAAAAAGGATAAGGAGTGGTTATTACAGTAGTAATAACTTCCAAGACTCAAATAAAAGAAAAAGTACTGAAAATAAAATAATGGGTTATCTCCCAAGAGTGCTTTTGTTTAACGCCTTTGAGCTAGGCGCAGTAATTTGCAAAGATGCTCATGTGGGCGCCATATAAGAGCTTGATGCAAATGCGCCATATAGGAACTTAAAGCAATAGAGAGCATCAAAAAGCAAGTATGGAACACACCCAATACACTTGTCAAATGTATAGGTGCACTAGTTCGGCGAAGAGATAGTGAAATACAAGTGGTATAGATGATTATAAGTAGCAAACGTGATGTGAAATAAATATCGCTGCGAGCAAACAAGTAACAAAATAGCAAGTAAACAGTGTGCAATGCTTGGAAACAAGGCCTAGGGATGATACTTTCACTAGTGGACACATTCCCAACAAATATAACATGATTGAACAAATAAATAACTTCTCTTCACTATGGTACTCTGAATTGCTCTCCTATTGAACAACACTAATCATTGTGTAGTGGCTACAGAAGCACCCCTTAAAGTTCATCAAGTACTTGACAAACACCACTCATAGAGATATCCAAATCAAAGCACAACTCAAGATAGATATTATTGCAACTTAGACCAAGTACTAACACGGTGCACACACTGTCAACATTACACCATGAAAGGAGGAATAGATCACTTCAATACTATCATAGTAATAATTATTCTCATAATCCACAAGAGATCACAATCATAGCCTAAACCAAGTACCACCATGATGCACGCACTGTCACCGTTACACCATGGCAGGAGGAATAGATTACTTTAATAATACCACTAGAGTACACATAATATCTGAATAATAACATCTACTTGTTCAACATGATACAAAGCTCACGATCACATAAAGATCACATCATGGGAGAGAGAGGTGAACCACATAGCTACCGGTAGAGCCCTCAGCCCCGGGGATGAACTACTCCCTCCTCATCATAGGAGACAGCAAGGTTGATGGAGATGGCGGTGAGGTCGATGGAGACGGCGAAGACGGCGATGGAGACCGATGGAGATGGCTCCGGGGGCGCTTCCCCGTCCCGGCAGCGTGCCGGAACAGAGACTTCTGTCCCCCGAAATTCATCGACGGTGGCGGCGGAGCTGCGGAACTGCTTCTGGAAAATTGCCGACTCCCTTAGGGTTTTCCGTCCCGAGGCTTTATATAGGCGAAGGGGCGTCGTCAGGAGACAGCCAGGGGCTCCTCACACAGGGGTGGCGCGGCCAGGGCCTGGGCCGCGCTAGCCCTGTGTGAGGACGGCCTGTGGCCCCTCTCCTTCCTCTCTTCGGATGTCTGGATGCTCCCGGGAAAAATAAGACTTCTGGCTTTTGTTTCGTCCAATTCTGAGAATATTTCCTGTGTATCACTTCTGAAACACAAAACAGCAGAAAATAGGGAACTGGCACTGTGGCATCTTGTCAATAGGTTAGTTCCGGAAATCGCATAAAAATGCCACGAAGTGTAACGAAACACAAGGCAAATGGTGTAAAAACAAGCATGGAGCATCAAAAATTATGGATACGTCGGAGACGTATCAGCATCCCCAAGCTTAACTCCTGCTCGTCCTCGAGTAGGTAAGTGATAACAAAAGAAATAATTTTTGAGGCGACATGCACCTACACAATCTTGATCATATATGTAAGCATTGTGAGCTGGGATCATAAGAACTTAAAACATGGGCATGAAAGATATAATCTTGACAATAAGAACTTAGCAACCATGTTATAACATGCAAATGAACACAAACAAAAGATCATGAAAATGAAACAATGAAAGTCAAACGTGTGTTCAAATCATAAGGAAAAACATACAAATGGTTTTCAGCTTGTCCTTCATGGAGAGCAAAATATAAATGCATAGGACACCTTCAAGTTTAAGAGGGCGACTAGATACAAATAATTTATGAACAAGTGAAACCATGGTCATGAATCAATCAATGAAAACTTTGGGACAATGCACATTATACTCAGAATGACAACTATGCTCCCTTAATGGTGCATAAAGGTAGAAGGTGGTGACTCAACATAAAAGTAAAAGAAAGGCCCTTCGCAGAGGGAAGCAGTGATTGCAAGTTTTATAACCTTAAAAAATTATGGTACTTACCGGCTTTGAGCTCTCATTGCCCCCATCATAAGCATCTTGAATGGTTAAAGTTAATGCGAGAACAATTATGATGCATATGCTTGACAAATCATAAGTTGAAAACCTCGTGCCCCGTGAATACGAGTACCCAAACCTCATGCTACTTTACTTAGAGTCCCAAGCAAGGCTCTTGTCATTGTAAGTATATGCATATCATTGAGAACCGCCAATGGGGTACCTCCGTGCCCGATGACATGGAACAAGCCCACACCAAAATGACAGGACAAGCAGACAATGAACACCTCGACATCTCTTTTATTTGCCTTTCGTTTAGCTTTTTATTGTGAGATGCATCGTCAAATGTTCACCATGGGTATGCTGCAAATTTCCACCATGAATTATGCATGGCTTAGATTGGCGGCCCGGCGTTTCCCTAACACATATACAAACTCCATGATCCCTACAAGATTCCCAATTCATTTCACACCGCGGGCATCCACAAACAAAAGATCACGATATCAACTCAAATAAGAAGTGCAATGTTGAAAGCTTGCCCCATGACAGCATGGCTGGGCTAGAATCCAACTTACAACTTGCAAGCATAACAACTCAACATAAGAGACCACAATGTCAAATTTTTAAGAACAGGAAAAAGTAAAGTGTGCCTTCCGGTTCGTGAGAGCTTTACTAACCGAATTTCTCATAACACTGGTAAGAGTTTAATTTGAAGAGAAAATAAAAGCAAGTCAAATTTACTTGGAATAGCAAATTGCTAGTAGGTATGTATGGTGGACACTTTGGAAAACTTTGGCTTTTAGGAGTTGGATGCACGAGTAGAGCTCATACTCAGTACAAGGCGAGGGCTAGCAAAAGACTGGGAGCGACCAACTAAGAGAGCAATAATGGCCATAATCATGCAAAGCGACAAAGCGACATTAAAAGAAGCATAAGATGGCATCAAAAGTCAAAAACTAAATGATCATGAAGGCTATTGGCGACTTTGTAAGAGTCTAACATGTGTGAGCATGCGCCAAGTCAACCCAAATAAAGCATCAAGGAGAAAACCAAAATAATGCTTCCATGCAATAAAAACAACGCATGATTTTTTCAAAGGCTCATTAAGCAATCTCAGTTATTTGAGACAAGTCATGCTATAGCAAAACCACTAAGCATACTATCAAAAAGACATCAAGCATGACATGAAAAAGCCTAAGCCGCAGTGTACACAAGCTCCTTCTTGTACCACTATTTTGCACAAAGCTTTTTCTCTTTTCCAACACCATTTGAAATTTTTATAAACACCTCTTTTGATGAAAACCAATAAAGATCAGAGGCAAAAATACACCTTGATGAAAAGATATGACAAGGTCTGAACGCAAATCAAGGCGAAACAAAAACCAAAAGCAGTAGCAGAAAAAGAAAACACTCATTGAAACGATAAGAGTGAAAAACAGAGTGTTCTTGGCAAATGAAAAAACGGAGTTCATCTCCCTCCAAAACAACATGATGTGATCAAACCATTTATTGCAGCAAATAAAACTAAACTAATAATGAAAACTAAAACAACTGACGCTCCAAGAAAAACGCATAGTGCATGAAGCAATAAAAATATAGTGTTTTGAAAGGTGACCTGATTTTTGCCGATGAAGAAGGGGTGCCTCGGGGGCATCCCCAAGCTTTGACGCTTGTACTTATTGGATATTTCTTGGGGTGATGCATGTGCATCCCCAAGCTTGAGCTTTTGTCCATTCTTCAACTCATCTCATCATTCTCCAATCCCTACACTTGAAAACTTCCTTCATACAAAACTAAACACAAATCTATTAGCAACATTAGTGTAAGCATAACATATAATCAACCTCTTTTTGCTTCAGGTTTCAACTCAAAACCACCACATATATAGCAAATACTACTGTAGCAACTTCCCCAAAAGTTCCATGATCAAAAGAACTCAAAAGAAAGCGATAAAGTGGCAAACACAAATATTGGCAGAAATCTGTCAAAACTGAACAGCTGACAAAGGTCGAATTTTTGATGGATTTTCTTTTGCTCAAATCAAAAAGTGTTCAACTAACAAAAGTTTGGATATAACCTGGGGCATATGCACAAGAAGTCGCAGGTCCAAAAGATAAACAGAGAATTTTCACGAATTTTTACGGTGGAGCACCGAAAACAGTTTCAGGACAGCAACATCCCCAAATCTTTACCTCACTCAAATTAGAGGCTTCTCTAGGCACAACAATCGAAATAAAAAGGATAAGGAGTGGTTATTACAGTAGTAATAACTTCCAAGACTCAAATAAAAGAAAAAGTACTGAAAATAAAATAATGGGTTATCTCCCAAGAGTGCTTTTGTTTAACGCCTTTGAGCTAGGCGCAGTAATTTGCAAAGATGCTCATGTGGGCGCCATATAAGAGCTTGATGCAAATGCGCCATATAGGAACTTAAAGCAATAGAGAGCATCAAAAAGCAAGTATGGAACACACCCAATACACTTGTCAAATGTATAGGTGCACTAGTTCGGCGAAGAGATAGTGAAATACAAGTGGTATAGATGATTATAAGTAGCAAACGTGATGTGAAATAAATATCGCTGCGAGCAAACAAGTAACAAAATAGCAAGTAAACAGTGTGCAATGCTTGGAAACAAGGCCTAGGGATGATACTTTCACTAGTGGACACATTCCCAACAAATATAACATGATTGAACAAATAAATAACTTCTCTTCACTATGGTACTCTGAATTGCTCTCCTATTGAACAACACTAATCATTGTGTAGTGGCTACAGAAGCACCCCTTAAAGTTCATCAAGTACTTGACAAACACCACTCATAGAGATATCCAAATCAAAGCACAACTCAAGATAGATATTATTGCAACTTAGACCAAGTACTAACACGGTGCACACACTGTCAACATTACACCATGAAAGGAGGAATAGATCACTTCAATACTATCATAGTAATAATTATTCTCATAATCCACAAGAGATCACAATCATAGCCTAAACCAAGTACCACCATGATGCATGCACTGTCACCGTTACACCATGGCAGGAGGAATAGATTACTTTAATAATACCACTAGAGTACACATAATATCTGAATAATAACATCTACTTGTTCAACATGATACAAAGCTCACGATCACATAAAGATCACATCATGGGAGAGAGAAGTGAACCACATAGCTACCGGTAGAGCCCTCAGCCCCGGGGATGAACTACTCCCTCCTCATCATAGGAGACAGCAAGGTTGATGGTGATGGCGGTGAGGTCGATGGAGACGGCGAAGACGGCGATGGAGACCGATGGAGATGGCTCCGGGGGCGCTTCCCCATCCCAGCAGGGTGCCGGAACAGAGACTTCTATCCCCCGAAATTCGTCAACGGTGGTGGCGGAGCTGCGGAACTGCTTCTGGAAAATTGCCGACTCCCTTAGGGTTTTCCGTCCCGAGGCTTTATATAGGCGAAGGGGCGTCGTCAAGGAGGCAGCCAGGGGCTCCTCACACAGGGGTGGCGCGGCCAGGGCCTGGGCTGCACCAGCCCTGTGTGAGGGCGGCCTGTGGCCCCTCTCCTTCCTCTCTTCGGATGTCTGGATGCTCCCGGGAAAAATAAGACTTCTGGCTTTTGTTTCGTCCAATTCTGAGAATATTTCTTGTGTATCACTTCTGAAACACAAAACAGCAAAAAATAGGGAACTGGCACTGTGGCATCTTGTCAATAGGTTAGTTCTGGAAATCGCATAAAAACGCCACGAAGTGTAACGAAACACAAGGCAAATGGTGTAAAAACAAGCATGGAGCATCAAAAATTATGGATACGTCGAAGACGTATCACTTGCTAACAGAGAGACTGTTTGGCCTCTTGGTATTGTTCGAGATGTGGAAGTTCTTTGCGGTAAGACTAAATATCCCACTGATTTCCTAGTACTTGGTATGGAAGCTAGTAAAACTTGTCCTATTATTTTTGGTAGACCCTTTTTGAATACTTGTGGTGCTGTGATAGACTGTAAGAAGGAGAAAATTTTCACTAAGTTTAATGGAGAATCTTATGAGTTCAATTTTTGCAAGTTTGCTAAGACTTCTTATGAAAATGACATGCCTGATGAAAATTTTCGAGTTGAACAGCTTGCTTCTATTGCTCTTGCTCCTAATAATGCTTTGCAGCAATTCATGGAGGACCATGAAAGTGATGTCTACATGAAGGAAAGAGAAGAGATTGACGATATTTTCTTTCGTCAACCACCGTTGATCAAGCACAATTTACATGTGGAGGATCTTGGTACCACTTTACCACCTAAGGAAGATCCTGTTTTTGAATTAAAACCTTTACCTGATGATCTTCAATATGCTTATATAGATGATAAGAGAATATATCCTGTTATTAGCAGTTCTAAACTTTCAGGAAAGGAAGAAGAAAGGTTATTAGAGATATTGAGGAAACATCGAGGAGCTATGGGATATACTCTTGATGATTTAAAAGGGATTTCTCCAACTTTATGTCAGCATGCTATTAATATGGAGGAAGACGCAAAGCCAGTTGTTGAACATCAACGTCGCTTAATTCCCAAGATGAAGGAAGTGGTAAGAAATGAGGTATTGAAGCTCCTTGATGCTGGTATTGTCGTGGGGATGATTTAGGGGGCGCACCACGGGCCGGGCAATATGCCGGCTGGCGTCCCAGGAGCCCCCACGACTTCAACACGAGAAGACCGGCTCCGCCTGAAGGGCCGGCTGCGCCAGCAGCCGGCTGGCGACTCCCCCCGTGGAAGACCGGAGCCGGGCGATGAAGACAAAGCTTCCCAACAGTTGTCTGGCCGAAAAGTAGGACGGCCCCGACAGGAGCGACAGAGGCCAAGGACGGAATGACGCCCGCCACGACCGGCCTCAGCCAATGAGAGAACGAAGACCCTTCCCCACGACGGGATCCGAGGGAAAAGAGAAAGGATATGCCCTCCAGATGTCGGCCCAGGGGAAAGGCACTTTATAAAGTGCCTTTGCCAGAGCAGGGCCAGAGGATCACGCCAAGGACGCCGCCGCCGAGGAGCCGGCAGCCGGCCGAATCGCCACCTAAACCTGTAACCAGGCCCCCATCTATATAAGGGGGCCTGGACCCTTAGCGTAGGGGGCATCCGATCTTCTTCTTCCCCCTCTAGCCCAAACAGCTCGAGGAGCATTGTAATCGATACTATCCAATCAATACGAAGCAGGCAGGAAGTAGGGGTTTACCTCCAACCGGGAGGGCCCTGAACCTGGGTAAACCGAGGTGTCTCTGTTGGCACGATCCCGAGCCGGACCCATCGTCACCATCGTCGAGCCCCTCCGATAAGCCTCCCCATGGCTACTGTCTCTAAATTCCCACGATAGTTGGTGCCCACCGTGGGGCAAAGCGCGGTGGCGAGCGGAGTCAAGTTCCGGCCGGGACCCTCCGGCGAGAAGGTCGCCTCCGGCCTCGTCTGGAGGTTCGGCACCTTCGACTGCGTCAGCGACAACTTGGCCCACTTCGAGAACGGCTTCGGCAACAACGGCTCCTTCCTCGACGTCGGTAGTCATCGCTTCTACGTCGCCAAGCCCTTCCCGGAGGAAGTGACCGACGTCTTCGACTCCCTCTACGACGGAGGCTCGAGCTGCGGTGAAAGCAGCAATCTTGGCGCCATGGTCGAGGTGATGGCCTTGGGAGAAGAGGAGGGCGGCGACTCTCTGCGCCCCGAGCGCCCGTCGCCCGGACGCCTTCTTCCGCAGGAGCAAGATGCTTCACTCCCAGAGCAGGACGCCCCGGACGTCTCCGTGGTGGACCTGCGTGCTCCCCTCGACCGCGTCATCGATCCCACTCGGGTCGCCGAGGCCTTGGAGCGGACGCATCTCGTCCTCCTCGGCAAGGTGGCTGAGGATGAGGCCAACCGGCGCTGCGCGAGCACCACGCTCAGCGAGTTCTATGGCGTACATGGAGACGCACCGACCGAGCTCGCCCGTGACCTGCGCCGTAGCTTCGCCACTGCCATCCCTGGCCAGATCCAGTGGTCGCCATCGACGAGCCGAGGCCGCGGAGGGCGTGGATAGGGCGGTCGTGCTCCGAGCAACAATGCTCAAGGCCGCCGCGTCCAACAGGGCGGCGGAGCAAGCAGGCCACGTTCGATCGAGGAGTCAGCGCCGGGGTCGGAGTCCCAGGCTCGCCCATCGACGCTGCACATCCACCTGTGGCTTGACCACACCAAGACGCTCCCCAGAGGATCTGCTAGCTCAAAGCGAGCGGCTTTTGACCAAGGAGGCCCGGCGGCTGCAGGCAGCGGTCATGGGCGCAAAGAGGGCAAGTACACCCTCGATGCTGCGCTCGATCAGCCGTGTAAATTCCACACCTCCCTGGGCAGGGAAGCAACCCACTCCACGCGTCAGTGCTGTTTCATGAGAGAGCTGGAGCAGCGCGCTCGGCAGATCCCTGGTATGTCGCAAGCGCAACTGGCTGAAGGTCAGGAGGACCAACAGCACGACCTGGCTGGAGGCGAGCCGGATCAAGATGATGACTTCCCGACGGATGTGGAGCAGTATCACATCTTCACTAGCCCCGGCAAGGACAAAAGGAACTACCTTTGGCATGAGGTAGAGGTGAACGTTGTGATGCCTGCAGAACCCCAGTTCATGCACTGGTCCGAGGCGGCCGTTACCTGGGGGCGCGAGGACCACCCGAGGTTGATGCCCAGCCCTGGAGAGTATGCTCTGGTCGTGGATCCTGTCGTGTGTTTTGATACGCACATGTGTCGTTTCTCCCGCGTGCTCATCGATGGCGGTAGTAGTATCAACCTTCTTTACCGAAGCTCTCTGGAGAAGTTGGGCATCCCGCTTGCTCAGCTGAAACCTAGCCGGCTCACCTTCCATGGCATCGTGCCTAGGCATTCTTGCACCCCTTTGGGCAAGGTGCAGCTGGAGGTTCTCTTCGGAAAGAAGGGGAATAGCCGCCGCGAGCCCATCTGGTTCGAGGTGGTGGACATCAGCAGTCCCTACCACGCGCTGCTAGGTCGTCCGGCCCTAGCCAAGTTCATGGCGGTCCCGCACTACGCCTATCTAAAGATGAAGTTCCCAGGGCCCAGAGGTGTGATCACAGTCACGGGAAACTTCCAGAAGTCCCTGGCCTGCGCAAAGGAGAGCTCGCAGCTGGCAGAGGCGCTGGTCGTTGCCGAGGAGAAGAGGCAGCTTCTGCATCGCGTGGAGCTGACCCAGCAAGACGTACCGGTTTGCCAGTCGCCAGTGGAGCAATTCAAGCCAGCCAACGACACCAAGAAGATCCTGCTGGACGAGAGCGACCCCTCCAAGTACGTCATCATCGGCACCGGCTTGTCTGCCAAATAGGAAAGCGAGCTCACCAGCTTCCTCCGTGAGAATCGGGACATCTTTGCATGATCTCCAAAGGACATGCCTGGTGTGCCGAGGGAGCTGGCTGAGCACGCACTTAACGTCCGGCTGGACGCCAAGCCGGTCAAGCAGCCGCTGCGGCGGTTTGCAGAAGAAAAGAGGAAAGCTATTGGCGAGGAGATTGCCCGGCTCCTTACAGCCGGCTTTATCATGGAGGTGTTTTACCCTGACTGGCTCGCGAACCCAGTCTTGGTTCTGAAGAAGAATAACACTTGGCGAATGTGTATCGACTACACCAGCCTCAACAAGGCTTGCCCCAAGGATCCTTTCGCGCTGCCACGAATTGACCAGGTGATCGACTCCACAGCCGGCTGTGACTTGTTGTCTTTCCTGGACGCCTATTCAGGCTACCACCAGATCCCGCTCTTCCAGCCGGATCAGATCAAGACCTCCTTCATCACCCCATATGGAGCCTACTGCTACGTTACCATGCCGTTCGGCCTGAAGAACGCTGGAGCCACTTACCAGCAAACCATGCAGCGATGTCTGTAGGAGCAGATTGGGAGGAACGTGCACGCTTATGTGGATGACGTGGTGGTGAAGACCAAGCAGAGCGGCACGCTCCTGGACGATCTCAAGGAGACCTTCACCAACCTGCGACGCTATCGCATGAAGCTCAACCCTGAGAAGTGCACCTTTGGCGTGCCGGCTGGGCAGCTCCTAGGTTACATCGTTTCCCAGCGAGGGATCGAGGCTAACCCCTCGAATATAAAAGCCATCGAGGCCCTAGAGAAGCCCACCCAGCTCAGAGATGTGTAGAAGTTTGCCGGTTGTTTGGCCTCGCTTAGCCGGTTCGTCAGCCGGCTCGGGGAGAAGGCCATGCCGCTGTACCAGCTGATGAAGAAGACGGACCACTTCGTTTGGTCCCAGCGCGCTGACGACGCCTTCAATGACCTCAAGCGAGCCTTATCTACCGCGCCAATCTTGGCAGCGCTGGCTCCGCGAGAACCAATGCTGCTCTACATCGCAGCAACCCCGCGCGTCATCAGCGTGGTAATCATGGTGGAGTGCACCGAGGAAGGCAAAGAGCTGCCGGTTCAGCGCCCGGTGTACTACTTTAGTGAGGTGATCACTCTCTCCAAGCAGAACTACCCGCACTACTAGAAGGTCGCGTACGGCGTGTACATGGCGGCCAAGAAGCTGAAGCACTACTTCGAGGAGCACCCAATCACGGTGGTAAGCACCACTCCGCTCTCGGAGATCATCGGGTGCAAGGACGCGTCGGGAAGAGTGGCCAAATGGGCGATCGAGCTCGCAGCTCATACCATTCAGTACAAGCCCAGGACGACTATCAAATCGCAGGTCATAGCGGATTTCTTCGCTGACTGGGGAGAGCACCAGTACCTGCCGCCGGCTCCGGACTCCACCCACTGGCGCATGCACTTCGATGGCTCCACGCTGCTCAGGGGCTTGGGAGTCGGCGTCGTTCTCACCTCTCCCAAGAGAGACAGGCTGCAGTACGTGCTGCAGATGCACTTCCGTGCGTCAAACAACGTTGCTGAGTACGAAGCCCTGGTACATGGGCTCAAGATGGCCAAGCAGATCGGCATCAGGAGGATCCTTTGTTTCGGAGACTCTGACCTAGTGATGCACCAGGTCTCAGGGGACTGGGACGCCAAGGACGCCAACATGGCCTCCTATCGCTTCTACGTGCAGCAGCTCAGCGGATTCTTCGAGGGCTGTGAGTTCCACCATGTCCCGAGGGCAAATAACGAGGAAGCAGACCGACTGTCCAAGATCGGCTCCACCAAGCAGGATATCCCAGCCGGGGTGTCCCTGGAGATCATCCATAAGCCGTCTATCAAACCTTCGCCGGAGTCCATATCCATCTACGTGCCTGGAGACCCAGCCCCGGCTCAGGCACCGCCACCGGACCCGGGGGCTGCCGTCTCAGGGCAGAAGGAGGCAGCCGGCCAGCCTGGTGCTGTCGGCTCGACGAAGGACAAGGGGACTGCCGGCTCTACGCCCGCTCCCCCAGCCGGACAATCAGATGAAGCCGGCACAGCGACGGACCCGGGGGCTGCTGATCCTCTGGTTGCCAGTGTCTTCCACATACGGGAGATACCTTCCTGGGCGGAGCCATTCTCCAACTACCTCATCACTGGGGACTTGCCGCAAGATGAAGTGGAAGCTAGGCGAATTCAACGTCGAGCTGGGGCATACACCATCATCAACAGCGAGCTGTACAAGCACAGCGTGTCAGGCATCTTCCAGAAGTGCATCGAGCCGGAAGAAGGGATAGAGCTGCTAAGAGAAATACACCAAGGGGAGTGCGGGCATCACGCATCTTCCAGAGCCTTGGTGGCCAAGGCATTCCGCCATGGTTTCTACTGGCCAACGGCCAAGCAGAATGCAGAGCAGCTGGTGAAATGGTGCAACGGCTGCCAGCTCTTCTCCAAGCACAGAAACACTCCGGCAGCAGCCCTCAAGACCATCCCGCTCACCTGGCCGTTCGCTGTCTGGGGCCTGGACATGGTAGGGCCATTCAAGACCGCACCCGGGGGCTTGACGCATCTGTTGGTCGCTGTGGACAAGTTCACCAAGTGGATCGAGGCCAAGCTAATCAAAAAACTCGACGGCTCGTCCACAATCAAGTTCTTCAATGAGATCATCACAAGATATGGAGTTCCTCACAGCATCATCACCGACAACGGGACAAACTTTGCGAAGGGAGTCTTTGCTGATTACTATGGCAAGAAAGGCATCCGGTTGGACTTGGCGTCAGTGGCGCACCCTCAGACAAATGGGCAAGTGGAGAAGGCAAATGGGCTGATCCTGGCTGGCATCAAACCAAGGCTGATCGAGCCTCTCGAGCATTCAGCCGGCTGTTGGGTCGAGGAGCTACCCTCGGTGCTCTGGAGCCTGCGCACCACTCCAAATCGCTCTGTCGGCTTCACACCTTTCTTCCTGGTCTATGGAGCAGAAGCGGTGCTGCCCACGGACATCGAGTTTGATGCACCCAGAATCGTCCAGTACACAGAGACGCAAGCAAAAGAGGCTCGTGAAGATGGTGTCGACCTCCTCAAGGAGGCACGAGAACAAGCTCTGGCCAGATCAGCGCTCTACCAGCAGCAGCTGCGACGATACCACAGCCGGAAGATTCGCCCGCTCGCGTTTCGCAAAGGATATCTCGTACTCCGGCTGGTCCAAAGCACTAAGGGCATGCATAAGCTGTCTCCTCCCTGGAAGGGACCGTTCATTGTTAGCCGGCTGCTGGGCAATGGGGCATATTACCTCATCGATGCACAAGAGCCCAGAAAGAACAAGGCAGATAACTCTGACAAAGAGACCGAGCGTCCCTGGAATGTCAGTCTCCTAAGACCTTTCTTCTGCTAAGGCAAAAGCTTGTACCCCGAAAAACATGTCAATGAATAAAGGAAAACAGAGCGGCCAGTTATGACCGGCTCCGAGGAAAACACTTCGCGTATGTTTGTTTTCCTGCGTTATTCACTTGACCGGCAGCCGGCTCCAGGCACCGAGCCACAGCCGGCAGCCCCAAAAAATCGATCTCTCGCCAGCCGGATGAGTACTACGTATGAAGAAGGTCTCGAGCCCAATCTCCGCCTTCCGGCTCCGCGCAGCCGGATGGATAGGAGCCGACAGGCCACATACGAAGGAAAGCCGCAGAGCAGAACCGCAAACGATAGAAAAATCGCTCAACCAAGTGTTAAGGGGCAGTGTCTGTTAACTAAGCGTTGGCTAGCACGAGTCGGGGGCCCGATAGACCGAAGTACTACTTCTCACTCCGCGGCACGCTCCCACCCTAGGCCGGCATTCGGCTGCCGGCCCAAGGGAGACCAACCGGCACCAGGCTGCCGGTTAGGGGTAGAAGGGCCAAAGGGTGGGAAGATTAAGGAAAAAGTTGAGGGAACCGGACAAAGGCAAAGCCAGCGAATAGCTGATAGTCACAGTCTTTTGACATTTGGGCTGAGAAGCCACGCCCAAGGGGTTCGAAGCTAGAGCTGCCTCGCTTGGCATTGGCGTCGTTCGCGAAAAGTTAGTTTCGAGCTAGCTGTTAGTCCAGCCACCCCAAAACTCGGGGGCTAGGGGAAAGGGAATTGGCCCTCAGAAGCAGGCCGGCTCCAGTACCTCGCCGGCTGTCCGTTCAGCTGGCGCTGTGACACGATCAGCAAACGCGCAACGAAATCGAAACTTAACACTCGCAAAGCAACGGCTAGAGCTGGAAACTAGGAGATCTACTCCAATCATGGCTTGGGACGTGCGAAGGCCCGGGAAAGGAAACGTGCCGGCTCCGACCCTCGCCCGAGCCAGTACAAGATGCAGTTTCCGCTCCGTCCGCGCTGGAGCCGGAGCTAGTCCATCCTTCCTGGAGCCGGCTAGCAGAAGCACCTTTCCCTCCGCGTTGAAGCCGGAGGAGCCCACTCGAAGCGTCTGCGCAGGCCAGTGACCATCGCGGTCCCTATCTATGGATTCGCGTGTCAACAATTCCATCCAAGGAAGGATCCTAGCCGGAGAATCGTCTCGGTGCTACGGCACAAGCAGAAGATAGTCTCGCACAAGAGCATTCACATAACAAACAAAGAAGAGCAAGCAAAGATTTGCAGGAAATTAAAAGAGTTCTTAGGCGAACGGTTACATAATAAGGGCCACGCTAAGGGCCGAAGCAGCAAAAGGACTTCCCCTTCATACCCCTAGACTACTGTTGACAATGCTGCTGTCAAGGAAGGGGCTTCGAGGGCGCTCGCCGATCATGGCCAGGGGAAGTAGGCACGGGCATAGCCGGAGCCGTCGATGACGCGGACGCAGAGGATGGGCGACCCGGCGCGGTGGGTCAGGATGAGGGACCATCCCCGCTCCAAGCCATAGTCGGTGAAGAACCGCTCCCACCTCCCGGTGAGATAGCTCTTCCCCTCCTCATCGTGGAGGACCTCGACGTCCTACAGCGGCTGTCCGCCGCTGCCATCCTCGATCATGAAGCTTGTTGGGGGATTCTTCCCCATTGTGCCAATGAAGCTGGACGGGAGCGGAAGGCGCTCCCTACTTCCGGCCAGCAGCGGCACCATGGCGGTGGCGAACCCGTGCTTCGGGACGTAGGCGAGCCGCTGCCTGGTGGCGGACGCGGCGGCGGCGCTCGTGCCTTCTTTCCGGCCGCGCTGGGGGAGTCGCCGACGCTCAGACCGGCGAGGCCCGGAGGGGCGGCCCCGAATGCCATCGCGGCACCGATGAGGGCTACCGCCACTTCCGGGGGCATCTCAGTGAGACCGGCGACAGAGGTCGCGGCCGAGGGAACTATGGCGCCACCGGCGGTCGTAGCCACGGTCCCACCAGGGGCCGCGACGATGGTGGAGGAACGGCCGGTCTCGAAGGGCCCGAAGGTGGGCGCGGTGGCGGCTGTGGCCGCGAGCACAGCCAGAGTTTTCTTGTTGCGGCTGCCCTGTAGGCGACCGCGTTTCCGAGGCATCGGCGGCGTCGCCGCCAGGCCTTCGAGTGGGCGACCGCGCTCGTGCTCGCCCGGCCCGTCGCCGGCTCCGGCCCCGGCCCCGGCCCCGCTGGTTGTCCCGAGTGATGACATCAAGGTCAAAGCGGGAGAAGCGGAGGCGACAGTTTGTTGGGGGAGAAGGAAGGGAGGTGCTCGGGAGTGAAGAAAACCCTCGAGAGCTCCAAGATTTAAGGGCTGGAGAAGCGTGAAGGGCCGAGCCAGTTTAATGCGAGTAAACCGTCCGCGTGGCGTCTCGATGGGACTTAACGCTGACGCAAGTCTCGTCCCGTCGGCTGACGTCGGCAGGAATCGCCTCGGGGTCAAAGTGACAAGACAGGCCATCGGCCACTGGCATGCAGCACCGGCCGCCGGGTGGGAACAAGACTCGAAGCGGCGCAAGTTCCCAGGAGGCAGCGCGCCGGCTCGCGGCTCGCCGGCTCATGGTCGCCAGCCGGGCCACATCTTGGAACCGGCTCGTCCCGAGACGGCCGGGAGAACTCCGCAAGACTCAGCCTCAATGATTAGAGCGACCAAGCCAGACTAGGATCCTGGGACTTCGACGAGAACGAGGAAGACTTCGGCGAGAAGAGGAACCCGCCGAAGCCCCATGCTAGCCCATGAGACTTCACCAGTTTCGGGGACTAGTGTCGTGGGGATGATTTAGGGGGCGCACCACGGGCCGGGCAATATGCCGGCTGGCGTCCCAGGAGCCCCCACGACTTCAACACGAGAAGACCGGCTCCGCCCGAAGGGCTGGCTGCGCCAGCAGCCGGCTGGCGACTCCTCCCGTGGAAGACCGGAGCCGGGCGATGAAGACAAAGCTTCCCAACGGTTGTCTGGCTGAAAAGTAGGACGGCCCCGACAGGAGCGACAGAGGCCAAGGACGGAATGACGCCCGCCACGACCGGCCTCAGCCAATGAGAGAACGAAGACCCTTCCCCACGACGGGATACGAGGGAAAAGAGAAAGGATATGCCCTCCAGATGCCGGCCCAGGGGAAAGGCACTTTATAAAGTGCCTTTGCCAGAGCAGGGCCAGAGGATCACGCCAAGGACGCTGCCGCCGAGGAGCCGGCAGCCGGCCGAATCGCCACCTAAACCTGTAACCAGGCCCCCATCTATATAAGGGAGCCTGGACCCTTAGCGTAGGGGGCATCCGATCTTCTTCTTCCTCCTCTAGCCCGAACAGCTCAAGGAGCATTGTAATCGATACTATCCAATCAATACGAAGCAGGCAGGAAGTAGGGGTTTACCTCCAACCGGGAGGGCCCTGAACCTGGGTAAATCGAGGTGTCTCTGTTGGCACGATCCCGAGCCGGACCCATCGTCACCATCGTCGAGCCCCTCCGATAAGCATCCCCATGGCTACTATCTCTAAATTCCCACGACAGGTATTATTTATCCTATTGCTGATAGTAGATGGGTTAGTCATGTTCATTGTGTTCCTAAGAGAGGAGGTATGACTGTTGTGCCAAATGAGAATAACGAGCTTATTCCTCAAAGGGTAGTAGTTGGTTATAGAATGTGCATTGATTTTAGGAAGTTAAACAAAGTTACTAAGAAAGATCATTATCCTTTACCGTTTATAGATCAAATGCTAGAGAGGTTATCTAAGAAGACTTATTTTTGTTTTCTTGATGGTTATTCCGGTTTCTCTCAGATTGCTGTTAAACCGGAAGATCAAGAGAAAACCACTTTTATTTGTTCTTATGGAACTTATGCTTATAGACGTATGCCGTTTGGTTTATGTAATGCTCCTGCTACTTTTCAAAGATGCATGTCTGCTATTTTTCATGGTTTTTGTGAAGAAATTGTGGAGGTTTTCATGGATGATTTCTCCGTCTATGGAACTTCTTTTGATAACTGTTTGCACAATCTTGATAAAGTTTTGCAGAGGTGTGAAGAAACTAATATTGTTCTTAATTGGGAGAAATGCCACTTTATGGTAAATGAAGTAATTGTCCTTGGACATAAAATTTCTGAAAGAGGTATTGAAGTTGACAGAGCAAAGGTTGAGGCAATTGAAAAAATGCCCTATCCCAGAGATGTTAAAGGTATTCATAGTATTCTTGGTCATGCTTGTTTCTATAGGAGGTTTATTAAAGATTTCTCTAAGATTTCAAAGCCTCTTACTAATCTTCTTTAAAAATATGTACCATTTGTCTTTGATGATGATTGTAATGAAGCTTTTGAAACTCTTAAGAAGGCTTTAACTACTGCTCCTATTGTTCAACCACCTGATTGGAATTTACCCTTTGAAATTATGTGCGATGCTAGTGATTTTGCTGTTGGTGCTGTTCTTGGACAGCGCATAGATAATAAGTTGAATGTTATTCATTATGCTAGTAAGACTCTTGATGCTGCTCAGAAGAATTATACTACCACTGAGAAAGAGTTTCCTGTTGTTGTTTTTGCATATGATAAGTTTAGACCTTACATTGTTGATTCTAAAGTTATTATTCATACTGATCATGCTGCTATTAGATATCTTATGACTAAGAAGGATGCTAAGCCTAGGCTTATTAGATGGGTGTTGCTTTTACAAGAGTTTGATTTGCATATTGTAGATAGGAAAGGTGCTAAAAATCCTGTGGCTGACAACTTGTCTAGATTGGAAAACATTTCTTTTGATCCTATTCCTGTTAATGATAGTTTTCCAAATGAACATTTGGCTTCAATAAATGTAACTTCGCGAGACCTTCCTTGGTATGATGATTATGCTAACTTTATTGTTTCCAAGTATTTGCCTCCAACCTTTACAGCTCAGCAAAGAAGAAAATTCTTTTATGATTTGAGGCATTACTTTTGGGATGACCCACACTTATATAAAGAAGGAGTTGATGGTATTATGCGAAGATGTGTACCAGAGTATGAGCAACAAGAAATATTGAGAAAATGCCATGGAAGCGCTTATGGAGGACATCATGCTAGAGATAGAACCGCACAAAAGGTTCTACAATCAGGTTTTTATTGGACAACCCTCTTTAAAGATGCTAGAAGGTATGTTTTATCTTGTGATGAATGTCAAAGAGTTGGTAATATTTCTAGACGCAATGAAATGCCTATGAGTTACACTCTTGTTATTGAACCATTTGATTGTTGGGGATTTGACTTTATGGGTCCTTTTCCTCCTTCAAAAGGCTATACTCACATACTTGTTGCTGTTGATTATGTTACCAAGTGGGTAGAAGCCATACCTACAAAGAGTGCCGATGGTGAGACCTTGTTAAAAATGCTTAAGGATGTTATTTTTCCTAGGTTTGGTGTGCCTAGATATCTTATGACTGACGGAGGTTCTCATTTTATTCACGGTGGTTTTAGAAAAACTCTTGCTAGATATGACGTTAATCATATAATTGCTTCTGCTTATCATCCCCAAACTAGTGGATAGGTAGAGTTTTCAAATAGAGAGATCAAGTCTATCTTGCAGAAGACTGTTAATAGATCTAGGAAAAACTGGGCTAGCAAGTTAAACGATGCTTTATGGGCTTACAAAACTGCTTATAAGAACCCCATGGGCATGTGTCCTTACAAAATGGTTTACGGAAAACCATGTCACTTGCCCTTAGAATTAGAACACATAGCTTTTTGGGCAGTGAAAGAGCTTAATAGGGATTTTAAACTTGCCGGTAAGAAAAGGTTGTTAGATTTGAGTTCTCTAGATGAGTGGAGAAACGAAGCCTATGAGAATGCCAGACTTTTCAAAGAGAAAGTCAAGCAATGGCATGATAAGAGAATTCTTAAAAGAGAGTTTCATGTTGGTGAGAAAGTTCTATTGTATAGGTCTCGTCTCAGATTTTTTGCAGGAAAATTACTCTCTAAATGGGAAGGACCATATGTTATTGTGGAATTGTACCGCTCAGGTGCGATAAAGATCGCCTCATCAAAAGATGACACTACACAAGTGGTGAATGGGCAAAGACTCAAACATTATATTGCTGGAGATTCTTATAATGAAGATGTTGATGTTATTCAAATGGTTTCTCTGGAAGAATTCATCCAAGACAATATGCAGGAACCTGCAGAGTTCGTTTTCGAATAGGTAACAGTTCTTGTCAGAAAAGGTTCGCGAAAAACTTTTCTATTAATATTTTTATTGTTTTTGCTAAATATGAAAAATCACGAGATGAAAATGGGCAGGAGACGGAGTCCAGTGGCTCCTCACCACCAGGGGGTGCGGGCCCACCCCAGGCCACGCCGCCCTGTGGTGAGACCACCTCGGAGCTCGTTTCCGTCCCGGTTTCCTCCTGTGATTTTGTCTCGATGTATAATTTTTGCCTATATAACCCCCCAGAGTACCTGAGGTCTGTATATCGTTTTCTCGTCGTGTTTTCATTTTGAGCTATTTTTGTCAGGAGTTGATCTCAGTTTTAGAGCACCATGGACTCTTCAAGCGATGACAAGGAGAAGACACCTCCGGAAGATGACCACCAAGACCTTCAGCTGAAGGAAGAAGTTGAAAGTGAGGCCGAGGAAGAAGAGATGGAAGAAGATCAAAGTTCATGCCCGAGCACCATGATCGCAAGCATTAGGGTGGTGACAAGTCATGACAAGTTCAAGAAGAGTGCACGTATAAGAACCAGAGGGGGTGTGCCGCGCCACATCTTAGCTCCACGGACATCTCTGTCAGGGAGAGAAAGCTCCAAGTGCGAAGAAGGATGGGGAAATAATTCCAAGAGCTGGGACTCTCTGGCTGACAGGTTCATGAGCCGTATTGAGCACGATTCAGAGATGATTCATAACCTCAGTCACAAGATCGATGATTTGAAAGATTTGATTGAGAAGCTTATTAAAGACTACCCACCACCGCCGAAGGAGTAATTCATCATGGTATAGGCATCCCCTTGGCTTGTTCCAAACTTGGGGAGTGCCGCGGTATCACATCATCACCTTTTATTCATTTACTTTTCAAGTAGAGTCATATCATGAATAAAGAAGTTATCTTATAGAATAGTTTGCAGTGTGGAAGTATCCTCCTTAGTTGGTTATCTATATATCCCTTGTTGTGAGTTGCGGTAATGAAATATTAACGAGAAGTTTTATCATTTACTTTCTGCACATTTTATTTTAGTTTGCAATGTTTCTTATATGACTAGTCTTGTTGATTAGTATTGGTATCACTTTGGGAGCATGAGTAAATTTAGTTGGTTTTGGCAAACTTAGTTTGGTCAGTAGCAACATTACCTTGAGGTTTGAGTAGTAAATAAGAAAGAAGTGTTTGTAGTTACATCACTTCAGTTTTCCTTCATGTTTGGCTTATAAGCATGCTTATTCTCAAAGTTAAAATCATTTCCCTGCAAGGAAGTTTGCATGATTGTTCTTATTATATGTATGTTTGTTTGTTTCATGCAACTCTTATGCTTGCTACCCAGCCTTGCTAGCCAGAAACCTGTACTGAGAGGGAATACTTCTCGTGCATCCAACTCCCAAAAACCAAGTTACTTCCAAAGAGTCCACTATAAATTCATATGCATGGTATTTCAAGCCATTCCAAGTAAATTTTCATGTGCTACCTTTCAAAAACCTTCAAATACTTCTCATTTTGTGCCACTGTTTTTAGCTCATGAGGACGTAGTGGATGGGTTTGTTATCTTCCATACTAAATTAAGTACCCCTCGACTAGGCAGCTTCATCTGCTCGTCATTAATTTTGTAAGGGAGCTAGTCAGACCATTGTAATCTCAAAAAGAAAAGAAAAAGGCACTCCTCCATGGTATGTGAAAGTTGGTTGGCACCCGATGGAATCGGTTAGCCATGGTTTGAGAAAGGAAAAGGTGGGGAGGAGTGCTAAGCTATAAAAGAGCACAATTGTGCCAACTAATCAAACATCTCGGAACCGCTCTCACTTGTTTAGTATGGAAGATATCAAGAACTCCGTTGCTAGTCGTTGACAAAAGCAACCACCTCTCAAAACAACTTTTACCTCTGTTTTACAAATGAAAAGCTCTAGCACATGTTTAATCCCTGCTTCCCTCTGCGAAGGGCCTGTCTTTTACTTTCATGTTGAGTCAACCTATTTCCTTCTATCTCAAGCAAGAATTTGAGTTGTTATGTTTCACTCATCCATATGTTGATCCGTTTAATCATGTTTACTAACTTCTTTTGTTAGTACAATGCTTTTGTCTGAAGGAATATATCTTTGAAACCTTTCTATGAATGCAAAGTTTGTTTCATTGAGCATATGGTTTTTGCTATATTAGCTCTATTTTAAAAAGGCTCCGTTCAAAAATAAGTATAGTTTGTTCATTGTTCTCTGACCAAGAACTAAGGTTTGCCACCACCAATTATAGTTTACCTTCTGCATCCTTATTTGTGATTCCCTTTTACTTATTGCAAGTCTATATCATATAAAGGGAAGTTGCTGTCTATTATAAATTGTGCCTTAGTGAATGTGATGCTTATTGTCCGTATTTTGATTATCGACACTTCACTCCATAAACCTGTGGTCATGTTTACCGAGTTTAGTTTTCGCTTGGGGACAAGCGAGGTCTAAGCTTGGGGGGGTTGATACGTCCATTTTGCATCACTATTTTGTATCATAATTTACTGTTATTTATTGATATATTTCACATTTAGAGATGATACTTATGTTATTTCCTCTGTTTTTACATGTTTGATGATCATTGGAGGATTTGCTGCCGGAGTCAGGATTCTGCTGGAAAAAGAACCGTCAAGACACCATATTTCAAAAGATCAGGAAATTCTAGAAAAATACCAGAAAATTATATTTTACCAGAAGACTGAAGAAGCCAGAAGGAGGAGGCGAGAGGGGCCATAGGGCAGCCTCACCACCAGGGGGCGCGGCCCAGTCCCTGGCCGCGCCGCCCTATGGTGAGGCCACCCTGGCCCACTTCTGCCATCGCTCCTTCACGTATTTCATCGTCCCTGAAAACCTAAGTGAAGGGGGAGCTCAGAGATAGACACCGCCGCCTCTGTGGGGCGGAAAACACCAGAGAGAGAAAAGCTCTCCGGCAGGCAGAAATCTGCCGAGGAAATTCCTTCCCATAGAGGGGAGATCGTCGCCATCGTCATCACCATCGCACCGGATTTCATCGGGATCCTCATCATCATCATCTCCATCACCAACACCTTCATCTCCACCATCACCACGCCATCCCGCTGTAACATCTTGAGTTGAATCTTGTCAAATTCTTAGGAGAAACTTTCCCGGTGTTGATTACTCTTGTGGTTGATGCTATTGAGTGGAACCGTTGAATTAAGGTTTATGTCCAGATTGTTATTTACCATTATTTCACCTCTGATCATGATCCATATGATGTCTTGTGAGTAGTTCGTTTAATTCTTGAGGACATGGGAGAAGTCAAGTCGTTAGTAGTGGAATTATGTTGAGTAATATTTAATGGTTTGATATTTATTTGTTGTGGTGCTATTTCACTAGTGGTGTCATGTGAACGTCGACTACATGATACTTCACCATTTATGGGCCTAGTGAGATGCATTGTGTATTTGGCTACCAATTGTGGGGTTGCTGGAGTGATAGAAACCTAAACCTCCGTTGGGAAACCATTACACCAGGGAGCGTAGGATCTTAGAGTTTAAGGCTGTGGTTAGATTTATCTTAATTACTTTCTTGTATTTGCGGATGCTTGCAAGGGGTATAATCACAAGTGTGTATTTATCCTAGTAAGGGTAGTGCGCTAGCACAGGTTCACCCCCATAACACTTATCAAACCAATAAAGATTATTTAGCGGTATGAAGCGAAAGCACTTGACAGAAACTCCCGTGTGTCCTCAAGAATGTTTGGTCATCATAAGTTACACAATCAGCTTGTCCTTTGCTCTAGAAAGGATTGGGCCATTTGCTGCAATTGTTATTACTGTCTTTCATTTACTCGCATTTTATTTATTCACATTACCAAATACCCCTGAAAACCCGGTTGCTAGTATTTACAGTGAATCCTTGATCAAAACCACTTGTCAACACCTTCTGCTCCTCCTTGGGTTCGACACTCTTATTTATCGAAAGTACTACGATACACCCCCTATACTTGTGGGTCATCAGTATGGGACACATTATAGCAATCCTATTTTCAGTAGCATTATAATTTATAACATCAAGTAACATAGGACCATCATCTAGAGCATTATCATATAAATTTTCTAAACAAACTTCCTCATTATAATGCATCTTATATTTACTAATTGGAGGCACCGTAGGAGCCACCACGTTAATCCTCAGAAAACTATCAAGAATAACCATCCGATAATCTACCGACGGGTGTGATTTAATTTTTCGTTCAAGCCGACCTAATCCCGTTTCCACCTGGAAGGACCCCTCCGGTCTCCCTGACCTAGCACTTCAAGGCTCAAGCGTTGTCTCGGCTGTTCCTCTCACGGCCCGAAATAATTGTTCCATCCACTCCGATCTGGCGAATAGAAATCAATCTATGGGGAGAAGTTTCCTCTGCCCTCATCGTTGCCGTAGACCTCATACGCATCATGCAGGTGGTGCATCATGGCCGCAGCAGCTAGCGGCCAATGTTTGTGTCGTCTCCGACGTCTGCCGCAGCGTTGGCAGTTGACCATCTACTCAGCGGATCTGGAAGTAATCTCGCTAATCTCAGGTACGTAATGCGATCTCCTACCTTCAGAGTTCCAGTTCATTAGACCGGGAGCTGCTCAACCAATATCAATTGATCACGTATTTATACGTTGGGTATTTGTCTCAGTGGTCTGCCGGCCGACCGACTCCAAATACGTCGGCTCATGTCTCAACCTCGCTCGCCTCATGACGCAACAGTCCAGCGCTGGACACGCAGCCCTGCAAGATTGATCAAAGACTTGCACCATATACTTCGTAAAGACAGCCAATAGCTAGGTAAGATCAAAGATGTGCTTCATAGAGGTAGCGCAGAGGTAGGTACGTACGAGAGTGACATGTATCCGTCCACTGTCCTTTCATAGCTTCATATGTACATATAATTTGTAGTACAAAATAGGGATCTCTAGAAATATTTCAGCATTAGAATCATCGGCGATGTAAAACAAGGGTGCGCACCTACCAGGACCACAATCGATGAATCCACCAGCTTACTAGAAATTTTGGTACATCCCAGGGAACAGAGATCGACCAGGTTCCACTGCGTGCATGTCAGCCGGCGGGATTCCATGCAGATCGTTCTCGACGTGCTGTCTCGGAGGAAGTTTGCACAATCGCCCGCGCTAACTTGGTGTAGTTATCCTGAGTTTCTGACATTGATAAGCAGTTTTATGCCGAGTTCTCAAGTTTTAGTTTACTCTGATTGTTTTTAAGTGCTCCATGAATTCCCACCTATGAAATTTCATTCTTCTGCTGTACCAGAGGTGCAAGGTGGACTCAGATGCGAAATTTATGAACCCGCTTTGCATCCATGACGTTGCATCAATTATGTGGATCAAGCAGATGTTTGTTCTTTTGAGAGAGAAGACTGTGTGCTATCAGAACTAACAATGTGTGAGCATAAAGTTGAAATTGGCAAGAGTATGTGATATGTATTTATGTGTGCCTCTATGGCTACAATAGGTTCAATTTTTTTCTGTAAACAAGAAAAACACTTGACAAGGTTTTTTATTAGTATTTCAGGGACTGTTATTGACATGGATTTTCTCTCCGCTAGACAGGCTGCTGCCAAATCTACATCAAATATAGGAAAGGTAAGGATAGGTGATTTTTTTCATCTTATATTTTATAAAATGATGAAACCTGCAAACCAGTTTTCCATCTGTTGATAGTACTTATAATTTATTAAAATAAGAAACAGATAATACTTATAGCTTCCTTTCGGACCAGATTTATCATTATGCGAGTACTCATAGTAATTTTGTGTGGCCTGATTTCATAATTACACAGTATGTAGTTAAACATGGCATTCCGAAGCAAGTGAAAATTAATTAGTGTATTACATATTTCCCAATTTTAATAAGATTTGTTTCTCAGCTTCTTTGCGTTGTATACATTTGTGGGTGCTCAAATCTCTTATCTCATTATTATCATCCTTTATATTGAATTTCAACATTGCCTTTGAAATGGTACAATAAACGGAGATTTAATTGTATAGACATCTACATCATATGAAAACTCTTTGAGTCGATCCCCAAGTTCTGAAAATCCTCCTTTCCACTTCTCATCAAGCATTTTTTACTCCTTTTCATAGCTTCATAAGAATAAAGGAATGTTGGCAGTGAATAAGCCAACTAGCAGGGTAGACGAGTTTCTCCACCTTTTTGGTTCTTCCAAAACATAGTAAGCAGTGTGACAATTGTGGGATTAGAATGCTGCTATCAAGATTACGTATATGGTTGTTGGAATACGTGGACATGTATTAATAAATAAATGTAGAAACTGCATGTAATATATTATGTCTGTAAGTTTCCAACTTTTCATTCCCTTCAGATATATTACAGCACATGCATATCTGTGCAAAAATGTGACATCAATCATGGAATGTTTTTTTAATGATTTTCGTATAAAAATATTTTATGTTTTTGTCTTAAGTCTTGGCATTGTCTGTAGATGGTAAACAATTTTTGTGGCCGCTATTTGCATCTTGCAGATATATTTTTAATACAATTTTAAATTGCTCCACTATTCATATCCTCAACAACCATTTATCTATTATTGCCTATTTAATTATGATAAGTAGCTTGAATTCGCATGTAAGGGATGATGCAATACACCCAAGAGAGTAACAGCTGCGCTTACACACTGGCACATAGTATAGTTCTTCAACAGTATGTTTCTTGAAGACGAAAAAAGAAGAAATTTATTCTTATGTTTTTTGGTCCAAGACATAAATCCGTTATTTTGTGCATCTCCAAAGTTACTGTTTTCCGAATTTCTTGACATAACACATGTATCTTGATCCAAGGTATGCCTTTTGTAATACTTCTCAAGACAAAAAAATGACATGTTTAATGAGAAGAAAAAATTATTGCATTAATTCATACTAATATTAGATTGATGAATTTCTATTTTTTATAAATTTAAATATATAGACTTTCCATATAAATAGATGATATAGGTAGTTTATGTTCTATTTTTGCATCTTTTTAATAAACTAGACCGTGCAGTTGCACGGGTTGACGACTAGTATCAATAGTTGGAATAAATAAGGGATTGTCATAAGATTTATCAAAGTAGCATGGATTATCATAAATAATAGTAGCAACATCATTCTCAAAAGTTTCATTCTTAGTAGTATCAAGGTCACAAGTATAGCAAGTATCAATTTCATCAAAAAGGGATATTTCAAAAGAATCAATGGGATCATCACAATTATCAATATAACACTCATCCTCCTTTGGTAAGCATGGAGTGCGATCAAATAAGGTATTACTTAAAGAGCTACTCTTATTGGGAGGTAGACATGGGTAGCTGCTCCATTATTCCTCCTCTTAATCATCACTCTCCTCCTCTTTTTCATCCAATGAGCTTTCAGTTTCAGCAATTTCTTCTTCCATAGGCTCCTGAAAGGCATTAGTCTCTTCCGTTGGTGGAGAGCATCTATTAAGATATTTAAGAATATAGCCATTTTCTTCCTTGTAATTATCAAAGCAAAATTTAAGTATATCATAAACCTTATATTTATAAGGTGCATCATCAGTTTATACCTCCTATAGCAACAAGATTTATCAAATCAATAAGTAACATTATAAGTAGAGCACATGTTTATAGCAATGATATATAATTTATTAATTTGTTCCCATAGGTGTTTCCCTTTTTATGACAAGCGGTGTTCCTTATAATAATTTTGTTGTTCTTCCGTGAACCCACCTTGGCAATAAGATCTAGTTTCAAAGAAATCAACCATTGATGGAAAGCATGATAAAGCAAGTAAAAAAGCAAGACAATAACAGACCAACAAAAATAACAACTATAAAAGGAACTATTTTTTTATACTTTTGATAAAAAGAAGCAAACAAAACAAAGCAAAGAAACTATGCAAAACAATAACAAAGTAAAGAGATTGGAAGCGAGAGACTCCCCTTGCAGAAATCCTCTTCCTCCTCGGCAATGGCGCCAAAAAACAGTCTTGATGTCTCACAGGACCCGTTGGGAAACCCCAAGAGGAAGGTATGATGAGCACATCAGTAAGTTTTCCCTCAGTATGAAACCAAAGTTTAATCGACCAGTAGGAGAAAGAAATCACTTTTGAAGGTTGCTGCTAGCTGACTTGTGATAGGGCGCACTACCGGCGTCAGTCAACAATGTGAAACCTGCACACAACACAACCAAAATACTTTTCCCCAACTTATAGTGAGGTTGTCAATCTCACTGGTTTTGCTGAAAACAAAGGATTAAACGTATAGTGTGAAAAGAGATGTTTGTTTGCAGTGAATGAAATAGTACTTGCGAAAAGTAAACAGTGTTTGCAGTAGATGGTATTATCAATGTAAAAGAATGGACCAGGGTCCATAGTTCACTAGAGTTGTCTCTCCATAAAAATAAATAACATGCTGGGTGAACAAATTATAGTTGGGCAAGTGACAAAATAGAGAATGCATAACAATGCATGTAAAAGATATGAAGATCATGATGAGATTCATTTGGGCATTACAACATGATACATAGACCGTAATCCAACTGCATCTATGACTAATAATCCACCTTCAGGATTGATGTCTACGCACTTCTATTCTTGTAGACACTTGTTGGGCCTCCAAGTGCAGAGGTTTGTAGAACAGCAGCAAGTTTCCCTTAAGTGGATCACCCAAGGTTTATCGAACTCAGGGAGGAAGAGGTCAAAGCTATCCCTCTCAAGCAACCCTGCAATTACGATACAGAAAGTCTCTTGTGTCCCCAACACACCCAATACACTTGTCAGATGTATAGGTGCACTAGTTCGGCGAAGAGATAGTGAAATACAAGTGGTATAGATGATTATAAGTAGCAAACGTGATTTGAAGTAAATATCGCTGCGAGCAAACATGTAACAAAATAGCAAGTAAACGGTGTGCAATACTTGGAAACAAGGCCTAGGGATCATACTTTCACTAGTGGACACACTCCCAACAATATAACATGATTGAACAAATAAACAACTTCTCTCCACTATGGTACTCTGAATTACTCTCCTATTGAATAACACTAATCATTGTGTAGTGGCTACAGAAGCACCCCTTAAAGTTCATCAAGTACTTGACAAACACCACTCATAGAGATATCCAAATCAGATCACAACTCAAGATAGAAATCATTGCAACTTAGACCAAATACTAACACGGTGCACACACTGTCAACATTACACCATGAAAGGAGGAATAGATCACTCAATACTATCATAGTAATAATTACTCTCATAATCCACAAGAGATCACAATCATAGCCTAAACCAAGTACCACCACGATGCACGCACTGTCACCGTTACACCATGGCAGGAGGAATAGATTACTTTAATAACATCACTAGAGTACACTATAATAATTAAGCATAGGAGTAGCATAATATCTGAATAATAACATCTACTTGTTCAACATTATACAAAGCTCACGATCACATAAAGATCACATCATGGCAGAGAGAGGTGAACCACATAGCTACCGGTAGAGCCCTCAGCCCCGGGGATGAACTACTCCCTCCTCATCATAGGAGACAGCAAGGTTGATGGAGATGGCGGTGAGGTCGATGGAGACGGCAGAGACGGCGATGGAGATCAATGGAGATGGCTCCGGGGGCACTTCCCCGTCCCGGCAGGGTGCCGGAACAGAGACTTCTGTCCCCCAAAATTCATAGGTGGCGGCGGCGGAACTGCGGAACTCTTTCTGGAAATTTGCCGACTCCTTTAGGGTTTTTCGTCCCGAGGCTTTATATAGGCGAAGGGGCGATGTTAGAGGGCTGCCAGGGCCTCCTCACACAGGGGCGGCGCGGCCAGGGCCTGGGCCGTGCCAGCCCTGTGTGAGGGAGGCATGTGGCCCCTCTCCTTCCTCTCTTCGGATGTCTGGATGCTCCCGGGAAAAATAAGACTTCTGGCTTTTGTTTCGTCCAATTCCGAGAATATTTCCTGTGTAGCTTTTCTGAAACACAAAAACAGCAGAAAACAGGAAACTGGCACTGTGGCAACTCGTTAATAGGTTAGTTCCGGAAAATGCATAAAAGTGCCACGAAGTGTAACGAAACAATAGGCAAATGGTGTAAAAACAAGCATGGAGCATCAAAAATTATAGATACGTTGGAGACGTATCAGCATCCCCAAGCTTAACTCGTGCTCGTCCTCGAGTAGGTAAGTGATAACAAAAGAATAATTTTTGAGGTGACATGCACCTAAACAATCTTGATCATATATGTAAGCATTGTGAGCTGGGATCATAAGAACTTAAAACATGGGCATGAAAATATAATCATGACAATAAGAACTTAGCAACCATGTTGTAAACATGTAAATGAACACAAACAAAAGATCATGAAAATGAAACAATGAAAGTCAAACGTGTGTTCAAATCATAAGGAAAAACATACAAATGGTTTTCAGCTTGTCCTTCATGGAGAGCAAAACATAAATGCATAGGACACCTTCAAGTTTAAGAGGGCGACTAGATACAAATAATTTAAGAACAAGTGAAACCATGATCATGAATCAATCAATGAAAACTTTGGGACAATGCACATTATACTCAGAATGACAACTATGCTCTCTTAATGGTGCATAAAGATAGAAGGTGGTGACTCAACATAAAAGTAAAAGAAAGGCCCTTCGCAGAGGGAAGCAGTGATTAAACATGTGCTAGAGCTTTTCATTTGTAAAACAGAGAGATAAAAATTGGTTTTGAGAGGTGGTTGTCTTTGTCAACGACTGGCAATGGGGTTCTTACTATCTTCCATACAAAAATGAAGCAAGTTTTTGAGAGAGAGATTGGCACTTTTGTGCTCTTTTATAAAGCTTGGCACTCCTCCCCACCTTTTTTCCTTCTCAAACCATGGCTAACCGATTCCATCGGGTGCCCACCAACATTCACATTCCATGGAGGAGTGCCTTTTTTCTTTTCTTTTTTCCTTTTTTTTGGAATAAGCAATATGAAAGATAGCAAATCCGACCACTACGTCCCCATGAGCTGAAAACAGTGTCACAAAATGAGAAGTATTTTGAAGGTTTTTGAAAGGTAGCACATGAAAATTTACTTGGAATGGCTTACAAATACCATGCATAGGAATTTATAGTGGACACAATGGCAAACTTAGTTTTTAGGAGTTGGATGCACGAGTAGAGCTCATACTCAGTACAAGGCGAGGGTTAGCAAAAGACTGGGAGCGACCAACTAAGAGAGCAATAACGGCCATAATCATGCAAAGCGACAAAGCGACATTAAAAGAAGCATAAGATGGCATCAAAAGTCAAAAACTAAATGATCATAGAGGCTATTGGCGACTTATTTTGTAGTCAACATGGTGTAAGCATGTGCCAAGTCAACCCAAATAAAGCATCAAAGGAGAAAACCAAATAAATGCTTCCATATAATAAAAACAACGCATGATTTTTTCAAAGGCTCATTAAGCAATCTCAGTCATTTGAGACAAGTCATGCTACAGCAAAACCACTAAGCATACTATCAAAAAGACATCAAGCATGACATGAAAAAGCCCAAGCCGCAGTCTACACAAGCTCCTTCTTGTACCACTTTTTTGCATAAGGTTTTTTCTCTTTTCCAACACCATTTGAAATTTTTTAAGACACCTCTTTTAATGAAAACCAATAAAGATCAGAGGCAAAAATACACCTTGATGAAAAGATATGACAAGGTCTGAACGCAAATCAAGGCGAAAATGAAAACCAAAAGCAGTAGCAGAAAAAGAAGAACACTCGGTGAAATTGTAAGAATGAAAAACGGAGTGTTCTTGGCAAATGAAAAACGGGTTCATCTCCTCCAAAAGAAACATGATGTGATCTAACCATTTATTGCAGCAAACAAAACTAAACCAACTAAGAAAACTAAAACAACTGACGCTCCAAGAAAAACGCATAGTGCATGAAGCAATAAAAATATAGTGTCTTGAAAGGTGACCTGATTTTTGCCGATGAAGAAGGGGTGCCTCGGGGGCATCCCCAAGCTTTGACGCTTGTACTTCTTGGATATTTCTTGGGGTGATGCATGGGAATCCCCAAGCTTGAGCTTTTGTCCATTCTTCAACTCATCTCATCACTCTCCGATCCCTACACTTGAAAACTCCCTTCATACAAAACTAAACACAAATCTATTAGCAACATTAGTGTAGCATAACAATGAATCAAACCTTTTCAGTTCATATTTCAACACATATCCACCACATATATAGCATATACTACTGTAGCAACTTCCCCAAAAGTTCCATTATTAAAAGAACTCAAAAAGAAAGCGATAAAGCGGCAAACACAAATACTGGCAGAAATCTGTCAAAACTGAACAGCTGACAAAGGTCGAATTTTTGAGGGATTTTCTGTTGCTCAAATCAAAAATTGTTCTACTAACAAAAGTTTGGATATAACCTGGGGCATATGCACAAGAAATCGCAGGTCCAAAAGATATACAGAGATTTTTCACGAATTTTTACGGTGCAGCACCGAAAACAGTTTCAGGACAGCAACATCCCCAAATCTTACCTCACTCAAATTAGAGGCTTCTCTTGGCACAACAATGAAATAAAAAGGATAAGGAGCATTTATTACAGTAGTAATAACTTCCAAGACTCAAATAAAAGAAAAAGTACTAAAAAATAAACAATGGGTTATCTCCCAAGAGTGCTTTTCTTTAACGCCTTTGAGCTAGGCGCAATAATTTGCAAAGATGCTCATGTGGGCGCCATATAAGAGCTTGAGGCAAATGCGCCATATAGGAACTTAAAGCAATAGAGAGCATCAAAAAGCAGATATGAAAGACATTTATATCTGAACCACTTCCTATGCATAGGAATCTTGTAAGAAAATAAATCAACGAGGCACATAGTAGCAAGCATGGATAGATAAAACAAGTGCCACTTCAAGATTTGCAACATAAAGAGGAGAAACTTAATATTGTTGAGATCCATCAAACCATGTTTCCCTCTCTCATAATAACTTTCAGTAGCATCATGAATAGAACTAACAATATAACTATCACATAAAACATCCCTATCATGAGCCACATGCATAAAAGAATTAATACTCACCACAGGAACAATAGTAGTAGGAGCAAATTCAATAGAATAATTATTCTCATCACCATAATCATCATAAATAGGAGGCATATTGTAATCATAACTAATTTTCTCCTCAAAAGTAGGTGAACTGAAAATATTATACTCATCATCACAAGCTAGAGAACTACTATGTCGCAAAGCATATTCATCAAACATATCATCATAGCAAACTTTCTCCACTAAAGCTGGGGAACTAAAAATATCATGCTTAACAAAACCAGCTTCCCCAAGCTTAGACTTTTCTATAGCATTAGCATTAACAGTATTCAAAACATTCGTACTAATAACATTGCTATGTAAAATAAGCTCCAAAGGATTTTCAATTTTCTCTTCAAACACTTCATATCTAAACTCAGGAAAAAGACTAAAGAACTCATTGTTTTCCATTAAGCCTAACTAGTGAAAATAAAAAAAAGAAACAAAAAGATGTAATTGCAGAATCTAAAGGAAATAACTCCGAGCACTCACACAGGAGGATGCGAGTACCTTTTACCTTATCTCCCCGGCAACGGCGCCAGAAAAGAGCTTGATGTCTACGCACTTCTATTCTTGTAGACACTTGTTGGGCCTCCAAGTGCAGAGGTTTGTAGAACAGCAGCAAGTTTCCCTTAAGTGGATCACCCAAGGTTTATCGAACTCAGGGAGGAAGAGGTCAAAGCTATCCCTCTCAAGCAACCCTGCAATTACGATACAGAAAGTCTCTTGTGTCCCCAACACACCCAATACACTTGTCAGATGTATAGGTGCACTAGTTCGGCGAAGAGATAGTGAAATACAAGTGGTATAGATGATTATAAGTAGCAAACGTGATTTGAAGTAAATATCGCTGCGAGCAAACATGTAACAAAATAGCAAGCAAACGGTGTGCAATGCTTGGAAACAAGGCCTAGGGATCATACTTTCACTAGTGGACACACTCCCAACAATATAACATGCTTGAACAAATAAACAACTTCTCTCCACTATGGTACTCTGAATTACTCTCCTATTGAATAACACTAATCATTGCGTAGTGGCTACAGAAGCACCCCTTAAAGTTCATCAAGTACTTGACAAACACCACTCATAGAGATATCCAAATCAGATCACAACTCAAGATAGAAATCATTGCAACTTAGACCAAGTACTAACACGGTGCACACACTGTCAACATTACACCATGAAAGGAGGAATAGATCACTCAATACTATCATAGTAATAATTACTCTCATAATCCACAAGAGATCACAATCATAGCCTAAACCAAGTACCACCACGATGCACGCACTGTCACCGTTACACCATGGCAGGAGGAATAGATTACTTTAATAACATCACTAGAGTACACTATAATAATTAAGCATAGGAGTAGCATAATATCTGAATAATAACATCTACTTGTTCAACATGATACAAAGCTCACGATCACATAAAGATCACATCATGGGAGAGAGAGGTGAACCACATAGCTACCGGTAGAGCCCTCAGCCCCGGGGATGAACTACTCCCTCCTCATCATAGGAGACAGCAAGGTTGATGGAGATGGCGGTGAGGTCAATGGAGACGGCGAAGACGGCGGTGGAGATCGATGGAGATGGCTCCGGGGGCACTTCCCCGTCCCGACAGGGTGCCGGAACAGAGACTTCTGTCCCCCGAAATTCGTCGGTGGCGGCGGCGGAACTGCGGAACTCTTTCTGGAAATTTGCCGACTCCTTTAGGGTTTTTCGTCCCGAGGCTTTATATAGGTGAAGGGGCGATGTCAGAGGGCTGCCAGGGCCTCCTCACACAGGGGCGGCGCAGCCAGGGCCTAGGCCGCGCCAGCCCTGTGTGAGGGAGGCCTGTGGCCCCTCTCCTTCCTCTCTTCGGATGTTTGGATGCTCCGGGGAAAAATAAGACTTCTGGCTTTTGTTTCGTCCAATTCCGAGAATATTTCCTGTGTAGCTTTTCTGAAACACAAAAATAGCAGAAAACAGGAAACTGGCACTGTGGCAACTCGTTAATAGGTTAGTTCCGGAAAATGCATAAAAGTGCCACGAAGTGTAACGAAACAATAGGCAAATGGTGTAAAAACAAGCATGGAGCATCAAAAATTATAGATACGTTGGAGAGGTATCAAGGATATCATCCGAAAAACCTTTGGGTATTAAGTTGCAAGCAACATATTATCGCATTAAGCAAAGTGTGTAATGTAAACAATACAATTATCCTTGAACAAAAGATTGTTGTTTTCTCCCTAGTAGCAACATCACATCTACAACCTTAGAAGTTATTGTCACTCTCCCAGATTACTAGAGGCATGAACCCACTATCGAGCATAAATACTCCCTCTTGGAGTCACAAGCATCTACTTGGCCAAAGTATCTACTAGCAACGGAGAGCATGCAAGATCACAAATAACATAGACATGATAAATCAATAATTAACTTGACATAGTACTTAATATTCATCGGATCCCAACAAACACAACATGTAGAATTACAATAAGATGATCTTGATCATGATAGGCAGCTCACAAGATCTAGACATGCAGGCGCAAATAGGAGAAGACAACTATCTAGCTACTGCTATGGACCCATAGTCCAAAGATGAACTACTCATGCATCACTCTGAAGGTAGGCATGGCGATGAAGAAGGCCTCCGATGATGATTCCCCTCTCCGGCAGGCTGCCGGGAAGAGCTTCTGGACCCTCCCGAACTAGGGTCAACGACGGCGGCGGCTTATAGTACTTTTCATGGATGGAGGCTCGGGCCCTTAGGGTTTTCCCGATGAAGTGAATTTATAAGCGGAAGGGCAAGGTCGGTGGGCGACCGAGGGGCCCACACCATGGGGTGGCGTGGCTAGGGGCTGGGCCGCGCCACCACCCGGTGTGGCCGGCTCGATGCTCGTTTCCGTCTCTCCTTTGGACTCTGTCTTCGTGTCAGATAAATAGGAACTTCTTATTTTGTTTCGTCCAATTCCTAGAATATTTCCTTCAGTAAAAACCTAGAATAGGAAAATTAGCAGAAAATAGGAACTGGCACTGTGGCATCTTGTTAATAGGTTAGTTCCAGAAAATGATAAAAATGGCACGAAGTGTAAACAAAACATAAAGCAATTGGTGTAAAACAAGCATGGATCATCAAAAAATTATAGATACGTTTGCAACATATCAGAGGTGTGGCAACTCATACAAAGGGACATGAGGTACTCAAGGTTAGTTGTATCTTAAGATTTATGCGTGTGAGTCAGGTGCTATGGAAGCATGACAAGAAAGGATGTGGTGTTGGTCTTCATTTTTGGGGGCATAAGATACCTTGATACTATGTCAAGGAGATACTACACATATCCAAGATGCTTATGATAGAGGCAATAGAACCTGCCCCTTTAAAAGAGATTAGCAAGTTTTTGAAAGAAAAACAAAAGTAAGAAGAAAAGCAGAAAAGAGAAACAAAGCATGGATGACTCTCTTGGCTCTTGGTTTGCATCTTTGTTCATTATAATAGTAGTTAGTGCATGCATATTCATTTTATATTACCTTTATGATCATTGATATATTTGCGCTGCCACTTTGTGATTTTTTTCTAACTTTGTAATATGTCAATGCTTGAATTATACTTTGAAGTTGCAGCAATCATGCATTGAAGACTTGGAGTTAGTGGTGAGTTAATAAATTATAAAGCTCATGTGTTTTTATCACCTTCTTCGAGCCCCAGCCACAGATTTGTTGTTGAGCACCACTGATACATCTCCAACATATCGAATTTTTTTGTTGCTCCATGCTTGTTTTTACACCATTTGCCTACTGTTTCGTTACACTTCGTGGCACTTTTATGCATTTTCCGGAACTAACCTATTAACAAGTCGCCACAGTGCCAGTTCCCTTTTTCTGCTATTTTTGTGTTTCAGAAAAGCTACACAGGAAATATTATCGGAATTGGACGAAACAAGTTCCTGAAGTCTTATTTTTCCCGGAAGCTTCCAGAGATCCGAAGAGGAGTCAGAGGGGGGCTACGAGGGCCCCACACACCAGGGCGGCGCGGCCCAGCCCCTGGCCGCGCCCCCTATGTGTGAGAGCACCTCGGTCCACCTCTGACGATGCCCCTTCGCCTATAAAGACCCCCCGACGGAAAAAACCTAAGTACCTAATCAATTTTCCAGAAACACATCGCGATCCGCCACCGTTGTCAACTCGAGATCGGGAGGGTCCAGAAGCTCTTCCCGACACCCTGCCGGAGAGGGGAATCACCACCGGAGGTCTTCTTCATCGCCATGCTTGCCTCCGGAGCGATGAGTGAGTAGTCTACCTTGGACTATGGGTCCATAGCAGTAGCTAGATGGTTGTCTCCTCCACCATGTCCTTCATGTTTAGATCTCATGAGCTGCCCTACATGATTGAGATCACCGTTATGTAATTTTACATGTTTGGTTTGTTGGGATCCGATGAATATTGGTGTTATAATTGAGTTGCTATACTGAAATATATCTTATGTTATCTCTATGTTGTTTATGATCTTGCATGCTCTCCGTTGTTAGTAGCTATCTTGGCCGAGTAGTTGCTAGTGACTTCAAGAGGGGGTATTTATGCTCGATAGTGGGTTCATGCCTCTATTTAACCTGGGGGAGTGACAGAAACCTCTAAGGTTGTAGATGTGCTGTTGCTACTAGGGAGAAAACAACATTCATATGCTCGAGGGCATATGCTTTATTTACATTACACACTTTGCTTAATGCAATTATCTGTTGTTCGCAACTTAATGCTCATGGGGTGTTTGGATGATATCCCCGCGGGTGGATTATTAGTCATAGATGTAGTCGGATGGCGGTCTATGTATTTTGTTGTAATGTCCAGAGTAAATCGCATAGTGATCTTCTTGACATATCACGTTTATCTTTATTCTATCAATTGTCCAACTGTATTTTATTTACCCAGCATGTGTTATTTATCTTATGGAGAGACACCACTAGTGAACTGTGGACCCCGGTCCTATTTCCATCATATTGCTATTACATGTTTACTTTACTCACATACTATTATTACTTTCCACTCGATACGCTCATACCCTTTGTTTCAAGCAAAGCGGTGAGATTGACAACCTCATCGCAAGTTGGGAACAAAGTACTTGGTTGTGTGTGTGCAGGTTCCACATTGCTGCTCGCAAAGAAAAGCTTGGACGAGGCGCCCTATAAATTGTCCGGTGCTGTCGCAAAGCTTGCAAGCATCACCTTCAGTCATATTGTCTGCTTTTCTCCTGATCGACATACCTTGGTTTCTTAACTGAGGGAAAACTTGCTGCTATATTCATCAAAACCTTCTCTTGGGGTTTTCCAACTGGCCGGTCATTTACTACACATCTTTCATACTATCATCACCGCGCCACCAACAAGTTTTTTGGCGCCATTGCCGGGGAAGAGTGGAAGACCTCTGCAAGGGGAGTTTTTCGCACGCACATCCTTTACTTTGTTTTATTGTTTTGCTTTACTTTATTTATTTTTACTTGCATTGTTTTATATCAAAAACACAAAAAATTAGTTTACTTTATAGTTGCTTTTATCTACTTGCTTTTAGTTCATTATGCTGTTCCCTAAGTACATTTTGGAGGACCTCTCAGTAGGTAGTGGTTCAATTATTGGGAAAGATAACATTGAGGAGTTCTTTAATCACATTAGTATGCATAAAGAAGTTGAGGAAAAATCTTTGGTTGAGCTAGCTCCTAGTTATGAAATTGCTTCTGCTTATTTAGTTCACATGTTAGAAGCTAGGTTTGCTAGCCTTAATCCTTTTATGCAATACATGTTCCTTAAGCTTCATGAAATTGAGGATCCCGAAAAGAAAGCTTTCATCTTGGAAACTTTGCGCATAGAATTTAAAGATGTTGCCAATGAGGCTAGAAAAGTTTTTAAGAAATTTAATAAGCTTGGCTCACCCGTAGCGGTTGTTGGCACACCCAATGAAGATTTTAGAGTGCCAATACCTTATAAACTTGTAGGAATTCACGATGCTTGGGATAAAAAAATTAGTTGGATTTGTCCTGAAAACTTTTTTGATGAAAGTAGTGTACCAAAAAGTGATCATAAAGGATCTTAAAAAACTCATTTGGACACAATTTCCTTCATTGTTGAAAAGACTCCTACAGTGGATCCTGATGCTTCTTTCATTATTACTTGATTCGCAATTTTCTGCGCCTAGCTCAAAGGCGTTAAAGAAAAGCACTCTTGGGAGATAACCCAATGTTTTATTTTCAGTACTTTTTCTTTTATTTGAGTCTTGGAAGTTATTACTACTGTAATGACCTCTCCTTATCCTTTTTATTTCATTGTTGTGCCAAGAGAAGCCTCTAATTTGAGTGAGGTAAAGATTTGGGGATGTTGCTGTCCTGAAACTGTTTTCAGTGCTGCACCGTAAAAATTCATGAAAATTCTCTGTATATCTTTTGGACCTGCGATTTCTTGTGCATATGCCCCAGGTTATATCCAAACTTTCATTAGTTGAACACTTTTTGATTTGAGCAACAGAAAACCCTCTAAAAATTCGACCTTTGTCAGCTGTTCTGTTTTGACAGATTTCTGCCAATATTTGTGTTTGCCGCTTTATCGCTTTCTTTTGAGTTCTTTTGATCACGGAACTTTTGGGGAAGTTGCTACAGTAGTATATACTTTATATGTGGTTGTTTTGGGTTGAAACCTGAAGCAAAAAGAGGTTGATTATATGTTATCCTACACTAATGTTGCTAATAGATTTGTGTTTAGTTTTGTATGAAGAAAGTTTTCAAGTGTAGGGATTGGAGAATGATGAGATGAGTTGAAGAATGGACAAAAGCTCAAGCTTGGGGATGCCCATGCATCACCCCAAGAAATATCCAAGAAGTACAAGCGTCAAAGCTTGGGGATGCCCCCGAGGCACCCCTTCTTCATCGGCAAAAATCAGGTCACCTTTCAAGACACTATATTTTTATTGCTTCATGCACTATGTGTTTTTCTTGGAGCGTTAGTTGTTTTAGTTTTCTTTATTAGTTTAGTTTTGTTTACTGTCATAAATGGTTGGACCCCAACAAATTTCTTTTGGAGAAGTTGCCTTGCTTTTCATTTGCCAAGGACGCTCTAGTTTTCATTCTTATCAAAAACTGAGCGTTCTTTTTTTTCTGCTACTGCTTTTGGTTTTCGTTTTCACCTTGATTTGCGTTCAGACCTTGTCATATCTCTTCATCAAGGTGTATTTTTGCCTCTGATCTTTATTGGTTTTCATCAAAAGAGGTGTCTTAAAAAAATTCAAATGGTGTTGGAAAAGAGAAAAAGCTTTATGCAAAAGAGTGATACAAGAAGGAGCTTGTGTAGACTGCGGCTTAGGCTTTTTCATGTCATGCTTTATGTCTTTTTGATAGTATGCTTAGTGGTTTTTCTGTAGCATGACTTGTCTCAAATAACTGAGATTGCTTAATGAGCCTTTGAAAAATCATGCGTTGTTTTTATTGTTTGGAAGCATTATTTTGGTTTTCTCCTTGATGCTTTATTTGGCTTGACTTGGCGCATGCTCACACATGTTAGACTCATACAAAGTTGCCAATAGCCTCTATGATTATTTAGTTTTTGACTTTTGATGCCATCTTATGCTTCTTTTAATGTCGCTTTGCATGATTATGGCCATTATTGCTCTCTTAGTTGGTCGCTCCCAGTCTTTTGCTAGCCCTCGCCTTGTACTGAGTATGAGCTCTACTCGTGCATCCAACTCCTAAAAACCAAGTTTGCCAAAGTGTCCACCATACATACCTACTAGCAATTTGCTATTCCAAGTACATTTGACCTGCTTTTATTTTCTCTTCAAATTAAACTCTTACCAGTGTTATGTGAAAATTGGTCAGTAAAGCTCTCACGAACCGGAAGGCACACTTTACTTTTTCTCGTTCTTAAAAATTTGACATTGTGGTCTCTTATGTTGAGTTGTTATGCTTGCAAGTTGTAAGTTGGAGATTAGCCCATCCATGCCGTCATGGGGCAAGCTTTCAACATTGCACTTCTTATTTGAGTTGATATCGTGATCTTTATTTTATGGATGCCCGCGGTGTGAAATGAATTGGGAATCTTGTGGGGATCATGGAGTTTGTATATGTGTTAGGGAAACGCATGGGCCGCCAATCTAAGCCATGCATAATTCATGGTGGAAATTTGCAGCATACCCATGGTGGACCTTCGACGACGCATCTCAAAATAGAAAGCTAAATAAATGGCAAATAAAAGAGATGTCGAGGTGTTCATTGTCTGCTTGTCCTGTCATTTAGATGTGGGCTTGTTCCATGTCATCGGGCACGGAGGTACCCCGTTGGCGGTTCTCGATGATACATATATACTTACAATGACAAGAGCCTTGCTTGGGACTCTAAGTAGAGTAGCATGAGGTTTGGGTACTCGTATTCACGGGACACGAGGTTTTTAACTTATGATTTGTCAAGCATATGCATCATAGTTGTTCTCGCATTAACTTTAACCATTCAAGATGCTTATGATAGGGGCAATGAGAGCTCAAAGCCAGTAAGTACCATAATTTTTGAAGGTTATAAAACTTGCAATCATTGTTTCCCTCTGCGAAGGGCCTTTCTTTTACTTTCATGTTGAGTCACCACCTTCTATCTTTATGCACCATTAAGAGAGCATAGTTATCATTCTTAGTATAATGTGCATTGTCCCAAAGTTTTCATTGATTGATTCATATTGTTGGTTTCACTTGCTCTTAAATTATTTGTATCTAGTCGACCTCTTAAACTTGAAGGTGTCCTATGCATTTATGTTTTGCTCTCCATGAAGGACAAGCTGAAAACCATTTGTATGTTTTTCCTTATGATTTGAACACACGTTTGACTTTCATTTTTTCATTTTCATGATCTTTTGGTTGTGTTCATTTTCATGTTTATAACATGGTTGCTAAGTTTCTATTGTCAAGATTATATCTTTCATGCCCATATTTTAAGTTCTTATGAACCCAGCTCACAATGCTTACATATATGATCAAGATTGTGTAGGTGCATGTCACCTCAAAAATTATTCTTTTGTTATCACTTACCTACTCGAGGACGAGCAAGAGTTAAGCTTGGGGATGCTTGATACATCTCCAACGTATCTATAATTTTTGATGCTCCATGCTTGTTTTTACACCATTTGCCTACTGTTTCGTTACACTTTGTGGTACTTTTATGCATTTTCTGGAACTAACCTATTAACAAGTCGTCACAGTGCCAGTTCCCTATTTTCTGCTGTTTTTGTGTTTCAGAAAAGCTACACGGGAAATATTCTCGGAATTGGACGAAACAAGTTCCAGAAGTCTTATTTTTCCTGGAAGCTTCCAGAGATCCAAAGAGGAGTCAGAGGGGGGCCACGAGGGCCCCACACACTAGGGCGGTGCGGCCCAGCCCCTGGCCGCGCCCCCTATGTGTGAGAGCACCTCGGTCCACCTCTGACGATGCCCCTTCGCCTATAAAGATCCCCCGATGGAAAAAACCTAAGTACCCGATCAATTTTCCAGAAACACATCGCGATCCGCCGCCATCATCGACCCGAGATCGGGAGGGTCCAGAAGCTCTTCCCGGCACCCTGCCAGAGAGGGGAATCACCACCGGAGGTCTTCTTCATCGCCATGCTTGCCTCCGGAGCGATGAGCGATTGAGATCACCGTTATGTAATTCTACATGTTTGGTTTGTTGGGATCCGATGAATATTGGTGTTATGATTGAGTTGCTATACTGAAATATATCTTATGTTATCTCTATGTTGTTTATGATCTTGCATGCTCTCCGTTGTTAGTAGCTATCTTGGCCGAGTAGTTGCTAGTGACTTCAAGAGGGGGTATTTATGCTCGATAGTGGGTTCATGCCTCTATTTAACCTGGGGGAGTGACAAAAACCTCTAAGGTTGTAGATGTGCTGTTGCTACTAGGGAGAAAACAACATTCATATGCTCGAGGGCATATGCTTTGTTTACATTACACACTTTGCTTAATGCAATTATCTGTTGTTCGCAACTTAATACTCATGGGGTGTTCGGATGATATCCCCGCGGGTGGATTATTAGTCATAGATGCAGTTGGATGGCGGTCTATGTATTTTGTTGTAATGCCCAGAGTAAATCGCATAGTGATCTTCTTGACATATCATATTTATCTTTATTCTATCAATTGCCCAACTATAATTTGTTTACCCAGCATGTGTTATTTATCTTATGGAGAGACACCACTAGTGAACTGTGGACCCCGGTCCTATTTCCATTATATTGCTATCACCTATTTACTTTACTCGCACTGTTTACTTTACTCGTATACTATTATTACTTTCCACTCGATACGCTCATACCCTTTGTTTCAAGCAAACCGGTGAGATTGACAACCTCATCGCAAGTTGGGAACAAAGTACTTGGTTGTGTGTGTGCAGGTTCCACGTTGCTGCTCGCAAAGCAAAGCTTGGACGAGGCGCCCTATAAATTGTCCGGAGCTGTCGCGAAGCTTGCAAGCATCACCTTCAGTCGTATTGTCTGCTTTTCTCCTGATCGACATACCTTGGTTTCTTAACTGAGGGAAAACTTGCTGCTATATTCATCAAAACCTTCTCTTGGGGTTTTCCAACTGACCGGTCATTTACTACACATCTTTCATACTATCATCACCGTGCCACCAACCACCTACATTTTCCCCCCTCGAAATCAATTCATAACACGAAACTCTAGCTGCACTACCGTCTAGATGCCGCTGGGCCGCCGACCCCTAAGCTCCAATGGCTTGCGCACGCAGCCGATAGGAAATTTCGCGGCCGATCTCATGCCCGCGGGGATGCGAATGTGGATGGGCACATTCAACTCACGGCACAAGGTCGCGTGTGCGTACGACGCCTCCTGGAGGTTTGGCCGTCACCGCCGCGCCGACTTGAACTTCCCTAGGATTGAGACTCGGGAGGATGCCGAGATGCTTGCGCCGCCTCTGGAACTCACCATACTCTAGGAGAAGCATCGCCGCCGCCGTTAGCAGCGCCGCCTCACCATCGCCGAGGAAGATGAATTGGCTATGGCACAGCGGAGGAGGGATAATCCCGAAGACAGAGCTCAACTTATTCGCCGCAAGAAAGGCAGAGAGGAAGAGTGTATTCAAATTTGTACTATCTCCTCAAGAATTATATAACTTAATCAGCATTAAACAAGGTATATTGGCATCAGATTTCCAAAATTTAGTATCTATTTTCGCACTAACGATGTACCCACATCTGCAATTCTCTACTCTTTTCCCGCATATAGCCTCGCTTAGAGCATCTCCACTCGCCCCCCTAAAGGCCCCCCAAACGCCATTTGGGGGCGTCGGCGCAGAAAATCCCACCCAGCCGTGCCCCTCAAATATGATTTCCGTCCGACGCAGCGTTTTTCTTCATCCGACGCACCCGATCCAAACCTTGTTCATGGGGGGGGGGGCGAGCGGGGGCGTCGACTGGGTGCGTGACTCGCCGCGTGGCCCACTGTCAGCGACTACGTCGACGCTTCGTCATCTCCACTCGCCCGTCGCCTCGCCTCCCGCGCCGAACAACTGCTCCGTCGGCAGCTTTGCGCAACTGCGCATGGCATCGCTTCGGAGTACGAGCAGGCGTAAATGCGCGCCATGTGAGTTCACGCCCACTGCTCGCCGCGGCTATAAAAAGCACTCCCCGACACCATTGTTTGTTCATCCTCGTCGATGCACAAAGCTTCCCTCCTTGCCACACTCGCCTTCTTTTCCCACACCGCAGAGATGCAACCCGTCGGCCACGAGGCGAGCGGCTTCGGCCGCCGGTACCTCCACGAGTGGGAGGCACGCGCCCTGCACGAGGTGCGGTACATGGCACCGCCGGACTTCCAGTGCCCCATCATGTGGCGGCTGAGCGCGGGCGGGATCCCAATCCCGCCAGTGCAGCACAGCGCGGCGCGGAGCGCCGCCATCCACCGCCACTACTACAAGGTCCTCACGCCGGAGGAGCGCAACGATCCCCTCTGGGATCCCGACAATGAAGACCACTAGGCGGCGTTCTTCACGGAGCGCCGGAACACGGAGCTGGCGCACTACGAGGGCATCGGCCCTCCACCGGCCAACAAGAACGCCGTCGCGCGGAAGCTGTGGTGGGGCGTCCGTGACCGCACCCTCGCCTGGGTCCTTGACCACATCGCCGCGGGCAACAACCCGTGGCTTACAATGCCGATGCAGAACTGTCTGCCGCGCAGGATGGATGGCCCACCATCATCGTCCTCATGTTCTTCCTCTCCGATGCCGAGGACTCCGCGCGTCGGTGGCATCGCCATCGGGTCGCCGCCAGCGGCGCCCAGCACCCGTCTCCTTCATCCTAAGAAGGAGCCACGTTCATCCGACGCGTCCAGCGCCCGGGTGAAGAAGGAGGCCGTTCACATGCGTCAAAAAGGAGCCCGGCGTCACGCCGGGCTCCCTCGCCCGTGTCAAGAAGGAGCCCGGCGCGCCGGCACCTGACACCGGCCTCCCTCGCCCGTTTCAAGAAGGAGCCCGGCGCGCCGGCACCTCCTTCTTCAAAGAAGGCACACCGTCTTGCACAGGACGCCGCGCTCCAGCTAGAGTACCAGGCCCCGGACGACCCGGAGGAGTTCCCCAGCCTAAGGGCGGCGGAGCTCGCCTCCTTCAACGAGGTCCAACCGGGAACTTCGTCCTCGCCTGGTCCATGCAGGACGCGAAGAAGGCCGACGCAGAGCGGACGCTTCGCCTCGGCCTCTGCGTCAACCTGGAGGAGGACGACGAGGACGACGCCGGCCCGAGCATGTGGCACGGCGACGACGGCAGCCAGGGCCGCAACACTTGGGCGTCCCAGGGCGAGCCGTCCTCCGACAACGACGACAGGGACGCCAACTACGACGTCTTCTACCAGCGACTGGGCATGAATTAGTTAGTTTTTTTATGTTTTTAGTTAAATTTCGCCTTTCTTTATAAAACCCGCTGAATTTCTATGAATTTTATCGAGTTGTAACGAAAAAATTGAATCTAATATTGGGATGGGGGGCACAGCTGAGAAACCGCCGCCCTCCATACCGAAATCAATGCCGACACCTCCTAAACGGCCTAAAATTGCCTTGCGCTGGTCGTCGTTTAGGGAGGGGGAGTGGAGATGCTCTTAGTTGCATACGGACGGCATAATCAGTACACAGTAGCTGCCTCTGTTTTTCTTTTCTCTCTTTGTTTTCTGAAACGTATACGTTCTCTGACATGGACAGACACAAAATTTACTTCCGCCGGGTAGATCGAGCGGAGGAAACCAGGGGCCAAGCCAAAGCGGTCGCCGTCGTGGCGATTTTTTTTATATTGCACTTTTTAAAAGCTTTTTCAAATATAGCATTAATTTGTAGGTAATTACAAAACTAGGACACCGTTTTATCCGGCGGATGCGACAAGGCGAAATTTTATCCGGCGGACGCGACAAGCCGGAATCGTATCCGGCGGATACGAGTAGGTGGGGGGCCCGCATGCTGGCAGGTGTGGGCAGGCCTAGCCGCATGCAGTCGCATCCGCCGGATGCAAATAGGCTGGCGCCGGCTACACGCACCCGACTGTCGACCATTTGTGTGTGTTTTAGGCAACGCGCACCCGAGAACATGATATTTTCAGTAATTTGAAGTGTTTTAAGTCGCGGTTAAATTTTCGCAAAGTTTATCTATGAGTAATATTTCTGAATATATATTGGAAGTAACATTTATATTAATATAGAAAGTGCGTGATACATCGGTATTACATACCGCAAACTAAAATATAAAAAGTGCGTGATACATCGGTATTATATACCGCAAACTAAAATAGAAATATACATGATTCGGGACAACTAAAATTAAGATACAAATATAGTACAAATATAGTACCACACAGCAGTCACAGACCCACAACCAGGAGGTCGAGAGTACTCGGTACTATCGAGCGGCCCCTAACAGGTATGGATGGACGACGTCTCCGCCACGAGGACCACCACGTGCTCTGCGCCGTCGATGATCTTTGTGATCTTTGTATCTTTGTATCCTAATAATTTGTATGCACATTCGTATTAGACATATATTTCTAAGCATGTTTCTGGTTCTCCGCGCCGCCAACTCCTTTCCCGCTTCGTATTTCCCGCCAACTCCTTTCCCGCTTCTTCTTTTCCGCCTTCTGCATTCCGTGTCTTCTTTCCCGCCAACTCCTTTCCCGCTTCTTCTTTTCCGCCTTCTGCATTCCGTGTCTTCTTTCCCGCCATTTCTATTATAGTTATTCGTACTATATTTGTATCTTAATTTTAGTTGTCCCGAATCATGTATTTCTATTTTAGTTTGCGGTATATAATACCGATGTATCACACACTTTTAATATTTTAGTTTGCGGTATGTAATACCGATGTATCACGCACTTTTAATATTTTAGTTTGCGGTATGTAATACCGATGTATCACGCACTTTTAATATTTTAGTTTGCGGTATGTAATACCGATGTATCACGCACTTTCTATATTAATATAAATATTACGTCCAATATATATTCTTAAATATTACTCTAAGATAAAACTTCCGAAATATTTGCCGCTACTAAAAAAAATGCAAAGTAATGGAAATAACGAGTTTTTGGGTGCGAGTTGCTTGGCCAGTTGGGTGCGTTTAGCCCGGAAACCACCTCAGGCGTGCATGCGCCGGCTAATGCTAAAAAAAAGTGCACTATAAAAAAAATTCGCGCCGTCGTGCACGCTGAAGTCGACGGAGGCAAGGCCTCGGTCGGTCCGTGAATAGCGCTGCATGCCGTGTTCCGGAGGCACCTGCCCGCCGCGCCCGCGCCCGCGGTGACGACAAGCCCGCCCGTCTGCATCAGTCTCGCGTATCCATGCATCGATGTCTAGTCACGCTCGACGGCTCGAGTGCCACCGGCTTGTTTAAAGATTCTACATAGAATATACACTCCACATTGTTCACAGTCAGCAACTCACCGTGCGTTTCGTCGGCGTCCGTATCAGCCGTATCAGATGGTAGCGACCCCGGCGATCATTTGTTCGTTGTATGTAACGAGCTAGCGGCAACGTCTCGAAAGACTCCAAATTGTTTCATTTTCCGTTTCCTCAGATCCCCGTAGGACGCCAATTTTCTGAGGTAGATATATAGTACTAATTTTTCTGAGAATCTCACTAGCTTTCTGAAGATATTCGAACTTTTTTATGGAGGTAGATATTTCACCTGCTAGATACACATAACAACTTCACAAACTTCACTTACTTATTCAGATTTAACTGCAACACGTGACATCACACTCTTGTATACACGTACTAGTACTTCACACTTCTTGTTGACAACTCGCGTACTTCCAAGACAGAAGCACGACAAGTCAACATCCACACATAGCTCACATCACACATTCACACCATACAATACCATACCACTACTAAACAAACACGTCGCACACACAATATGATAATACGCTTCCGATTCAGAGCCACGGCAGACTGGCTGCGTCGTCCATGACATCGTCGGACTGGTACGGCTCCGGCTGGAGCAGCATCTCAATCCCCAGCGGCAGCGGCAGTGGCAGTGGCAGCGGCGGCTGCAGTGGCAGGGACAGCGACGGAGGCAGCAGCGGCAGCGATGGAGATAGAGGCAGCGATTGAGACAGCGGCGGTGGCGGCGCCACCTGCAGGCCGCCGTAGAGCTCCGTGAGGTGGGCGGGGATCTCCGGCACGTCCATTGGCATGCCTTTGATCAACCCGAATAAGCGGAGCTGGGAGTTCCGGCGCTCGAGCTCGCTGTAGAGGTGGCGCGCGTCCGCGGAGAGCACCCGGTTCGCCTGTTCTACCAGGTTGCAGTGCTGCAGCACGACGCCGGTTGTGGCGCGCATTGCCTCGTTGTTCACCTCGAGCTGGGCCGCGTACGCGGCCAAGTCCACCTCTTGCTGCTGCCTCTTTGCGCGAGACCTCCGCGCGGAGAGCCTATTTGAGATCTTCCGGCTGCGCTGCCGCTCCTCCTCGGTGAGCGGCATGCCGCCGGCGTGCTTGGGCGCCGCCCGCCGCCGCAGGTGGAATCACGCAGAAGCACAAGAGATCGAATACGTACTAGTGTACCACGAGAGCGGTGCAGAAGAGAAAAAAGGTATGGAAACAAGAACACTATACTGCTACTCTGGATCAAACAAAAGCCAAGGCTTCTGTTCGATCGATTTCCTCTTGTGGCGCGGGAGGCGGCTTAGGAGATAACGTAGAGGAAGTGGAGGAGCACGATGGAGAGCGAGTGCAGGCAGCAGATGTGGAGGAGGCTAGGCGGCAGCGGCGTCGACATGGGCGGCGCGGGCAACACTTCCGCTGAAGCTCGATGGTGGCGGATGATCTGGTTTTGCTGGGGATTGGTAGTGGTATATATGGACGCGCGGGGAGGCGGGGAGGAAGAAGAACAGCAAGTATAGGCATAGACGTACGCCGGCCAATGGACCGGGCCCCATAGGTCCAGTCAAGGTATCAGCGTTGCAACAAGAACGGAGTGAAATTTCCAATGATGCAAGGAAGCACGTACGAAACTTCCATACGTGTTCCTTGTCAGGAGAACTGGAGATTTTTTTTTTAAGGTTTTGATCACATAAACTAGAATTAACTCGAGCTAGGTGTCCCTTGTCTGACCAAAAGGGCACTGGTGTTTTCCACTTGTCAACATCAGGGTAGTAGTACAAGGACACGTCGTACAAGTTGACACTTGACAACAATGTATTGGTCCGACTGCGAAAGTTGGATTCAAGCAAATGCTGCAAAACGAAGATAAAAGAAGAAAGGGAGCCGCTGCAGGTTGATGCTTGAATTCATCGTTTTGGCCTGCTAGAACAGGTTGCCACTGTATTTCCCCACGAAACTAATGAGTGATGACTCCCTCCTGTTAAAAATGCTTGTCTAAAATGCATGTTCAGACATACGTTTTTTATTATATGGGTCACTTATTTTACGATAGGTATTTTTGATCGGAGGTACTCCCTGCGACCACTATTGCTTGCCCTAAATCCTAATACGAACATATATAGATCCTAAAATGTGTCCGGATACATGAGGAACAAATATTATTGGTCAGAGGGAGCAGTAGATATTTGTCCAATTAGCCAATGCACGTACGTACATACGGAGGTCTGAGAATCCGACGAGGAGAAGCAAAAATACAGAGCTCGTCTACGTGTTCTATGGGAAAATAAATACATAGTCCATGGCGTTATTCAGATGTCCTGGTTACTGGCGTCACAAGAGATTACATTAAGAACACAATGCCCAGGCAAAAGTTTTCAACCGAGGGCGATGCAAGCAATTGTACATGTCGTTTTCGTGAGTAGGCAGATGCATGTACGGCTGGTAAATTAGTCTAGCTTGCTTGTATGTTAAGAGAAGGTAAGCCAGAGCAGTAAACTAATGCATCTGCAGTCCAGTATCATGGTTTGTCGCTTCTGTTGTCCGTGACCGAAACATGAATTATCAGGCGCCAGGTGCTTTCGCTTATGTAAGCATGTCAATGTCGACGCGTCGTATCTTTTGCGCCTGATACCTTTTCTGCGAGCATTTTGGAGCAAGCAAAACTATTGTTCTCTCAGTCTCAGGACGGAAAGTGTAGTGGGATCTTGCTTATGATCCACCGAACTTTCTTTCTACTTGCCGTGCTTGCGGGCGGTACCGGAGTTGTCTTGGATTGGAAGCTGACTCGTGGAATCATACAGAAGGAGTATATTCTTTCGGTTGTCCTCTGGTTAATTGGTTCGAAGTAGTAGGGAGAGTTGATTTTGATCGTGCAAATGGAAACAGAGTAAAACCAGACGAGTACCAAGTTCAGGTTAATGGGAATGAGTCAGAGGTTATTATTTCATCAGGCCTCGTTCGGTTAATCCCGCCCCGGCCAGAATTGAGGCCCAATCCCCGTGGATCGGACGGGATCTGCCTCGCCGGAAATTAATCCCGTACCACGTAAAAAAAGTTGTTCGGTTAAACCCGGTCGTGATCCCACCCCGGTCTAAATCCCCTCAATCCCGTCCATTTCGCGGGGATAAGAACATCTAGTCCCACCGCGTGGAACTATTCCCCGCGTTGTCATCCCGAATCGATACGGCGAAAAATAAGAATTTGACCCCTTTCTATCTCGCGCGATTCCGGGGCGACGCCGGCGGAGACGGAGGGACGGCGCTGCGGCTACGGAGGGATGGCGCTGCGGGGACGGAGGATGGTGCCGAGGACGGACTGGACGTCCGCGGCAAACCTAGCCTCGCTGCCCACGCCGCCACGGAGCCTGGGTCGAAACCCTAGCCTACGCTAGGTCCCATCTTCCCGCCGCTTCACGCCGGAGAAGATGAAGAAGCCTCAGGTTGGTCTCCCTCTACCATGTTTAGATTCTTGATGGTTATGCGTTTGGTTGGTTGCTATGCCGGTGCCACCGCCAGCGGCTGCTGGACGGGCGGAGGAACACAGATCTGAGGTGCCAGGATCCGGCCGGTGGAGCACGATTTGGTTGCGCCGTCGCGCGGTGGCCAGAAGACAGCTGGGAGGAACTCGTCGGTGTGGCACACGAACGTGGAGCGGGTAGAGTGTCTCACCAGCGCCCTCTTCCCTGCAAGAACACACACTGCATCAAAGAAACACACGCCATGCTTACGATCTACTAGACTAGATCATGGGGATACCAAAGATTGATACCGTTTAGCACACATATCTGGATATTTGCCGATCAATTTGGATGGTCTTGTAGCTGTTGACCAATTGCTTCCATCTGCAACTGTGCAGGGTGTAGTGCAGCCCGCTCACCACGTTGGTTATCGTGGATTTGACGAAGGCGTACCCATTGTAGCTGCTCTGGCCTGGTGCTTACACTTAAGATTGTCACAATCGTAATGTGAAATTGATCTTGGCTAAAATGCCAATGCAATTCTAGGATTACATTTTACTTTACTGTCCATGTGTTTGTATTGACTAGAGGTTATCATAGGTCCTAAAGATATATTTCTATTTTGCATCTGTAGCATAATCCATATATTTCTTGGTTCAACTATATGGAAGTAGTCATCAGCCATCACCATGATATTTCAAGATCTTTGGACTGAACATTCATAATTTCAATTTAAAATGATCTGTAATACACAACCTGAAGATAGTTTCCTGAATTCTACTTCTTGTGTTGCACCTGATTCTATGGTACTTGAGTACAACTATTTATTTGGAAGTTGATTTTAGATGAGAAATTGGTTTTCGGTGCTCTTGTGTGCATGTGTATACCAAAAATTAGATAATGATCAGGGACATTATGCTTGCTCTGAATATTTGTACATGAAACAGACGGCATATACGCAATGTGTAAACTGTTGTAGCATTTAATACCCTTGTGCATACATGTCCAAGTTGACATCTTGTCTACCTTCTTTCAGAAAAGGTTAGTTTCCCTGTTTTGATCATTATTTTTTCAGTCCAAACGGGCATAATGAAGCTAGTTATTGTTTCCTAACTGCTAGATAATTATATCAGGAATTTGTTTTAGACCTTCATGTAAGATAAAGTGGAGCAGTACTGTTGTATCTTATGTGGTTATTGATACCTCTGATGGCGACCAGACTGTCCTTGTGCGTGGTGAATAACCAGCCCGTTGGGAACCCCAAGAGGAAGGTATGATGAGTGCAGCAGCAAGTTTTCCCTCAGTTTAAGAAACCAAGGTTTATCGAACAGGAGAAGAGAGACAATGATGACTGAAGGTGTTGTGGAACCTGCACACACACAAACAAATACTTTGTTCCTAACTTGCGATGAGGTTGTCAATCTCACCGGTTTGCTTGAAACAAAGGTTATGAGTGTATCGAGTGGAAAACAATATAGTATGCGAGTAAAGTAAACAGTACGAGAAAAGTAAATAGGTGATAGCAATATGATGTAAATAGGACCGGGGTCCACAGTTTACTAGTGGTGTCTCTCCATAAATAAAATAGCACATGCTGGGTAAACAAATTATAGTTGGGCAATTGATAGAATAGAGATAACGTGATATGTCAAGAAGATCACTATGAGATTTACTCTGGGCATTACAACAAAATACATAGACCGCCATCCAACTGCATCTATGACTAATAATCCACTTGTGGTGAATCAATCCGAGAACTCCACAAGTATTAAGTTGCGAACAACAGATAATTGCATTAAGCAAAGTGTGTAATGTAAACAAAGCATATGCCCTTGAGCATATGAATGTTGTTTTCTCCCTAGTAGCAACAGCACATCTACCACCTTAGAGGTTTCTGTCACTCCCCCAGGTAAAATAGAGGCATGAACCCACTATCGAGCATAAATACCCCCTCTTGGAGTCACTAGCAACTACTCGGCCAAGATAGCTATTAACAACGGAGAGCATGCAAGATCATAAACAACATAGAGATAACAAAAGATATAATTCAGTACAGCAACTTAATCATAAACACCAATATTCATCGGATCCCAACAAACCAAACATGTAGAATTACATAACGGTGATCTCAATCATGTATGGCAGCTCATGAGATCTAAACATGAAGCACATAGTGGAGAAGACAACCATCTAGCTACTGCTATGGACCCATAGTCCAAGGTAGACTACTCACTCATCGCTCTGGAGGCAAGCATGGCGATGAAGGAGACCTCCGGTGGCGATTCCCCTCTCCGGCAGGGTGCCGGGAAGAGCTTCTGGACCCTCCCGATCTTCGGGTCGACGGCAGCGGCGGATCGCGATGTATTCTGGAAAACTGATCGGGCCCTTAGGTTTTTCTCGTCGGGGGGTCTTTATAGGCGAAGGGGCGTCGTCAGAAGAGGGGCCAGGCGGCCTCACAAGGCGGTGGCGCGGGCAAGGGGCTGGCCGCGCCATCCCTGTGTGTGGGCCCCTGGTCCCTCACCTCCTACTCTCCTTCGGATCTATGGAAGCTTCCGGGTAAAATAAGACTTCAGGAACTTGTTTCGTCCAATTCCGAGAATATTTCCTGTGTATCACTTCTGAAACACAAAAACAGCAGAAAACAGGAAACTGGCACTGTGGCACTTCGTTAATAGGTTAGTTCCGGAAAATGCATAAAAATGTCACTAAGTGTAACGAAACAATAGGCAAATGGTGTAAAACAAGCATGGAGCATAAAAAATTATAGATACGTTTGAGACGTATCAAGCATCCCCAAGCTTAACTCCTGCTCGTCCTCGAGTAGGTAAGTGATAACAAAAGAATAATTTTTGAGGTGACATGCACCTACACAATCTTGATCATATATGTAAGCATTGGTGAGCTGGGATCAATAGAACTTAACACATGGGCATGAAGATATAATCATGACAATAAGAACTTAGCAACCATGTTGTAAACATGCAAATGAACACAAACAAAAGATCATGAAAATGAAACAATGAAAGTCAAACGTGTGTTCAAATCATAAGGAAAAACATACAAAAGGTTTTCAGCTTGTCCTTCAAAGAGAGCAAAACATAAATGCATAGGACACCTTCAAGTTTAAGAGGGCGATTAGATACAAATAATTTAAGAACAAGTGAAACCAATCATCATGAATCAATCAATGAACTTTGGGACAATGCATATCACACTAAGAATGACAACTATGCTCTCTTAATGGTGCATAAAGAAAGAAGGTGGTGACTAAACATAAAAGTAAAAGAAAGGCCCTTCGCAGAGGGAAGCAGTGATTGCAAGTTTTATAACCTTCAAAAATTATGGTACTTACCGGCTTTGAGCTCTCATTGCCCCCATCATAAGCATCTTGAATGGTTAAAGTTAATGCGAGAACAATTATGATGCATATGCTTGACAAATCATAAGTTGAAAACCTCGTGCCCCGTGAATACGAGTACCCAAACCTCATGCTACTTTACTTAGAGTCCCAAGCAAGGCTCTTGTCATTGTAAGTATATGCATATCATTGAGAACCGCCAATAGGGTACCTCCGTGCCCGATGACATGGAACAAGCCCACACCAAAATGACAGGACAAGCAGACAATGAACACCTCCACATCTCTTTTATTTGCTATATTGTTTAGCTTTTTATTATGAGATGCGTCGTCGAATGTTCACCATGGGTATGCTGCAAATTTCCACCATGAATTATGCATGGCTTAGATTGGCGGCCCGGCGTTTCCCTAACACATATACAAACTCCATGATCCCCACAAGATTCCCAATTCATTTCACACCGCGGGCATCCATAAACAAAAGATCACGATATCAACTCAAATAAGAAGTGCAATGTTGAAAGCTTATCCCATGACAGCATGGATGGGCTAGAATCCAACTTACAACTTGCAAGCATAACAACTCAACATAAGAGACCACAATGTCAAATTTTTAAGAACAGGAAAAAGTAAAGTGTGCCTTCCGGTTCGTGAGAGCTTTACTGACCGAATTTCGCATAACACTGGTAAGAGTTTAATTTGAAGAGAAAATAAAAGCAAGTCAAATTTACTTGGAATAGCAAATTGCTAGTAGGTATGTATGGTGGACACTTTGGAAAACTTTGGCTTTTAGGAGTTGGATGCACGAGTAGAGCTCATACTCAGTACAATGTGAGGGCTAGCAAAAGACTGGGAGAGACCAACTAAGAGAGCAATAATGGCCATAATCATGCAAAGCGACAAAGCGACATTAAAAGAAGCATAAGATGGCATCAAAAGTCAAAAACTAAATGATCATGAAGGCTATTGGCGACTTTGTAAGAGTCTAACATGTGTGATCATGCGCCAAGTCAACCCAAATAAAGCATCAAGGAGAAAACCAAGATAATGCTTCCATACAATAAAAACAACGCATGATTTTTTCAAAGGCTCATTAAGCAATCTCAGTTATTTGATACAAGTCATGCTACAGCAAAACCACTAAGCATACTATCAAAAAGACATCAAGCATGACATGAAAAAGCCTAAGCCGCAGTCTACACAAGCTCCTTCTTGTACCACTATTTTGCACAAAGCTTTTTCTCTTTTCCAACACCATTTGAAATTTTTATAAACACCTCTTTTGATGAAAACCAATGAAGATCAGAGGCAAAAATACACCTTGATGGAAAGATATGACAAGATCTGAACGCAAATCAAGGCAAAAACGAAAACCAAAAGCAGTAGCAGAAAAAGTAGAACGCATCGATGAACGATAAGAGTGAAAAACTGAGCGTTCTTTGCAAATGAAAACGAGTACATCTCCTCCAAAGAAATTTGTTGGGGTCCAACCATTTATTGCAGCAAACAAATAAACTAAACAAACTAAGAAAACTAATACAATTGACGCTCCAAGAAAAATACATAGTGCATGAAGCAATAAAAATATAGTGTTTTGAAAGGTGACCTAATTTTTGCCGATGAAGAAGGGGTGCCTCGGGGGCATCCCCAAGCTTTGACGCTTGTACTTCTTGGATATTTATTGGGGTGATGCATGGGCATCCCCAAGCTTGAGCTTTTGTCCATTCTTCAACTCATCTCATCATTCTCCAATCCCTACACTTGAAAACTTCCTTCATACAAAACTAAACACAAATCTATTAGCAACATTAGTGTAAGCATAACATATAATCAATCCTCTTTTTGCTTCAGGTTTTAACTCAAAACCACCACATATATAGCATATACTACTGTAGCAACCTCCCCAAAAGTTCCATGATCAAAAGAACTCAAAAGAAAGCGATAAAGTGGCAAACACAAATATTGGCAGAAATCTGTCAAAACTGAACAGCTGACAAAGGTCGAATTTTTGAGGGATTTTCTGTTCCTCAAATCAAAAAGTGTTCAACTAAGAAAAGTTTGGATATAACCTAGGGCATATGCACAAGAAATCGCAGGTCCAAAAGATAAACAGAGAATTTTCACGAATTTTTACGGTGCAGCACCGAAAACAGTTTCAGGACAGCAACATCCCCAAATCTTTACCTCACTCAAATTAGAGGCTTCTCTTGGCACAAAAACGAAATAAACAAGATAAGGAGCGGTCATTACAGTAGTAATGACTTCCAAGACTCAAATAAAAGAAAAAGTACTGAAAAGAAAATATTGGGTTATCTCCCAAGAGTGCTTTTCTTTAACGCCTTTGAGCTAGGCGCAGAAAATTGCAAATCAAGTAATATCAAGTGATGAAGCATCAAGCTCATAATTTGCTCTAAGAATAGAGTCAAAAAGTAATTTCTTTCTTTTCCTAGGGAAGTGTTCCATACCTTTCTTTAGCGGGAATTGATACTTGATAGTGCCTTCCCTCATATCAATGATAGCACCTACAGTTCGAAGAAAGGGTCTTCCCAAAATAATAGGACATGAAGCATGGCATTCAACGTCCATAACAAGAAAATCAACGGGAACAAGGTTATTGTTAACCACAATAAGAACATCATTAATCCTTCCCAAAGGTTTCTTCTTAGCAACATCAGCAATAGGAACATCAAAATAACACTTTTCAAGCGGTGGTAAATCAAGCATGTCATAAATCTTTCTAGGCATGATAGAAATGCTAGCACCTAGATCACATAAAGCATGTCAATCATAACCATTAACATGCATATCAATGATGGGTTCCCAACCATCTTCTAACTTCTTGGGAACAGAGGCTTTTTGCTTCAACTTTTCATCCCTAATCTTTATAAGAGCATTGGTAATATGCTTAGTAAAAGCAATATTTAAAGAACTAGCATTGGGAGTCAAAGCAAGCTTTTGCAAGAACAAAATTACTTCAGATATATTGCAGCCATCAACATCAAAATCATTAAAAGAAATAGAGCTATCATCTTCCACACTCCGAAAAATTTCAGCACTCTTTTGAGAAAAAGTTTTGGCAGTTTTAGGCTTTTTAACACAAGGAGTGGGAGTTTTCTCTACACCAATCGAAGTAAGAGGATTGCTACCAGTAGGAGCAACATCATTAGAGGTAGTAATGGTACATACCTTCATCTCTCTAGCCATCTCATCTTCTCTTTCCCACCTGGCATGCAATTCCGCTAACAATCTAATATTTTCATCAATTCCAACTTGGATAGCATTAGCGGTAGCAAGAACATTGCTCACTTTCACATCATTAGGAAACACTTTTAGTTTCAGAAGTTCAACATCATGAGCAAGGCTATCAACTTTAGAAGCAAGAATATCAATTTTGCCTAACTTTTCCTCAACAGACTTGTTAAAAGCAGTTTGCTTACCGATGAAGTCCTTGAGCATTACCTCAAGCTCGGAGGGCGCGGCCCTAGTGTTGTTGTAGGAATTACCATAAGAGTTACCATAACCATTACCATTGGTAGAAGGATACGGCCTATAATTGTTACTAGCAAAATTGTTCCTATAAGCATTGTTGTTAAAATTATTGTTTCTAATGAAATTCACATCAACATGCTCTTCTTGAGCAACCAGAGAGGCTAAAGGAACATTATTAGGATCAACATGAGTCCTATCATTAGCAAGCATAGCCATAATGGTATCAATCTTATCATTCAAGGAAGAGATTTCCTCAACAGAATTTACCTTATTACCTTGTGGAGCTCTCTCGGTGTGCCATTCAGAATAATTTACCATCATGTTGTCGAGTAGCTTTGACGCGGCGCCCAAGGTAAGGGACATAAAAGTGCCTCTAGCAGCTGAATCAAGTAGGTTCCTTGAAGAAAAATTCAGTCCTGCATAAAAAGTTTGGATAATCATCCAAGTAGTCAGTCCATGAGTGGGGCAATTCTTTATCATAGATTTCATTCTTTCCCAAGCTTGAGCAACATGTTCATTATCAAACTGAGTAAACTTCATAATATTGCTGCGCAAAGCTATAATCTTAGCAGGAGGATAATATCTACCAATAAAAGCATCCTTAGACTTAGCCCATGAATCAATACTATTCTTAGTCAAAGACAGCAACCAATCTTTAGCTTTTCCTCTCAAGGAAAAAGGAAACAACTTGAGCTTAATAATATCACTATCAACATCCTTATATTTCTGCATCTCACATAGCTCAACAAAATTGTTGAGATGAGCTGCAGCATCTTCAGTACTAGCACCAGAAAATTGCTCTTTCATAACAAGGTTCAATAAAGCAGGCTTAATCTCATAAAAGTTTGCAGCAGTAGCAGGTGGTGCAATAGGAGTGCAGATAAAATCACTATTGTTTGTGCTAGTGAAGTCACACAACTTGGTGTTTTCAGGATTGGCCATTTCAGCAAAACGAAAGTAAACAAGTAAAGACAGCTACCAAGGATTCTAATTTTTTTGGGTTTTTGATATAAAAAGCAATGCAGGTAAAATAAAATAAAGTAAAGCAAAACAAATAACAAAGTAAAGAATGTGTGTGCGAAGAACTCCCCTCGCAGAAGTCTTCTCTCTTCCCCAGCAACGGCGCCAGAAAAATAGCTGATGCCTATGATGGCGACCAGACTGTCCTTGTGCGTGGTGAATAACCAGCCCGTTGGGAACCCCAAGAGGAAGGTATGATGAGTGCAGCAGCAAGTTTTCCCTAAGTTTAAGAAACCAAGGTTTATCGAACAGGAGAAGAGAGACAATGACGACTGAAGGTGTTGTGGAACCTGCACACACACAAACAAATACTTTGTTCCCAACTTGCGATGAGGTTGTCAATCTCACCGGTTTGCTTGAAACAAAGGTTATGAGTGTATCGAGTGGAAAACAATATAGTATGTGAGTAAAGTAAACAGTACGAGAAAAGTAAACAGGTGATAGCAATATGATGTAAATAGGACCGGGGTCCACAGTTCACTAGTGGTGTCTCTCCATAAATAAAATAGCACATGCTGGGTAAACAAATTACAGTTGGGCAATTGATAGAATAGAGATAACGTGATATGTCAAGAAGATCACTATGAGATTTACTCTGGGCATTACAACAAAATACATAGACCGCCATCCAACTGCATCTATGACTAATAATCCACTTGTGGTGAATCAATCCGAGAACTCCACAAGTATTAAGTTGCGAACAACAGATAATTGCATTAAGCAAAGTGTGTAATGTAAACAAAGCATATGCCCTTGAGCATATGAATGTTGTTTTCTCCCTAGTAGCAACAGCACATCTACCACCTTAGAGGTTTCTGTCACTCCCCCAGGTGAAATAGAGGCATGAACCCACTATCGAGCATAAATACCCCCTCTTGGAGTCACTAGCAACTACTCGGCCAAGATAGCTACTAACAATGGAGAGCATGCAAGATCATAAACAACATAGAGATAACAAAAGATATAACTCAGTACAGCAACTTAATCATAAACACCAATATTCATCGGATCCCAACAAACCAAACATGTAGAATTACATAACGGTGATCTCAATCATGTATGGCAGCTCATGAGATCTAAACATGAAGCACATAGTGGAGAAGACAACCATCTAGCTACTGCTATGGACCCATAGTCCAAGGTAGACTACTCACTCATCGCTCCGGAGGCAAGCATGGCGATGAAGGAGACCTCCGGTGGCGATTCCCCTCTCCGGCAGGGTGCCGGGAAGAGCTTCTGGACCCTCCCGATCTTCGGGTCGACGGTGGCGACGGATCGCGATGTATTCTGGAAAACTAATTGGGCCCTTAGGTTTTTCTCGTCGGGGGGTCTTTATAGGTGAAGGGGCGTCGTCAGAAGAGGGGCCAGGCGGCCTCACAAGGCGGTGGCGCGGGCCAGGGGCTGGCCGCGCCACCCCTGTGTGTGGGCCCCTGGTCCCTCACCTCCTACTCTCCTTCGGATCTATGGAAGCTTCCGGGTAAAATAAGACTTCAGGAACTTGTTTCATCCAATTCCGAGAATATTTCCTGTGTATCACTTCTGAAACACAAAAACAGCAGAAAATAGGAAACTGGCACTGTGGCACTTCGTTAATAGGTTAGTTCCGGAAAATGCATAAAAATGCCACTAAGTGTAACGAAACAATAGGCAAATGGTGTAAAACAAGCATGGAGCATCAAAAATTATAGATATGTTTGAGACGTATCAGTTATGCCTGTAGCAGTACTAGCAGATAGCAGTATATTGTTTGATAGTTCTAGAGTTTCTGGGTCTAGACCTATCAGAATATCCAAGTATTTTTCTCTCTTAGAAGTCTTAGTATTGGTTGACTGAAAACTGTATCTGTAAATTATTACTTGTTGCCGATTTATTTACCATTTGATTCATGCCTCTTATTGGAAATAATCATTAGCTTACAGTAACACTACAACACACTTGTAAGCTTCGTACCAGAATATGTCGCTTTGAGTTTGGAGCCCCAAGTGGTGACCTTCGAGTTAACACTTGTTTGATGTTTGTTACATGTAGGTTGTTGCCGACATGGCGTATCGCAGGTGTTCGGCGTCACGGTGGGATGGGTGTTGGCCAAAGCACTATGCTGCAATGGTGCTTTGGACAAGGCATGTCATGGCGGCCCTTACGTATGGGATGGCGGGGGAGGGCGTAAATTGATGGTGAGGGATGCCCATATGTATGCGTGCAGGAGAAGCCGGCGAGCACTCACATGAAGATGGCGAGCACTACTCACATATATATTTTGTGTCATTTTGTTCCTAGCCATTTTAATTTGATTTGTATCTGGTGATGATGACTCTCGAGCATAGTACTCACCCAACAGGTCCAGTAACTAGAAGCACAAAGTTTGATCATTGGGACTTAAGTTTTGCTTGTTCTTGTTGCGTCTTTCATCCTTGCATGTTGGACCGTGTATTTGTTTCTGTGAAAAAACCAGCTGCTTATTATGTTGTGTTGTTGGCTGATGGGAGGGAGTAACCGAACAGAGTTTCATATGCAGGGGGTCGTGGGGATTGGTGGGAAAGGGATAGGTGGGGTTCGGATGACATGACGGGGTTAACCCAATCCCTGCGTGGGTTAGATCCCTGTGGGGAATGAAGCCCTGACAACCGAACAAGGCCTCAAGGGGATTGCGGCAAGGAGATCCCCTCTCCTTTTTTCATTTTTTACTTTGTACTAAGGGGCTTTCGAGCTTGCTGAAACAAGAAGAGGAGAGTGGAAATCTGATTGGTGTGAAAGTGTGTCGTTCAGCTTCTCATTTTCTTTTTGCTACGACTCTCCTGTTATTATGAGAGCAGATATTTAGAACGCTGCATAAGGTTCTAGAAGATTATTGCGCATCTTCAGGAAAAATGGTTTGAAAAGATATCATGAGAAAATATACCGTTGAATATTTCTGTGATGAAATATTGTTGAAAGAATCTCTGTGTGGGTGATTTGGTGAATCTTTGACACTAGAAATTAGTTTGGTTTAATCCAGAAATCAAATCTCTTACTTATGTTATGTGTGAAACATAGACGGATTTTGTATGGAATACCAGAAACTATAGGGGGCGTTTTATAAAAAGGAACTTGACTTATGATTGTGGTTGGGAAAGGTGGGAGCTTTTTTTTTGAAAATTCCTTGCATGAATATCCAACAAACTAAGGGTAGATATAGTGCCGAGGCACAACCAACATGTCACTAGTAGGAAAAGGGCTAGCCATGGCGCATCATTCTGGTGTAGCCGTGGCGTAACCCCCTGCGCCACGCATTTCACGCCACTACTATTCAATAGTCGTGGTGCAACCAGTCGGTGCGCCACGGCTAAGTAAGGTAGGCGTGGCTCACCATGTCAGTGTGCCACGACTACTTTCCATTCGCGGCGTAGGATTCTTTGGTGCACCACACCTACTCTTTTGATGCGCCACGACTACTTTTCTGTGTATTTCAAATTTATAGGAATATTGTGTATTTATATAGGTTTTATACAGATATAAGCAGTAATATAGTATTATCAGCAATGCAGTTCACATAATAGTATCATAGGGTATAAGATAGATCAAATATAGTTCATATCACATAAATAACTCCAATGGTTCAAATATGACAAGTTATATTACACAAGTTCATCGAATGCATGTAGTTCAACAAGTCTCGGGATCGAGGGTAGCAAGTTCAACTAGGTTGCAATCAAATAGAGTACAACCGCAATCACGATGAGCAAGAAGGGGATGAAGAAGATAGTCTTCAACATTGTTTCTTCCTCTTTGGTCTTCATCCTTCCACATTCCTCTTTCTTGCTTAGGTGCTTCTTGTATCTAGCTTCCGCCTCCTCTTTGGTCTTGTACCCTTTGTAGGAGTTGTCAGGGAACTTGTTCACTTGCGCCAAGCAATCATCCCAATCATCGTAGAATCCCAGAATCTTACCCTTCAACACCACATACCACTTCTTCTTCATCTCTACACACAAGACCAAATATGTAACGACCCAAGATTTTGTCAAATTTTGGAAAAAAATTCGCTTTTGTATTGCTTGAGATGATTGGAATTTCACAGGATTTAAAACTTTTTGAGTCTATTTGAAAGCTTTATTAGAAAACTATTTTAAACTTTCTATTATTTTCTTGAAGAACTTCTTCGAGAGGGATCAAGTATCAAATTACTATTTTCCATCCTTTATTCAAACCTATGCAAGCTACTTGCAAAGGATACCTCCTAAAAATGATTCTTTTGTCTAAAAAGGTTTGCATTGCAAAAGGTGATTTGAAAACAATTTGTAAATAATATTTTATAAAGTGTTATCCTCTCATTTTAAAAGGGATTATTTTCAAGCCCTAATCCAACATATTGCTTTATGCATAATAAAGCATGTTGGCCAATTTAAAAGGATCTCCTTGAGAATGATTTTGTCCATGAAAAATGTCCCATTACTGTTTTAAATAGTAGTGTTGAATTTTACAAAAGTTTAGAAATTGGTTTGACCTTGTTTGGATTCAATTTGCAAAAGGTACAAAAGAATTAAGAAAATCAGAAAAAGAAAAAGAGAAAAGAAGAAATAAAAATAGAAACGGACCCGGGGCACCGTTTCGGCCCAGTCCCGCTTAAGGCCCACGGCCCACCCCGGGGAATTACCGAACCGGTACCCAGCTTCTCTCCTCCCGCTGACAGACCGGCCCCACCGGTCAGTTCTCTTCTTCCTCGCGTTAACCACGCCGGTGACCGTTTCCCCCGCGCGCAGTAACCTCTCCCTCCCCTCTTCAATTCCTTTAATCCCTGCCGTTTCGTCCTCGAGCCATGCCTACAAATAGCTTCCCCCCTCCTCTCCTTTTCCCCCTTCTCTCTGCAGCGGATTGCGCCGCCAGGCCGCTCCGATTTCTCGCCGGAGCCCCGCTATTCCGCCGCCAGATTTCTTCGAATTCCGGTGACATAGTAAGCCCCGCACCCCCTCTCCTGTCCTATTCTCCTTCTAATTCACGTGCGCATCCTCTGAGAGCCCCCGGGTATTTTACCGTGCAGTGAATCGACGAAACCATCTTCGTCTGCATCTCACCGGCGCCTGTAGCTTCTCCGGCGGCACCCTAACGCGGTCCCAGGAAGAAATCCACGACGCCACCCACCCCATCGTCATCGCCGTACTCTCCTTCGCATCGTCGTTGAGTCCATCACCACCAGAGAGCACCGGAGATCCATCGCCGGCAAGCACCTGGGCACAGCGCCGCCACCGACGCCATCTCCGACGACCCCCGGAACCCTAGGTGAGCCGATCTGTTTTCCTCCGTTGGATCTCGATCTCACGGTCCACAATAGAACACTTACCGAACCGACACGAGCAGATCTAAACCATACGATGCACTTAAGATCCAACGGCCTCCAAAGCAGATCCGCGCGAAACGGTACGGCCCTATCAGAAGAAGCCACGTGGCAGATCTCTGTTAAAACGATTTCGAAATTAGATTTTCAAACCAGAATTGATCCCAATCTTGTAAAATCCATATCTTTCGATCCATAGTTCCAAAAATTACAAATGATATACCGTTGGAATCCTTAGAACATCTACAATCCAGTAGTACAATAATATCCTATATTTTATGGGTTCAATTTGAAACTATTTTCAAATTGGAATCAAACTCTCTGTTAGCATGATTAATTCATATCTTTAGAACCAAGTGTCCAAAAATTACAAATTTGTAGTCTTTGGAATCCTCTCAACTTGTAGAACATCATAGGATCAAGAAATTCCAAAGTTGATACGTGCACACACTTTGTGCATTCAAATCTATCCAAATCACAAATTTGACCATATCTTGAGTTCTAAAATTTATTTTAGAATGAATCCACTTGCAGTGACCTTGTTTTATTGCAAGCTATCCAGTAGCATCACTCCCATAATTTCTTGAACCACTCCACAATTATTCAAATTCTAATATGAGAATTTGAGTATTCCTATATAGATTAATTCTATTTCTATTTCAATCAATGATTCCTTTCTACTTTAGTGAATCCTATATTCATACCTAGTCCTCAATGTTATCTAAATAACATCTTGATCAAGATCATATTCACTTAGACCTATCTTGTATAGTACCCACTTATTCAAATTACAAATGTGTCATTTGAGTAAAGTGTGATACTATCAATCCTAGTTTCTACCTTTGCTACTATGGTATTGATCAAATCAACATCATAGTACTTAACCCAATCCCATTTACCCATTAGGAACCTTAAGCCATGTTTCCACACATCATCTCTACATATCCATTACCTATAGCTATTTACTCATGTCTACTCAATCTTAGCCTTGCATTGAACTATTCAATTTGCATTTGAGTTAATTGAGTACTTCCATGTTATAGGAATCCTAGCCTAAGCTTAAGTGTAATATGTACTATTTAAGAATAATTGTTGTCACACTTATTCAATAGTATTGCTATTGCACTAATTTGTCTCTTATGTGATTTACCCACATGAGATAATCCAAGATTCAATATGCTTTGATAAAGCATAAAGATCTCACTCATTATACTTTGTCTAATTCATATATATTCAAATTGCAATTGTGCTACTTGAGTAGAATATGAATTCATCCCAAACCTAGATTCTATTAATGTGGAGTTGTTATAATCCGTACCATAGTATGTGTTATACACCATGTTGATCAATGAACCATTTGAGCCATGTCCTCAAATATCAATCATTCATATCCAATCCCATGCCTACTTAGTTTTGTTCATATGTATTGAACTATTCAACTTGCAAATGTGCTAATTGAGTAGTTCAAACATTCTTAAAACCTAGCCTAGTTCCTAAGTGCAGTGGATACTATTTAAGAGTAATTGTTGTCACATTTACTCAATAGTGTTGTAGTTGCACAAATTGACTCTTGTGTAATTTATTACACATGAGCTATTCCTAAAACTCTTATATGCTTTAATAAAGCATAAAAACTTCATCAATTATATTATGCCTAGTCCAATTCTCTCTCAGATCATGTTGATCTTCCCCAATTAAGCTCTCAAAACCCATATCTCACAATTCATATTTCCTTTGCCATATCTTTCTATCATAACATATCAATAAATCTAAATTGTTAAACAAATACTTTTCAATTGTTTGAATTGTTTGATTGTGTTGGAATGGTATGTTTATGTTATGTTATTTCTGTGCTATAGTTTGTGCGAAGAGCTACGTGCTTAGTTGAGAGAAGTGGAACGTCGTAATCTTCAAAAAGGCAAGTGACACACATATCCCTTACCTATTTTATTTATGCATTAGTATATTCACCTCTTGTAGTATGCATGATAGGTGATTTATTCAACTGTTTTATCAAATGCTTAGATCCTAGTAGTGTGTAGCTACCCCTCAAACCCCACCTGTTAGGATGATAAATACTTTGAAAAATATTGATGCCATGCTTGTTTTGAACTGGTACAAAATTAAAACTTCAACCCAATGAAACACCTGGGTGGATTGGTTTGATTGATGGAGGCGATGTTGAGTGGCTACCCAGGGCTACACACCTGGCTATCAACCCAGGATTTGTGTAGTTGTCTTCGCCTGGGCGCTCACTTGTGGATTGCCACCCAGGAACAAAGAGATGGCTATGTCTTCCATGCTTAGTGTACTTCCAGTGCAGCCTTACGACATTATGGGCTCTGTCTTGACTGATTAGATGTGGGAGTGCAACTATGTGCGAGAAGATGGTGGTAGATGAATTATAGGTTGGGAGCGGATCTTGCCAGTTAGTTGCCCTCTCCTCTAAAAGGTCTCGTTTCATTTTATGTATGGGCATAAAATGAATCGTAAGGTGAAAGTGCACAACCCTTGCAAGGTGTTTAAACTAATCGATTAGCCGTGTCCTCGGTTATGGACAGTTGAGTCCCTAGACATGGAATGTACGGAAGAATCTCATCACCATTTTAGAATGATTAAAACTTGAATAGTGACTACTTAGGGCTACACACCTGACTATCAACTCAGGACTTGTGTAGTTGTCTTCGCCTAAGGGTCCTCACCAATCCCAAGACTAGCTACTCAGGGCTACACACCTGGCTATCAACCCAGGATTTGTGTAGTTGTCTTCGCCTGAGGGTTATCCTGGTCTTGTCGAGTAACTACTCAGGGCTACACACCTGGCTATCAACCCAGGATTTGTGTGGTTGTCTTCGCCTGGGGGTTATCTTGACCTTTAAAATCTTGAATGCTTAATAAAAGTTTTAAAAAGGATTTTAGGATAAAATTGGCTTCATGCAAATTAGCCTATGAGATCCACCAGCCAAATGTCATGTAGTATAGTCTTTCCACAAAATGCCACCAAATATGTGTCATTTGCCAGTACATCATTGTACTGACCCCTCTGGGGCTGCATATTCAAATGTGCAGGTTCTATTTCGAGTAAGGAACCAGGAGTAGGATCTCGAGACTACATTCCAACATGTCTGCCTGTGGCACGTGATGAAGAATGGAGGCTCACTGCAACTATGCTTTATGTTGTGTACTCATAAGGTAGAATACCTATGTAACTGGATTTACGTTATAATATTGATGCTATTGCAATGATTACTTATTTTGTACTGTGGTGCTATCTACTGATCCAGGGAATGGCACAGATACACAGGAGTTCTGCCTTTAGCAAAGGCGGGGCGTTACAGAATGGTATTAGAGCATAGTGTTGCCTGTAGGATCGAGACCCTAGGTTTGGATTAGAAATAGGAAGACCCTAGGATAAAAATCTCTATCTCATCTTGCTTCTATTTATTAAAGAAAAATGTTTGCATTTTGAACTCCTTGTATTCTCTCCTACTTCCTCTTCAAAGGGTTCTTTTGCTATAGATGACCTTTACCCTGAAATCATCAACATAGGATAGAATGTCACAATGTGCCAGAAGTGTGAGACAGTTACTCCATACACTTCCCTTGACTCAACATGAAGATTTACATTGAAGGCCAAACGAAAAACTTGGAGGAAGACTCAAATGCAACTTGCACAACTCGAGAAGATGAATCAAGGAAGTAGAGAAGAAACTAGAAGTTCACAAGCGAGTAATAGATAAGACCACCAATAATTCTTGTTTATAGAATCAACGACGTTGTAATAATCTAATGATCATACCAAATTGGGGTATGACCATACTAGATTATTAGTGTTTGACACAAATTGCTAGATGTGATGAATGTTTGTTAGATGTTGCTTGTAAGATGAATTCTCTTGATCTGTTGTGTTTGGGTAGGAATCTTCTTTAGATCCCTTCTATCTAATCTCATATATGCTAAGACCTAAACCTGTCCTAAACCCAAACAGATGCATCCTCAATGTCAGAACAATCACAACAACCCTCAGTTGGAGATAGCAATGCAACAGTTAGTTGAAGCTCACACAGGAATGATGCGGGTGATGACTCAGAATATGGTTAATCGCGATAGCGAAGAGCTACCCCCAGGAGTGCAGCAAGTACTAAATGATCATTCACGAATAGTACAAATGATGTCCCAGATGGTGGCTAGTACCTATAATAGCCTGCCACAAGATGAGCATGGTGGAAAGCCAACACAAGTTGATGCTGAGATGACACAACAAGCCTGTAAGAGATGTGGAGAAATAGGACACACCTCTAAGGACTGTCATGAAGGGTGTCCCTACTGTGATACAAGTCACCCAATTGGAGAATGTCCCATGAGCCAAGTTACTTGTTTCCTATGCGAAGGAACCAATCATGTTCCTGTTGAGTGCAAGTTTTATTCCACGGTGCAACGAATGAATCAACAAGCCAAGGATAGAATGAGCCAACTGCTAAGAAAGACCCCTGAAGATGGAAGTCCCAAGATGAAAGTGGACTTGAAAGTCATGGAAACAACACACAACCCTACCACCAAGTGTTGCTACTCATGTGAAGAAGAAGGACACTTGTCTAGAAATTGCTCGAGGAAACGAGAAAGGTTTCCCACAACTATTGTAGAATATGAAGAGAATGAAGTAAGAGATCTCCTAGCCTTGGAGGTACCCAAAAAGAAGAAGAAGATGATAAAGAAGAAAGACAATAGCAAGGTGCAGTGCTTCAATTGCAGGGAACTTGGACATTATGCGAGGGAATGTCCAGAACCAAACATACAAAGGGGAACAAATCTGATCACTTGTCAGAAATGCAACCAAAAGGGACACTATGCGGATAAATGTTCAGAGACTGGTACCTCAAGACTGCAGTGAACTGGAATAATAGAAGGATGCTGTAAAATACAAGGAGAAGACACAACAAGATGTAGCCAATTTGGAAAAAAACTTGTATGCCATCACTGCCTTGTAATAAATATTGTAGGGACTTGTAAGAGTTAAGGACAACCTGGTTGAATGAATTATATTTCTCAATGAGATGGCAAGCCGAAGGAATTGTAACTCAAGAGTTAACGTCATACAACCGAGTTTGCGCAAAACCCTAGCTAAGGAACGATAGATTTGTTTTAAAAATTTAGATTTGAAACACAGGTTCTCATTTCAAGAAAATTTTGGCAAAGCCAGTGAGGTTGACCAAGAGTTAGAATGCGAGGTTTGCAAGCCATGTATGAAGTAATAATTTGGGTGCAGGATGGATTGATCACCATTCCTACTACTCTTATTATTCGCTCTCATAATGTTGGTTTTACACACCTAGAGAGACATACCTACATGAGAGACGACGTCTTTAAACCATGACCTTAGGAGGATAAATAGGTTACACCCCTCGTAATGTGCCAGTGTGGCCAAAACGTAAGAATACGGTGAGGGACGACTACACGATTCAAAAACGTTTTCTCAGTGGACCTTGAATGCTGAGACGGTTCAATTTCGACTTCAATTCCCCGACCTTTCATTTCGACCCCCCACACAGCATGTTTGGCTACCTCCCTGTGCCTATAAAAGAGAGTTCACTCCTCTCTAGAGAGTCACAACAGAAACAGCCACCACCAACTATGAGATCTCCTCCTGATTCCAGAGCCTTACGCCACCGAAGTCTACCCCATCCCGACCTACAATGTTATGAAACAACTCTCCAAATCCATGGAACTGCGTTCCTGCCCATGAGAGCGTCGTCAGATCCCTTTTCCCTGAGAAGGAGTTCATCTTTGAGATATGATCAAGTTGTTCAGCGCCTTTCAACAACTATGAAGACGGTTGCTAAAGGAATTCTTAAGGACCATTTGGTACCTGTGGCAAGTACCACGACTTGCTCCGGTAACTTGAATGGGTTCAACAATGCTGGTTATAAGGTGACCTTCCATCCCTTAAAGGTGCAAGTACCTCTTACAGAGTCTACCTTGTTTACCCCTATGAAATGCATGAGAAGACTGCAGAGAGATGCCATCCTAATTCATTGGGATGTGTGGTCTCATCATGTTCGTGGGGCAAGCATGCAGTACTTGGCACTAGATCATCTTTTGAGATTCTGCAACAAAAATCAGCTAAAAAGCAACAAGGAGTATGGTGATAGCCTGTATGCTGTCATGGCCTTGGTGAGGACCGACCAAGAAAAGGCTAGATACACATTCTTGGACGATGTGGACTACCTTGTTGAAGACAACGCGATGGATGATATCTGCCTATCACCAGAATTGGATGGAACATTTGGAATGCCTACTTTTGAACATAACGGCGAACATCGACACTTCTGAGAAGAGCGATTTCAGGAAAAATGGCGCAACGGTGAATTCAAGCTAGGAACAAAATGCAAGTGCCTAAGGAAGCATCAAGATACCACCAAGCAAAATCTTCTTTAAGGGTGGTAGCACCCAACCCCATTAGGATCCCTAAACCTTGTAACCTTCCTTCAATCTCGAGGACGAGATTTCTTTAAGGGTGGTAGTCTGTAACGACCCAAGATTTTGTCAAATTTTGGAAAAAAAAATCGCTTTTGTATTGCTTGAGATGATTGGAATTTCACAGGGATTTAAAACTTTTTGAGTCTAATTGAAAGCTTTATTAGAAAACTATTTTTAAACTTTCTATTATTTTCTTGAAGAACTTCTTCGAGAGGGATCAAGTATCAAATTACTATTTTCCATCCTTTATTCAAACCTATGCAAGCTACTTGCAAAGGATACCTCCAAAAAATGATTCTTTTGTCTAAAAAGGTTTGCATTGCAAAAGGTGATTTGAAAACAATTTGTAAATAATATTTTATAAAGTGTTATCCTCTCATTTTAAAAGGGATTATTTTCAAGCCCTAATCCAACATATTGCTTTATGCATAATAAAGCATGTTGGCCAATTTAAAAGGATCTCCTTGAGAATGATTTTGTCCATGAAAAATGTCCCATTACTGTTTTAAATAGTAGTGTTGAATTTTACAAAAGTTTAGAAATTGGTTTGACCTTGTTTGGATTCAATTTGCAAAAGGTACAAAAGAATTAAGAAAATCAGAAAAAGAAAAAGAGAAAAGAAGAAATAAAAATAGAAACGGACCCGGGGCACCGTTTCGGCCCAGTCCCGCTTAAGGCCCACGGCCCACCCCGGGGAATTACCGAACCGGTACCCAGCTTCTCTCCTCCCGCTGACAGACCGGCCCCACCGGTCAGTTCTCTTCTTCCTCGCGTTAACCACGCCGGTGACCGTTTCCCCCCCGCGCAGTAACCTCTCCCTCCCCTCTTCAATTCCTTTAATCCCTGCCGTTTCGTCCTCGAGCCACGCCTACAAATAGCTTCCCCCCTCCTCTCCTTTTCCCCCTTCTCTCTGCAGCGGATTGCGCCGCCAGGCCGCTCCGATTTCTCGCCGAAGCCCCACTATTCCGCCGCCAGATTTCTTCGAATTCCGGTGACATAGTAAGCCCCGCACCCCCTCTCCTGTCATATTCTCCTTCTAATTCACGTGCGCATCCTCTGAGAGCCCCCGGGTATTTTACCGTGCAGCGAATCGACGAAACCATCTTTGTCTGCATCTCACCGGCGCCTATAGCTTCTCCGGCGGCACCCTAACGCGGTCCCAGGAAGAAATCCACGACGCCACCCACCCCATCGTCATCGCCGTACTCTCCTTCGCATCGTCGTTGAGTCCATCACCACCGGAGAGCACCGGAGATCCATCGCCGGCAAGCACCTGGGCACAGCGCCGCCACCGACGCCATCTCCGACGACCCCCGGAACCCTAGGTGAGCCGATCTGTTTTCCTCCGTTGGATCTCGATCTCACGGTCCACAATAGAACACTTACCGAACCGACACGAGCAGATCTAAACCATCCGATGCACTTAAGATCCAACGGCCTCCAAAGCAGATCCGCGCGAAACGGTATGGCCCTATCAGAAGAAGCCACGTGGCAGATCTCTGTTAAAACGATTTCGAAATTAGATTTTCAAACCAGAATTGATCCCAATCTTGTAAAATCCATATCTTTCGATCCATAGATCCAAAAATTACAAATGATATACCGTTGGAATCCTTAGAACATCTACAATCCAGTAGTACAATAATATCCTATATTTTATGGGTTCAATTTGAAACTATTTTCAAATTGGAATCAAACTCTCTGTTAGCATGATTAATTCATATCTTTAGAACCAAGTGTCCAAAAATTACAAATTTGTAGTCTTTGGAATCCTCTCAACTTGTAGAACATCATAGGATCAAGAAATTCCAAAGTTGATACGTGCACACACTTTGTGCATTCAAATCTATCCAAATCACAAATTTGACCATATCTTGAGTTCTAAAATTTATTTTAGAATGAATCCACTTGCAGTGACCTTGTTTTATTGCAAGCTATCCAGTAGCATCACTCCCATAATTTCTTGAACCACTCCACAATTATTCAAATTCTAATATGAGAATTTGAGTATTCCTATATAGATTAATTCTATTTCTATTTCAATCAATGATTCCTTTCTACTTTAGTGAATCCTATATTCATACCTAGTCCTCAATGTTATCTAAATAACATCTTGATCAAGATCATATTCACTTAGACCTATCTTGTATAGTACCCACTTATTCAAATTACAAATGTGTCATTTGAGTAAAGTGTGATACTATCAATCCTAGTTTCTACCTTTGCTACTATGGTATTGATCAAATCAACATCATAGTACTTAACCCAATCCCATTTACCCATTAGGAACCTTAAGCCATGTTTCCACACATCATCTCTACATATCCATTACCTATAGCTATTTACTCATGTCTACTCAATCTTAGCCTTGCATTGAACTATTCAATTTGCATTTGAGTTAATTGAGTACTTCCATGTTATAGGAATCCTAGCCTAAGCTTAAGTGTAATATGTACTATTTAAGAATAATTGTTGTCACACTTATTCAATAGTATTGCTATTGCACTAATTTGTCTCTTATGTGATTTACCCACATGAGATAATCCAAGATTCAATATGCTTTGATAAAGCATAAAGATCTCACTCATTATACTTTGTCTAATTCATATATATTCAAATTGCAATTGTGCTACTTGAGTAGAATATGAATTCATCCCAAACCTAGATTCTATTAATGTGGAGTTGTTATAATCCGTACCATAGTATGTGTTATACACCATGTTGATCAATGAACCATTTGAGCCATGTCCTCAAATATCAATCATTCATATCCAATCCCATGCCTACTTAGTTTTGTTCATATGTATTGAACTATTCAACTTGCAAATGTGCTAATTGAGTAGTTCAAACATTCTTAAAACCTAGCCTAGTTCCTAAGTGCAGTGGATACTATTTAAGAGTAATTGTTGTCACATTTACTCAATAGTGTTGTAGTTGCACAAATTGACTCTTGTGTAATTTATTACACATGAGCTATTCCTAAAACTCTTATATGCTTTAATAAAGCATAAAAACTTCATCAATTATATTATGCCTAGTCCAATTCTCTCTCAGATCATGTTGATCTTCCCCAATTAAGCTCTCAAAACCCATATCTCACAATTCATATTTCCTTTGCCATATCTTTCTATCATAACATATCAATAAATCTAAATTGTTAAACAAATACTTTTCAATTGTTTGAATTGTTTGATTGTGTTGGAATGGTATGTTTATGTTATGTTATTTCTGTGCTATAGTTTGTGCGAAGACCTACGTGCTTAGTTGAGAGAAGTGGAACGTCGTAATCTTCAAAAAGGCAAGTGACACACATATCCCTTACCTATTTTATTTATGCATTAGTATATTCACCTCTTGTAGTATGCATGATAGGTGATTTATTCAACTGTTTTATCAAATGCTTAGATCCTAGTAGTGTGTAGCTACCCCTCAAACCCCACCTGTTAGGATGATAAATACTTTGAAAAATATTGATGCCATGCTTGTTTTGAACTGGTACAAAATTAAAACTTCAACCCAATGAAACACCTGGGTGGATTGGTTTGATTGATGGAGGCGATGTTGAGTGGCTACCCAGGGCTACACACCTGGCTATCAACCCAGGATTTGTGTAGTTGTCTTCGCCTGGGCGCTCACTTGTGGATTGCCACCCAGGAACAAAGAGATGGCTATGTCTTCCATGCTTAGTGTACTTCCAGTGCAGCCTTACGACATTATGGGCTCTGTCTTGACTGATTAGATGTGGGAGTGCAACTATGTGCGAGAAGATGGTGGTAGATGAATTATAGGTTGGGAACGGATCTTGCCAGTTAGTTGCCCTCTCCTCTAAAAGGTCTCGTTTCATTTTATGTATGGGCATAAAATGAATCGTAAGGTGAAAGTGCACAACCCTTGCAAGGTGTTTAAACTAATCGATTAGCCGTGTCCTCGGTTATGGACAGTTGAGTCCCTAGACATGGAATGTACGGAAGAATCTCATCACCATTTTAGAATGATTAAAACTTGAATAGTGACTACTTAGGGCTACACACCTGACTATCAACTCAGGACTTGTGTAGTTGTCTTCGCCTAAGGGTCCTCACCAATCCCAAGACTAGCTACTCAGGGCTACACACCTGGCTATCAACCCAGGATTTGTGTAGTTGTCTTCGCCTGAGGGTTATCCTGGTCTTGTCGAGTAACTACTCAGGGCTACACACCTGGCTATCAACCCAGGATTTGTGTGGTTGTCTTCGCCTGGGGGTTATCTTGACCTTTAAAATCTTGAATGCTTAATAAAAGTTTTAAAAAGGATTTTAGGATAAAATTGGCTTCATGCAAATCAGCCTATGAGATCCACCAGCCAAATGTCATGTAGTATAGTCTTTCCACAAAATGCCACCAAATATGTGTCATTTGCCAGTACATCATTGTACTGACCCCTCTGGGGCTGCATATTCAAATGTGCAGGTTCTATTTCGAGTAAGGAACCAGGAGTAGGATCTCGAGACTACATTCCAACATGTCTGCCTGTGGCACGTGATGAAGAATGGAGGCTCACTGCAACTATGCTTTATGTTGTGTACTCATAAGGTAGAATACCTATGTAACTGGATTTACGTTATAATATTGATGCTATTGCAATGATTACTTATTTTGTACTGTGGTGCTATCTACTGATCCAGGGAATGGCACAGATACACAGGAGTTCTGCCTTTAGCAAAGGCGGGGCGTTACAGAATGGTATCAGAGCATAGTGTTGCCTGTAGGATCGAGACCCTAGGTTTGGATTAGAAATAGGAAGACCCTAGGATAAAAATCTCTATCTCATCTTGCTTCTATTTATTAAAGAAAAATGTTTGCATTTTGAACTCCTTGTATTCTCTCCTACTTCCTCTTCAAAGGGTTCTTTTGCTATAGATGACCTTTACCCTGAAATCATCAACATAGGATAGAATGTCACAATGTGCCAGAAGTGTGAGACAGTTACTCCATACACTTCCCTTGACTCAACATGAAGATTTACATTGAAGGCCAAACGAAAAACTTGGAGGAAGACTCAAATGCAACTTGCACAACTCGAGAAGATGAATCAAGGAAGTAGAGAAGAAACTAGAAGTTCACAAGCGAGTAATAGATAAGACCACCAATAATTCTTGTTTATAGAATCAACGACGTTGTAATAATCTAATGATCATACCAAATTGGGGTATGACCATACTAGATTATTAGTGTTTGACACAAATTGCTAGATGTGATGAATGTTTGTTAGATGTTGCTTGTAAGATGAATTCTCTTGATCTGTTGTGTTTGGGTAGGAATCTTCTTTAGATCCCTTCTATCTAATCTCATATATGCTAAGACCTAAACCTGTCCTAAACCCAAACAGATGCATCCTCAATGTCAGAACAATCACAACAACCCTCAGTTGGAGATAGCAATGCAACAGTTAGTTGAAGCTCACACAGGAATGATGCGGGTGATGACTCAGAATATGGTTAATCGCGATAGCGAAGAGCTACCCCCAGGAGTGCAGCAAGTACTAAATGATCATTCACGAATAGTACAAATGATGTCCCAGATGGTGGCTAGTACCTATAATAGCCTGCCACAAGATGAGCATGGTGGAAAGCCAACACAAGTTGATGCTGAGATGACACAGCAAGCCTGTAAGAGATGTGGAGAAATAGGACACACCTCTAAGGACTGTCATGAAGGGTGTCCCTACTGTGATACAAGTCACCCAATTGGAGAATGTCCCATGAGCCAAGTTACTTGTTTCCTATGCGAAGGAACCAATCATGTTCCTGTTGAGTGCAAGTTTTATTCCACGGTGCAACGAATGAATCAACAAGCCAAGGATAGAATGAGCCAACTGCTAAGAAAGACCCCTGAAGATGGAAGTCCCAAGATGAAAGTGGACTTGAAAGTCATGGAAACAACACACAACCCTACCACCAAGTGTTGCTACTCATGTGAAGAAGAAGGACACTTGTCTAGAAATTGCTCGAGGAAACGAGAAAGGTTTCCCACAACTATTGTAGAATATGAAGAGAATGAAGTAAGAGATCTCCTAGCCTTGGAGGTACCCAAAAAGAAGAAGAAGATGATAAAGAAGAAAGACAATAGCAAGGTGCAGTGCTTCAATTGCAGGGAACTTGGACATTATGCGAGGGAATGTCTAGAACCAAACATACAAAGGGGAACAAATCTGATCACTTGTCAGAAATGCAACCAAAAGGGACACTATGCGGATAAATGTTCAGAGACTGGTACCTCAAGACTGCAGTGAACTGGAATAATAGAAGGATGCTGTAAAATACAAGGAGAAGACACAACAAGATGTAGCCAATTTGGAAAAAAACTTGTATGCCATCACTGCCTTGTAATAAATATTGTAGGGACTTGTAAGAGTTAAGGACAACCTGGTTGAATGAATTATATTTCTCAATGAGATGGCAAGCCGAAGGAATTGTAACTCAAGAGTTAACGTCATACAACCGAGTTTGCGCAAAACCCTAGCTAAGGAACGATAGATTTGTTTTAAAAATTTAGATTTGAAACACAGGTTCTCATTTCAAGAAAATTTTGGCAAAGCCAGTGAGGTTGACCAAGAGTTAGAATGCGAGGTTTGCAAGCCATGTATGAAGTAATAATTTGGGTGCAGGATGGATTGATCACCATTCCTACTACTCTTATTATTCGCTCTCATAATGTTGGTTTTACACACCTAGAGAGACATACCTACATGAGAGACGACGTCTTTAAACCATGACCTTAGGAGGATAAATAGGTTACACCCCTCGTAATGTGCCAGTGTGGCCAAAACGTAAGAATACGGTGAGGGACGACTACACGATTCAAAAACGTTTTCTCAGTGGACCTTGAATGCTGAGACGGTTCAATTTCGACTTCAATTCCCCGACCTTTCATTTCGACCCCCCACACAGCATGTTTGGCTACCTCCCTGTGCCTATAAAAGAGAGTTCACTCCTCTCTAGAGAGTCACAACAGAAACAGCCACCACCAACTATGAGATCTCCTCCTGATTCCAGAGCCTTACGCCACCGAAGTCTACCCCATCCCGACCTACAATGTTATGAAACAACTCTCCAAATCTATGGAACTGCGTTCCTGCCCATGAGAGCGTCGTCAGATCCCTTTTTCCTGAGAAGGAGTTCATCTTTGAGATATGATCAAGTTGTTCAGCGCCTTTCAACAACTATGAAGACGGTTGCTAAAGGAATTCTTAAGGACCATTTGGTACCTGTGGCAAGTACCACGACTTGCTCCGGTAACTTGAATGGGTTCAACAATGCTGGTTATAAGGTGACCTTCCATCCCTTAAAGGTGCAAGTACCTCTTACAGAGTCTACCTTGTTTACCCCTATGAAATGCATGAGAAGACTGCAGAGAGATGCCATCCTAATTCATTGGGATGTGTGGTCTCATCATGTTCGTGGGGCAAGCATGCAGTACTTGGCACTAGATCATCTTTTGAGATTCTGCAACAAAAATCAGCTAAAAAGCAACAAGGAGTATGGTGATAGCCTGTATGCTGTCATGGCCTTGGTGAGGACCGACCAAGAAAAGGCTAGATACACATTCTTGGACGATGTGGACTACCTTGTTGAAGACAACGCGATGGATGATATCTGCCTATCACCAGAATTGGATGGAACATTTGGAATGCCTACTTTTGAACATAACGGCGAACATCGACACTTCTGAGAAGAGCGATTTCAGGAAAAATGGCGCAACGGTGAATTCAAGCTAGGAACAAAATGCAAGTGCCTAAGGAAGCATCAAGATACCACCAAGCAAAATCTTCTTTAAGGGTGGTAGCACCCAACCCCATTAGGATCCCTAAACCTTGTAACCTTCCTTCAATCTCGAGGACGAGATTTCTTTAAGGGTGGTAGTCTGTAACGACCCAAGATTTTGTCAAATTTTGGAAAAAAAATCGCTTTTGTATTGCTTGAGATGATTGGAATTTCACAGGGATTTAAAACTTTTTGAGTCTAATTGAAAGCTTTATTAGAAAACTATTTTTAAACTTTCTATTATTTTCTTGAAGAACTTCTTCGAGAGGGATCAAGTATCAAATTACTATTTTCCATCCTTTATTCAAACCTATGCAAGCTACTTGCAAAGGATACCTCCAAAAAATGATTCTTTTGTCTAAAAAGGTTTGCATTGCAAAAGGTGATTTGAAAACAATTTGTAAATAATATTTTATAAAGTGTTATCCTCTCATTTTAAAAGGGATTATTTTCAAGCCCTAATCCAACATATTGCTTTATGCATAATAAAGCATGTTGGCCAATTTAAAAGGATCTCCTTGAGAATGATTTTGTCCATGAAAAATGTCCCATTACTGTTTTAAATAGTAGTGTTGAATTTTACAAAAGTTTAGAAATTGGTTTGACCTTGTTTGGATTCAATTTGCAAAAGGTACAAAAGAATTAAGAAAATCAGAAAAAGAAAAAGAGAAAAGAAGAAATAAAAATAGAAACGGACCCGGGGCACCGTTTCGGCCCAGTCCCGCTTAAGGCCCACGGCCCACCCCGGGGAATTACCGAACCGGTACCCAGCTTCTCTCCTCCCGCTGACAGACCGGCCCCACCGGTCAGTTCTCTTCTTCCTCGCGTTAACCACGCCGGTGACCGTTTCCCCCGCGCGCAGTAACCTCTCCCTCCCCTCTTCAATTCCTTTAATCCCTGCCGTTTCGTCCTTGAGCCACGCCTACAAATAGCTTCCCCCCTCCTCTCCTTTTCCCCCTTCTCTCTGCAGCGGATTGCGCCGCCAGGCCGCTCCGATTTCTCGCCGAAGCCCCACTATTCCGCCGCCAGATTTCTTCGAATTCCGGTGACATAGTAAGCCCCGCACCCCCTCTCCTGTCATATTCTCCTTCTAATTCACGTGCGCATCCTCTGAGAGCCCCCGGGTATTTTACCGTGCAGCGAATCGACGAAACCATCTTCGTCTGCATCTCACCGGCGCCTGTAGCTTCTCCGGCGGCACCCTAACGCGGTCCCAGGAAGAAATCCACGACGCCACCCACCCCATCGTCATCGCCGTACTCTCCTTCGCATCGTCGTTGAGTCCATCACCACCGGAGAGCACCGGAGATCCATCGCCGGCAAGCACCTGGGCACAGCGCCGCCACCGACGCCATCTCCGACGACCCCCGGAACCCTAGGTGAGCCGATCTGTTTTCCTCCGTTGGATCTCGATCTCACGGTCCACAATAGAACACTTACCGAACCGACACGAGCAGATCTAAACCATCCGATGCACTTAAGATCCAACGGCCTCCAAAGCAGATCCGCGCGAAACGGTATGGCCCTATCAGAAGAAGCCACGTGGCAGATCTCTGTTAAAACGATTTCGAAATTAGATTTTCAAACCAGAATTGATCCCAATCTTGTAAAATCCATATCTTTCGATCCATAGATCCAAAAATTACAAATGATATACCGTTGGAATCCTTAGAACATCTACAATCCAGTAGTACAATAATATCCTATATTTTATGGGTTCAATTTGAAACTATTTTCAAATTGGAATCAAACTCTCTGTTAGCATGATTAATTCATATCTTTAGAACCAAGTGTCCAAAAATTACAAATTTGTAGTCTTTGGAATCCTCTCAACTTGTAGAACATCATAGGATCAAGAAATTCCAAAGTTGATACGTGCACACACTTTGTGCATTCAAATCTATCCAAATCACAAATTTGACCATATCTTGAGTTCTAAAATTTATTTTAGAATGAATCCACTTGCAGTGACCTTGTTTTATTGCAAGCTATCCAGTAGCATCACTCCCATAATTTCTTGAACCACTCCACAATTATTCAAATTCTAATATGAGAATTTGAGTATTCCTATATAGATTAATTCTATTTCTATTTCAATCAATGATTCCTTTCTACTTTAGTGAATCCTATATTCATACCTAGTCCTCAATGTTATCTAAATAACATCTTGATCAAGATCATATTCACTTAGACCTATCTTGTATAGTACCCACTTATTCAAATTACAAATGTGTCATTTGAGTAAAGTGTGATACTATCAATCCTAGTTTCTACCTTTGCTACTATGGTATTGATCAAATCAACATCATAGTACTTAACCCAATCCCATTTACCCATTAGGAACCTTAAGCCATGTTTCCACACATCATCTCTACATATCCATTACCTATAGCTATTTACTCATGTCTACTCAATCTTAGCCTTGCATTGAACTATTCAATTTGCATTTGAGTTAATTGAGTACTTCCATGTTATAGGAATCCTAGCCTAAGCTTAAGTGTAATATGTACTATTTAAGAATAATTGTTGTCACACTTATTCAATAGTATTGCTATTGCACTAATTTGTCTCTTATGTGATTTACCCACATGAGATAATCCAAGATTCAATATGCTTTGATAAAGCATAAAGATCTCACTCATTATACTTTGTCTAATTCATATATATTCAAATTGCAATTGTGCTACTTGAGTAGAATATGAATTCATCCCAAACCTAGATTCTATTAATGTGGAGTTGTTATAATCCGTACCATAGTATGTGTTATACACCATGTTGATCAATGAACCATTTGAGCCATGTCCTCAAATATCAATCATTCATATCCAATCCCATGCCTACTTAGTTTTGTTCATATGTATTGAACTATTCAACTTGCAAATGTGCTAATTGAGTAGTTCAAACATTCTTAAAACCTAGCCTAGTTCCTAAGTGCAGTGGATACTATTTAAGAGTAATTGTTGTCACATTTACTCAATAGTGTTGTAGTTGCACAAATTGACTCTTGTGTAATTTATTACACATGAGCTATTCCTAAAACTCTTATATGCTTTAATAAAGCATAAAAACTTCATCAATTATATTATGCCTAGTCCAATTCTCTCTCAGATCATGTTGATCTTCCCCAATTAAGCTCTCAAAACCCATATCTCACAATTCATATTTCCTTTGCCATATCTTTCTATCATAACATATCAATAAATCTAAATTGTTAAACAAATACTTTTCAATTGTTTGAATTGTTTGATTGTGTTGGAATGGTATGTTTATGTTATGTTATTTCTGTGCTATAGTTTGTGCGAAGAGCTACGTGCTTAGTTGAGAGAAGTGGAACGTCGTAATCTTCAAAAAGGCAAGTGACACACATATCCCTTACCTATTTTATTTATGCATTAGTATATTCACCTCTTGTAGTATGCATGATAGGTGATTTATTCAACTGTTTTATCAAATGCTTAGATCCTAGTAGTGTGTAGCTACCCCTCAAACCCCACCTGTTAGGATGATAAATACTTTGAAAAATATTGATGCCATGCTTGTTTTGAACTGGTACAAAATTAAAACTTCAACCCAATGAAACACCTGGGTGGATTGGTTTGATTGATGGAGGCGATGTTGAGTGGCTACCCAGGGCTACACACCTGGCTATCAACCCAGGATTTGTGTAGTTGTCTTCGCCTGGGCGCTCACTTGTGGATTGCCACCCAGGAACAAAGAGATGGCTATGTCTTCCATGCTTAGTGTACTTCCAGTGCAGCCTTACGACATTATGGGCTCTGTCTTGACTGATTAGATGTGGGAGTGCAACTATGTGCGAGAAGATGGTGGTAGATGAATTATAGGTTGGGAACGGATCTTGCCAGTTAGTTGCCCTCTCCTCTAAAAGGTCTCGTTTCATTTTATGTATGGGCATAAAATGAATCGTAAGGTGAAAGTGCACAACCCTTGCAAGGTGTTTAAACTAATCGATTAGCCGTGTCCTCGGTTATGGACAGTTGAGTCCCTAGACATGGAATGTACGGAAGAATCTCATCACCATTTTAGAATGATTAAAACTTGAATAGTGACTACTTAGGGCTACACACCTGACTATCAACTCAGGACTTGTGTAGTTGTCTTCGCCTAAGGGTCCTCACCAATCCCAAGACTAGCTACTCAGGGCTACACACCTGGCTATCAACCCAGGATTTGTGTAGTTGTCTTCGCCTGAGGGTTATCCTGGTCTTGTCGAGTAACTACTCAGGGCTACACACCTGGCTATCAACCCAGGATTTGTGTGGTTGTCTTCGCCTGGGGGTTATCTTGACCTTTAAAATCTTGAATGCTTAATAAAAGTTTTAAAAAGGATTTTAGGATAAAATTGGCTTCATGCAAATCAGCATATGAGATCCACCAGCCAAATGTCATGTAGTATAGTCTTTCCACAAAATGCCACCAAATATGTGTCATTTGCCAGTACATCATTGTACTGACCCCTCTGGGGCTGCATATTCAAATGTGCAGGTTCTATTTCGAGTAAGGAACCAGGAGTAGGATCTCGAGACTACATTCCAACATGTCTGCCTATGGCACGTGATGAAGAATGGAGGCTCACTGCAACTATGCTTTATGCTGTGTACTCATAAGGTAGAATACCTATGTAACTGGATTTACGTTATAATATTGATGCTATTGCAATGATTACTTATTTTGTACTGTGGTGCTATCTACTGATCCAGGGAATGGCACAGATACACAGGAGTTCTGCCTTTAGCAAAGGCGGGGCGTTACAAAATATATTAGGCAATTGAAAGCAAAAGTTTACATGTCGGCGAAAGTATTAGTTAAATGGGTGCATGATGTGATGTGAAGTTTCAAACAAAACAAAAATAGCCCACTCAAAAAAGAATGTCTCATATTTAGATCATGGACACACACACACACGAGCAAAATCCGATGACTCTAGTGGGCTAAGTAGGATGCACAAGATGTGTCCTATTTTCACTAGACCGTCGGATTTTCACATAGTGCCACAACGTTTTAATCATCGGCATTCAAGAAAAAAAGAAACCGAACCAAAAATGATAGTTGTGCCTCATATTTCGATTGGACACACAAAGATTTCCATGATGGCGTCAGCAAGGCTAGTAGGATGCACGAGATGCGTAGGAGGGTGCATGGAACCGACTCGCCCTGTAAAAAATGCATAGGGCGTCAGATATGCCAGGAAAAAGGCAAATGATAAAGTATAATAGGTCAAGCCTCCGACGCTTAGTTACCGTGATGGCGTTGAGCTCGGCCAGTGTTGAGGGACCGACAATGGCGGGTGTGCAGGTCACGGAGGGGATGCTTGCTGGCGCGGTGCCGTCCGACGAATTATCCATGATAGGCGCATTCAGCTCCGGCACCGGAGTGTTAACGACAGGTTTCGACGCCACGTTGTCGAGTTGTTGCCGCACATGCTAGGCACTGGACACGGCCCTACTTGACCTCCATCGATCCAATCCGACAGCGACTGCATCATAGCAGGAATTAGTCCTGTCAGTGCCTTTGCTATTGCGTCCTCGACTAGCCCCTGCATATCTTGTTCTCCGTTGGCCTTCTTTCTTGCCTTGCGCTCATGGGGGGTCTCGTTGTATTTTTCAGTCCATTTCACATCACCATAGCCGGCAACACGGCCACTGATACGTCTCAAATGTCTCTATAATTTATGATGCTCCATGCTTGTTTATGCACCATTTGCTTTGTGTTTTGTTACACTTCGTGACATTTTTATGCATTTTCCGGAACTAACCTATTAACGAGATGCCACAGTGTCAGTTCCCTGTTTTCTGTTGTTTTTGTGTTTCAGAAAAGCTACACAGGAAATATTCTCGGAATTGGACGAAACAAAAGCCGAAGTTCATATTTTTCCTGACATGAGACAGAGTCCAAAGCAGAGACGGAGAGGGGCCAGCAGGCAGCCGCACCATAGGGTGGCGCAGCCTACCCCTGGCTCGCGCCACCAGGTGGTGTGGCCACCTGGCCCACCTCTTGACATCGCCCTTCCGCCTATATATTCTCCTCGGCGAGAAAACCCTAAGGGCCCAATCAATTTTCCAGAAAACATACTGCAAGCCACCGCCGTTGTCGACGCGGGATCGGGAGGGTCCAGAAGCTCTTCCCGGCACCCTGCTGGAGAGGGGAATCACCACCGGAGGCCTTCTTTATCACCATGCCTGCCTTCAAAGTGATGTGTGAGTAGTCTACCTTGGACTACGGGTCCATAGCAGTAGCTAGATGGTTGTCTTCTCCTCCATGTGCTTCATGTTTAGATCTTGTGAGCTGCCTATCACGATCAAGATCACCATTATGTAATTCTACATATTATGTTTATTGGGATCCGATGAATATTGAGTACTATGTCAAGTTGATTTATTGATTTATCATCTCTATGTTGTTTATGATCTTGCATGCTCTCCGTTGCTAGTAGATATCTTGGCCGAGTAGATGCTAGTGACTCCAAGAGGGAGTATTTATGCTCGATAGTGGGTTCATGCCTCTAGTAATTTGGGGGAGTGACAATAACCTCTAAGGTTGTAGATGTGTTGTTGCTACTAGGGAGAAAATAACAATCTTGTATTCAAGGATATTTGTATTATTTACATTACACACTTTGCTTAAGGTGATAATCTGTTGCTTGCAACTTAATACCCAATGGTTGCTCGGATGACATCCGGCGGGTGGATTATTAGTCATAGATGCAGTTGGATTACGGTTTATGTATTATGTTGTAATGCCCAAGTGAATCTCATAGTGATCCTCATGACATGTGTATGCTTTCTTTATTCTGTCAATTGCCCAACTGTAATTTATTTACCCAGCATGTTATTTATCTTTATGGAGAAACACCTCTAGTGAACTGTGGAACCTGGTCCATTCTTTTACATTCTTATTACCGTTTACTATTTACTCGCATTATTTACTTTCTCGCAAACTACTATCTTTTACCACACGATACGTTTAATCCTTTGTTTACAGCAAACCGGTGAGATTGACAATCTCACTGTAAGTTGGGGCAAAGCTATGCCCCAGATAAGGCGCCATATATAAATTGTATGGAGCTGTCACCAAGCCAACGAGCATCAACCTTCGGAAGTTGGTTCTTTCTCCTACTGGTTCGATAAACCTTGGTTTTATACTGAGGGGAGACTTGCTGTTGTGCTCATCATACCTTCCTCTTGGGGTTCCCAACTGGGTGCCTAACAAGCACTATCAAGCAATTTTCGGGCGTCGTTGCCAGCGAGAAAGAGGATTTCTGCAAGGGGAGTCTCTGAAGGGTTTCGCAGCATAGTAAATCAAAAAAATTCCTACGGAAGCGAACAAGAAAGCCAAGATCTAATCTAGGAGATGTAATCAATGAGAGAGATTGATGAGATCTTCATACCCTTGAAGAAATCGCACAGCGGAAACGTTCAACAGAACATGGATGAGGTAGTCATACTAGCCGTCTCCTCCTCGTGATCCGATCCGATCCGATCCAACGCCGCAAGTGGCGATGCCTCCGAGAGATGCACACGTATGGTGCAGCGATGTCTCCTCCTTCCTTGGTCTAGCAAGTATGGTGGAGAGATAGATTGGATCAGCAGCATGACGGCGTGGTGCTTATGGTGGAGAATTTCTGCAGCAGGGCTTCGCCTACGTGCAGTCGCGAGAGAGGGAAGTGGAGGGCAGCAATCAGCCGGCGGCTAGGGTTGGGGGAGGGGGAGGCTGCGCCCCAGCCCTCCCTTATATAGGGGGCTGGGCGGCCAGCTTGGCCCCTCCTCCAAGCCCTAGGGCGGCGGCCCAAGGGGGAGGAGTGGGGGGCAAGTTTCCCCCCTCCTTCTGGAAGATTCCCTTAGGGTTTCCCCTTTGGGCTGGACGGCTGGGCCCTAGGGGCTTGGTGCGCCTGGCCCAAGTGGCCAGGACACTCCCCTTTAGGCCCACATAGGCCTCCGTCAAGTGGGCCCACAATGATCCCACTCCAGAACCTTCTAGAACCTTCCGGTACAATACCGATAATCTCCGAAACTTTTCTGAAATCCAAAAACTGCTTTCCTTTATATGAATCTTATTCTCTGGACCATTCCGGAACCTCTCGTGATGTCCGCGATCTCATCCGAGACTCCGAACAAAAACACATTAACCAATTATCCATTTTATCCTAGCATCGATGCACGTTAAGTGTGTGACCCTATGGGTTCGAGAATATGCAGACATGATCTTCTATCAATAATCAATAGCGGGATCTGGAAACCCATATTGACTCCCACATACTCATCGATAATCATATCGGATGAACCACAATGCCAGGATTCAATTAATCCCGTATATGTATTCCCTTCGTCTCGCGATATTTTACTTGCCCGAGATTCGATCGTCGGTATCGACATACCTAGTTCAATCTCGTTCACAGCAAGTATTTTACTCATTCCGTAATCCGATATCACTTTGTGATTAACTCCTTAACCACGTGCTTGCAAGCGGTGTTGATATCGATTACCAAGTGGGCCCAAAGTATATCTCTACGACTCGGGAGGGACCAATTCGATCTCGATACATACAACCCAACAAGTACTTTCCGATCACCTGAGAGACATCTTTATGATCACCCTTTCATAGGATGACGTTTGATAACCTCAAAGCTCTCTTCTGGCATGAGGGAGTTGGATTATCTCATGGTCTAAGGAATACAATACTTGACATACAAAAAAGCTTCGCAAAGATGAACACAATGACACGATCTAATTGCTGTGCTTTATTTGGGTCTGTCCATCACATCATTCTCCTAATGACATGATCTCATTATTAATCGACAACTCATGTCTATGGTTAGGAAACCTTAACCATCATTAATCAATGAGCTAGCCCATAGAGGCGTAATAGGGACATGGTGTTGTTCATAAACCACACAAGTATTAAGGTTTCCGCTTAATACAATTCTAGCATGGAATATAAACATTATCATGAACAAGAATTATAATAATAACATCTTTATTATTGCCTCTAGGGCATAATTCCAACAGTCTCCCACTTGCACTAGATTCAATAATCTAGTTTACATCTGGTAACAATCTAACACACATGGCATTAAGGTGTTGATCATGTTTTGCTCGTGGAAGAGGTTTAGTCAACGGATCTGCGACATTCAAATCCGTATGTACTTTGCTGATCTTCAGATCTTCGTCTGATATATAATCTTGAATTATATGGAAACGGCGGTTGATGTGCTTGGTCTTTGGATGATATCTTGGTTCCTTAGCCAGTTCTATGGTGCCAGTGTTGTCGCACAATATCTCCAGTGGGTCTAAGGCATTTGGAACCACACCAAGCTCAGTGATGAAGTTCCTGATCCAAACTCCTTCACTTGACGCTTCCGAAGCAGCCATGTATTCCGCTTCAGTTGTAGATCCTGCGATCACGCTTTGCTTGCAGCTTCTCCAGCTCACAGCTCCACCATTCAAAATATAAATGTATCCTGTCTGAGATTTAGAATCATCCGGGTCGGTGTCGAAGCTAGCATCGACGTAACCTTTTATGACGAGCTGCTCATCACCTCCATAGACCAAGAACATTTCTTTAGTCCTGTTTAAATACTTTAGGATGTTCTTTATGGCTGTCCAGTGTTCCACTCCTGGATCACTTTGGTATCTGCTCGTCAAACTAAGAGCATTGGACACATCCGGTCTACTACACAACATGACATACATGATAGAACCTATGGCCGAGGCATATGGCACTTTGCTCATAGTTTCTCTATCTTTTGCCGTAGTTGGATATTGAGCCTTGCTCAATATCTTACCTGACAACATGGGCAATGAACCTTTCTTTGCTTTATCCATTCTGAACATTTTCAGAACTTTGTCCAGGTATGTACTTTGGCTTAAACCTATTAGGCGTCTTTCTCTATCTCTATACATTTTGATGCCTAATATATAAGCAGCTTCTCCTAGGTCTTTCATTGAAAAACATTTATTCAAATAACTCTTCACATCGTTAAGCATATTGATATCATTTCCAATAATCAATATGTTATCCACATATAGTACCAAAAATGTCACCGAGTTCCCACTCACTTTCTTGTAGATACAAGCTTCGTAGCAATTTGGAACAAATCCAAAACTCTTGATCACTAGATCAAAATGAAGGTTCCAACTCCGGGATGCTTGCTTCAGCCCATAAATGGAACGCTGAAGTTTGCACACTTTATCAGCATCCTTAGGATTGACAAAACCTTCGGGCTGCATCATATACAACTCTTCATCAATGTTGCCATTGAGGAATGCAGTCTTGACATCCATCTACCAAATTTCATAATCATGAAATGCAGCAATTGCTAATAAAATCCGAATGGACTTAAACATCGCTACGGGAGAAAAAGTTTCATCGTAGTCAACACCTTGAACTTGCCGAAAACCTTTTGCGACAAGCCAAGCCTTATAGACAGGAACATTACCATCCGCTTCCGTTTTCTTCTTGAAAATCCATTTGCACTCAATGGCCTTACGGTCGCTAGGAGGGTCCACCAAAGTCCATACTTGGTTTTCGCTCATGGATCCCAATTCAAATTTCATGGCCTCTAGCCATTTCTCAGAGTCTGGGCTCATCATTGCTTCCTCATAGTTCGCAGGTTCATTGTTGTCTAACAACATGACGGTTAAGACAGGGTTGCCGTACCACTCAGGAGTGGCACGCGACCTTGTCGGCCTACGAAGTTCAGTAGTAGCATCATTCAAAGTTTCATGATCCTCGTCATTAGCTTCCTCTCCTGTTGGTGCAGGCAGTGCCAGAACAACTTTGGGTACTGCGCTACTCTCCAATTCGAGAGAAGGTTCAATAACCTCGCCTAGCTCTACCTTCCTCCCACTCACTTCTTTCGAGAGAAACTCCTTCTCAAGAAAGGATCCGTTCTTAGCAACAAAGACTTTGCCTTCGGATCTGTGGTAGAAGGTATACCCAATCGTTTCCTTAGGGTATCCTATGAAGACGCATTTCTCCGCTTTGGGTTCGAGCTTGTCCGGCATCAACTTCTTGACGTAAGCTTCGCATCCCCAAACTTTAAGAAATGACAGGTTTAGCACCAAACCATAGTTCATACGGTGTCATCTCAACGGATTTAGATGGTGCCCTATTTAAAGTGAATGCAGCGGTTTCTAATGCATAACCCCAAAATGATAACGGCAAATCTGTAAGAGACATCATTGATTGAACCATATCTAATAGAGTTTGATTCCAGTGTTCAGACACACCATTGCGCTGTGGTGTTCCAGGTGGCGTGAGTTGCGAAATGATTCCACTTGCTTTAAGATGCGTGAGAAAATTATAACTCAAATATTCACCTCCACGATCGGATCGTAGAAATTTAATTTTCCTGTTATGATGGTTTTCCACTTTGTTCTGAAATTCTTTGAACTTTTCAAACGTTTCAAATTTATGTTTCATTAAATAGACATACCCATATCTACTTAAGTCATCAGTAAAAGTGAGAAAATAGCGATATCCACCGCGCGTCGAAATACTCATTGGTCCGCACACATCGGTATGTATGATTTCCAATAAGTCCGTTGCTCGCTCCATTACTCTGGAGAATGGGGTTTTGATCATCTTGCCCATGAGGCATGGCTCGCACGTGTCAAATGATTCAAATCAAGAGACTCCAAAAGTCCATCGGAATGGAGTTTCTTCATGTGTTTTACAGCAATATGACCTAGACGGTAGTGCCACAAATAAGTTGGATTATCACTATCTACTTTGCATCTTTTAGCCTCAATGTTATGGATGTGTGTTTCATTGCTTTCAAGATTCAAAAGAAATAAACCATTCACGATAGGTGCATGACCATAAAAGATGTTATTCATATAAATAGAACAACCACTATTCTCAAATTTAAATGAATAATCGTCTTGCAATAAACACGATCCAGATATAATGTTCATGCTCAACGCAGGCACATAATAACAATTATTAAGGTTTAAAACTAATCCCGAAGGTAAAACTAAGGAGAGCGTGCCAACGGCCATCATGTCAACTTTTGATCCATTGCCGACGTGCATTGTCACCTCATCCCTTGCTAGCCGCCGTCTATTCCGTACCTCCTGCTTCGAGTTACAAATAGTAGCAACTGAACCAGTATCATATACCAGGCACTACAACAAGCGCTAGTAAGGTAGACATCAATAACATGTATATCAAATATACCTTTGATGGTGCCAGCCTTCTTGTCCGCTAAGTACTTCGGACAATTGCATTTCCAGTGACCCTTGTCCTTGCAATAGAAGCACTCAACATCCGGTTTAGGACCAGACTTGAGAGTCTTCTCAGTAGGGGCAACGCGCTTGCCGCTGCCTTTCTTGAAGGATCCCTTTGCACCCTTAGCTTTCTTGAAGCTAGTGGTCTTGTTGACGATCAACACATGATTATCTTTCTTGATATCCACCTCTGCAGCTTTCAGCTTAGCGAAGAGCACAGTGATCGTATCAGTGGAACTAATTTGATTGTGAGTAACTACAAAGCCTTTGTAGATAGGAGGGAGTGATTGCAGAACTCTGTCAATCTTGAGCTCTTCTGGAATCTTGCAGTCTAGTTGCTCAAGGCGTTGAGTGTAGCCCAACATCTTAATGGTGTGCGCACTAACGGAACTCCCTTCCTCCATCTTGTAGTTAAAGAACTTCTCAGAGATCTGAACGGATCGTATGGGCACCTAGAGGGGGGGGTGAATAGGTGCTACTCAAATTTTAGTTCTTTTTCAATTTAGGCTTGACACAAAGGTAAATTCTCTAGATATGCAACTAAGGTGAATTTACCTATATGTCAACTAGCAAGCTACACAAGATACAATAAGTAAAGGCAATAAAGGATAGAGGTAACCGAGAGTGGAGCACACGGAGACACGGATGTAATTCCCATAGTTCCTTCCTTTTTAGGGGAAGTACGTCTACGTTGGAGGGGTGTGGTTGCCACAAAGGCCTAACCAACGCCACAAAGGCTCACCCTATTCTCCGGTGCAAGCTTCCGCCACAAAGGCCTAGCTCACTTTCCACTAAGGGATTCCTCAAGGCGGAACCGGTCTTTACAATCTTGGGGCACGCATCCACAACCGAATTGGAGGCTCCCAAGTACAACACAATGCTGTCAAACAACAAGTAGCAATATATCAAATACACAAACAAGGTCTTGGGACACAAGGGAACCCAAGACACAAGGGCCCTCAAGCAAATGAGAGGGGAAATCAAATCGCTTCGGTGAGGATGTAGATGATGGTCTTCTCCTTCGATTCTCCAAAGATCAAGAGCTTTGGTGGGTTGAGGGAGGAGATCTAGTTGATTTGAGAGCTCAACAATGGTGGACTTCTTCTATTTTCACGAGCTGCCCGTTGGAGAAGAAGAGGGGGGTATTTATACCCCCCCAAAAATATCTGACCGTTGCCAGCCAGAAAGTCCGGCTATAGCCGGAGATAAGTCCGGCTAAAGCCGGCCACACCGGCTAAAGCCGGCCTCACACCGGCTATAGCCGGCCTGAAATATCCGGCCCAGCCGGAAATAGCCGGACAAATAGCCGGTTGAGTCCAGAGGGGCAGGACCCCTTCTGAAATCGGGCAGTCCGGCTATAGCCGGTCTGGGGACCGGCTAAAGCTGGCCTAACTGACCCAACTTCATTTGAAACTTCTCCCAGAGCATATTTTCACCATTTCCTCAATTATTTCCTTTGGGCAATATTAAATATCAAGTATACTATAGAAAACCCAATATCTTGTGCAAGAACATAATTAAATCCTGCAAAGCATAATCACACATTAATAGATAATGTATTGTTAACAAACGCCAAAATCAATTAGGCGGGAAATGCTCTTTCAATCTCCCCCTTTTTGGTGTTTGATGACAATACATAATTTTGCATGTTTCAAACGATATAAAATATAGACGGAGCTCCCCCTTGCTATGTGCCTTATTTTAAATTTGTATTTGAATACAAAGACACATCAACAAGAAGAACTCCCCCTAGATTTTATAATGTGATCCATATGTGCACAAGATATATATCATAATTCAATAGCATATAATCAACAAACATATAATATGACAAGATATAGCAAGTAGTAGATAACAAGATAATCATAAGGTCTACTACACATAAGCATATAGTTTAACACATAGTAGTAGACGATAAGTTCAACCATGGGACACAAGCGAGCAAGCACACGAGATAAAAGCTTGTGACCCAAACCAAATCCAAATGGAAACCACAAATCCAAATGGAAACACATGCAAATGGGACTTTCTCCCCCTTTGGCATCAAGACGCCAAAAAGGGAGACCACAACACGAGATCACTCATCAACATCGTCAAAGTCCTCATCATCCTCATCATCTTCTTGATCATCGTCTTCTTCCTCTTCATCATCATCTCCATCTTCTTCCTCATCTTCATCATCAACGGCTTCCTTGCCCTTGGAGGTGACTTCGGCTAACTCTTTCCAATCAAAAGTGGAGCCCTCATTCCACTTGCCAAATGAAAAAGTGTCCTCGGATATATCTTGCTCTTGGGACTCCTCTTCATGGCTAGCTCATTTGCCCTTCTCCACAGCCCTCAAACGAGCATCCAACTCCCTTTGCTTCTTGGAAATGTGCTTCCGGTCCACATAGTCCTTGTATTGAGTGTGACGCACATCATTGTTCATGCAAAACAAAGCCCTTTGCCACCACTTGAGCTTCTTCATCTCTTGAGCCATTCCACCACTTGGTGGATCCGCATTCTTCCTCCTAGAACCGGTAGCATAGATGTTGCCACCCAACACATCACTCGAAGAGGGATAAGCACTTGAGGTGCTAGACACCAAATGAGCAGTCTTCCTGTAGAGCTTGTTGGGCTTGTGCACTTCCAACTCTTCATCAAGCAAATCTTCTTCAATCTCAAAATCTCCTTCAATGCCTCTGTCAATGATAAGCCTCATGATGAATGGAGCATAAGGAGGGATCTTCCTATCAAGCATAGCAATCTTCATCTCCATGAAGATGAAGTACATCACATCGAGCTCCATCCCTTCACAATCTCTTCCGGCCTCGAAGACAAGACGGGCATGGTGGAGCAAATGCACAAGACCACCTCTGATAGAATCATTGTTGCCCCCACTTGGAGCAATGTTGGCACGGAATATCCGAAGCAAGATATCATAGAGGGGAAGGAGATTTGCAGTCTCTCCCGCTTTGCCCCCTGGACCATACAAACACTGGATCTTCCCTTTGTTGTACTCAGTGGTGTCAAGATGCAAGCGAGCACCTCTAGGTCGATGAATGCCATCAAACCTATAGCCCAAAAGCTTCCCAAAGCGAGACATGGTCGAGTACTTCCTCACTTCACCTGACATCCAAGTGAAACCAACCTCATCTCGAGTATCAAACTCCAATGTGGCAAAGAACTGCTGAATCAGATGAGGATTGTAGTCTTGCTTGAAGACCATCAACTTGTGCAACCCTAGCTTCTCGGTGACCCAAAGAGCATCGGCAAAGTACTCATCCCTGGACAATGCTGCAATGTTGGTGACCTTCATGGGGCACACCTTTGTGCTCATGGTCGCATAAATCTGCTCAAATATCCGTTGATGCTCTGACCGGTAGAAGGACCCACTGACAATGTCCCTAGGCATGGAGTAGAACTTCTGTGCACGAAACTCCCGGTACTCTTGCTTGGATAGCTTCTTGAGATCATTTACGTTTGCAAACAGCGAATTCTTCTTCCGTTCTTCCAACCGCTTCTTCTTCATAGCAGCTGTCAAACGGGCATCTTGATGCTCTTGACGACGAGCAAGTGAGGGATCAACATAGTGAGACCTCTTGGGTCGAGAACCACCTGCATACAGCACATATGAAGAGAGCATATAGGATAAGCATGCATGCCAGAGGATCAAGGAGTAATAGCATAAAAGGAAAAAGCATGACAGTAGTAGGTGATCTACACCGGCTATTTCCGGCCTCAGGCCGGCTTTAGCCGGTCAGGCCAGCAATAGCCGGTCTGACACCGGCTTTAGCCGGACCAGATGGATGAATTCAAGATCTCAGCCGTAGGCCACCAAAACTAGTCAAACATTTTCAAGCTATGCAATGCAAAAGGGAATCACGAGACCAAACATTCTCAGATGAACAAGGTACCCAAAAATTCAACTAACCCTAACCCTAGAGAGAACTAGGGAGAGAGAGAGAGGAGAGAGAAGGGGGTACCCTGGTCCATGGGGAGGGCGCCGGAGAGATGGCCGGCCGAGGAGAGGGCTCCGGCGGCCTGAGGTGAGGCGAGAGACGGCGGTGGCGGCGGGTCCAAGGGAGAGGGGTCGAGCGGAGAGGATAGGCGTGGGGGGTAACTGAGGAAAACCCTCACCCCCACGGCCTAAAGTGATAGGCTCGAAAACCCCCAGGCCGGCTATAGCCGGGCGGGCCGGCTAAAGCCGCACCCCGGCTATTTCCGGTGGAGGGCCGGCTATAGCCGGTCTAGATGGCACAAAGCTGATGAAAATGATTTCTGGAAGTTCTGGGCATGCACAAGAGGATGATTTGGCTTTAGATAAGTGGGCTTAGGACAGAAAACAAGCATGGAGTGGTTCTCGGCACTTGGCATTGCAAAACACAAGAAAACTTTGAAAATCCAATGCAAGTGCCTTCCCATTTCACGGATAGAGACAATGATGAAAAAGCACAATAAAACTCAAATAAGATTTGCAAGGAATCAACTCTTCGAAAAGAAGAGGTCGGTGGCCGAGGCCACCATGTATGAGTGTCATGGCATTGGACCGCGAAGATATATCTTGGGTCCATAACCAATACTCGTCATTGAAGCTCATATATCACAAAAATGATAGAAAGAGAACAATTTTGTTACTATCGGCATTATGGGGGGAGGGATAGCCCAATAGATTAGGACCGCACTCCCCCTATCTCCATGCCCACACCTAAACCAAACAAGTATTGAAGAATAGGTGTATTTGCAAGATGCTCAAGCCACACTCCTTGAATCAATGATATTTAGCTCATTCCTCAAATATCCAAATCTTGCTTCATCAAGGGGCTTCGTGAAAATGTCGGCAAGTTGATCCTTGGTGCTTACATATGCAAGCTCAATATCACCACGGGCAACATGATCTCTAATAAAATGATTCCGGATCTCAATATGCTTGGTTCTTGAATGTTGCACCGGATTATAGGCTATCTTGATAGCACTCTCATTGTCACATAAAAGAGGCACTTTGTCACAATTGACACCATATTCCTTTAAAGTTTGCCTCATCCACAACAATTGAGTGCATCCACTTGCGGCGGCAATATATTCGACTTCGGCGGTGGAGAGAGATATACAATTTTGCTTCTTAGAAGACCAACACACCAAAGACCTACCAAGAAATTGGCAAGCTCCGGAGGTTGATTTCCTATCATCCTTGTCACCGGCCCAATCCGAATCCGTGAAGCCACAAAGAGAGAAATCCGAGCCTTTGGGATACCAAAGCCCATAAGTTGGGGTATGAACCAAATATCGAAAGATTCTCTTAACCGCCATAAGGTGGCTTTCTTTAGGAGCGGCTTGATATCTTGCACACACACCTACACTCAACACAATATCGGGTCTAGATGCGCAAAGGTAAAGCAAAGAACCGATCATAGAACGGTATACCTTTTGATCCACATCTTTACCATTGGGATCAAGTTCAAGATGACATTTTGTGGCCATTGGTGTGGCGGCCCCATTTAGTTCCTTTATCTTGAACCTCTTGAGCATGTCTTGGACATATTTGGCTTGATAGATGAAAGTCCCTTCTTTCAATTGCTTGATTTCAAAACCAAGAAAGAACTTCATTTCGCCCATCATAGACATCTCGAACCTATCGGTCATAAGCTTTGAAAATTCATCATTAAAAGCTTTGTTAGTAGAGCCAAAGATAATATCATCAACATATAGTTGGCATACGAAAAGCTCCCCATTGACCCTCTTAGTAAAAAGAGTAGGATCGATTTGCCCAACTTCAAACCCACGGTCTACCAACAACTCCCTAAGGTGCTCATACCACGCACGTGGGGCTTGTTTAAGGCCATAGAGTGCCTTATGGAGTTTGTAGACATGGTTAGGAAAGTTGAGATCCTCAAACCCCGGGGGTTGCTTAACATACAGTTCCTCTTTCAATGGACCATTAAGAAATGCACTCTTAACATCCATTTGTTGCAACTTAAAATTATGATGAGTGGCATATGCAAGAAGGATACGGATGGACTCAAGATGAGCCACGGGAGCATAAGTCTCTCCAAAGTCAATTCCTTCAACTTGAGAGAAACCTTGAGCAACCAATCTTGCCTTGTTCCTCACAACAATTCCATGCTCATCTTGCTTGTTCTTGAATATCCACTTTGTGCCAATCACATTGCGGCACTCCTTTGGCTTCTCCACTAACACCCATACATTATTGCGCTTGAAGTTGTTGAGTTCTTCATGCATAGCATCCAACCAATCTGGATCTTCAAGAGCTTCAAATACTTTCTTGGGTTCAACCATGGAAATATAAGCATGATGAGAGCTAAATTGTGCCAATTGACGCCGGGTTGACACTTTGCTTCTTAAATCTCCAATAACCCTCTCAAGGGTATGACCTTTAAGTTCCAAATCCCTTTCAACTATTTTCTTGCGACGGGCTTCGATCTCCTCATTAGACCTTGGAGGAGTCACTTGATCATCTTGATCATTTTGGTCCCCGTCTTGACCATCAAATTGACCTTGATCATCATTATCTTCATGAGTAGGTTGATCTTGGTCTTGTGAAGAATTGGGGGCGGTTGAAATAACCGGAGAGGATGGATGTGCCCCTTCTTCTTCATGAAGGTTCTTGTCTTGTTCTTCGGTTGGTGCATTAGTTGCTTCCTTGGGAGAGGCTTGTTGAGCTTGTGAAGATGAAGGCTCCACTTGAGTAGAGCATAGTCCTTCCCGGTCGGCCACAAGGTGTCCCTCAATGGGGCAGAAAAATCCCACGCCCATTCTTCCTATGGCTTCTCGAGGTATTTCATCATCTACATCACAAGAAACAACATCTCGCCCCCCTTGGGAGCCGTCATTCTCTTCGAATACCACACTACAAGATTCTTCAACACGTCCGGTGGACTTGTTGAAGACTCTATAAGTGTGGGATTCGGCACCATAACCAACAAAAATACCTTCTATTGCTTTCGGATCAAATTTACCTAAACGAACTCCTTTTCTTTGAAAGAAACACTTACACCCGAAAACCCAGTAGTAGGAGATGTTGGGCTTGCTTCCGGTGAGTATTTCATATGGAGTCTTGTTTAGGCCTTTGCGGAGGAAGAGCCGGTTTGAAGAATGACAAGCCGTAGAGATAGCTTCGGCCCAAAAGTTGTATGGAGACTTAAACTCCACCAACATGGACCTAGCCATATCCATAAGAGTCCGGTTCTTCCTTTCGGCTACACCATTTTGTTGAGGGGTGTATGCAGCGGAATATTGATGACGAATCCCCTCATCACTAAGAAATCCATTTAAGGTGTAGTTCTTGAACTCCAAGCCATTGTCACTTCTAATTGCCAAAATAGTTTGCCCATGTTGACGTTCAACTTCCTTGGCAAAGTTGATGACGGTTTGTTGAGTCTCACTCTTATGCTTGAAGAAGTAGACCCAAGTATATCTTGAATAGTCATCAACAATCACCAAACAATATTTCTTCCCACCAAGACTTGCATGAGAGGGAGGACCAAAAAGATCCACATGAAGGAGCTCCAAGATCCTCTTGGAAGAAATGATAGTCTTGCTTGGGTGGGGAGAATCATGCATTTTTCCTAGAACGCAAGCCCTGCAAACACGATCTTTGGCAAAAGAAACATTCTCTTTTAGTCTGAGTATGTGGCCACCCTTGTGAAGGCTTTGCAAAGTTCTCATATTGACATGGGCTAGTCGGCGATGCCAAAGCCAACCCACATCGGCCTTTCCAAATAAACACATTGCACTTGTAGTGGTTTTCCCCGAAAAGTCCACCACATACAAGTTATTTTCAATGTGTCCAACGAAAGCGACTTTTAGAGACTTGCTCCACAAGAGTACCACAATGTCATTATCAATGAAGACGGCAAAGCCCATCTTACCAAGTGCACGAACTGAAAGTAAATTGTAACCAAGGGTCTCAACAAGCATGACGTCCACAAGGGAAATATCCGGTGCGACCACCACCTTGCCAAGACCCAATACCTCGGATTGTGACATGTCTCCATAAGTGACGGTTATATGATTGTCATTAGGCCTCATCTCCATCATAATCTCCTTGCTTCCGGTCATATGACTTGTGCATCCACTATCAAGCACCCATTTTGATCCACCGGAAGCATAGTCCTACAAGAGATCATTACTTGGTTTTAGGTCCCCATTTTTCAATGGGTCCTCTTTTGTTAGCAACAAGGGTCTTTGGAACCCAAATAGACCAAGCAACATAACCATCATTTGGACCAACATATTTTGCATAAACATCACCATAATAATCACGAAATAAAACATAGTGAGGGTTAGCAATTCCCGCATGATCATCATGAGTGGCTTTGCCACCCACAATAGGATCCTTCTTTGCTTGAGCGGGCTTGGCCTTCTTTTTCTTGTTGTTCTTCTTCTTCTTCTTCTTTGAGACATAGCCAATCCCCGTTTTATCACCAAATGCCTTTTGCTTACTCAAAAGGTCATTCAAGTTTTTCTCACCAATGGGAATGGAGGATTTGGCAAGCTCATCTTTCAACCTAGCATTTTCTTTAATAACATTTGCATGATCACAAGTAGAAGTAGAAGAACTAGGCACATTATTCTTAGTCAATTGAATTTGAAGTTGTTCATGTGACTTGGTAAGAATATAGTGTTCACTTTTCAAGGCCTTGTGAGCCTTGTCAAGATCTTCTAAATCCTTAACAAGTATATCATGACCAACACCAAATTCAACCTTTTCCTTTTTAAGCATTTTTACTTTAGCACGAGCATGATCTCGCTCTTTAATGAGTTTGGAAACAACTTCATTATTAGCTTCCTCAATGGAATCGATCTTCTCTTCAAGAGTTGCTCGTTCCTCTTGCTCTTCTTCAAGAGACTCAGTTAGTGAGGCAATATCTTGAGCATATTCTTTTTCAAGCCTCATTTGTTCATCTAGTTTTTCAAGAGTTTTACCATATTGGCTCAATAGACGTTCAAAGTGAAGCTTGTGAACACCATCCACACTAGACACATAATCATCAAAAGCAACAATTTCTTCCTTTACTCTAAGACTAGCAAGATCATTCAAGGAAGCATCATTTGCCTTAGAGGAAGAGAAAGATGTGGGTGATACCTCGGAAGATTTGGCCATAAGGCACTTGACGTTCTTGACAAGAGAGTCCTCATTGGGGGATTCAAAGAGTGATGTTGAGGAAGTGGAGGTGGTTGCCATTGCGGCCATCTCACTAGTTGTGGTTTCTTCTTCTTCACTCTCACTTGCGGAGTACTCTTCTTGAGTCAAGAACACAAACTTTGGTTGTTTCTTCTTTGGTCCACCCTTCTTCACAAATGGCTTCTTGGATGGTGACTTGGTCTTGCTTTTGAAGATGAGCTTTCCACCATGGTCTTCTCTCTTCTCATAAGGGCACTCGGCAACGAAGTGAAATCTATCATTGCAATTATAGCAAGTCCTCACCCTTTGACCATTGTTGTCATTCCTTTGATAGCCACTTGACTTGCTTCTTCTTTGGTTGTCTTCTTTAGCCTTGTGAGGATCAACCCAAAAGGTTTTTCCATAGAAGGCCATGTGCTCATTGTACTCATGTCTTATGTCCTCGGGACACATCTCTAGCCTTGCTTCAATGCTTGTTTGAGGAGGAACCTCTTTCTCAAGCACACTAGCCTTTAATGCAAGATTGGAGCTTCTTTGCATTCCAATGGCACGAGCACGAGCATCTTCCGCATTTTGTGCGGAAACCTTGTAGGCTTGAATCTCTTGCATCACTTGATTGGAGGTCATCTCATTGAAGTTGTGCTTTCCTTGAACACTCTTCACATCCGCGGGCTCATATGGAGTGAGAGCAAGAATGTACTTCATCTTGATCCACTCATCATCAATATGGTGAGCACCGAGGTTCTTGAAGGTGGTAGCAATGGCCTTGAGTCTTCTATACATCTCTTGATGATCCTCACCATCCATCATGAAGAAACCCTCCGCTTGATTTGAGAAGGCAATGTATCTTGTTTTCTTCATGCTCTCGTTGCCAACAAAGACGTCGGAGAGTCCTTGCCAAGCTTCTTTGGCGGTGGAGAAGTGTTGGATGTGAGGCAAGTCCTTGGACCCAACGGCGACTTGAATCATGTGGAGAGCGGTAGCATTGAGTTCACTATCGACCGTCTCTCTTCTTGTCATGTTGTGTGGATCCACGGCCTTGAAACCTTCCTCAACGATCCTCCAAAGCTCGATGCAAGAACTGCGCATATGAGAGATCATTTGATATTGCCATTGACCAAAGTTTAATGCATCAAGCTTAGGTGGGTCTCCCCTATTGTTAATATGAGGATGAGGAACCGGCGGGTCGGGTGAATACCAATGAGGGAATTCACCTTTCCCGTCGCCCTTGGTGGAAGACTTAGCATCGCCATTTTTATCGGTTCCCTCCACATCAACCACCACATTCTCCACTTGTGGAGTAGCGGGTTTTTCTGGAGGTGGAGGAGCATTAGCAACTTTAGCTTGCATGAGTTGCGCTATCATTTCACGCAACTCGTTTATTTGAGATGTCATGGATGATTCCAAAGATTTGAACTCACCCATGGAAACTTGACCCGAGCCCTCACTCGGAGAGGTGTCCATACTCTTAGGCGGTTAAGCCCGAATAAAGAGCCGAGGCTCTGATACCAATTGAACGGATCGTATGGGCACCTAGAGGGGGGGTGAATAGGTGCTACTCAAATTTTAGTTCTTTTTCAATTTAGGCTTGACACAAAGGTAAATTCTCTAGATATGCAACTAAGGTGAATTTACCTATATGTCAACTAGCAAGCTACACAAGATACAATAAGTAAAGGCAATAAAGGATAGAGGTAACCGAGAGTGGAGCACACGGAGACACGGATGTAATTCTCCTAGTTTCTTCCTTTTTAGGGGAAGTACGTCTACGTTGGAGGGGTGTGGTTGCCACAAAGGCCTAACCAACGCCACAAAGGCTCACCCTATTCTCCGGTGCAAGCTTCCGCCACAAAGGCCTAGCTCACTTTCCACTAAGGGATTCCTCAAGGCGGAACCGGTCTTTACAATCTTGGGGCACGCATCCACAACCGAATTGGAGGCTCCCAAGCACAACACAATGCTGTCAAACAACAAGTAGCAATATATCAAATACACAAACAAGGTCTTGGGACACAAGGGAACCCAAGACACAAGGGCCCTCAAGCAAATGAGAGGGGAAATCAAATCGCTTCGGTGAGGATGTAGATGATGGTCTTCTCCTTCGATTCTCCAAAGATCAAGAGCTTTGGTGGGTTGAGGGAGGAGATCTAGTTGATTTGAGAGCTCAACAATGGTGGACTTCTTCTATTTTCACGAGCTGCCCGTTGGAGAAGAAGAGGGGGGTATTTATACCCCCCCCCCCAAAATATCTGACCGTTGCCAGCCAGAAAGTCCGGCTATAGCCGGAGATAAGTCCGGCTAAAGCCGGCCACACCGGCTAAAGCCGGCCTCACACCGGCTATAGCCGGCCTGAAATATCCGGCCCAGCCGGAAATAGCCGGACAAATAGCCGGTTGAGTCCAGAGGCGCAGGACCCCTTCTGAAATCGGGCAGTCCAGCTATAGCCGGTCTGGGGACCGGCTAAAGCCGGCCTAACTGACCCAACTTCATTTGAAACTTCTCCCAGAGCATATTTTCACCATTTCCTCAATTATTTCCTTTGGGCAATATTAAATATCAAGTATACTATAGAAAACCCAATATCTTGTGCAAGAACATAATTAAATCCTGCAAAGCATAATCACACATTAATAGATAATGTATTGTTAACAAACGCCAAAATCAATTAGGCGGGAAATGCTCTTTCAAGATCTCATATCTCTCAGAACGGGCTTGAGTATGAAACATGGTTTTTAGTTCCTCAAGTATCTCATAAGGCCCATGGTACTTCTCAAAATGATTTTGAAGTTCCGGTTCCATAGAAAACAACATGGTACTCATAATCGCATCATAATCATCTCTGCGAGAATTGAAATCAGCAAGTTCTTCAGTTTTCGCTGTTGCAGTAGGGGGGTTACCTAGCGCTTCCTCAAGTACATAATCCTTTTGTCCGCCAGTGAGAATGATCCTCAGATTGTGGAACCAGTTGGTGAAGTTAGACCCATTGTTTTTAAGCTTTTCTTTCTCAGCAAACACGTTGAAGTTGAAGTTGGACTTAGCCATTTGATCTACAACATATGCAAGTACAATTTAGACTATGTTCATAATAACTAGTTCAAATTAATCAAATTACTAGATGAACTCCCACTAAATTCAGCATCCCTCAAGTTGTTTAGTGAACACGATCCAAATTCACCACACCTAATCCGATCTTCACGAGAAGAGATGTGGTTTCAATGGTGGACAACGAAGTGTCGATCATATCATTCATATGACTCATGTTTAACCTTTCGGTTCGTGTGTTCCGAGGCCATGTCTGTACATGCTAGGCTCGTCAAGTCAAACCCAAGTATTTCCGCATGTGCAAAACTGGCTTGCACCCGTTGTATGTGAACGTAGAGTTTATAGCACCCGATCATCATGAGATGCTTCAAAACGACGAACTTTTGCAATGGTGCATACATGGGGAGAACACAATTGTATCTTGATCTTTAAGTGAGGAATCATCTTAAAATGCTACCATCACGATCAAAGCATAATAAGATACATAAAAGGATAAACATCACATGCATATAATTTTATGTGATATGGTATAGCCAATCTCCGCGCAATGATCTCCATCTTGTGCGCACCGGCATGATCTCCATCACGCCACCATGATTGCCTCCACCACGAATAGCAACTACAACTATTGCTAACTACTTAGCGATAAAGTAAAGCTATTACATGGCGTATAAGAAGTTGACACGCAGGTCATACACAATTATAAAGACAACCATATGGCTCCTGCCGGTTGTGAACTCATCGACATGCAAGTCGTGAAATATTACAAAACATGATCATCACATACATCCCATATATCACATCACATCTTGTGGCCATACCATATCATAAAAAATCCCTGCAAAAACAAGTTAGATGCATCTACTTTGTTGTTGCATGTTTTACGTGGCTTATGGGAGTAACAAGTTAAGAACGATTCTTACCTACGAAAAGCCACAACGGTGATATTATGGTTGCTAACATCCGTTGTAAATCTCATGACTACTATAGTGAGAGAAACTGTCATCCACCAGCCGCATGCGTGGAACAAGCCACACGTCAAGTGCGGAGCCGGTCTCGCGAACGAGGTCGCGTAAAGTTGGCCTGGACCGCTTCGATCTCACTATGCCGCACCATAAGAAATACACAACATAGAGATTTGCAATAGAAAACATCAACGCCCGCAACAAGCATGTTGTGTTCTACTTGTGAAACACATCTACGCATAGATCTAGCTCTGATACCACTGAAGGGTGTCGCATCATAGTAAATCAAAAAAATTCCTACGGAAGCGAACAAGAAAGCCAAGATCTAATCTAGGAGATGTAATCAACGAGATAGATAGATGAGATCTTCATACCATTGAAGAAATCGCACATCGGAAACGTTCAACAGAACATGGATGAAGTAGTCGTACTAGCCGTCTCCTCCTCGCGATCCAATCTGATCCAATGCCGCAAGTGGAGACGCCTCCGAGAGATGCACACGTAGGGTGCAGCGATGTCTCCTCCTTCCTTGATCTAGCAAGTATGGTGGAGAGATAGATTGGATCAGCAGCATGACGGCGTGGTGCTTATGGTGGAGAATTTCTACAGCAGGGCTTCGCCTACGTGCAATCCCGAGAGAGGGAAGTGGAGAGCAGCAATCAGCCGGCGGCTAGGGTTGGGGGAGGGGGAGGCTACACCCCAGCCCTCCCTTATATAGGGGGCTGGGCAGCCAGCTTGGCCCCTCCTCCAAGCCCTAGGGCGGTGGCCCAAGGGGGAGGAGTGGGGGCAAGTTCCCCCCCCCCCGTCCTTCTGGAAGATTCCCTTAGGGTTTCCCCTTTGGGCTGGCCGGCTGGGCCCTAGGGGCTTGGTGCGCATGGCCCAAGTGGCCAGGACACTCCCCTTTAGGCCCACGCAGGCCTCCATCTAGTGGGCCCACAATGGTCCCACTCCGAAACCTTCTAGAACCTTCTGGTACAATACCGATAAACTTTGAAACTTTTCCGGAATCCAAAAACTGCTTTCCTTTATATGAATCCTATTCTCCGGACCATTCCGGAACCTCTCGTGATGTCTGCGATCTCATCGAAGACTCTGAACAAAAACTCATTAAACAATTATCCATTTTATCCTAGCATCGATGCATGTTAAGTGTGTGACCCTACATGTTCGAGAATATGCAAACATGATCTTCTATCAATAATCAATAGCGGGATCTGGAAACCCATATTGACTCCCACATATTCATCAATGATCATATCGGATGAACCACGATGCCAGGATTCAATTAATCCCGTATATGTATTCCCTTCGTCTCGCGATATTTTACTTGCCCGAGATTTGATCGTCGGTATCGACATACCTAGTTCAATCTCGTTCACAGCAAGTACTTTACTCATTCTGTAATTCGATATCACTTTGTGATTAACTCCTTAACCATGTGCTTGCAAGCGGTGTTGATATCGATTACCGAGTGGGCCCGAAGTATATCTCTCTGACTCGGGAGGGACAAATTCCATCTCGATACATACAACCCAACAAGTACTTTCCGATCACCTGAGAGACACCTTTATGATCACCCTTTCATAGGATGACGTTTGATAACCTCAAAGCTCTCTTCCGGCACTAGGGAGTTGCATTATCTCATGGTCTAAGGAATACAATACTTGACATAGGAAAAAGCTTCGCAAAGATGAACACAATGACACAATCTAATTGTTGTGCTTTATTTGGGTCTGTCCATCACATCATTCTCCTAATGACATGATCTCATTATTAATATACAACTCATGTCTATGGTTAGGAAACCTTAACCATCATTAATCAATGAGCTAGTCCATAGAGGCGTACTAGGGACACGGTATTGTTCATAAACCACACAAGTATTAAGGTTTCTGCTTAATACAATTCTAGCATGGAATATAAACATTATCATGAACAAGAATTATAATAATAACATCTTTATTATTGCCTCTAGGGCATAATTCCAACAGTCTCTCGCTTCCAATCTTTTACTTTGTTATTGTTTTGCTTTACTTTATTTTTGCTTGCATCTTTTTTTCAAAAATACAAAAAAGCAGTTCCTATTTCAAGTTGCTTTTTATGTCTAGCTTAGTTCCTATTACTATGTCGCCTGAGGAAATGATTTTCACTTTCAAACAAAAGAGTGAAGAGAGTTTTAAATAAGCTTGGTCTAGAATTTATGATTCCCATGGTAAAACTGAACCAAAAATGACTTTGAGTTTGCTTCTTAGTAGCTTTTACTTTGGTCTTGCTCTTTGTTATAGATATGCTTTGGATGTTGTAGTAGGAGGAGATTTCCTTCATTGCGATGGAGATCAAGCTTTCAATGTTATAAAAAAGTTGATTGCAGTATATAGATTACCGAATGATTTTGATTCTTCTCTTGTGAGCATTTTTGCTAGATTAAATACTCTTGAGACTCATACTCCTTGTTTAAAAGAATGTCATGGTATGTTGCGCGAGCATCATGATTTTGTGCCAATAAATTCTGAACCCTCAAGTTGGTTCCCTACAGTGAAAATCACTATCAATGGTGAAACTTTTCATGCTCGTTGTGATATTATGTCTGAATTTTGCCTTATGCCTAAGGATGTTTATGAATCTTTGAATCTTTGGGAACTTTTTGAGGGTGGAGAAGAAGTATCTCTTACCAATAATTCCACTATATTTCCCGTTGGAATAGCCAAAGGAGTGTTTACAAAAATCCTATGGAGAATGGTATCTACTGATTATCTTGTTATTGAATGTGTAGAAAATGGACAAATCACACTTGGAAGATCACTGCTAAAACTTATGGGAGCAGTAATAGATGTGGGAAAAGGCACCATGAAGTTCACTTCGCCATTAGGTAATCATCATGTCTTTCCTAGAGGTAAGAGCAAAGTTAAGAGAGGAAGACGTAAGGCATCCGGTGATATTAATGCTTCATCGCTTGAAATTACTTGATTCCCACTTTCTGCGCCTAGCTCAAAGGCGTTAAAGAAAAGCACTCTTGGGAGATAACTCAATGTTTTATTTTTAGTACTTTTTCTTTTTGTTGAGTCTTGGAAGTTATTACTACTGTAATGACCTCTCCTTATCATTTTTATTTCATTTTTGTGCCAAGAAGAACCTCTAATTGGAGGAAGGTAAGATTTAGGGAAGTTGTTGTCCTCAAACAGATTTCTGCGCTGTACTGTAAAAATTTGTGAAAATTCTCAGAATGTCATTTTGATCTGCGATTTCTTATGCACATGCCCCAGGTTAATTCCAAACTTTCATTAGTTTCACACTTTTCGATTTGAGCAACAGAAGATCCTCAGAAAAATCGATCTTTGCCAGCTGTTCTGTTTTGACAGATTTCTGCCACTATTCGTGTTTGCCTCTTGATCGCTTTCTTTTTGAGTTCTTTTGATCACGGAACTTTTGAGGAAGTTGCTACAGTATCTTATTCTTTAATGGGTGCTTTACTTGAGTTGAAACTGAACCAAAACGTAGATTTACTATCGTGCTTACACTAATGTTGCTAATAGAATTGTGTGAAGTTTTGTATGAAGGAAGTTTTCAAATGTAGGGAAAGGAGAATGATGAGATGAGATGAAGTATGGACAAAAGCTCAAGCTTGGGATGCCCATGTCACCCCAAGAAATATACAAGAGATACAAGCGTCAAAGCTTGGGGATGCCCCGAGGCACCCCTTCTTCATCGGTAAAAATCAGGTCATCTTTCAAGACACTATATTTTTATTGCTTCATATTCTATGCGTTTTTCTTGGAGTGTCTTTACTTTTGCTTTCAGTTTTCTTTTGTTTTGTTTGTTGCAATAAATGGTTGGACCCTAACATATTTCTTTTGGAGAAGATGCACTCCACTTTTCATTGCCAAGAACACTCTAGTTTTCACTCTTTTCGTTCAACGAGTGTTCTCTTTTTCTAGTACTGCGTTTAGCTTTCGTTTTCCGCCTTGATTTTTGTTCAGATCTTGTTATTTATTTGTATCAAGGTGTATTTAGACCTCTGGTCTATGATGGCTTTCATCTTTAAGAGTTGATTCAAAAAGGTTGATTGGTGTTGGAAAAGAGAAAAAAAGTTGCATGCCTATAGTGGTACAAATGGGAGCTTGTTTAGACTGTGGCTTAGACTTTTGCATGTCATGCTTGATATTATTTTGATAGTATGCTTAGTAGTTTTTGCTGTAGCATGACTTGTCTCAAATGACTAAGATTGCTTAATGTGCCTTTGAAAGAATCATGCGTTATTTTTATTATATGGGAGCATATTATTGTGGTTTTCTCCTTTGATACTTTATTTGGGTTGACTTGGTGCATGCTTACATCATGTTTGACTTTAACAAGTTGCCTCTAGCCTCTATGATCATTTGGTTTTTGACTTGTGATACCACTTTATGCTATGGTTAATAATGTTTTATCGCTATGCATGATTATGGCCGTTATTGCTCTCTTAGTTGGTCGCTCCCAGTCTTTTGCTAGCCTTCATCTATACTGAGTATGAGCTCTACTCGTGCATCCAACTCCCAAAAACCAAGTTTATTCCAAAGATTCCACTTTAAATTCCTATGCATGGTATTTGCAAGCCATTTCAAGTAAATTTTCATGTGCTACCTTTCAAAAAAACCTTCAAAATACTTCTCATTTTGTGACACTGTTTTCAGCTCATGGGGACGTAGTGGTCGGATTTGCTATCTTCCATATTGTTATATTTCAAAAAAAGAAAAAAAAAGAAAAAAATAAAAGAAAAAAGGCACTCCTCCATGGTATGTGAAAGTTGGTGGGCACCCGATGGAATCGGTTAGCCATGGTTTGTGAAAGAAAAAGTGGGGAGGAGTGCCAAGCTTTATAAAAGAGCACAAATGTGCCAATCTCTCTCAAAACTTGCTTAGTATGGAAGATAGTAAGAACCCCATTGCCAGTCGTTGACAAGAACCACCACCTCTCAAAACAAATTTTTATTTCTATTTTACAAATAAAAAGCTCTAGCACATGTTTAATCCCTGCTTCCCTCTGCGAAGGGCCTTTCTTTTACTTTTATGTTGAGTCTTCACCTTCTACCTTTATGCACCGTCCAAGAGAGCATAGTTGTCATTCTGAGTATAATGTGCATGATCCCAAAATTTATTATTGATTGATTCATGATTATGGTTTTGCTTGTTCCTAAATTATTTGTATCTAGTCACCCTCTTAAACTTGAAGGTGTCCTATGCATTTATGTTTTGCTACTCCATGAAGGACAAGCTGAAAACCACTTTGCTATATTTTTCTATATGCTCGAAACACACACTTGACTTTCAATGCATTATTACTCATAATCTTTTGTTTTTGTTACTTTTCATGTTATAACATGGTTGCTAAGTTTTATTGTCAAGATTATGTCTTTTATGCCCATGTTTAGAGTACTTTGATCTCAGCACTCAATGCTTTACATCGTCTGATCAAGATTGTGTTGGTGCATGTCACCTAAAAAATTATTGTTTTGTTATCACTTACCTACTCGAGGACAAGCAGGAGTTAAGCTTGGGGATGCTTGATACTTCTCAAACGTATCTATAATTTTTGATGCTCCATGCTTGTTTATGCACCATTTGCTTTGTGTTTTGTTACACTTTGTGGCGTTTTTATGCATTTTCTAGAACTAACCTATTAATGAGATGCCACAGTGCCAGTTCTCAGTTTTTTGCTATTTTTGTGTTTCAGAAAAGCTACACAGGAAATATTCCCAGAATTGGATGAAACAAAAGCCAAAGTTCCTATTTTTTCCAACACGAGATGGAGTTCAAAGCAGAGACGGAGGGGCCAGCAGGCAGCCGCACCATAGGGTGGCGCAGCCTACCCCTGGCCTGCGCCACCAGGTGGTGTGGCCACCTGGCCCACCTCCTGACATCGCCCTTCCGCCTATATATTCTCCTCGGCGAGAAAACCCTAAGGGCCCAATCAATTTTCTAGAAAACATACTGCAAGCCGCCGCCGTCGTCGATGCGGGATCGGGAGGGTCCAGAAGCTCTTCCCGGCACACTGCCGGAGAGGGGAATCACCACCGGAGGCCTTCTTCATCACCATGCCTGCCTCCGGAGTGATGTGTGAGTAGTCTACCTTGGACTACGGGTCCATAGCAGTAGCTAGATGGTTGTCTTCTCCTCCATGTGCTTCATGTTTAGATCTTGTGAGCTGCCTATCATGATCAAGATCATCATTGTGTAATTCTACATGTTGTGTTTGTTGGGATCCGATGAATATTGAGTACTATGTCAAGTTGATTTATTGATTTATCATCTCTATGTTGTTTATGATCTTGCATGCTCTCTGTTGCTAGTAGATATCTTGGTCAAGTAGATGCTAATGACTCCAAGAGGGAGTATTTATGCTCGATAGTGTGTTCATGCTCTAGTAACCTCGGTTTCATAATGAGAGAAGACTTGTTGCTGTACTCATCATACCTTCCTCTTGGGGTTCCCAACTGGGTGCCTAACAAGCACTATCAGCCACCTGAAAGCTTATTTTCCATCGGTTGCCCCTTAACCTCGTTCATCGCCATGTTAAAGGGGGTGTCCCACTTTGCCCTCATCGACCACCCCTGCGAGGAGGTCCGAGATGCGGCACCAGCAGCTACATTATGTTTGTTGAGAGCAGTCATAAACTCCCGCGTCTTAGCATCGGTTGTAAGTTTCTTGGTCACCTTGTCCAGCACGAATCGGGCCCTAAGAAAGTTTCTTGCCTGTTCGGCGGGGGAATTGTTGTAGAGGCTCGGTTCGCCTCGAGCTTTACGCTCTTCATCCTCCTTCTTCCATTTGGGCAAAGTGGTGAAATAACCGCCGCTTCTGAGATGGTGGTTACCTACGTTCTTGGACCTCATGAACTTGCCCCACTGAGTCCTTTCTTTGGTCACGGGTAGTGCGAGCTTGCCGTGGAAAATCCTAAGGTCCTCTTCCTTGACCCGCTCCTTAATCTAAATCTCCTCGGGACTTTTTCCCTCACTAATCATCTTTTTGACCCTTGTTCTCCAGCTGGCCAAGGCCGTGCTCATCTTTGTGATAGCTGCTTTGTTCACCAAATTGGTTTTCATATCTTGGTTGTTGTAATCTGGCGGGAAACCATATCTTCTGTGCAGTTTCGTGAGGAGGGTGACAATGTAATGGGATTTTGTACTATCCCTTAAGTTATCCTCCCAGATCGAGACGGTGTCTTGAAGGATGCATGCCAATTGGTTGTTGTACCCTCTGGCAACTTTTACAGGAAAAGTAGGATGACTGCTAACGTTCACTTCGGTGATGGTTTCCTTGTCCACGCCGACCTTGTTTGGTCTCCTCTCCCTCTTTACGCTACTAGATTTGCGTTCTTCACCATCAGTGGTCACGTTGCCGTCCAGGCCAACACCACTAGTAGTGGTGTCGGCGCCATCCCAGGCGGCACCACTAGCTTCATCCTCCGACTCAACCTTAGCCTCATCCTCCGATTCAGCCTCAGCCTCATTCTCCGATTCAACCTCAGCCTCATCCACCCTCTCATGACCGTCTAGGTCATCAAACTCCCAGAAGGACTTATTACTCTCTCTGGCCAATTCTTTGATGGGCCGAGAAGAAGGGCCGACCTCATTGTTTTGGTTACCCGTCAACATGGTCGACCTAAAGGAACCCGCAACAAGTTAGTGGTAAAAAATTGAAAGAGGTACACCACATGAGTTTCCGAGGTTTTGCCGAAACGTCTATTCATTTCTGTTTTGGCAAATTTCTGGCACTCATACCGCCAAAACATAGCAAAGGTGCCAAATTTTTCACGGAAAAATTCGGCATGACCTTTGCTATATTTTGGCGCTATGAGTGCTGGAAATTTGCCAAAATGGAAATGAATCAACATTTCAGCAAAACCTCGGCAACTCATGTGATTTACCTGCAACATTCATAACATTTCACCTATTTTCGAGAGGCAGCAATGCGAGCATCAAGCAAGCAGCAATGAAAGCAGCAGCAATGCAAGCAGCGAGCAACAAGCAGCTAGCAGCGAGCTACAAGCTGCGCGCAGGAGCCAGCAAGCAAGCCAGCAGTGGTCGGGAGTACCTTGACATCACGGGGAAGGCGGGCTTGCAAGCGCGCGGTGGTCGGCAAAGTGGGCGCCGATGGCTCGCTAGAGAGGATGAGCGGGGACGGCAATGGGGAAGCAGGGGCGGCGACGGCTCGGGGTCGATCTCCTTTTGGGAGCTGCCTCGGCGATGGCGAAATGGGGATGCGGCGGAAGTGGGCCGGTGATGGAGATGAGGAACGGCACCGACAATCACCGTCATGAGGGGACGGCGCCGGCTTGACATCGCGGGGGTAGCAGCAGCTTGACGTCGTGGGAGTAGCAGTAGCTTGAAGTTGCGGGGGCTGCGGCGGCTTGACGAAGCAGGGGTGATGGCGGTGGCTGGAGATGGAGACATGAGCGGCGGGGGGCGAAATGAATTTGGGTGGAGGGGGCGCGCTGCCTTATCCACCATAGCTGCGCGCACCGAGGAGGCGTGCCCCAGGGATATTGTAACATCCCAAGATTTTATCAAATTTTTGGGGAATTTTTTTTTTGCTTTTGTTTTGCTTGAGATGATTGGAAATTCATAGGGATTTAAAAATTTTTGAGTCTATTTGAAAGCTTTATTAGAAAACTATTTTAAACTTTCTATTATTTTCTTGAAGAACTTCTTTGAGAAAGATCAAGTATCAAAATATTATTTTCCTTTCCTTTATTCAAACCTATGCAAGCTTGCTTGCAAAGGAGTGAATCGCAAATGTGTTTTATTTGGTAAAGATTGTATTTTAAGAACTAAGTCTGAAAGATATTTTCAAACATTATTTATAAGTTTTTATCACTGATTTCTAAAAGGATTTATTTCAAACCCTATCTCCATATTTGCATTTATGCAAACAAGCCTCCTTGCCTTGTTCATAAACTTTTATTGAAAATTCTCTTTTATTTTGAAAACTCATTTTTCTACTGGTTTAACACACTATGCTGAATATTAGAATAACTTAGGATTTTGTTTGAAGTGTTTTGAGTCAAGATTGCAAAGGATTTAATTTAAATCAGAAAACAGAAAAAGAAAAGGAAGAAAAAAGGGGGAAATAGAAAAAGGGCCTCGGGGATGAATCCTGGCCCAGAATAGAAGCCAGCCGCAGCCCAGCAACGCCCCTCCCGAATCGGTACCCAGCTTCCTCTCTCTCCCCGCTGATAGGCCGGACCCACCGGTCAGATCTTCTCCTTCCTCCGTCCGGAGATCACGCCAGAGATCGAGTATCCCCCCTGTTAATCCTCCCCCTTCAATTCCCGTAAACTAGTCGTCAACCCGTGCAACTGCACGGTCTAGTTTATTAAAAAGATGCAAAAATAGAACATAAACTACCTATATCATCTATTTATATGGAAAGTCTATATATTTAAATTTATAAAAAATAGAAATTCATCAATCTAATATTAGTATGAATTAATGCAATAATTTTTTCTTCTCATTAAACATGTCATTTTTTTGTCTTGAGAAGTATTACAAAAGGCATACCTTGGATCAAGATACATGTGTTATGTCAAGAAATTCGGAAAACAGTAACTTTGGAGATGCACAAAATAACGGATTTATGTCTTGGACCAAAAAACATAAGAATAAATTTCTTCTTTTTTCGTCTTCAAGAAACATACTGTTGAAGAACTATACTATGTGCCAGTGTGTAAGCGCAGCTGTTACTCTCTTGGGTGTATTGCATCATCCCTTACATGCGAATTCAAGCTACTTATCATAATTAAATAGGCAATAATAGATAAATGGTTGTTGGGGATATGAATAGTGGAGCAATTTAAAATTGTATTAAAAATATATCTGCAAGATGCAAATAGCGGCCACAAAAATTGTTTACCATCTACAGACAATGCCAAGACTTAAGACAAAAACATAAAATATTTTTATACGAAAATCATTAAAAAAACATTCCATGATTGATGTCACATTTTTGCACAGATATGCATGTGCTGTAATATATCTGAAGGGAATGAAAAGTTGGAAACTTACAGACATAATATATTACATGCAGTTTCTACATTTATTTATTAATACATGTCCACGTATTCCAGCAACCATATACGTAATCTTGATAGCAGCATTCTAATCCCACAATTGTCACACTGCTTACTATGTTTTGGAAGAACCAAAAAGGTGGAGAAACTCGTCTACCCTGCTAGTTGGCTTATTCACTGCCAACATTCCTTTATTCTTATGAAGCTATGAAAAGGAGTAAAAAATGCTTGATGAGAAGTGGAAAGGAGGATTTTCAGAACTTGGGGATCGACTCAAAGAGTTTTCATATGATGTAGATGTCTATACAATTAAATCTCCGTTTATTGTACCATTTCAAAGGCAATGTTGAAATTCAATATAAAGGATGATAATAATGAGATAAGAGATTTGAGCACCCACAAATGTATACAACGCAAAGAAGCTGAGAAACAAATCTTATTAAAATTGGGAAATATGTAATACACTAATTAATTTTCACTTGCTTCGGAATGCCATGTTTAACTACATACTGTGTAATTATGAAATCAGGCCACACAAAATTACTATGAGTACTCGCATAATGATAAATCTGGTCCGAAAGGAAGCTATAAGTATTATCTGTTTCTTATTTTAATAAATTATAAGTACTATCAACAGATGGAAAACTGGTTTGCAGGTTTCATCATTTTATAAAATATAAGATGAAAAAAATCACCTATCCTTACCTTTCCTATATTTGATGTAGATTTGGCAGCAGCCTGTCTAGCGGAGAGAAAATCCATGTCAATAACAGTCCCTGAAATACTAATAAAAACCTTGTCAAGTGTTTTTCTTGTTTACAGAAAAAAAATTGAACCTATTGTAGCCATAGAGGCACACATAAATACATATCACATACTCTTGCCAATTTCAACTTTATGCTCACACATTGTTAGTTCTGATAGCACACAGTCTTCTCTCTCAAAAGAACAAACATCTGCTTGATCCACATAATTGATGCAACGTCATGGATGCAAAGCGGGTTCATAAATTTCGCATCTGAGTCCACCTTGCACCTCTGGTACAGCAGAAGAATGAAATTTCATAGGTGGGAATTCATGGAGCACTTAAAAACAATCAGAGTAAACTAAAACTTGAGAACTCGGCATAAAACTGCTTATCAATGTCAGAAACTCAGGATAACTACACCAAGTTAGCGCGGGCGATTGTGCAAACTTCCTCCGAGACAGCACGTCGAGAACGATCTGCATGGAATCCCGCCGGCTGACATGCACGCAGTGGAACCTGGTCGATCTCTGTTCCCTGGGATGTACCAAAATTTCTAGTAAGCTGGTGGATTCATCGATTGTGGTCCTAGTAGGTGCGCACCCTTGTTTTACATCGCCGATGATTCTAATGCTGAAATATTTCTAGAGATCCCTATTTTGTACTACAAATTATATGTACATATGAAGCTATGAAAGGACAGTGGACGGATACATGTCACTCTCGTACGTACCTACCTCTGCGCTACCTCTATGAAGCACATCTTTGATCTTACCTAGCTATTGGCTGTCTTTACGAAGTATATGGTGCAAGTCTTTGATCAATCTTGCAGGGCTGCGTGTCCAGCGCTGGACTGTTGCGTCATGAGGCGAGCGAGGTTGAGACATGAGCCGACGTATTTGGAGTCGGTCGGCCGGCAGACCACTGAGACAAATACCCAACGTATAAATACGTGATCAATTGATATTGGTTGAGCAGCTCCCGGTCTAATGAACTGGAACTCTGAAGGTAGGAGATCGCATTACGTACCTGAGATTAGCGAGATTACTTCCAGATCTGCTGAGTAGATGGTCAACTGCCAACGCTGCGGCAGACGTCGGAGACGACACAAACATTGGCCGCTAGCTGCTGCGGCCATGATGCACCACCTGCATGATGCGTATGAGGTCTACGGCGACGATGAGGGAAGAGGAAACTTCTCCCCATAGATTGATTTCTATTCGCCAGATCGGAGTGGATGGAACAATTATTTCGGGCCGTGAGAGGAACAGCCGAGACAACGCTTGAGCCTTGAAGCGCTAGGTCAGGGAGACCGGAGGGGTCCTTCCAGGTGGAAACGGGATTAGGTCGGCTTGAACGAAAAATTAAATCACACCCGTCGGTAGATTATCGGATGGTTATTCTTGATAGTTTTCTGAGGATTAACGTGGTGGCTCCTACGGTGCCTCCAATTAGTAAATATAAGATGCCCGGCCGTTTCTTCCCTGAGCCACACCTATAAGAAGCCCGCACTCCCCTCCTCCATCTCCCTTTCATCCTCCTACCCGAGATGCCGCCAATCCGACGAAATTCCTCATCGGAGCTTGCGGATGCCGACGGCCTTCGTCGCCGATTCCGGCCTTCTCGAAGCAAGCCGCCGCCCTTTCTGGTACCCCTCTTCCCCCTCTTACCGGTGCACATCACTATGACCATCTCCCGGTCTTCTTTCGTAACCAGGACGTCGTGAACAAGCACGCCGGGATCTTGCCGACGCTCGCGACATCTCCAGCCGCCTCCCCGCGCCGTTTCCGGAAGCGAACGACGACACTGACCATGCGCGCGAGCTCTCCGTGACTCCCTGCACCCCGTCGTCCACTTCTCCCTCCCCGAAGACCCCCAGATCATCGCTGGAGTCAACCACCAGTACGCAGCCTCGCCGGAGCAGCTCACCGGAACCCTAGCCGGCAAGTTTTCTTCCTCTCCTTCTTTTCTCGCCGTCCGATCGTGATACAAGGGCCACAGACACATGACTTAACCGAATGGGTACGATCAGATCTGGACCGTACCCTCCCCTTTAGATCCAACGCCCCGCGTTGATGATCCGCACGAACCGGTACCCACCAACCAGAACACACCATGTGTCGCATCCAGATCTAATTCGATTCAAATTAGAAATTACAAATCAGAATTTGATCAAATCTTGTAAAATTCACATCCTTCGATTCCTAAGTCCAAAAATAGCAAATAATATCTCGTTGGAATCCTTAGAACATCTAGAATCCAGTAGTACAATAATAATTCATATTTTATGGGTTCAATTTGAAACTATTTTTAAATTGGAATCAAACCTTCTGTTAGCTTGTTAAATTCATATCTTTAGTTCTGTTAATACAAAAATTACAAATTTGTAGTCTTTGGAATCCTCTCAACATGTAGAACACCATAGAATCAAGAAATTTCAAAGTTGATACGTGCACACACCTTGTGCATTCAAATCTATTCAAATCACTAATTTGACCATATCTTTGAGTTCTAAAACTTATTTTAGAGTGATTCCAATTGCAGTGACTTTCCATTACTACAAGCTATCCAGTAGCATCACTCCCATAATTTCTTGAACCATGTCACAATTATTCAAATTCTAATATGAGAATTTGAGTATTCCTATATAGATTAATTCTATTTCTATTTCAATCAATGTTTTCTTCTACCATAGCAAATCTTATAATCATACCTAGTCATCAATGTTATCTAAACAACATCTTGATCAAGATCATATTCACTTAGACCTATCTTGTATAGTACCCACTTATTCAAATTACAAATGTGTCATTTGAGTAAAGTGTGAGACCTTCAATCTTAGTTTCTACCTTGCTACTATGGTATTGATCAAATCAACATCATAGTACTTAACCCAATCCTATTTACTCATTAGGAGCCTTAAGCCATGTTTTCAAATATCATCTATACATATCCATTACCTATAGCCATTATTTATGTCTACTCAATCTTAGCCTTGCATTGAACTATTCAATTTGCATTTGAGTTAATTGAGTACTTCAATGTTATAAGAATCCTAGCCTAAGCTTAAGTGTAATATATACTATTTAAGAATAATTGTTGTCACACTTATTCAATAGTATTGCTATTGCACTATTTTGTCTCTTATGTGATTTAACCACATGAGATATTCCAAGATTCAATATGCTTTAATAAAGCATAAAGACCTCACTCATTATTTTTGTATAATTCATATATATATTCAAATTGCAATTATGCTACTTGAGTAGAATATGAATTCATCTCAAACCTAGATTTTGTTAATGTGGTGTTGTTATAACCCATACCACAGTATGTGTTATACACCATGTTGATCAATGAACCATTTGAGCCATGTCCTCAAATATCAATCATACATACCCAATCCGATGCCTACTTAGTTTTATTCACATGTATTGAACTATTCAACTTGTAAATGTGCTAATTGAGTAGTTCAAGCATTCTTAAAACCTAGCCTAGTTCCTAAGTGCAATAGATGCTATTCAAGAGTAATTGTTGTCATATTTACTCAATAGTGTTGTAGTTGCACAATTTGACTCTTGTGTAAATTATTTCACATGAGTTGTCCCTAAAACTCTTATATGCTTTGATAAAGCATAAAAACTTTATCAATTATATTTTTGCCTAGTCCAATTATCTCTCCAATCATATTGATCTTCCCCAACTAAGCTCTCAAATTCATATCTCACAATTCATGATCCTCAACCAAATCTCTCTATCCTAACATCTTGAATAATCTAAATTGTTAAACAAATACTTTTCAATTGTTTGATTTGTTTGATTGTGTTGTATGGTGTGTTTATGCTATGTTATTTTGTGCTATAGCTGGTGTGAAGAGCTACGTGCTTAGTTGAGAGAAGTAAAACGTCGTGATCTTCAAAAAGGCAAGTGACACACATATCCCCTACCTATTTTTACTACTGCATTAGTGTGTTTCAGTAGTGTGCATGATAGGTGGAATATTCAACTGTTTTATAAACCACTTAGATCCTAGTAGTTTGTAGCTATCCATAAACCCCACCTGTTAGGATGCTTAATACTTTGAAAAATATTGATGCCATGCTTTGATCACTTATAAAAGTATTTTGTGAACAAATTAAGAACTTCAACTAAAATGAAACACCTGGGTGGATTGGTTTGATGATGGAGGCGATGTTGAGTGGCGACCTGGGGCTACACGTTGTGTAGTTGCTACCTGGGCGTTCACTTGTGGTTTGCCACCCAGGAACAAAGAGGTTACTAAGTCTTCCATGCTTAGAGTGCTTCCAGTGCAGCCTTATGACATTATGGGCTCTGTCTTGACTGATTAGATGTGAGGGTGCAACTTGTGTGCGAAGCAGTGGAAGGTAGTTGAATTGTAGGTTGGGAACGGAGCTTGCCAGTTAGTTGCCCTCTCCTTCTAAAAGGTCTCGTCTCATTTTATGTATGGGCATAAAATGAGTCTTAAGGTAAAAGTGCACAACCCTTGCAAGGTGTCAAAAACTAATCGATTAGCCGAGTCCTCGGAATGGACAATTGAGTCTCTAGACATGGAAGGTACAGAAGAATCTCATCACCATTTCTGAATGTTTTAAAACTTGACTAGCAACAATCAGGAGAAGGCTCAGGGCCATACACTCCGAGGGGTGGTGGTTTATGTACTTCAAACTATGTTGAGTTTCGCCCAGAAACTACATACCGGCCAGTATGTAATGTATGGGGGTTGTCTTGACCCTTGAATTTTTTTTTGAAAGAAAGTATTAAAAAGGATGTTAGGATAAAATTGGCTTTATGCAAATCAGCCTATGAGATCCACCAGCCAAATGTCATGTAGTATAGTCTTTCCACAAAATGCCACCAAATATGTGTCATTTGCCAGTACATCATTATACTGACCCCTCTGGGGCTGCATATTCAAACGTGCAGGTTTTATTTCGAGTAAGGAACCAAGAGTAGGATCTCGAGACTACATTCCAACATGTCAGCCTGTGGCACGTGATGAAGAATGGAGGCTCACTGCAACTATGCTTTATGCTGTGTACTCGTAAGGTTGAAGACCTATGTAACTGGATTTATGTTGTAATATTGATGCTATTGCAATGATTACTATATTTTGTACTGTGGTGCTATCTACTGATCCAGGGAATGGCACAGATACACAGGAGTTTCACCTTAATTCAAAGGTGGGGCGCTACAGATATAGGTAGTCGTCGCGTACCAAGGAGGCATGGGCCACGGCTACGGCAGGGTAAGAACAAAAGGGACACGAGGGGTAGGTTGACAAGAGTTTCTCCCTATCCTAGTGGCTGTGTTCGCCGGCTGCATGGTTCTAAACTCTAAGCAGCCAGGTTCGAGCCCTGGCTGCCCCATTTTTTGTTTTTTTGTTTTCAATTAAAACGTATTATATAAACATGTAATAATAAATGTTATAATACTTTTAATAAAAATAGTATAAATAATATATTATGTTATATCTCTAGAATAAACGTGAAATAACATGGTCTTCATCCTTCCACGAACCCTAAGATGCGCCACGCCTACTCTTTTGGTGTGCAATGGCTACTTTTTTGTGTATTTAAAATTTAGGAATTTCTATTTTCGTGCCCTCGGGTTCTTAGTTGTACTCAGTTTTCCCCAGCTCCTTAGTTTTTCCTCAGTTTTGTCCAAGCCCTTGTCTGAAACCGTCACAAGTGCTGGAATGGCCGGTTGCCCGACGGTTGAACACCTTTGACCGTTAACTGCTGACTAGTGGGGCCACGTAGAGCCCATAAAGACATGTCAGAGCATCCATCTTTGTTTGACCGTAAGCATCGCCGTATCCCTGACCAAAATGCGGACGAGTGGGGCTTCGGTATATCGAATGACAAGTGGGGCCATGACGCTGATACAAGGGGCAATACACGGGTAGGATTAGATTTTTAAATTGAGCTCTACAGCGATGGCACGGAGGAGGTGGCCTGCGGGGTGCCGAGATGAGATTGACATCCACAAAGAACTGCATGAGGCGAGACCAGACGCATTAGATAGATATGAACTAGACGCGTTTAACCATGTAAAGAAGAGAAGAAATGGTCGAGGACATCGACGACAACCTCAACACTTTGACTGACGGTGTCGGACACGAACGCGAGCAATGTAGAGAAAACTAGTGTCTCTCATTTCTGGCGTGTATAGATGGGTGCTAGGAGAGTGTGGTGGCGAAGGGAAAGACCTCGCGGTGGTCTGTGGCATCCAGCATAGCGGGGCGGCGTGGCCGTGCCCACAGCGGCGTGCATGTTCGGCATTGGCATCAGCATGTACGTTCGTCATTGGCCTCGGCGGTATCTCTGGTGTGTCAGTGCTCGAATGAGGGGACGGGATTGAGGGTGCATCCTGACGGTGACCTAGCAGTGGCGGCGAGCATGCATATCCGTTCTGACCATGCCGATATCGGCATCGACATCGTTTGGAGGCTGTGGTGCTCGAATCATGGTGGAAATTGCGATTCCCTATTATTTTTACATGCATAATATATAGAAAATAGCTAGATCTCTAAATCGATGCATATGAAGCTACATATATATTCTTGGTCATAATCCCCTTATCTAAAGGGGATGGATGCATGGCTTCACGTCGTCGTCGCTTTCATCGTCAGTATCTTCGTCGTCCGTGTAGTAGTATTTCCTGCACAATGTTACGTCGAACACCTTCACTGTGAGCATATCATCGCCTTCATATTTGAAGTGTAGGATGTAGCCGAAATCCACACCATGCGCGATGGCGAAATTCTCCCAGCCCTTGCCGAGGTACATCCGGCCTTGTCCGTCAAATAGGACCTCCACAGTCCAGAGACAAGGACCGCAGTCAGCTGCTCGCAGATACACCTTTGCGGGCTCCTGGCCGTCAAGATAGTCCGCAAACTTTTGTGGGAGTGCCTGCAAAGAGATCGAGCGTCGATCGTTTGAAATTAAAGGCTTTTTGGAACATGCACATAATTAATCACATGCATCATATATCTGGGAACGCGTACGTACCTTCTTGGCCAAAGGGTCTTCATAGATGATGATTAAGAACTCCTCTATGATCAATAGCAGTGTTGACAGTGGTGGTGGCAATGATGATGATCCACCACCCAGGCCACCCCTTCCCCTTCCCCTTCCCCTTCCCCTTCCCCTTCCGGTCGGCGTCTGAGACGTGGAAGCCATGGCAATGGATCAAGTGTATGTGAACGAAGAAGAGAGAGGCAGAACCTATTGACACGAGGGATGGCCGTTGTGGGGGTTTATAAGGGAGAGATGACCGTTGTGGGGTTTACACAATAAATTAAGGAGGAGATGACCGTTGTGGGTGTTTATATCTCAACAAAAAAGTAACGCCTAAAAGAAATGGAAATTCGTGATAGTTTATTATTTTACCGTGAAAAGTAATGCCTAAAGGAAATTCGTGATAGTTTATCATTTCACCATGAAAAGTAATGCCTAAAGGAAAATTGTGATAGTTTATTATTTTACCATGAAAAGTAATGCCTAAATGGAAATTCGTGATAGTTTATTATTTTACCGTGAAAAGTAATGCCTAAATGGAAATTCGTGATAGTTTATTATTTTACCGTGAAAAGTAATGCCTAAATGGAAATTCGTGATAGTTTATCATTTTACCGTGAAAAGTAATGCCTACAAGAAGTGGAAATTTGTGATTACCAAACTTGTTGAATCTGGTGGCCAACTCGTTATTTAGCATACATAGAGGGGTAGTAGTTTGCCACCGACAGATATAGAGAGGGTGGCACGATCCTGCCCGTTAGATCATAGGATCGACGGTAGGTGGGCACGATCCGTGTGACAACAGCTCGACCAATCAGGTCAAGTTTGGGCTTCTGTGAGAAGGGAGAGGGTAAAACTGAGTAGTATCAAGGATACAAGGGCAAGTAAATAGTAAACAGGCTAAGAAATTCAAATAAGAGATTTAGAAAAATAAAAACACATGTTTTATACAATGAAACCCAGGTTGGCCTACCTCAAAGTATTAGCAATTTAAATATACATGAGTGTAAAAATTATGACCTCATTCAGACAAACTATATTTTGGGTATAGATGTTTTGAGAAGGGGTTTGAGTGGAAAGCCATGAACCTTCATAGCTACTAGTGATTTGAGAAGTGGCCATTTGTGTTAAAACTTGATTTATATATGATTGTCTACGTGGCAGGTCGCGTAACAAGACTCCATGAGTAGGAGGCACAATGATTTTATTTTTTTGCGCATGAAATGACTCAATTAGATAGCTTAATCACATTTGTTGACTCTCTGTTGACCAGCCACTTGAGGGTAAAACTGAGTATATTGCACTAGCCAGTATTAGTACTCGAGGGGAAAACTGAGTACAGATATTTTTCTAGTATAAGACTCGAGGGTAGAACTGAGTACACGTAACGGTACTGACGTGCAGTCCCACGGACGTGTGTCGCGGTGAGCAGCGGTTAGCCGCGCAGTGCGCGTGTTGAGACCAAACGTCAACTGCTGAGACGAACCGTCACTTTGCCAGTACAGAGCCCCTCTCTCCCTCCCTCTGCACACAGTCTCATTATAACTCACGCACGCAACCACGCCTCTCATGTCCCATCACCTTCTCCAAAAAAACCCAGCCGCCCTACGCGCGCTCCCCTGCCGGCGATGGAGAAGAAGAATGCGCCAGCGGCCGTCGCCCCCGAGCCCGTCGCCTCTGAGCCCGTCGCATCCGAGCCTGTCGCCGCCGAGCCCGTCGCATCCGAGGCCATCGCCGCCGAGCCCGTCGCCTCCGACGGCGGCGCATCCAGGCGCGGCGCCTCCGTGAACTGGGCCTCTCTCAGGGCTGATGGACCAATTCACAAGATCGGCGCCTGCTTACTGGCGAACAAGGAGTACATGGACACCTACTCTGCTTTGAGGCAAGTTTGTACTAATTGGCGATCAGATTTACCTGAGCCTGATGTGCACCTGCACGAATGGATCATGGTAGAGCACGCCCTGCCATGCGCCGCTGAGTTCTCCTTCCTCCACCTCCGCACATCCCGCTACGTCACCATCGATCTAACGGAAGTTCATGCAAGATTCAAATTCCTCCATATCTATAGAGTTAATCCTTTTATTTTCTATCGTAAACATCTTAGTGCTGAATGTTATCTTCATCAATATATTTTAGATACTACTTCATCAGCTTTTGCCGTGGCGTCATCGTGCTTGCCCAGAAGAACCAGTCGCACAAGATACGGCTTCTGAACCCACTCACAAAGACATCGAACACTATATTTGAGGCGCAGATGCCATCTTTTATTCTGGAGTCAGTCACTGTAATGAAGTCCCCGACTATGCTCTTCGTTTCCACATATTACCCGGCGAAAATTGCTTGGGTCAATGAGAGCACTCCAACTAAGGATATAGATGAAGATTGGGGAGAAGGAAGATTTACGATCGAGCACCATTCTATGCGTTGCATTACCACGTTCAATGGTGAATTCTATGCACTAGCTCTACCTTGTCATTACCACAATTTGGAGTTTGGAACATTAGTGTGCACCAACAATGTCCAGTTGGAGCAGGGCGCGAGCAATGTCAACATGGAGACACTTTTTTCATTTCCAGAACTTGGAAATGACAAGTTCTACCTTGTGAAGTCGGATGGTGATCTGCTGCTTGTGTTGTTGGGCGGTCGTTTGGATGAAGGTCAAACATTGGTGTACCGTGTAGACACTGAGAGCTGCTCTCTCCATGCCATCAATAACATTGGCAGTCGTGCCTTCTTCGTCCATCATGTCCGGTGTATCTCCATCGACACCAGAGTGCACCCGACACTTCGACCTGGCTGCATCTACTACGCGGATTTGGGTTATATCAGAGAGTACTTTGATGATATGAACGCCTGGGATGAGTGGCCACGACGTGTGGATAGATTAGGAAGGTACAGTCTGAAAGATGAACAAAATCCATACCGTTTGGAGGATGTATTGGCTGCACACTGCAGACAGAAGGAGTTCAATGAATATTTCTTTCAGACCAGAATAGGGAGCGACGAAGATATATATGATGAATGAAGAACAGATTCATTCATCCTGGGGTATCCTAATCTTCATGTTGGGCATACATTGCGTCTTGTATTATTTTCAGCTTAGTTTGTCGTGAACATTAACATCGTTATTGGCTGTTGTATGCAGTTTATGTATTATACTTAGTTTTCTAGATTTATTATGCTGCTGTGAATTTATCCTATACTAGCTTCTAGATTTGCTACTAGATTTGTTACCATATTGGGCAAAAAACGAGGGCCAAAAGGCAACAATCATTGAAGAAAGACAGAAATAGAAGCTTCTCTAGATTTGATACTAATTTGGTGAAAAGAGAGAGGATTGTTACAGAGAGAGAGGGGAAAAAGGCGCTCTGAAAAGGCGCTCTGAAAAGGCAATGCCAATTTGGCCCGAGAGAGACAGAACCGAGCTCTCACGTACAACCAAACGCGGTCTCGTCCTGTCCCACACGGTCCCTTTCTACCAGCCCCACGCGACGCGGCCCCACACGATGCGGCCCCACACGTCAGCACGGAAACGGTCAACTAAACGGGAATCCTCCCGTCTGACCTCCTTCTGAGGGTTTCAGACAACGGCTTGGGGAAAACTAAGAAAAAACTAACGAGCTGGGGAAAACTGAGTACAACTAATGACTGGAGGGCACGAAAATAGAAAGTCCTAAAATTTATATGAATATTATGTATTTATATAGGTTTTTATACAGATATAAGCAGTAATATAGTATTATCAGCAACACAGTTCACACAATAGTATCACAGGGGTGACAAGGGTATAGATAATAGAGCCCGTAACTTGAGTACCCCTAAGGCCCGTTAAGCTAGGCCCAAGTGTAATCATAGTCGAAGTACGAATCCATGTTGTATATCGATATTCTAATATGTATCGGACCCGACCGGTTCCTTGAGACCTGGCCACCTATATATTGTCGGGGATATAACCCCGGGTATACCAAAGTACCCTTATATTATATCTAATATACATTATATATGTTGTATTATGTGTGCAGGATATTAAAAAGCGAGTAAACACTAGCTGGGCCAGATTATAAGTCTCCCAGGCCGGATTAATGATCTATCGGGCCGATATAAAGAAGGCTAGGCCGGAGCATCCTAGGCCCAGGCCGGCATAGCAAAGCCATATCCCGGCTGGGCTGCTTCATCCCGCCCAGGCCGGGATCTCCTCCTCCTGGGCCGCGTCTGCCCCGGCGTGGACCTCCTGGCGAATTATCCCGGCTGGGCCGGTGCCTTGTCCTCCGGCTGGGCCAAGCCAGCTGAGCCCGGGTGGGCTCTGGCCGCGCCCCGCCCCAGCGCAGCGCCCCGGCTGGGCCTCCCGGCCGACTCCCCCCGTGGGCCGCGTCGCCCCTGCGCCCCCTTGGCATCCCGGCTGGGCCGCCAGGCCGGCTGCCCCGCCTGGGCCCTCCTCTCTAGCGCCCCGGCCAGCCCCGCCTGGGCCTCCTCCGGCTGGGCTCCTTCCAGCAGGCCGCCATCTTCAACTGCGCCCCGGCTGGGCCGGATCAGGAGGATCCGGCCTGGCCGGGATTTCTTCCCAGGACGCCTCTGTTTAACCCCGGCTGGGCCGGATTACAGTGTTCCGGCCGGGCTAGGCTGGGATCCCTGGCCCAGGCCAGATTATCCCCTTGGTAGGCCGGGATATTCACTCCCAGGCCGGATTATTCCTCTCCAGGCCGGGATTTACTACCTCCGGGACATATTCCTCATCCAGCATCAACTCCAGCGCATCGTGCCAGTCCTGGGACGCCTCCAGGCTCGGACTGGCACATCCTCCACCATCGTATGCTGGTCTTGGGACGCCCCTTGGCTCAGACCAGCATATCCCTCCTCTCCTAGTCAGTCTTATCCTCAGGAGGAGGATAAGACTGATGACATGGTGATCCTGAAGACAGACGCTAGAAGATGAAGGCAAGGACTCCAAGTATAGACATCGATGGGACTAGCCCACGACCGTGGCGCATCGCACAGTACCAAGGACGGTACCGTGCTGATGCAGGCTATAGTATGACAAGACCCCAGTAGTCAACTCGGCTACAGTGTGTGCATAGTGTATTGTGGGGCATCCCTTGTCCCCTGGGCTCCCTATATAAGGGGCACCAGGGGGAGTGATCACCCCAGCCTCCTTCGGAGGCTCATTTCCTCCAGCTCACGAGAGCTTTCTTCTTCCTCAGTAGCACTAGCTGTTTAGCTCCTGCCCAGTGCAGCCTCAGATAGGCAAGATATACAGCTCAAGGAGCACCATTGTAGCTCTCATGTGAAGCTCATATAGATCAGACATGCAGGAGTAGGGGTGTTACCTCCTCACGAGGGCCCCGAACCTGGGTAGCTCGATGTGTTAGCAGTGTGCTCTGTGCTCGGTCTCTACCGAGCCTTCCCTCTCCCGGATCCACCAGTGTACAGTTGGCCCCCATTTAAGCCACCCTGTGGCATATGTTGTTTCACCACGATGACATTTGGCGCCCACCGTGGGGCTGATCAAGGCGCTGGTAGGAGTACATCCGGACGGGATCTTGTTCATCTGCTCGGGGGCTCGACATCAGCAACGCCTCCGAGCACAGCAGGTCTTCTTCAACTCCCGGGCTGACCTCGACTCGCCCGGGCCGACATACGGCTGTCCCAGATCTACATCGGCATCTCCGGGCCGGCACTCGGCTTCCTCTGGCCGGCATATTTTATGTCTTGGCCAGCATATTCTGTGTCCCGACCAGCATATCCTGCGTCCCGGCCAGCATATCCTGTGTCCCGGCCAGCATATCCTGTGTCCTGGCCAGCATATCCTGCGTTCCGGCCAGCATATCCTGTGTCCCGGCCAGCATATCCTGTGTCCTGGCCAGCATATCCTGCGTCCCGGCCAGCATATCCTGTGTCCCGGCCAGCATATCCTGCGTCCCGGCCAGCATATCATGTGTCTCGGCCAGCATATCCTGCGTCCTGGCCAGCATATCCTGCGTCCCGGCCAGCATATCCTGTGTCCCGGCCAGCATATCCTGTGTCCTGGCCAGCATATCCTGCGTCCCGGCCAGCATATCCTGTGTCCTGGCCAGCATATCCGGCGTCCCGGCCAGCATATCCTGTGTCCCGGCCAGCATATCCTGTGTCCTGGCCAGCATATCCTGCGTCCCGGCCAGCATATCCTGTGTCCTGGCCAGCATATCCTGTGTCCCGGCCAGCATATCCTGTGTCCCGGCCAGCATATCCTGTGTCCTGGCCAGCATATCCTGCGTCCCGGCCAGCATATCCTGCGTCCCGGCCAGCATATCCTGCGTCCCGGCCAGCATATCCTGTGTCCCGGCCAGCATATCCTGTGTCCTGGCCAGCATATTCTGTGTCCTGGCCAGCATATCCTACGTTCTGGCCAGCATATCATGTGTTCTGGCCAGCATATCTTATGTCCCGGCCGGCATATTCTATGTTTGTCGTACCAGGGACTGTTCCGCCTTCGCCTCGAGCATCTGCTGGTACTTCAAACTTCTTCAACGGTGCAAGTAAGTATTTATGCTGGTTTACTCCATATCCTGGTCAGCTTATCTGAAAGTTAATATCCCCGTAATAGAAAAAATAGCTCGGGGGCTAGGCTAAAGCCTAGCAAGTTGCCTCTTAAATACTGTTTCAGTATACATTAGTTTGCATGCTAGCATATCAGCTTCTCAGTTTCCTCCTGTATGTCTGTTTATATGCCAAATCACTACATATGCCTGCTACAGATAGTATCATTAGTATCAGTTTATATGTCTGCAGTCTTATGCGAAGTTTTATCTGGGCATGTTATATGCCGGTTTTTTATGCCAACACTAGCATGTCAAGTTTTATGACTTAGAGGATATCTCATATCTTAGACTTAGATCTATTACTGTAAGCAAGTTGCTTTGTCAAGTTATATGTCTTTGCATATGCCAATTGGTATATCTGCTACAGTGCTATAATCAGTATGCCAGTTAACATATCAAGTTCAGTATCTACTTATATGCCAAATGCTTTATCCCATATGCTATATGTTATATGTCGGCTGTCATATGCCAAGGCTCATATGCCAGTTTTTATATGTTGAATGCCATGTGCTAGTTGTTACAAGTTTATAGTCAGATCAACTTATATGCCTATCTCAGTACCAGTTTCTGCATGCTATGTGCTATATGCTAGATCTCATATGACAGTTATAGTATACTTGCATTTATATGCCGGCACATGAGTGCCAAATATCTGTTGTGAGATGCCAAGTTTGCTTATATGCCAGTTGCAGTGTGTCTACATGTATATGCCGGCACATGAGTGCCTTATCTTTCTTATCAGTTGCCAAGTTAGCTTATATGCCAATCTAGATTGCTTTATGTCAAATTGCTATATCTCAGTCTATATGCCAAATGCTTTATTTTGTATACTATATATCGAGTACTATGGGCTATATGCCAAACTCCATATGCTAGATTGCAAATATGCCAAATACTATGACCATCGCTATGTCTTTTAGAATGACTACAGAACAGGTTGGATATTTCATCATATATATATCTATTAACCGGCTATGACTCTCCATATTGCCATTACAAGAAGAAATTGCTATTATACCACCAGGGCTTCAGTTTATATCTCAGTGTCTCAGGTATTTCAGTATGCCGGCATATCATGGCAAAGAGCAAAATTTCAGTATACCGGCATATGTTATATTTTGTATCCTGGCCGGCATATTTTATGTCACAGCCAGCATATCTTTATATCCTGGCCAGCATATCTCAAAGTCTCAGGTCTCAGGTATTTCAGTTTGTTAGTACATCAGGTTATTAAGTGATATCTTGAGTCACATGTATTTCGGTATGCCAGCATATCATGGCAAAGAGCAAAATGTCAGTATGCCAGCATATCATGGCAAAGAGCAAAATGCCAGTATGCCAGCATATCATGGCAAAGAGCAAAATGTCAGTATGCCAGCATATCGTGGCATGAGCAAAGTTTCAGTATGCCAGCATATCATGGCAAGAGCCAAATTTCAGTATGCCGGCATATCATGGCATGAGCAAAGTTTCAGTATGCCAGCATATCATGGAAAAGAGCAAAATGTCAGTATGCCAGCATATCATGGCAAAGAGCAAACTGCCAGTATGCCAGCATATCATGGCAAAGAGCAAAATGCCAGTATGCCAGCATATCATGGCAAAGAGCAAAATTTCAGTATACCAACATATCATGGCAAGAGCAAAATTTCAGTATACCAGCATATCATGGCAAGAGCAAAATTTCAGTATGCCAGCATATCCTGGCATCGACCAAAATCCCCCAATCACCGTTTATTTCGGTTCGCCAGCATATCAAGGCATCTATCAATAACTCATATCGCCGTTTATTTCGGCATGCCAGCATATCACGGCATTCTATAATCCTTTCAGTTATCACCAATTCTGGCTCAGTAATATATCGAGACATCGATCTCAAAGCTAACAAGTATCATATCCGGTTCCCAGAGTAACCCAGTTTGGCATATTAACATGTCTTATTATTTTTGCATACTAACAAGTGCCCAGCGATGGCACAGCCCAAGAGGCATATCAGTATACCGGCATTGTCAAAGCGGACAATGTCGATGAGACATAGCCTGAGAGGCAAAGTGTCGATATAAATCTCAAAGAGGCAAAAGGCAAAAGCAGCCCAAGAGGCATATCAGTATACCGGCATTGTCAAAGCGGACAATGTCGATGAGACATAGCCTGAGAGGCAAAGTGTCGATATAAAGCCCGAGAGGCAAAAGTGGCCCAAGAGGCAAAGTAGCCCGAGAGGCAAAAGTAGCCCAAGAGACAGAGTAGCCCAAGAGGCAAATAGCTCAAGAGGTAAAATATCGATATGGCCAAAGAAGGCAAAGCAGTATTCCGGCATTGTCGAAGTAGACGATGTCGATGAGACATAGCCCAAGAGGCAAAGTGTCGATATAGCCAAAAATGGCACAGTAGTATTTTGAGATAGCCCGCGAAGGCTAGCATATCACGTATATGTGTATATGTCAAACAGGGCATTGCCTATGATGGCATGAGAGAGAATTTGGCCAGTGCAGGCCAGCATATCAGCTTCATGAGTATGCAGGTTTAGGACTTTGGTATATTTTTGTTGAAGCCTGTGTGCGACTCTGCGAAGTCCCCCACAGCCTCGGGGGCTAATGTCGGGGATATAACCCCGGGTATACCAAAGTACCCTTATATTATATCTAATATACATTATATATGTTGTATTATGTGTGCAGGATATTAAAAAGCGAGTAAACACTAGCTGGGCCGGATTATAAGTCTCCCAGGCCGGATTAATGATCTATCGGGCCGGTATAAAGAAGGCTAGGCCGGAGCATCCTAGGCCCACGCCGGCATAGCAAAGCCATATCCCGGCTGGGCTGCTTCATCCCGCCCAGGCCGGGATCTCCTCCTCCTGGGCCGCGTCTGCCCCGGCGTGGACCTCCTGGCGAATTATCCCGGCTGGGCCGGTGCCTTGTCCTCCGGCTGGGCCAAGCCAGCTGAGCCCGGGTGGGCTCTGGCCGCGCCCCGCCCCAGCGCAGCGCCCCGGCTGGGCCTCCCGGCCGACTCCCCCCGTGGGCCGCGTCGCCCCTGCGCCCCCTTGGCATCCCGGCTGGGCCGCCTGGCCGGCTGCCCCGCCTGGGCCCTCCTCTCCAGCGCCCCGGCCAGCCCCGCCTGGGCCTCCTCCGGCTGGGCTCCTTCCAGCAGGCCGCCATCTTCAACTGCGCCCCGGCTGGGCCGGATTAGGAGGATCCGGCCTGGCCGGGATTTCTTCCCAGGACGCCTCTGTTTAACCCCGGCTGGGCCGGATTACAGTGTTCCGGCCGGGGCAGGCTGGGATCCCTGGCCCAGGCCGGATTATCCCCTTGGTAGGCCGGGATATTCACTCCCAGGCCGGATTATTCCTCTCCAGGCCGGGATTTACTACCTCCGGGACATATTCCTCGTCTAGCATCAACTCCAGCGCATCGTGCCAGTCCTGGGACGCCTCCAGGCTCGGACTGGCACATCCTCCACCATCGTATGCTGGTCTTGGGACGCCCCTTGGCTCAGACTAGCATATCCCTCCTCTCCTAGTCAGTCTTATCCTCAGGAGGAGGATAAGACTGATGACATGGTGATCCTAAAGACAGACGCTAGAAGACGAAGGCAAGGACTCCAAGTACAGACATCGATGGGACTAGCCCACGACCGTGGCGCATCGCACAGTACCAAGGATGGTACCGTGCTGATGCAGGCTATAGTATGACAAGACCCCAGTAGTCAACTCGGCTACAGTGTGTGCATAGTGTATTGTGGGGCATCCCTTGTCCCCTGGGCTCCCTATATAAGGGGCACCAGGGGGAGTGATCACCCCAGCCTCCTTCGGAGGCTCATTTCCTCCATCTCACGAGAGCTTTCTTCTTCCTCAGTAGCACTAGCTGTTTAGCTCTGGCCCAGTGCAGCCTCAGATAGGCAAGATATACAGCTCAAGGAGCACCATTGTAGCTCTCATGTGAAGCTCATATAGATCAGACATGCAGGAGTAGGGGTGTTACCTCCTCACGAGGGCCCCGAACCTGGGTAGCTCAATGTGTTAGCAGTGTGCTCTGTGCTCGGTCTCTACCGAGCCTTCCCTCTCCCGGATCCACCAGTGTACAGTCGGCCCCCATTTAAGCCACCCTGTGGCATATGTTGTTTCACCACGACGACATATATAGGGGCCAGGAGAGGCGGTCAGGGACAGATTGAGAGTAAGCCAAGTTGACTACCACGTTTATTCTCGATACACGCCTTGTTTGACTGATTTTACCTTCGAGTTCATCCGACGCCCTATTCCCCCGATCCTAAGTCCTTCATCTAGGACATTTATCGAGTTAACCCTCGTCAATTGGCACCGACCTGGGGACTCTGGGCGTTGGAATCATGAATTCGACGGTTTTTTTTGCTTTTAGCCAATAGCAGTCCAGAAGTCGATGAAAACCATATATCCTTCGGAACCGTCGATTTTTAGCCTCATCCGTCAAACTTCAGTCCAATATTCGAGAGCCTGGATCAAGATACGGACCTGACGATCAGAAGCCTAAATTTTTTGCGTCAGATCTTTAGGTTTGATTCGCCTTTCAGATCCTCTGGATCCGTCGGCAAGCAAAGTCAAGACAATTGCAATGTCTGAATCATCGGCAGGCTCTTCCAACGAGGCAAACTCGCCGGTCAGCTTTGCAACAACAGATATTACAGGAGAAAAAATCGTGGAACTCGACAAAACCATGGAGAATCTTGACTTAGGGGATCAACTCGAAGACCTCATGATCTTTCATGATGACACTTCAAACAAATCAACAGACACCTGAAAGACAGGACTAGAGCTTCATGAAGATGATGAAACAATCTTCTCAAGCTTTGACAACAAGGTCGACAACTGGTACCAAGTACTCGCAATTACAGAAGACAACTCAGAAGAACTCGACGAAAAAAATAATCCAGTGCTCAACCCAGCAAACATAAACAGAGGAGCAAATCACTTAGCAGAAGGAGAAACTGTAGATTCTCTGGCAAGCAGGGAAAAAGTTCGACTATCAGCCGAGGAGTGGAAGATAATCAAAACCGCCGTAGAGCATGGCGTGCCCATACCATCGGATGCAAGCAAAAATATGTTGTTAGGGTATCATTATGCCTTAAGACAGCAATCAAAGCAACTAGCAAGAGAAAAAAGTGAAATACAAAAAAGGAAAGATTCAGCCATTGCAGCAAGCGCAGCTTTTCATAAAGCACGCAGCGACGCATCGTACACGAACAACAAAATGCATCGTCGGCACGGATCAAGGGTCGAAAACCTTGAATACTCAGAAAGGCAAAGCCTCTCCAAAAACCTCAACTCGTCCTTCCTATCGGCCGACGAGCAAGCCAATATCATACCGAAGACACCAGAAGCAGCGCTTGTGGCTGCACAAACGTATCTGTACACAACACGACCAAGTCCAGGAGACCCAAGGGAACATTTTCACCGAGCAGCACTGCAATGATTAAGGATGGTGGCCAACAAATTGACAGCAAAAGAGGAGGAAGCATATCGAAACAAAGGAGCGCACAAGCCTAGGTCACCACGCCGTCACAACAGTCCTCAGCACCGGAGTGGAAGCCGACGATCTAGATCACCATTGCCAAGATGCCATAAAAGCCCAAAGCATGGAGGAACCCAAAGATCCAGGACTCCTACCAAGGGATATGATTATGAAGACGATGAAAAAGAGATGGGGGCATCGTGCTTTACTCATAGAGTTCGCACCCCACTAGTACCCAAGGGTTTCAAACTGCCCCATGACCAACAAAAGTATGATGGATCCTAGGAGTCGCAGTCATGGCTCTTAGATTACTTGCAAGCAGTAAAAATACTAGGAGGAACAAAGAAAATAGCAATGCAAAGTTTGCAATTACACCTCACCGGCGCAGCCAGGTCATGGTTGAGCAAATTAGAAAGAGGAACAATCGGAAGCTGGGAGGAACTCACAAAGCAATTTACAAGTAATTTCAAGTCGACATACAAGCGGTTAACATCAATAGAAGAAGTCAAAGCCTGTGTACAACAACGCAATGAGACGCTAAGATCATATATTCAAAGGTGGAGCATTATCAGGAACTCCGCAGTCAAAGTTTCAGATGAGAGAGCAATCGATGCCTTCACGCTCGGGTTGTGATGAGGAGACCTAGTCGAAGAGATGGGTAGGATCAAGCCAAAGACAGTATCAGATCTAATGGATATAGCAAACAGATTTGTAGATGGCGAAGATGCGTGCAACAATAAGCGAACACAATCACCAGAAGACGATAGAGGAAACAGAAATAGTGGCCAAAGGAGGAGATCCCGCAATTATGACAACTATGGCTCTCACAGTCAAGTAGCTATGGGATATAAAGATAATAATTATCAAGGAGATGACCGCAGAAACTCAGGGTACCGCAGCTACGGAAGAGAAGACTACAACAAAAGATTTCAGTCAAGGGAACCTCGAGAATACAATCCATCACCAGATGATATGCTAAATGGACTGTGCCATATACACTCCGCGTTTGTTGACGGGAAAAGGGTGTCTAGACACGCTGAAGGATTGCAAAACGTTCCTAAAACTTCAGGAGGTGGTAGTCAACAAACAAGCCGAAGCAAAGAAGCAAGGATACGAAGGGAACACAAACAGCGCACCTACAATGACTCAACTGTCAAACAATGGAGCTTCGCAAGGACAAAACCAGCCAAGTCAAGGACACGACAACGATGGAGGATATATCCCGTCCAAAGGGCACATCACAGCTGATACAACCAGTCCCAAAGTCGAACAAAGAAGAAAAGAGTATAATCCGACAAGTGAACCTAGCAGTAACATCGCTTCCAGCAACCACGAAATATCTACATTGGTCCGAACAACCCATAGAATTCAGTAGGGACGACCATCCTATAACAGTACCTCGGCCGGAAAATGCGCCTTTGGTACTCAAAGCTCAAATCGGGACATACGACGTCGATAGAGTATTCATGGATGCAGGGAGCGGAATAAACCTGATATACGCAAAGACACTCCGGGCAATGCGCATATCATTGGAGTTTCTGAAGCCAACAGATTGTTCCTTCCACGGTATCGTACCAGGGAGTGCTAACTATCCATTGGGGCGAATAGCACTCAACGTTTGCTTCGGAAATCACCAAAACTACAGAAGAGAAAAGCTCGACTTCGAAGTCATGGACTGGCCATCACAATATCACGCGGTCCTCAGGCGACCCGCGTTTTCGCGATTCATGGCAGTACCTCACTATACGTACCTGGTACTCAAGATGCCAGGACCAAACGGAATTATCACAGTAAAGGGAAGCTTCGAACTCTCAGACCTATGCGACAAGGAATTCCACAAAATGGCGCAAAATTTTGGTATGATAGCCAACTATGGAGAACCCAAGGGCAAGGCGCCAAGCGTGGCTACAGGTGTAACAAAACAACTCGAAGAAAACCCAGTGGATCCAGAGGCGAAGAAACTACGAGTACAGCCATCGCACCCAAAGGAAGCTATAGGAGAAGAGGGAAAGACCTCAGCAACATAGACATCAAGTGTACAAGAGTAGAGTAGGCAAAATAAGGCTATTAAGCCACGAGTTATCCTAGGGCAATGCCCTCTAGACCCAGAACATGGGTCATTGGCCGGGTGATATGGATATGTCCTTCGGGTACCCATGGATTGGTATACTAGGTCCGGCCCATTAAGGAAGTGGACAAGTACAAGGACTTGAAGATTGACTTGGAGACAAAGAAGGAAGGTTCTAATCCGTATTCGACTAGAACACTTGTAAAACCTTAGCCTGGTTGCATATATAAAGCCAGGCAGGGGTGCCCCTAGAGAGATATCTCATAGACAACTTACAACATCATAGACACGCAATACTAGAGAGACAAGATAGATTATAGAGAGATTAGATAGACAAATCCGCCTATGGCGGCACCATGTAAACACCATTGTGATCATATACTAGATTGCTAGCAGGATGTAACGATCCTCCACCGCGGGGACGTGAACCTGGGTACATCGTGTGCCAATCTCGATCCCGGAATCTCTAGTCATCGCCTTTCCCCCGATCTAAAGTCCTTCATCAAGGACATTTGTCGAGTTAACCCTCGTCAATTGGCGCCGACCATGGGGATCGCGATGACTGAATTTTGTTATCCGGGCGGGATCCTTCAAGTTTTCGTCGACAAGATCAGCAAATTTTGCGGCTGCCGAAAGCGGCAGCAGCTAGATCGCTTCTCGTCGGATCATCAGCTTCAACACCTTCAACTTCATCAGCAACATCATGGCGTGAGATCCAATATGCGGTGCAGCTAGTCCGATCCGAAAGAATTTAGACGATGTCACCGGACTTTCCGATCCACCGAGTCAATAGTTATTTCGTCCTACGAAGAAGGAAAAAAAGCAAATATTCCAAAATGGCCAAGCAAACTTTTTGTTCTGGGATAGACTTGGCTGCGAGATATCCTTGAAGTAAATTTTGGCTGGTACCAGATGACGAATCAGCCCCGATAAGGAGTATTCCACAGCTAGCTGAGATGCATACAGATGGCAATTTCAAGAGTACTACTCCAACATGTTTTGGCAGCTTCAACTTACGATCGCAAGTCAAAGCAGCTACTCGTGGGATAAAAAGAAAGAAAGAAAGAGACATTAATCTGTTTGCTTGATGGAAGTCTATACGTGCGTGTTCACATTCACGTACTCACGTGAGTAGACAAACTAGATGCTCGTCAAGAGGACTCGGCCGGCCTCGTCTTCATTAAGATAATCTTCGACTTCGTTATCGTCAACGCATTTACGCGGCCTATTTCATCTTCATTGCAAAAATATTCGGCGAGTTGCCAGATTGTATGGATAACTCGGAGAAAAATAATTTGACTATTTTTTCTTCAACATCGTCGACTGCGGCGTCAACTACGGCTTGTTACGCTCGGGGGCTCGCCGCCACGCACTCGCGCAAACTATTAGCAACGCTCGGGAGCTCGACATCAACTCGCCCCTGAGTGCAGAAAATCACCCTCAAGACCTGCGACTTCATCGACATTAGCAACACGACGATTCTAACAGCGCTCGGGGGCTCGATAATAACTTCGCCTCCGATCGTGGTTGTGATTCTACGACAACAACTCGCCTACCTCTACATCGTTGACTACGTCCGTGCCGACCACGCCGCACCAGATAAAAGCTAAGTTTCCCTCTTCCAAGAATCGATTATCAATTACTTTTGCCGCACCCGACCCTCGGGGGCTCCGCCATGAAAAATCATCTTGCATATCATTGACTTTGAAAAATTGCGAAAGCCCTAGTAGCTGCCGTTCCTTGTCGAATACTTGACAATTTAGTTTACAGTCGCAGAAGCTCGATTAACGGTTGGCAAGGCACAAACCTTGGGCGTCAGGCTAATGAAAAGGCTTAGTAAGTATCTTGAAATTCAGATGCGGCAAACGCGTCACATTACGTCTGACCTGAGTAGCTGATCGAGCCGCGAAGTGCATCAGGCTAACGAAAGGGTCTTACGTACGAGAAACAAAACTGCACAAAAAACATCGAGTTTTTATTTGACATACTACATCATCATTACAATATGCAAACGTAATATTTCTTCAAGAGACAAAGCATTTCATAATTATTCATATTTTCTGCATGAATCAACAAAATCATCAAGTCCTTCAACAGGAGCCGAAATTCTTCGAGTAGTACAACTTGAGTCTATGCCTGGCTACAAGTACCTGAACATAGACTCGAGGGCTACTCCCATCGGGAGCGCTGGCCGCGCACCTGATAGAAAAAAAAAATTGAGAAAGAATTCTATAAGAAGAGAAGAAGAAGAAGTAGTAGTAGTAGAAGAAGAAGAAGAAGAAGAAGAAGAAAAGGAAGAAAATTTGAGCCTATGATCGGCTACAAGTACCCGACCAGAGCCTCGGGGGCTACTCCCATCGGGAGCGCTGGTCGCGCACCCGATGAAGAATTACTTTGAGAAGTATGATGAAGAATTACTTCAAGAAGAATGAGAAAGAAAATTTTGAGTCCATTATCGGTGGTAAACACCAAAGACATCGACTCGATATTTACCTCCATCGGGAGAGCGGATTCAAGAACCCGACGATTTTGGCCTTTGCATTTGAAGTCGAAGATATATGAAGTCGAAGAAATCAAAGATTGAAGAAATCGAAGATTGAAGAAATCGAAGTTTGAAAGAAGTCGAAGATTGAAGAAGTCAAAGTTTGAAGAAGTCGAAGATTGAAGAAGTCAAAGTTTGAAGAAGTCGAAGATTTGAAGTTTGGAGACTCAACCCGAGTCTACGACTCAAGTAGAGTCTCGGGGGCTACTGACATGGGTATGCCCTTCGGGTACCCATGGATTGGTATACTGGGTCCAGCCCATTAAGGAAGTGGACAAGTACAAGGACTCGAAGATTGACTTGGAGACAAAGAAGGAAGGTTCTAATCCGTATTCGACTAGAACACTTGTAAAACCTTAGCTCGGTTGCATATATAAAGCCAGGCAGGGGAGCCCCTAGAGAGATATCTCATAGACAACTTACAACATCATAGACATGCAATACTAGAGAGACAAGATAGATTAGAGAGAGATTAGATAGACAAATCCGCCTACGGCGGCACCATGTAAACACCATTGTGATCATATACTAGATTGCTAGCAGGATGTAGGGATCCTCCACCGCGGGGATGTGAACCTAGGTACATCGTGTGCCAATCTTGATCCCAGAATCTCTAGTCATCGCCTTTCCCCCGATCCAAAGTCCTTCATCTAGGACATTTGTCCAGTTAACTCTCGTCACCGGGTCTCTTGGGACATCCCATGTATCTTATATTCAAGCATAAATAAAGACAAAGTTCCTATTTTCGAGTTTACAAGTCTCAACGAAACAAATTCCAAATGAAATTGCGAAGCGCCTTGAGAACAAAAATTTCTGGCAAACAGCCCCAGAAAATAAAAACTCTCGCGTTTCATACACAAAATGTATATACAGTAGAGCATTACAACATTGACTGATCTGAATCATCTACCGCAAGAGGATTCAAATAATGATGCTCGCGGAAAAATCCAGCATCCTCTCGAAGCAACCTAGCTATGATTCTCCTCGCCGGCTGAAGCGTCGCATCCATATGGACTTGCAGCTTCACGCGCCCTGGAGGAAAACTTAGAGACATGGAACTATAGTTAAGCCTCAGATGCCACTTGTGTATCCATCCAAGAGCAAAGTTAGCACCAGCTACTAATTAAGTTGAGTTCTATCAGACGATGAATTCGTTGACTAGATCTAAAAGCGTCAAGCAGGTGCTTAAAATTTTCCGGCGGAGGATTGCGAGGAAGCATAATGGAGTACATGGTTGTCAATGATCTTTGACAACCATCGAAAGCTTGCCCAATGTGTTGTGCACGATCCTATAGAAGAACAACAGCGCCATGGCGCCGCGGGTCAGCCCATAAAGAATTTGTATCCTTCGATACTCTTTCCAAAGCCACGATTCGCTTGAAAACCCGATGGTCTTCATCAGCGGGATGTAAGCAAGTACCTGGAAGACGCAAATTCGTCAAAATACAAAGCCAAGAGGAGCAGCAAGAAATTCGAGAGGGTCTACAGAAAACTTACACTTCAGCTGTTCACAAGGTGACTCGATAACCTCAACAAGAAAGGAGTCACACTCCTTCAGGTGCATAACCTGGGCCACCAAACCCGACACTTTATCCTCAAGTGCAGATACCTGCCTCATCAAGCCATAAGATTTGCCAACCTGGTCCAAAGCAGATTTTGCTTGATGCTTCATCAAGGATAAACGACCTTTGAGGTCCGAAATCCTCGACAAATACTCAGTGCATCGGCAAGGAGAATGAGGGGGAGAAGGAACCCCAGAGTGGAACACATCGGTGGGTGGCGAGTCGCGACCGTGACTCAGCGATCCACCAGCACACATAGGCTGGAAGGCAAAAGAAGGAAAGAGAAAACAACTCAGAAACGCAATCAAGCGCAACATTTCATAAAGCAAAATATTCACAAGAAGTACAGAGTTCCCTGACAGATTCTCAGGCAAAAGATGAACGGGTCTGCTACATTAACTCAAAAGAAAGAAAATTACAAGAAAAGGCTAACTCTACGGCACCTCAGCAGCAGGCTCCGTGGCGGTAGAAGACATGGAAGAATCAGCACTGGTAGTTGGTGGAGGCATTGGAGCACTTGCCGCAGGAGTCGAAGAGATCGGCGTAGGAGTCAAAGAAGCCGTCGAAGGTGTGATAATCGATACAATGCGTGGCGCATACTTCTTTGCCTTCTCAAAGAAACCCAGTAGTTCTGAAAGAGGACGAGCACGGGAAGAGCTAACCTTCTCCCAATCCACCTCCTCGCCGTGCGATTGAGCAAGCGCAATCGCCCCTTCGACACCCCACTTCACTGACCGGCTCTTCATCGTAAGAACAGAATCTTCAATGGTGTCGAAGGCCTCAGCAAGCTTCTTAAGGTTGTCAACCGGCACCTCCGCTTTCTTCTTCGGCCACAATCCGACAAACATCCGCGTTAGCATGCGGCGAGTCAACTGAAGAACTTCATGGACCAATTTCCAGTTCGACTCCAGCAAATCCACCGCAGCTATCAGAGGATCTTCAGTATCTGGCTGTAGAGGTTCCAAAGATACTCCAACTTTCTCTGCTACAACACAGAAGACAAAGACAAGAGAAAGCGAGCAAATATCAGCAAGTAGAAAGCATGAGCAAGAAGACAAAAAGGGAACAACGCGACACTTACCACCAACAAGAACTGAAATCTTGTCGAGATGCTTGGCTATTGTTTGCTCCCTCCGGACACGCCTCTGATCAGCATCGGCAAGTGCTTTTTCAGCTTTCTTCGCCTTGGTTTCTGCTGACTTAGCAGTCTTCTCAGCAGCAACCTTGGCAGCATTGGCAATATCCCAAGCTTCTCTAGAGGCATTAAGTTTGGCTTCCAGAGCCGCTATGCAAGCATTGGCCGCCATCAGAGCATCTACAATACAAAACAGGAAAAGGAAAGGGAGTAAGAAACCACGGGAAGACACATGAACAAGTACAAGCTACAACACAAAAAGCATACCCTGAGAAGCCTGAGCAGCCTCCTGGAACCCAACGCACTCAATGCCAAGGGAGAGAAATTTTTGCATCAAACTCTGCAAAATGAAAGTATGAGAGGAAAAGTTCAAGCAATGAAAAATCAACTAAACAAGGCAATACTCACATTTTTAGAAGGAGCTGCTGGTTGATGGGCCTCAAGAGAAGTACCCACCGCCGCTGTCTTCTTCAAACGTTTGGAAGCATGAGTAGGAGTACCTTTTGCAGGAGGAACTATCAGTGATTTCATCATCACAGTTTCCTCCTGAGGAAGCTCCTTAGAAGTAGTCAGAGCATCAAGAAGAGGAGCACCTGTAGCATTTTTCTTTGGCTCATCATCATCCGTGAGAAGGACAAACTTGGAGTCAGCAAAACAAAAGGGGAGAGATCAAGATTCAAGGATAGGAAAAACTATGGATACAAAAAGTAGCAAAACTCATGAGTCTAGCGCGTCAAATATTTCAATAACAGGAGCCTTGGCAGAAGAAGTATCCCCTGGCGCATCCTTTGGAGAAGAGGTACTCGAGAAAAGTAATTCATCGAGACGTTTCCTTTTCTTGTCCAGGCTTGGCTCTTCAGAATGAGCAGGGGGAGGCGATGAAGTGGAGCCGCTTTCTTCCCGAGAAATTTTGGCATCATCTCCGTCCTAGCCATCATCAGCCTCGGGGGCTTCAGAAGCAGCAGAGGCAGGATCCGCTTGAATGGGCCCCTCCTCTGGAAGAGGAGGACGAGAAACCAAAAATTGGTGGTCCTACAAAAAGAATCAGTCACAAATCTGCTAGACAACAACAGCAAAACACAAGAAGGCGAAGAAACAAGGAGTCGACATAAACAAGTTAAGAAGCACATACCGCGGGTACTGGATGAGCAGAGTCGAATAAACTAGCCGCTAAAGCTGGGATCTCGTTCTCTTTTGTGAAAGTAGTCAAAGCCCTCACTCGTTTATCGAGACCTTTCTTCTCCAGATCCTCCTTGGAAACTCGAGAAGGATCTTCTGAGCCAGAGTAAGACCAAAGTATTGAAACACGAGCTTGGAGAGGCTGAATGCACCTCTGCAAGAAGAACGCCATGAGTTGCGTCCCAGTTAGCGCACTTCCAGCTGCGCTCTTCAAAGTCTGAATGCGAGAGAGGAGAGGCTTGATGTCTTCAATCTCAACTTCTGTGGGAGGAGAATCCCACGAGGTCAGCTTCGTCAGAATTTTTGTTGCATCAAAGGGGGCAATCCCAAACTTGTCAGAGGAAGCAGTTTTCTGGTCCTTGATGTAGAACGATTTCTTCCTCCAACCTTGAACTGATGCAGACATGCTAAATTCTAGATAGTGCGCCTCGGCGTGCACAGAAACAACAGCCCCGCCTAGTTCAGGGTTCTTCGATAGAGACACACTGGGGCGGAGGCGGAAAAGAAATTTCCACATAGTCCAATGGGTCTCAACCCCGAGGAAAGATTTGCAAAGAGTGACAAAGCATGCGATGTGCAAAATAGAGTTTGGCGTGAGCTGGTGAAGCTGCACGCCGTAAACAAAGAGAAGCCCACGAAGAAATTCGTGGGCAGGGAGAGAAAGACCACGTAAGAGAAAAGCGAGAAACATCACCCGATAGCCGTTTGGGGGCTTGGGGATGCGCTCGGAGCTGGGGAAGACGACCTGATCCCCTTCGGCGAGGAATCCTTCTTTCTGGGCCTTGGTCAGATCGGCTTGTTCGAATTTCGAGGGCACCCAGCTGGTCGCCGTGTTAGCGCTCTTCTTCTTCGCCATCTGGTCCTTGTGCGTGACTCTCTTTACGGACATTTGCAAGAACTCCGCTCGGGGGCTGCGTGGAAGCTCAGAAGCGCAAGGGAGATGCAGCAATGGTGGCGGTGGAAGAACAAAGAACTGGTAAACAATGAAAACCACAGTCTCCCCCTTATAAAGCTTCCTGAGAAAGGAACGTGAGCTAAGACGTGGCGCATGAAGCGGAAGCGGTAAGCCCACTAACGGGCAGAAAAATTGTAAAATTACTGTGATGCCCATGCGAACCGGTCAGCGTCCAGTCAAATCACGCACAGAGTGACTCCATCAATGACATCACAAGCGGTACGTTGATGAAAAACAAGGAATCAGATACGACTCGATGATTATGGGAATTCATAGAAAATTCAGCAGTAGCCACGAGTACTACTCTACTAATCGGTGCTAATCAAAGTACCCGACAAATATCCAACAAGAAATGCAGGGCACCAGTGAAGGGAAACTTGTTTTTGAGTCTATACCCAAAAATATCTTCGACTATAGCCTCAGGGGATACTACCATCGGGAGCGCTGGGCACGCACCCGACGACATTATTGAGCAAAATAAATAGCTACAAGATATTGCAAAGGGAAAAGGTATACTTGAGCATATACCCGAAAAGACTTTCGAGTATAGCCTCGGGGGCTACTACCATCCAGAGGACTGGGCGCGCACCCGACGAAATTTCATTTCCAAGAAGAGTAAAGAAGGTGAAAGAAAACTTGTGTAGTGAAATTACTCCCATCGGGAGGGAATTCATATTAGTCAAGGTTAGACAACCCAAAGATTTTCAGAATTGAAATAGTCAAACAAGGCTAAAACAACTACAAGATTTGATTCTCGAGTTGCGTCATCGCGACAACACTCGAATGCCATGATTGAAATAGATCATGAAGGTAAGTGATACGACTCAAACGTATCTATAATTTTTGATGCTCCATGCTTGTTTTTACACCATTTGCCTTGTGTTTCGTTACACTTCGTGGCATTTTTATGTGATTTCCGGAACTAACCTATTGACAAGATGCCACAGTGCCAGTTCCCTATTTTCTGCTATTTTTGTGTTTCAGAAAAGCTACACAAGAAATATTCTCGGAATTGGATGAAACAAGTTCGGAAACTCCTATTTTACCCGGACGAAGGACGAGGACCAAACAGGAGCCAGAGAGGGGCCAGAGGCTGGCCACACAACAGGGGGGCGCGGCCCAGCCCTTGGCAGCGCCCCCTATGTGTGAGACCGCCCTGGTCCACCTCTGACGACACCCCTTCGCCTATAAGAAACCTCCCGGCGGAAAACCCTAAAACAATCGGCATTTTTCCCAGAACAGTTCCGCAGCGCCGCCGCCGTTGAAGACAAATTTTGGGGGACAGGAGTCTCTGTTTCGGCACCCTGCCGGGATAGGGAAGTTCCCCCGGAGCCATCTCCATCGGTCTCCATCGCCGTCTCCGCCGTCTCCATCGACCTCACCGCCATCCCCGTCGTCGTTGCTACCTCCGATGATGAGGAGGGAGTAGTTCTCCCCTGTGGCTGAGGGCTCTGTCGGTAGCTATGTGGTTGACGTCTCTCTCCCATGATGTGATCTTTATGTGATCGTGAGCTTTGTATCTAGTTGAATTGGTAGATGTTATTATTTAGATATTATGCTACTCCCGTGCTTTATATTTGTATACTCTGGAGATACCTTGTATCATGGTGTGACGGTGACAGTGTGCGCATCTTGTGTGTCTTTTTGGTTAATGTCTCTATGAATTGTTGGTGTTTGTTGGAACCATCTAGTGCGTTCACGGTGATAGTGTGGGACAATCTAGTTTGGGGAAATACGAACTTTGAGGAGTGCTTCGTAGCCTTATGCATGATTAGTGTTTGTTTTCCATTGGAGAATTGTTTTGAGTTGCATATTGATGATAGTATCTATTGGTTCAATTATGTTATATTTGTTGGGAGTGTGTCCACTAGTGAAAGTATGATCCCTAGGCCTTGTTTCCAAGCATTGCACACCGTTTCCTTTCAGTTTTGTTACATATTTGCTTGCAGCGATATTTATTTCAGATTACATTTGCTACTTATAATCATCACTACTACTTGTATTTCACTATCTCTTCGCCGAACTAGTGCACCTATACATCTGACAAGTGTATTGGGTGTGTTGGGGACACAAGAGACTTTCTGTATCATAATTGCAGGGTTGTTTGAGAGGGATAGCTTTGACCTCTTCCTCCCTGAGTTCGATAAACCTTGGGTGATCCACTTAAGGGAAACTTGCTGCTGTTCTACAAACCTCTGCACTTGGAGGCCCAACACTGTCTACAACGATAGAAGCGTGCGTAGACATCAAGCTATTTTCTAGCGCCGTTGCCGGGGAGGTAAGGTAAAAGATACTCGCATCCTCCTGTGTGAGTGCTCGAAGTTATTTCCTTTAGATTCTGCAATTATATCTTTTTGTTTCTTGTTTTTATTTTCACTAGTTAGGCTTATTGGAAAACAAAGAGTTCTTTAGTATTTTTCCTGAGTTAGGATATGGAGTGTTTGAAGAGAAAATTGAAAAACCTTTGGAGCTTAATTTGCATACTAATAGTGTTGTTAGTATGAATGCTTTGAACACCGTTGTTGCTAATGATATAGAAAAGTCTAAGCTTGGGGAAGCTGGTTTTGTTAAGCATGATATTTTTTGTTCCCCAGCTTTAGTGGAGAAAATTTGCACTGATGATATTTTATCTCCCATATGTGATAATTCTAATGATGCTTGTGCTCCTCATCCTTTTAAAATACCTATGAAAATTGTTGAGCGTGCTATGAATAACTGCTATTTAGGAGATGGAACTGTCCATCCCGGTGATCATTTGCTCTTTATACATGAATTATGCGAGTTGTTCAAGTGTGCAGGTGTTTCGATGAACCAAGTTAAGAGGAAGCTATTTTCTATATCACTGAAAGGCAGAGCTGCGGAATGGTATAAAACACTGAAGGATGGCCGACCTATTGATTGGGACAAAATTGTACCTCTCTTTTATTCTAAATTCTATCCTTCTAGTGAGGTTTATAAAGATAGGAATTGCATTTATAATTTTCATCCACATGAGGGAGAAAGCATTGCCCAAGCGTGGGGAAGATTGAAGTCACTAATGCTCAAATGTCCTATTCATGAGCTTCCCCGTAATATTGTTATTAATAATTTTTATGCAAGGCTTTCAGGATATTACAAGGACTATCTAGATGCATGCTTTGATGGCTCTTTCACAAGCAAGGATGTTAATGTCAAGTGGAATCTGCTTGAAACAATTCAAAAGAATATTGAAGATTGGGATAGCGATAAAGGTAAAGGATCAGGTATAAATTATGAATATGATTGCATTAAGTCTTTTGCTGAAACTGCTGATTTTCAAGAGCTTAGTGCTAAATATGGTCTTGATCCCCTAATTATGGTTAATTGCTTTAGAGCCTTTGCTTCCCATATTAATGTTCCTAAGGGAAATGGGGATGTGTATCTTGAACCTTTTAAAGACACTTGCATGGAAAGTGGTATTGTTGTTGACGATTGCAATAAACATGCTCAAACCTCTGAAAGTCCTATTTCTTATAAGCATGTTAATTTTTGTGGAGTACATAGACCTTGTGAACAGAGTCACAACAAGGAAGATTATTGTATCCACCACGGGAATGAAGAAACCCAAATGTGGCACAAGGCTCTAGATGAGCTTGGTGAAAAGGTTTGTGAGCTTTATCCTTTTCTTTGTGAACTTTGCGATGACACGGGTCATTTTAATTTTCAATGCTCAGGCCCTAATAGTCACCATTCTAATCGAATGAGTACCGCAAGTTTGTATTGTGATGACAAGATTGCTCTCAATCAGCATGATGAGCTTACTTTGTTTTTGGGGTGTGAAGAGATATCTAGAAAGACTTCTTTGGTAGATATGAGTGTTTATGATATTAATAGCACCCTTCGTGGTTGTCGTCTCTATTGTGTTAAAGATTGCCTCGCAAATACTTACATACAAAATCTTATAAAACATGATGTTTTGCCAAGCTATGACAGGACTAATAGATGTTTCCATCTTATTAATGGAGAGGAGAAATCCTCCAAAGTTTCTTCTGTTGTTCCTATCAGCAAACCAGATTATGTGGAGAAAATGCCTTTCAAGCCTCTCCCTCCTGAAGGAGAGAGTAAGAAGAGTAAGAAGAAGAAGAAGAAGAAGAAGAAGAAGAGGAGTAAAAGGAGAGAGGAAATGGTATCTTCCCCTAAGCATGTTGCTCCTATTATAGATTATGATAATTCTAATCTTGATGATGTTCCCATGCCTGTTACCTATGTTAGTGATCATGATTGGGAAAAGCACTCTACTTTTGATATTGAAAATCTTTTTGGTACCAATTCTAAGGTTAATAATTGTGACCATTAGTACTATCCATGTTCCTTCTTATGATGATATGTTTGATGAATATGCTTTGCAAAATAGCTATTCTATAGCTTGTGATGATACTAAACCTCTAGTTTATGATGGTTACGATGATGAGTATAAGATTTTCAGTTCACCTACTATCGAGGAAGAAACAAGGTATGATTACAATATGCCACCTATTTTTGATGATTATGGTGATGAGAATAGCTATTTTGGTGAATCTGCTCCTACTACGATTGTTCATGTGGGAAGTATTAATTCTTTTATGCATGTGGCTCATGATAGGGATGTTTTATATGATAGTTATACTGTTAATTCTATTCATGATGCTACTGAAAGTTACTATGAGAGAGGTAAACATGGTTTGATGGATCTCAACAATATTAAGTTTTCCCTCTTTATGTTGCAAATCTTGAAGTTGCACTTGTTTTATCTAACCATGCTTGTTACTATGTGCCTCATTGATTCATTTTCTTACAAGATTCCTATGCATAGGAAGTGTTTTAGATTTAAATGTGTTTCACATTTGCTTTTTGATGCTCTCTCTTGCTTTAAGTTCTTATATAGCGTATTTGCCTTAAGCTCTTTTATGGCGCCTATGTGAGCATTTTCTGAAATTACTGCGCCTAGCTCAAAGGCGTTAAAGAAAAGCACTCTTGGGAGATAACCCATTGTTTTATGCTCAGTTCTTTTTCTTTTATTTGAGTCTTGGAAGTTATTACTACTGTAATAACTGCTCCTTATCATTTTTATTTCGTTGTTGTGCCAAGAGAAACCTCTAATTTGAGTGAGGTAAGATTTGGGGATGTTGCTGCCCTGAAACAGATTTCGGTGCTGCACCATAAAAATTTGTGAAAATTCTCAGATTATCGTTTTGACCTGAAATTTCTTGTGCATATGACCTAGGTTATATCCAAACTTTTATTAGTTATACACTTTTTGATTTGAGCAACAGAAAACCCTTGAAAAAATCGACCTTTGACAGCTGTTCTGTTTTGACAGATTTCTGCCACTATTTGTGTTTGCCTCTCGATCGCTTTCTTTTTTAGTTCTTTTGATCACGGAACATTTGGGGAAATTGCTACAGTAGTATATACTTTATATGTGGTGGTTTTTAGTTGAAACCTGAACCAAAAAGGGTTGATTCATTATTATGTTTATGCTAACATTGCTAATAGAATTGTGTGAAGTTTTGTATGAAGGAAGTTTTCAAGTGTAGGGATCAGAGAATGATGAGATGAGGTGAAGAATAGACAAAAGCTCAATCTTGGGGATGCCCACGCACCCCAAGAAATATCCAAGAGGTACAAGCGTCAAAGCTTGGGGATGCCGCCGAGGCACCCCTTCTTCATCGGCAAAAATCAGGTCACCTTTCAACACACTATATTTTTATTGCTTCATGCACTATGCATTTTTCTTGGAGTGTCATTACTTTTGCTTTCAGTTTTCTTTTGTTTTGTTTGCTGCAATAAATGTTGGATCACATTATGTTTGTCTTGGAGAGAGACTTAATTCGTTTTTCATTTGCCAAGAACACTTCAGTTTTCACTCTTTTCGTTCAACGAGTGTTTTCTTTTTCTGCTACTGCATTTAGCTTTTGTTTTTCACCTTGATTTTCATTCAGATCTTGTTTTATATTTGTATCAAGGTGTATTTGGACCTCTGGTCTATGTTGGTTTTCATCAAAAGAGTTGTTTTAAAAAGGTTCGAATGGTGTTGGAAAAGAGAAAAAGTTTCATGCAAAAAAGTGGTACAAAAAGGAGCTTGTTTAGACTGCGGCTTAGACTTTTGCATATCATGCTTGATATTGTTTTGATAGTATGCTTAGTGGTTTTGCTGTAGCATGAATTGTCTCAAATGACTGAGATTGCTTAATGAGCCTTTGAAAAAAATCATGCGTTGTTTTTATTATGTGGAAGCATTTATTTGGGTTTCTCCTTGATGCTTTATTTGGGTTGACTTGGCGCATGCTTACAACATGTTTGACTCTAACAAGTCGCCATAAGCCTCTATGATCATTTGGTTTTTGACATTTGATGCCATCTTATGCTTCTCTTAATGTTGCTTTGTCGCTTTGCATGATTATGGCCGTTATTGCTCTCTTAGTTGGTCGCTCCCAGTCTTTTGCTAGCCCTCGTTTTGTACTGAGTATGAGTTCTGCTCATGTATCCAACTCCCAAAAACCAAGTTATGCCAATGTGTCCACCATACATACCTATTAGCAATTTGCTATTTCAAAGTATATTTGACTTGCTTTTATCTATCCTTCAAATTAAACTCTTTTGGTGTTATGCGAAAATTAGTCAGTAAAGCTCTTACGAACCTGATGGCACACTTTACTTTTCTCACTTTTAAAAATTTGACATTGTGGCTCTCTTATGTTGAGTTGTTATGCTTGCAAGTTGTAAGTTGGAAATTAGCCCAGCCATGCCGTCATGGGGCAAGCTTTCAACATTGCACTTCTTATTTGAGTTGATATCGTGATCTTTTGTTTATAGATACTCGCGATGTAAAATAAGTTGGGAGTCTTGCGGGATCATGGAGTTTGTATACGTGTTAGATAAACGCCTGGGCCGCTAATCTAAGCCATGCATAATTCATGGTGGAAATTTATAGCATGCCCATAGTGAACATTTGACGACGCATCTCAAAATAAAAAGCTATACCAATGGTAAATAAAAGAGATGCCGAGGTGTTCATTGTCTGTTTGTCCTGTCATTTTGATGTGGGCTTGTTCCATGTCATCGGGTACAGAGGTACCCCATTGGCGGTTCTCGATGATACGTGTATACTTACAATGACAAGAGCTTGCTTGGGACTCTAAGTCGAGTAGCATGAGGTTTGGGTATTCGTACTTCACGGGACATGAGGTTTTCAACTTATGATTTGTCAATCATATGCTTCATAATTGTACTCGCATTAACTTTAACCATTCAAGATGTCTATGATGGGGGCAATGAGAGCTCACAGCTAGTAAGTACCATAATTTTTGAAGGTTTATAAAACTTGCAATCACTGCTTCCCTCTACGAAGGGCCTTTCTTTTACTTTTATGTTGAGTCACCACCTTCTACCTCTATGCACCGTCTAAGAGAGCATAGTTGTCATTCTGAGTTTAATGTGCATAGTCCCAAAGTTTATCATTGATTGATTTATGATTTTGGTTTCACTTGTTCTTAAATTATTTGTATCTAGTCGCCCTCTTAAACTTGAAGGTGTCCTATGCATTTATGTTTTGCTCTCTCATGAAGGACAAGCTGAAAACCATTTGCTATGTTTTTCCATATGATTTGAACACATGTTTGACTTTCATTGTTTCATTTTCATGATCTTTCATTTGTGTTCTTTTTCATGTTATAACATGGTTGCTAACTTTCTTCTATCAAGATTATATCTTTCATGCCCATGTTTTAAGTTCTTTTGATCCCAGCACTCAATGCTTACATAGATGATCAGGATTGTGTTGGTGCATGTCACCTCAAAAATTATTTCTTTTGTTGTCACTTACCTACTCGAGGACGAGCAGGAGTTAAGCTTGGGGATGCTGATACGTCTCAAACGTATCTATAATTTTTGATGCTCCATGCTTGTTTTTACACCATTTGCCTTGTGTTTCGTTACACTTCGTGGTGTTTTTATTCGATTTCCGGAACTAACCTATTGACAAGATGCCATAGTGCCAGTTCCCTGTTTTCTGCTGTTTTTGTGTTTTAGAAAAGCTACACAGGAAATATTCTTGGAATTGGACGAAACAAGTTTGGAAACTCCTATTTTACCCGGACGAAGGACGAGGACCAAACGATAGCCGGAGAGGGGCCAGAGGCTGGCCACACAACGGGGGGCATGGCCCAGCCCCTAGCCATGCCCCCTATGTGTGAGACCGCCCTGGTCCACCTATGACGACGCCCCTTCGCCTATAAGAAGCCTCCCAACGGAAAACCCTAAAACAATTAGCGTTTTCCCAGAACAGTTCCGCAGTGCCACCGCCATCAAAGACAAATTTCGGGGGACAGAAGTCTCTGTTCTGGCACCCTGCCGGGACGGGGAAGTGCCCCGGAGCCATCTCCATTGGTCTCCATCGCCGTCTCCACCATCTCCATCGACCTCACTGCCATCTCCATCGCCGTTGCTGCCTCCGATGATGAGGAGGGAGTAGTTCTCCCCCGGGGCTGAGGGCTCTGCCGGTAGCTATGTGGTTCACCTCTCTCTCCCATGATGTGATCTTTATGTGATTGTGAGCTTTGTATCTAGTTGAATTGGTAGATGTTATTATTCAGATATTATGCTACTCCCGTGCTTTATATTTGTAAACTCCGGAGATACCTTGTATCATGGTGTGACGGTGACAGTGTGCGCATCATGTGTGTCTTTTTGGTTAATGTCTCTATGAATTGTTGGTGTTTGTTGGAACCATCTAGTGCGTTCATGGTGACAGTGTGGGACAATCTAGTTTGGGGAAATGTGAACTTTGAGGAGTCCTTCGTAGCCCTACGCATGATTAGTGTTCGTTTTCCATTGGAGAATTGTTTTGAGTTGCATATTGATGATAGTTTCTATTGGTTCAATTATGTTATATTTGTTGGGAGTGTGTCCACTAGTGAAAGTATGATCCCTAGGCCTTGTTTCCAAGCATTGCACACTGTTTCCTTTCAGTTTTGTTACATGTTTGCTTGCAGTGATATTTATTTCAGATTACATTTGCTACTTATAATCATCACTGCTACTTGTATTTCACTATCTCTTCGCCGAACTAGTGCACCTATACATCTGACAAGTGTATTGGGTGTGTTGGGGACACAAGAGGCTTTCTGTATCGTAATTGCAGGGTTGTTTGAGAGGGATAGCTTTGACCTCTTCCTCCTGAGTTCGATAAACCTTGGGTGATCCACTTAAGGGAAACTTGCTGCTGTTCTACAAACCTCTGCACTTGGAGGCCCAACATTGTCTACAAGGATAGAAGTGTGCGTAGACATCAGTAAGACCCCAGGATCCGTCCTATGTGGCCTAGTACACGCACCTGGATGCGCTCTGCTAGTAACTTTCTGTGTCTACGACGCGAAGAAAATCCTGGTGGACGCATTGGGTACCCTGAGAACTACTGGAACTCTTTCTTTGTAAGTCCTAAATGCGGCAGAAGAATGGGTTAGACCAGGTCCCAGACTCAAGTCCAAGGGGATTGAGTTTGAAGTAGGTGACAAGTATCTGCTCCCACAGTTAACTGACCTCTTGATCCGTCAGAGCTATCAGGCTTGTTAACCAAAATCCCTTGCAAGATAATATAATGAAAGTTGTTTATTTTGAGTACAGGGAGAGGAAGAAGTTGAAAGATTGATCAAGTCGAAGATGTGAAGATCTGAGATTCAACCCGAATCTACAATTCTGATAAAATCTCGGGGGCTACTGACAAGGGTATAGATAATAGAGCTTGTTACTTGAGTACCCCTGAGGCCCGTTAAGCTAGGCCCAAGTGTAATCATAGTCGAAATACGAGTCCATGTCGTATATCGATATTGTAATATGTATCGGACCCGACCGGTTCCTTGAGACCTGGCCACCTATATATAGGGGCCAGGAGAGGCCGGTCAGGGACAGATTGAGAGTAAGCCACGTTGACTACCACGTTTATTCTCGATACACGCCTTGTTTGACTGATTTTACCTTCAAGTTCATCTGACGCCCTATTCCCCCGATCCTAAGTCCTTCATCTAGGATATTTGTCGAGTTAACCCTCGTCAAGGGGTATAAGATAGATCAAATATAGTTTATATCACATAAATAACTCCGATAGATCAAATATGACAAGTTATATTACACGAGTTCATCAAATGCATGTAGTTCAACAAGTCTCGGGATCGAGAGTAGCAAGTTCAACTAGGTTGCAATCAAATAGAGTACAACCGCAATCACGATGAGGAAGAACGGGATGAACAAGATAGTCATCAACATTGTTTCTTCCTCTTTGGTATTCATCCTTCCACAATCTTCTTTCTTGCTTAGGTGCTTATTGTATCTCGCTTCCGCCTCCTCTTTAGTCTTGTACCCTTTGTAGGAGTTGCCGGGGAACTCGTTCACTTGCGCCAAGCAATCATCCAAATCATCGTAGACTCCCAAAACCTTACCCCTCAACACCACATACCACTTCTTCTTCACCTCTACAGACAAGACCAAATATATTAGGCAATTGAAAGCAAAACTTCACATGTCGGTGAAAGTATTAGTTAAATGGGTGCATAGTGTGATGTGAAGTTTCAAACAAAACAAAAGTAGCCCACTCAAAAAAGAATGCCTCATATTTAGATCATGGACACACACACGAGCAAAATTCGACGACTCTAGTGAGCTAAGTAGGATGCACAAGATGTGCCGTATTTTCACTAGACCTTCGGATTTTTACATAGTGGCACAACGTTTTAATCATCGGCATTCAAGAAAGAAACAAACCAAAACAAAAATGATAGTTGTGCCTCATATTTCGATTGGACACACAAATATTTCCGTGATGGCGTCTGCGAGGCTAGTAGGATGCGCAAGATGCGTACTTGTGCATTTTGGCATTCATAAAAGGTACAAACCAAACCGAAAATGATAGTTGTGCCTCGTATTTCGATTGGACACACATTTTGCGATACATATAGTTCGATATATTACTAGATCTAATAATTACATTTAAATAGAAAATAAATAGTGATAGACTACTTGTCATCGTCGGAGGTGGTCTCGGTCCACAGATCATTAAACATCTGCCCTTCCTCAAAGTCCTCTGTCATGCTTCGGTTCTCCAGCTCCCGCTCGGAGTACTCCCGGCGGCGATGGCGGTTCGCCCTTCTTTCCTCCCTCTTTATCGTGAAGAACGCCTCCTCATCGCAGATGTCTCCCGGGAACACCTCGTGCCACTGCTGCATGAGGCGCTCATCGCGCTTGGCGATGAGGAGGCGGCGCTGCGTGTGGTAGTGACGACAGCGGTCCTCGTCGGTGACGAGGCTCCACTACAAGAAATGTGTTGACTAGTGACCCTTTATTTTGGTCACTAGATGGTCACTGTTGTTCAACTGATGACCCTCTACTGACCAAAAACACTTGGTCGGCAGTTGAGCATCACTGACCGCCTACGATGACCAATTTTTCTAATTGGTCATAAACAATTATGACCAAAATAGATGGTCATAAGCATTATGACCAAAAAATTGGTCACTAGCAATTTGGCCAGGCCACGTCGGATCCTATGTGGCCAATCCTACGTGGCAGAATTATGACCAAACAAAATGGTCGTAATTTGAATTTAGCCCAGTCCAGTTGTGCTGCTCTAGATGGGCCAAGCCTAGTAACTCGGCCTTTCAATTTTGAGTCTCAGCCTTTTTATGATCAACTTTTTTTACAATAGATAGTTTGCAGTCTTTTTCGTTTGGGCCTTGGCCTTTCTGCAGCCCTTTTGCTGTCTTGTTCCTTTGGGCCTTGGTCTTTTTTGCAATGCATTTTGTTTTGGGCTTTTGATATTTGACAGTCCAATTCATTTGAAATTTGAATTCATATTTCGTAATATTAGTTGGGCTGAGGCCTTACAGAAGCCCAGATATTTCATGCAATAATATTGGGCCAAACCTTTTACAATCTGATGATTTTTGGGCCAAGCCCTTACAATTCATTCATATTTTTTCACAGCACAGCAAATTATAAATTTCACAGCACAACAAATTATAAATTTCACAGGCATAGCAAAATATCAAATAACAGGAAATTATTTCAACACAGATCACTTCTTCATATCAACCAACATTCCCAGCACACATAGCGCATAACACATATCATCTCACATGTTTCATAGTTTGCGAGGACAGATAGAACTCTCAGATCAACGTCAATCAGAAAAGTACCAAAATATGGAGCAAAATGGTGCATCATCTCCAGTTCCCTCCCAGAAGCAAACTCAACTGACTCACGGCCACTACTTACCTATACCAGTTGCTTTATTGGCTAACAGCCCCAGCAAATGATTGAACCTCTCATCATTTTCTTCTAGCCTCTTGACTAGCAGATCATGCTCTTCATCTCGTTTAGCTTGGGCGGCTTCAGCATCTTGAGACTTTTTGTTGAGCACAGCCAATTCTTCTCGCATAGCTTCTCCTTGTAGTTCTGACCTCTCCAGCTTCTCCTGCAGGTCAATCACTTGGGCTGCTACAACAACACCTGATCTGGTGATCTTGTTCCTAGATGAGCTCTTCTCGAGGCTGACATTCTGGAGGAATGTGCTTGAAGGGCATTCCTTTGTAAGCACTTCAGCAACAATCTGTGCAGTAGACTTTGGCTGCTCACCTTCTTCTACAGGCGCAGCCATCAGTTCTTCCATTTCAACCTGCCAAACACAAGAGTTAAATGCAAGCAGCAACAAGAAAGATGAATCATGATCAAAAGATCAGGGGCAACAGCAACAATTAACAAGCAGTTGATCTAGCTTTTGACTACAACCCACCAGATTGCAAACTAAGTGTTAAAGTAGCATTTGACAGGGGACATTTGGTCACCTCATAGCAAGAACAACAACAGCAGAACAAGCAATTTTGGACAAGTGTAGCTGATGTAGCTTTTGATTACAACCCACCAGATTGCAAACTAAGTGCTAAGGCCATTTGGTCACCTCAAGAGGAAGAACAACAGCAGAACAAGCAAAGCTAGACAAGTGACTTACTATCGCCTGCTTGACCGGCTCCAAAAAAGTGCCCTTCTTGCCCACATGTGTGGCCTTGAACATGTCAACAGCAGTTAGCTCCTTACCCTTGTGTTCCTCCTTCTGAAATGATATTCAACGAGAATCAAAATGTTATTCAACAAGAATCAAACCATGAGCTTCTGATAAAAAAGTTACTTGGTCCAAAATGAAAACTAGCTCTTACAATAGCATATATGTGTGCACCATAGGACCTTGAACCAGTTCTTTGCGGGAACTTGACTTTTTCTCAATTAAGCTTGTTTGCCTCGCAAGCTTTCTAAATAAATTGGCATATTTGAGAAGTGGTTAGTGGGAGGCCAAAATGATTCTGCTAGCATACAGCAATAAATGAAGATGCATGTCATTAATATAGATACATATGGGTGTATACTCTGTTGAAGAGCTAATCTTGTGCAGCAGATAAATGATGAAGTATATATGCATAGCAGCTAACTATAACCATTGACTAGCATGTCACAGCAGCAAACACACCAAAGCAAGCACATATAAAGAAGACCCAGGGGCACATGTATAGGCATACCTTATGTTTTGCGGTAGACCACACGGCCACTAGCCCTTGCCACTCTTCATCAGTTAAGTCATCCACAGGAGACTTGATGCTCACTTGATGCGCTTGTACGTTGTCAAAGTACTTCTTCTTGATGTAGTGGCGTCTGTTCTTTGATCTTTTCTGGAGCATGTTAGTGCACGCCGCTTTTACAAACTCAGAATCAGTGTCCATATCGAATTTTGCCTTCTAGGAGATAGCAAACAAGGAGAAGATCAGTATGACATAACAGGTGTAACAGTTAGAAAAAACATGCAAGGCTAGTAAACAAGGAGCTTACAACAACTTCCCCGATGTAGTTCTTGATCAGGTTGGGGTTCTTCTTGTACTCCTTGAAATGCAGAAGCACCGGAGTATGGGTCCTTGCAATGAGGCCACCCTCTGTTGCAAGTTTTGCAGCCTGCAAAGGGTTTTCTGGATGCTTCATCCCATCAGCGATTCGGATTCTAACCTTGGTACCCAGCGACTTTGTCATCCTTTCTAGCCCTGCACCCTTTCTTTTATTGTTAGCCACAATCACTGTCCCTGAAAATGATACATACAAACACAGAGTGGGTAATGATTTATTATCCGTTTGCTACCAAAAATATACAATATAGAACAGTATTAGATGAACTTGCCTTCAGCATGATCATCATCATGGGTAGGCTCAGAGCCGAACACTTGATCACTGGCTCGAGTAGGTGCAATAGGGGAGAGCTCCATGCGCACGGTACTTTCTTCACCCATGGTATGCAAAGTATCATTGATCTGCTGCGAGGCTGTTTCATTGTTGTTCACCAGGTTTTCTTCATTGTTGATCACGTTCCCTGCTGCCTTAGACCTAGTGACTTGAGCAACAGCGGGCTCATCTGGTTGCATCATTCCCTCAGACGCTCCTGGCGCAACAGTGAACACTCTTACTGGAGCCATCGTGGAAGATGTTTGTGAACTCTTCCTCCTCCTGCTTGTCTTCTTAACAGCGCTCTTCTTTCTTCTAGAAACCTTCAGTGCCTCATACAAATAGAAAAGGACAAGTACATTAGATCAAGAGTTAGCAAATCATGTTCACAGCAAGAAAGAAAAACAAGCTTGCATGCAGCACAAAAGTTCCCACCCCTCCAAAAAGATAAAAGAGAATGCACCTTAACTTTCTTCACTAAACTGTCATCAACTTCATCATCGTCCATAACTTCGTCATCTTTAGGACAGTAGTCCGAGCTTTCGCCATGTGCTATGGCAGATGCCGGAGATGCTGATCCAGTTGTAATTGCACTATCTTCTTGCACCTCATTAGACTTCCTAAGCATTGCCACTATTGCAGGAAGTCCAAGAGACTGGAATATGTGGTTGTTCCTCATCATGGTCCTAGCTCTATCCTTCTCAATTTGAGTGAGGGGCTCTTCTACATGAGAAGAAAATTTAACCATTAGATGAATGGTTGAAATGCATAGGATGCAAGACAACACAAACAACTCAGGTAACCTAGCAGTATTTGTTTATTTTATCCATTATTTATGGCACCCAATATTTTGGACAAAAGTAATACATTTTAATAACCAGATTACAAGCACATGGACACACAATTATAGATAGAATAGTAGCATAAGAGTATAAGTTGCATACCAGCCGGCATCTTCTTCTCAGTCTTCCTTGTCATAGCTAACCTTAAGGGGTTGGAGCCGGTTAATGTTGACGGTGTCTAGTTACCCTAATAGCTTGCAAAAAAAGAATGGAGAGCGATTAGAAAGAAACAAAGAAAACTTGCAGTTGCAGGTGCAAAATGCCCATCTTCAGTACAGCAACCCACCTATTTAGTCACCACTTCCTCTTGGTTGCAGAGATTCCTTCCCACTTTCCTGCAAGGAACATCTGGTTAGATACCAGTACCACAATAAAGTGAAGTAAATAAAGCCAACCAACATGTTTAGAAGGTTGGTAATCAGAAAAGCACAGCAATAAAAACATGTATAAGGACAAACATCATGTGCAATTTTGTCAACAATGTTATAAATAAAATTAAATGATTGTTCCAAATCAAATTGCTAACTGGACATATCTAAGAAACAAGAAAAGCATGGAGTGATATATACTTCAGATCAATCATTTTAATGAAGAAGTGAGACAGTGACTGTGGGACTGCTACCCTAGAAGTGAAACATGTACTTCACATTTTCTATTAATACTACTGCAGCAAGCAAGGACATCAAGCAAGCAATCAAGAACAGCAAGTCTAAATTGCTATTAAAATTACCAGGACCAAACCCTAACACGCCTGGGCTGATCTACTTCAAAGTTCCTATTAATACTACTGCAGCAAGCAATGAAAGCAAGCAAGGACAGCAAGCAATGAAAGTAGACAGCAAGCAAAAACTCTAAATTGCAATTGAAATTACGATGACCTAACCCTAGCACCCGCAGCAACCAATCAGACCCTAACCCTAGCCATGCAATGCCATGGAACCAAGCCCTAGCCTTGTAACGACATGGAAACAAGCCCTAACCCTAGAACCTAAACCTAGCACACGTAGCAACCAAGCAGACCCTAACCCTAGCCAGTGAGGGGAGCAGGACATGAACCAAAGAACTCGCCTGGCCGAGACGGTGGTCGAGACGCCGCCGAAGAAGGAGATCTTGCGAGCATGGCAGTGGTCGAGACGCTGCCAAAGAAGGAGATCTTGCGAGCGCGGCGGTGGTCGAGACGCCTCCGAAGAAGATCTTGTGAGCGCGGCGGTGGTCAAGACTCCGCCGAAGAAGGAGAAGAAGACCGAACCTCCTCCCTGCCTTGACGCCGGCGCAGCTACCCGCGCCTGGCCGCTGTCGTCGTCGCCGTCGTCGTCGTCACGAGCGGGGGTGGTCGTCATCGCGAGCGGGGGTGGCCTTCGTCGCCTCGAGCGGGGGTGCCCTTCGTCGTCGCCGTGAGATGTGGATGGGGATGGGGAATGAGATTGGGATTAGGGATAGGGTTGCAAATTGTGTGAATCGCCCCTGCTTTACTATTTGGGGGCTAGGGCTAGGGTTGGGTATTTCGGTAATTTTAGGTGGGTGGGAGTTTGGGAGGGAAAGTGGGAGCAGCAGCGCGGGAGATTGGGCGGGAGGGAAATATTTAGGGTTTTGGGAGGGAAAATATTTAGGGCTTTTATTTTGAGTTTTAATTATCTAAATAATGTAATTAAAATATGCAGCAATGTTGAAATAGGTTTTAATAGTTTCTTAAAATTATTCCATATCGTGCAAAAGTATTCGACTCTTAATCCCAAACAATATTGACCAAGGGTGTTTTCACCGTATTTCTAAAAAAAGTTTATTTTCTATTTTCCGAATAAGAGAGGGGGCTTACTTTTATGAATAACCTACCGAACCCCCTTTTGAAAACCGCACCAACCAAATTTCTAAAAATACTAGACCAGTTTTCTTAGGCAATTCACTTGTTTTTAGTGTGTCCCTTTTCGCGCTAGTTTCTGCCGATTTAGCAGGAAGTGGGTCCAATTTGAACTACGGCCGCTTCATAGTTTGCTCATAATTTTTTATAAAAATTATTTTTAGGTTCACAAGTTGTTATTTCATAGGAGATCCACACAAAAAATTGCAAGGTTCCACCCCTAGCCTAGAGCGGCAACGCCGGCCGTTTCGCCCTCATTTTGAAACGGGCATAGCGAACTAAAAAAAATCAAAAAATGCAAAACTTCGCATCGCGTCATATTACGTGGCCTAGTATCTAGGAAAAATATAAAACTTGGAATACCAACAAAAATTTAAAAAAGTGTTCTCAGAAAAGACCTACTATGTACGGAGTTTCATGACTTTCAACACAAATGACGCATGTTCTGACCATAATCGAGGTATAGTTTCTTAAAATTATCCCATATCGTGCAAAAGTGTTCGACTCTTAATCCCAAATAGTGTTTACCAAGGGTGTTTTCACCATATTTCTAAAAAAAGTTCATTTTCTATTTTCTGAATAAGAGAGGGGGCTTACTTTTGAGAATAACCTACCGAACCCCCTTTTGAAAACCGCACCATACAAATTTCCAAAAATACTAGACCACTTTTCTTAGGCAATTCACTTGTTTTTAGTGTGTTAATACTTTTCTATGTTTTTTCCCTTTTCGCGCTAGTTTCTGCCAATTTAGCAGGAAGTAGGCCCAATTTAAACTACGGCCGCTTCATAGTATGCTCATAGTTTTTTATAAAAATCATTTTTAGGTTCACAAGTTGTTATTTCATTGGAGATCCATAAAAAAATTGCAAGGTTCCACCCCTAGCCTAGAGCGGCAACGCCGGCCGTTTCGCCCTCATTTTGAAACGTGCATAGCGAACTCAAAAAAATTCAAAAAAATGCAAAACTTACGCACCGCGTCATCTTACGCGGCCTAGTATCTAGGAAAAATATAAAACTTAGAATACCAACAAAAATTTAAAAAAGTGTTCTCAGAAAAGACCTACTATGTACGGAGTTTCATGACTTTCAACACAAATGACGCATGTTCTGACCATAATCGAGGTATAGTTTCTTAAAATTATCCCATATCGTGCAAAAGTGTTTGACTCTTAATCCCAAACAATGTTGACCAAGGGTGTTTTCACCGTATTTCTAAAAAAAGTTCATTTTCTATTTTCCGAATAAGAGAGGGGGCTTACTTTTGTGAATAACCTATCGAACCCCCTTTTGAAAACCGCACCAACCAAATTTCTAAAAATACTAGACCACTTTTCTTAGGCAATTCACTTGTTTTTAGTGTGTTAATACTTTTCTATGTTTTTCCCTTTTCGCGCTAGTTTCTGCCAATTTAGCAGGAAGTGGGCCCAATTTGAACTATGGCCGCTTCATAGTTTACTCATAATTTTTTATAAAAATCATTTTTAGGTTCACAAGGTTCTATTTCATAGGAGATCCACACAAAAAATTGCAAGGTTCCACCCCTAGCCTAGAGCGGCAACGCCGGTCGTTTCGCCCTCATTTTTAAATGGGCATAGCCAACTAAAAAAAATCAAAAAATGCAAAACTTGTGCACCGCATCATCTTACGTGGCCTAGTATCTAGGAAAAATAAAAAAATTGGAATACAACAAAAAATTTAAAAAAAACCTTTTTAAAAGCATTTATATATAGTTATGATGTTTTATAGTTTTCTAAAAATAAAACTAAAACTAAATCTAACAAGACACCTGTCCAAAGCCCCCTCCCTTATAACCCTAACCCCCTGCCGCTCCGCCTCCACATCCCCTCAATAACCCCTCTGCTCACTCCGCCTCCCTCCTGCTCACTCCGTCGCGACCGACGTCCACCGCGACCGATGTCTCCTTCCAGCGCCCCCCTGCGTAAGTTCCTCCATTCCTCCGTTCTTCCGCGTGCTCGATCTGCTGGATCTGTTGATGCTCGATCTGCTCTGTTGCTGTTGATGCTCGATCTGCTCTGTTGCCTATATATTTCTAGTTTACTCGTTGCTCAAATCTCAAGTCAGGTTGACAAGTGTTTTATTGCGCTATAATCTCAGATTAGGATGTGTGATCTTTCTTATTATGGAATTGATCTGAAATATCTGCTTGGAATTACTCTGGTTACATTCCTGGTTATTTTCAATATTGATATGTAGCCCAGTATCTCCTGCCAATGCATATTAGTTGATCTGTTAAATTGATAGTCCGCTTAGGGTGCAACCTTTGACAAATCCCTCTTACTAAATATTCTAAACTGCTAACAATGCTCTGAACTGCAGTATGATAAAGTTCCTAGATTGATCATTCTAAGAACTGAACACACAAAGTGCCTTCAAGCTTCTCACAATTCTTTAGAATGCATAAGATCAATTATGGTGAAGCCTACAGGAATGCATAAAATTTGTTTCATTTTCATGATTGGTTACTGACAGTCTGACGATTCCCAACAGAATACTAGATGAGAACAATGAGATGAAGTATCAGCTGTAAATTTCATGCTCCTGGACTTGCTGTTTAAATGCTAATCATTACTGTGCTTGCTATTTACTAGGTGACCATGGACGGCGATCTTGCCATCATTGTCCCAACCAAGAAGCCAGTCGAAGTTATCGACCTTACTGGCAGTGATGATGATGCAAGGACTGAAGACCAAGCTGCTGCTAGGTGTGCTGCTGGTGCTGCTAGGTGTGCTGCTGCGCGTGCTGTTGATCCTGCTGCGCATGCTACTGATGTTGCTGCTACCCATGCTGCTGCGGCTGCTAGGCGTGCTGCCGATGGTAGGCGTCGTGCTCCTGTGCGTAGGCTTGCTGCTGCTGCTAACCAAGATCCTGACCTTACAGGCACAGACCGAGAAAACCTTTCTATGTATGTGAGCTGCAGGGTGCAAACATTGTTGAACAGAAAGCCAAGATGGTAAGCAAATTGCTTCTTTAACATCTCTTATTATTTTTACCTATGCACAAGGACTGACCTTGATAGTTGAAACTAATGGCTTCATTTTATTTATATACCTATGCAATACTTCTCCAAGAGCTTTACCAGGGCACACCTCAGCATGCATCTTGGCCGCTTTGGAAGATGGGTGCAGGTCTATAACAGGAACTGGCCTGATCTTCCTGAAGTCTGGATGAAGTTGGACAAGGGGAAGGGAAGACGTGCGATGATAACAAGGGGATGGACAGATGTGGTGGCCAAGTTTGGTATGAAGGCTGGTGAGATCTACCTATTCTGGTTCCGCCGCGGCCTTCATGGTGGTCTCAAGCTGGCTATCAAGAAAGTGTGGTGAATACCCAGCTGCTGATGGGCAAGGGGGTGTGGTTCCTGATGCCCAGTACATATGGGTGCTTTTGAATAGGAATCTGTAGTTGCTGCTAGGTTTGTTATTAGAACTTGTGCTTGCTGATGGGGATGTGGTTGCTGATGCCCAGTACATGTGGGCAGCTTTTGGTTAGGAGCCTGGGAGCTTTTGGTTAGGTTCCTGGGCAGCTTTTGGTTAGGCTCCTGGGATGTGGTTGCTGATGAACAATCTTTTAATGTTTGTAAGTAATGTGTTGAACCTGAACCTTGTTGATGGATGCTGGAAATGCACTCCCCTTGGTGGTTTTCCCATTCCTTGAAGTTTCTGAATGTTACTTGTTGAAAGTCCATTATTGTTTGTTAAAATTGTGTTGAACCTTGTGTCTGAGTAATATGTGGATGTTTGTAACTTCTACTGAAATGCAAAACAGGACAGATACAGACTTCTCTGGATGTTTGAATTAAAATGCAACTTCTAAAAATACTATAAAACATTCCAGATACAGAGTTGAGACAACAGCACTAGCACAGCTCACTGGCAACGCACTATGCACCTTTGTCTTGTGGTCCTGGGTTCGAGTCCCAGGCCATTCCATTTTTGCAACAATTCCTAGCTTTAGTAGAACCATCTGTATAAATTAAATAATAAATGTATCCTAACAAGATCACTTCTATAGCACAATGGCATCACTCTGAAAGCATGTTCCTAGGGGTCCTGGGTTCGAGTCCCAGGCCACATCTTTTTTTGCATGAACTTTTCTGAAATTTGCACCATGAATACATGTGAACTTTGCAAAACATGCAACTTCTGAACACTGCAACATATTAACAATTTGCAACACTGCAATATTTAACAGTTCAAAATTTTTCACTTCACTAATTATTTGAAGCAACACATTTTGCCAACACTGCAAGATTTAACAGGTTCAATATTTGAGAAAAAACTAAAATTTAACAACGCACTGCTGAAATCTTGCTCCACTAAGTTCATTACTACATCTACATTACAACACACTGCTAAAGCATGAAGATCTTTCTACTTCTTGTTGTTCCTCCTCTCTGGCTTCCTCCTCTCTAGTTCACTTCAGCATGATCAACACCTTAAACCACAACAAAAGACACAATGAGAATGCAAAACTCTAGAAACAAGTTAAGCTACTCTAGAAGAAGTGAGACAGTGGCTATGGCAAGGAAAACAAGCAAGGACAGCAAGGACACCTTAATATTCATCATCCTCGATATTAAAATGAGGAACTGGTCTCGCAATACCGTTTTCTTCATTATTGCTACAATACTGGGTCATTGTAGGATCAACCATGTTTTGTTCATCATCCTCGTTGTCATGTCCAGCTACCTCCGCACTCCTTTTCTTAAATTTTTCTACAATAGCAGCATCAAGTAACACACGTTTCCGGTCCCTTCACAATCTGGTTCGCACATCCACTTCTTTATCTTGCACTGGAACCTCCATAGAGTCTTCATCTTGGTAGGTTAGGCCACTACCACCGGGACAGTTTTCCGCATCGGTTTCAGTCACACTCCACAAATGCCTGTGCTGGAATTTCTGCACAACACGCCAGTTTCCACCGAAAGCTGTGTTTGGCACATAAAACACCTTTGTTGCTTGTGTTGTGAGTATAAATGGATCATTCTTGAACCAGCACCGTCCGGTGTTGATGCTTTCGAAGTGCCCATCATCCCGGACTCCGGTCTTCTTCTTGCCACCAAAGTCAAACCAATCACATCTAAATAAGATGATCGACCGATCAACGCCTCCACTGGAGTTGTACTGAAGCTTTATGATGCTTTTGAGTTGACCATAGAAGTTTGTGTGCTGACCATCATGTTCTCCCTCGGAAAGGATTCCACTATTTTGTGTTTTCCTATTCTTCTCGCGGTCAATAGTGTGGTACCGAACCCCGTCGGCATCACATGCAGAGTACAACCTCACTCTCTTGTCCGGTTGGCACGCCAAAGCAAATAGGTCAGCACCAACATCCTCCTCATTCCTTTTTGCAATCTACAAAAATACACAAAGGTTAACACACACATATAGAAAATCCCTTTGCAAGACACACAATTGAAAATACACAAAGGTTAACACATACAATTGAACCAATGCAGGAGATCTCACATGATTCCAAAACCAATTAGCAAATCCCTTTGCAAGCCATTTATCAACTTTGATATTACCATCTTGCTGCTTCAACTGTTCCTTGCACAGCCTGCAATGCCCCAAAAAAATGGTGAATCAAAAAACAGCCACAAAAAAAAGGTTCCTTCCAACACAATAAAATGCACACCATGGTCAGCACAAAAGAGATGACATACTCAATGTACGGCAGAACCTCAGGGCTACTTCTTAGCACATACCAAACCATCTTGTCATAGTCAGCACCAGCCTCTAAGTACTCTAACCCTCCAAGAAAATGCACACCATGGTTAAAAACCGAGACATTGCCAACATGGGAATCATCCCGCTCTCTATTTCTGCCCGGCCGATTAAATCTCGTTTCCACATCATCGAAGTACCTCGAGCAAAATGTCAAGCACTCATCAACTACATATGCTTTAGCAATTGATCCCTCGGGTCTGGCTGTGTTCCGCACATAACGCTTACATAGTAACCTTCTTTCGACGGGGAACATCCAACCGTATTGTACAGGGCCTCTAAGCAGTGCTTCTTCTGGTAAATGAACGGCTAAGTGAACCATCACATCAAAGAAAGAAGGGGGGAATTTTTTTCAAGCTTGCAAAGGATAACTGGAATTTCAGCTTTGAGTCTTTCCACAACAGCTACATTCAGTGTTTTGCAGCACAACTCTCGAAAGAAATTTCCTAGTTCAGCAACTGCTTCGTATATATCCTGATGCATCATTCCTTGGAGGCCTACCGGTAAAATCCTTTGGAGAAGGATGTGGCAGTCATGTGTTTTGAGTCCTTGAAGCTTGCAACCATCATCAGAAACACACTTTGCTAAGTTAGCGGCGTACCCATCCGGAAATTTCACCGCCCTTATAAATTCACAAAATGCAAGCTTTTCTTCTTTAGTCATCGTATACCATGGTTCTGGCATTTCATATGATTCTCCATATCCAACAGGCTATAGGTGCAGATCTTCTCTTATACCCATGTCTTCCAAATCAAGCCTAGAGTTAACCGTGTCCTTTGTCTTCCCTTCAATGTTGAGAAATGTCCCTAGTAGATTGTCACATATGTTTTTCTCGATGTGCATCACATCAAGATTATGCCTTAGCTTCAGATTTGACCAGTAAGGCAGGTCCCACAAACAAGACCTCTGGCTCCAACATTGACCTTCCTCACGCTTCCTTTTCTTTTCAAGCTTCCCTGGCCTCACATCCCTGACCTTCTCAAGCTGCTGCTCAAGCTCCTTTTTAGTGAACTCCTCTGGCTTCTCGCGGGTTTCACTTTCACCATTGTAGTCTTTGCTTTTTCGCCAACGATGGTTTTGAGGAAGAAAGCGGCGGTGCCCAATAAAGCATATCTTGTTCCTTATTCTCTTAGAGCAAGGGTTTTTGTCACACCGCACACACGCCTGATAACCTGTTGTGATCCTCCCAGACAAAGTATGCAGTGCCAAGAAATCATGGATGCACCATATGATTGTAGCACATAGATCAAACTTTGTGGGGCTGAGGGCATCGTATGTACTTACACCCCTCCAGAGCAAAAGCAGTTCTTCAACCAGGGGCTCCATAAATAGGTCAAAATCTTTTCCTGGAGAGGAAGGGCCCGGGATCAGTAAGGCCACCTTGAAATTTGACTGATCCATACAAGCCCATGGTGGCAGGTTATAGGGCACCACAAAGACATGCCACATGCTATAAGACATGCTCATATTTCCAAACGGATTAAAACCATCAGTGGCTACGCCAAGTCTGATGTTTCTAGCATCAGCCGCAAAATCTTCATGTTTCTCATCAAAGTCTTTCCATGCCTTTCCATCGGCTGGATGGCTGAGTTCATTCTCCACGGGTTGCCGCTTCAGCTTGTGCCACTATACCTCCTCTGAAGATTTCTTCAAAATAAACATCCTCTGCAGCCTTGGTATCAACGGGAAGTGCCACAGTACCTTCTCTGGTATCTGCCTTTTTCCATCACCATCCTTCCACCTGGAGGCATTGCATCTTGGGCAGTTGTTATGCTTGGCAAAGTCCTTCCGAAATAGGACACAATTGTTCGGGCAGACATGGATGGACACATACCCAAGCCCCAATTTCTGGATTATGCTCAATGCTTCATCATAGTGCTTGGGAACTGAGCTGTTGGGATATTGCAAGTTCAGAAGATGTAGTATCGCATTGAACACAGCATTGCTGATCCGGTAGTAAGACTTGATGTGGAGTAGCTTCACGGTAAAGGAAAATCTCAAAAATTTACCGCCATCATGAGCTGCACGCTTTGCATCCTCTAACACCTCGGCAAACATTGACTTGCTTTCATCAACATGGTCTTCGGAGTCATATAGATCCTTTAATAGGTCAGGGATCTGATGGTGCGATGTTAAGGCACCCAGTTGGGAACCCCAAGAGGAAGGTTTGTTGAACACAGCAGCAAATTTCCCTCAGTTATGAAACCAAGGTTGAATTGAACCAGTAGGAGAAAGCCAAACTTCAGAAGGTGATGCTTGCTAGCTTCGTGACACTCTGGACAAGGACGCCAAATTAACTGCTTGTTGGCATGTAGCTTTTCACCGGCAGCAACGTGAAACCTGCACACAACACAACTAAGAACTTTGCTCCCAACTTCGATGAGGTTGTCAAAAAGGATTGAGCGTATCGAGTGGTAAAAGGATAATAGTAATGCAAGTAAAGTAAACAGAGCGAATAATAGTAAAACGGTAAAGCAATGTAAAGGAAATTGGACCGGGGTCCACAGTTTACTAGTGGTGTCTCTCCATAAGATAAATAACAACATGCTGGGTAAACAAATTACAGTTGGGCAATTGATAGAGTACAGATAACGTACATATGTCATGAGGATCACTATGAAATTCACTCTGGGCATTACGACAAAATACATAGACCGTAATCCAACTGCATCTATGACTAATAATCCACTCGCGGGGAGTCGTCCGAGTACCCCTTGAGTATTAAGTTGCAAACAACAGATAACTGCATTAAGCAAAGTGCGTAAAGTAAACAAAGCAAATGTCCTTGGACACAAGAATGTTGTTTTCCCCCTAGTGGCAACATCACATCTACAACCTTAGAGGTTTCTGTCACTCCCCCAGATTAAATAGAGGCTTGAACCCAACTATCGAGCATAAATACTCCCTCTTGGAGTCATTAGCATCTACTTGGCCAAGATATCTGCTAGCAATGGAAAGCATGCAAGATCATAAACAACATAGAGATAACATAAGATATATAATTCAGCACATCTACTTAACATAGTACCAATACTCATCAGATCCCAACAAACAGAACATGTATGATTACATAAAGATGATCTTGATCATGTAGGATAGCTAACAAGATCTAAACATGAAGCACATGGTGGAGAAGACAACCATCTAGATACTGCTATGGACCCATAGTCCAAGGTAAACTACTCACACATCACTCCGGAGGCGGCCATGGTGGTTGAGAAGGCCTCCGACAGGAATTCCCCTCTCTGGCAAGGTGCCGGGATGAGCTCCTAAGTCCTCCCGATCTCGTGACGACAACGGCGGCGGCTTACAGTATGTTTCATGGAAAAGCGATCCGTCCCTTAGGTTTTTCCCGTCGAGGGGACTTTATAGGCGAAAGGGCAGCGTCAGAAGTGGGACCAGGTGATCTCACCATGGGGTGGCGTGGCCAGGGGCTAGGCCGCGCCGCCCTATGGTGAGGCTGGCCCTTGGCCCCCCTCCGTCTCATCTTCGGTCTTTGCAAAGCTTTGGTAAAAATAGGAGGTTTGGCTTTTGTTTCGTCCAATTCCGAGAATATTTCCTGTGTAACTTTTCTGAAACACAAAAACAGCAGAAAACAGGGAACTGGCACTGTGGCATCTTGTTAATAGGTTAGTTCCTGAAAATGCATAAAAATGCCACGAAGTGTAACAAAACTCAAAGCAAATGGTGTATAAACAAGCATGGAGCATCAAAAATTATAGATACGTTTGAGACGTATCAGGATCCTATCATCTTCATAGCCATCCTCTTCCTCCAACCCAGCATTCTCTTGCAGAACTTTTTCCATGAATTCAATGCCATCATCACCATGTTGTCCATGTCCATCATCACCATGGTCTGCATGTGCATCAGGTTAGAATGCAGAGGCTCACCATGATGGATCCACCTATCATATGTGCTGGTCATCCCATTAAGAAGTGATACATCTCAAACGTATCTATAATTTTTGATGCTCTATGCTTGTTTTTACACCATTTGCTTAGTGTTTCGTTACACTTCGTGGCATTTTTATGCGATTTCCAGAACTAACCTATTAACAAGATGCCACAGTGCCAGTTCCCTGTTTTCTGCTGTTTTTGTGTTTCAGAAAAGTTACACAGGAAATATTCTCGGAATTGGACGAAACAAAAGCCGAACGCCCAGATATTAAACGAAGCTTCCAAAACACCGAAGAGGAGACAAAGCCGAGCCAGGGGCCAGCCTCACCATAGGGCGGCGCGGCCTGCCCCTGGCCCGCGCCCCCTATGGGTGAGACCCCCTGGTCCACCTCTGACGCTGCCCCTTCGCCTATAAAGACCTCCCGACGGGAAAAACCTGAGTACCCGATCAATTTTCTAGAAACACATCGCGATCCACCGCCGTCGTCGACCCAAGATCGGGAGGGTCTAGAAGCTCTTCCAAGTACCCTGCCGGAGAGGGGAATCGCCACCGGAGGTCTTCTTCATCGCCATGCTTACCTCCGGCGTGATGAGTGAGTAGTCTACCTTGGACTATGGGTCCATAGCAGTAGCTAGATGGTTGTCTTCTCCACCATGTGCTTCATGTTTAGATCTCGTGAGCTGCCTTACATGATCGAGATCACCGTTATGTAATTCTACATGTTGTGTTTGTTGGGATCCGATGAATATTGGTGTTATGATTGAGTTGATGTGCTGAATATTATCTTATGTTATCTCTATGTTGTTTATGATCTTGCATGCTCTCCGTTGTTAGTAGCTATCTTGGCCAAGTAGATACTAGTGACTCCAAGAGGGGGTATTTATGCTCGATAGTTGGGTTCATGCCTCTATTTAATTTGGGGGAGTGACAGAAACCTCTAAGGTTGTAGATGTGCTGTTGCCACTAGGGAGAAAGCAACATTCTTATATCCAAGGTCATATCCTTTGTTTACATTACACACTTTGCTTAATGCAGTTATCTGTTGTTCGCAACTTAATACTCATGGGGTGTTCGGACGATATCCCCGTGGGTGGATTATTAGTCATAGATGCAGTTGGATGGTGGTCTATGTATTTTGTTGTAATGCCCAGAGTAAATCTCATAGTGATCCTCTCGACATATGCATGTTATCTTTATTCTATCAGTTGCCCAACTGTAATTTGTTTACCCAGCATGTTGTTATTTATCTTATGGAGAGACACCACTAGTGAACTGTGGACCCCGGTCCAATTTCCTTTATATTGCTATCACCTATTTACTTTACTCGCACTGTTTACTTTACTCACATATGTAGTGACCTCACCTTTTAAAGATGACGATCCCTGTGCTTTTTCAGTGCTAGTCCCTGGATCAATGCTAGCACACACAGTTTAAGATGTAATACCAAGAAACAAGGTAATTTTATTACATCGCATGATCCAGCAATTACATAAAGAAACTTTACAATGCTTATAGCATAAAGCTCTCAGAGTTTACAATGAAATCAAAATAGCATGGAGTCCTTCAGTTGTCCTTGTTTACTGGCGCTCTGGGTACTTCTCAGGACACTTATTTGCATAATGTCTTTTGTCGCCACATTTGTAACAAGTGACAAGGCTGAAATCTTTTCCATTATACTTTTCTGGACAATTTATAGCATAATGTCTAGACTCGCGACAGTTGAAACAAATATCTTGAACTTGATCCTTCTTTTGCCCCCCATTGATTACATAACCCCTTTTCTCACTCTTTTTTGCATTTCTCCTTATCCGGGCAGTCCCATGAATAGTGTCCTAGCCTTTTACACTCACGGCACTCTACTTGGCTGATATCTTTCTTCTTCTATGGCTTCTCCAGGGCTAGAAGATCTTCCAATTCTTGCTTCTCATACTCCATGATGATTGAGGGAAACCTTTCTCTCTTCTTATGGTTATTTTTGGTTACTTGTAGTCTTCCGCTCGGGTTGTTTCTTTTGGTGGTGACAAAATGTTTCTCCTTCTTAGGCTCGAATTCAGCACCTGCTTTCCCGAGCGAGTGATGTATCTTCCGCTTGACTTGTTGATTCACTTTATCCACCATTGCATTGAGATGACATTCTGCGAGGACGTGATTTGTTCCTTCACACAAAAGACACATAACCTTCGATAAGCGGCATTCTTCATTACAATGATCTCTTCCACAATTATGGCATTGCTCCTTGCAATCCTTAGATGTATGTCCTATATCTCCACAGAGCTTGCAAGCTTGGTTTCTTATCACAACATGTTCTTCGGGCTTGTCATTCCTGGGGTCACTTGGTGATGCGTTGTTGTTGTTAGTCATGATCCGAGACGCCATTTGCACAATGTGAGTATGTGCATCTAGCAGTTGCTGCACTCCTAGGGGTAACTCATTGCTCTTGCTATTGATCATATTTTGGGTTACCACTTGAGTCAACTGGGTATGCATCTCTATCATCCTCTGCATCACTAAGTCCATCTGAGAGTTGTTGAGGCTATTCTGGCTTTGACGATGCATCTGTTAAAGTTTTTGGGTAGGGTTTAGGTTTTTAACATGGAGAAGAATAGAGCGGAAAACTCTAAAGAATGATCCTACCAGTTAGCAACGATTTCAAGGCAAATCACCTTACAATCAATAAACATTCAACAAGAATTCATCACATCAAGCAACATGGTTCAACCACAAACAAAATAGTATGGTCATACCACAAATTGATATGATCATAATGTATTACGATGTCATTCTTACAAGGGTTTTAAATGGAGGTCCAACTAAAACTTCTTGGTTTCCTTCAGTGCAGTAGTATCCTCTCTTTTTTTCTTCTTTGAGGTCCTTCTCTCTGAGTAGTTCATCTTCGCTAAATAATTCGTTGGTCCTATTGCTATCAAGATCCTTCATAAGAATTTCTAAGTCCTAGAACTATTGGTGTTTAGACCCTCTTCTTCTGGACTCCTTCAATTTGCTTCCTTTGATGATAGGGGTGGATGGATCTTGAAGTCCTTTGAGGTGTTGAAGTTGAAGCTCTTCATCTTTGAGACAAAATGAATAAGGGGAGAGTTTACGAGATAATGAGTGTGTAAATTTTAACTTAGAAATAAAAGCAACTCCTATATTTCTAAGGGGTCATTGTCCAATCCTAGGGTCACGAACCTAAGGGCAACACTTTGCTCTCATACCATCTTGTAGTGACCTCACCTTTTAAAGATGACGATCCCTGTGCTTTTTCAGTGCTAGTCCCTGGATCAACGCTAGCACACATAGTTTAAGATGTAATACCAAGAAACAAGGTCATTTTATTACATCGCAGGATCCAGCAATTACATAAAGAAACTTTACAATGCTTATAGCATAAAGCTCTCAAAGTTTACAACAAAATCAAAATAGCATGGAGTCCTTCTTCTTCATGTGCCACAGGCGAACATGCTATGGATAGACTCGTAACCCTGTCGTACATTTCTTATCGTCAAAACCTGCAACATGAAATGTTGCAGCCACAAAGGGTCAATACATTTGAATTGTATTGGCAAGATGTCACTTTTTGGTGGACACAATTGGATCCTAACACTTAAATGAATATTTGGCTAAGTGGAGCTTCAGGCTAAGCTTGCAGAAAAACAATTGTTTATCCTACTTTTCAAAAGATCTCTTTTCCTTTTAAAACACTATTGGACACACTAGAATCCACCAGGTGCTCCTAGTTAATTATGCACACACAGGAATCCACCAGGTGTACATAATTATGATCACACAACAAATCCCTTGTTGACCCTCCAAGTTTTAATTTTAAAGAAGTTGGGATGAGGAGATCCTTGAACAGCTTCAATATCATGTCGCTCAAAATTGTCCGTAACCGGGGACACGGCTAAGTACTTAGTTTTAACCCTCTGCAGAGGTGGTGCACTTTTCCCACAAGACTCAGTCAACCTCTTTTGCCATGATGCTCATTTTGCTCAAATTGCCAAGTGAAGACTAAGACGAGACTTTTCAGAAGCAATCCCTCAGACCAACCCGAACGCGCTCCATCCTACAAATCACTACCACCCTCTGTCCGTCTGGCTGAGTTCTCGCAACTTAGTCAAGGCAGAGCCCATATGACTCGTGGTTGCACTGGAAGCTTCACGACTTGAACGTCTCCAATCTCTTTGTTCCTGGGTGGCCGTCCACAAGTGAGATACACACGACCGCCATAGAGATGGCTCAAGTGTAACTACTTAACATAAATCCATCTTACCAATTTCCACCCAGGTGTTTCATTAACTTAGTTGTTTTCTTAGTTTTAGCAAAACATAGTTTTCAAACTTAATAAAAGAACATGTGGAATCCCAACCACGAATTCTATAGCACAACTAAGCAATCTACACTTACGGTGTTTCTTCTAACAGGGTAATCAGGGATATCCTAAATAGGAGATAGCAAGCACAACTATCTACACATGCATTGATGAGGGGTTAACTCGACAAATGTCCTAGATGAAGGACTTAGGATCGGGGAGATAGGGCGTCGGATGAACTCGAAGGTAGAATCAGTCAAACAAGGTGGCTATGAAAGTAAACGTGGGTGTAGAACCTGGCTTGCTTTCAATCTGGCCTACACCATCCCCTCCTGGCCCCTATATATAGGTGGCCAGGTCTCGAGGTTCGGGTAGGGTCCGATACAGATTACAATATCGACATATGGTAAGAACTCGTATTTCGACTAGTATTACAATTGGACCTAGCTTAACGGGCCTCAGGGGTACTCAACTAACGGGCTCTATTATCTATACCCTTGTCAGTAGCCCCCGAGATTCTACCAGAATTACAGATTCGGGTTGAATCTCTAATCTTCAAATCTTTGACTTGATCAATTCTTCGACTTCTTCATGCCTTTAAATCTTTCGACTTGGTCTCTGGGACTTATTTTCGTTATAATACCTCGCAAGGGGTTTTGATGAGCAAGCCTGACAACTCTGACGGATCAAGAGGCCAGTTAACTGTCGGAACAGAAACTTGTCACCTACGTCAAATTCAATCCCCTTGGATTTGAATTCAGGAAACCGGTCAAATCCAATCTTTTGCCGCATTTAGGACTTACAAAGAATGAATCTCAGTGGTTCTCAAGGTACCCAGTGCGTCCACCAGGATTTTCTTTGCGTCGTAGACACGGATACATACCAGCAGAGCGCATCCATGTGCGTATACTGGGCCACACAGGACGGATCCCGAGGTCTTACCTTTGTGATAAACCACGGCATTCGAGTTTTAGTCGCGATGACGCAACTCGAGAATCATATGTCGCAGCCTTGTTTGACTGTTTTAGAATATAAAATATTCAAGTTATTTAATTTGATAAAAAAGGTCGCTCCCGATGGGAGTAACAGAACTTTCTGATCGTTCTTTCACTTACTTTGCTTCAGTACTCATGAATAAATATCATCGGGTGCGCGCCCAGTGCTCCCAATGGGAGTAGCCCCCGAGGCTATAGCCGAAATTTTCGGGTATAGGCTCAAGAAAATTGTTGAGTATATTTTTTGTACTTCTTCATGCGTCAATTGTCGACTTCTTTCACTTACACAATGTATTCCTTTTCTTCGAATCTCATAAGCCCCCGAGTCATAAACGGGGTAAACTTATGCTTCTTTATTTTCCTCTCTTCCATCATATTCTTTTTTCTCTTCCTCTTCTCTCTTTTTTATGCCTTCTTGTCCACAATATGTTGACCTGTCTATTATCGTCTGCTTTGGGCAGCATATAAGAGCCTACGATTATATTTTGGCCCCTCTTAAGGCCCATTATACGTGCTTATAAATAAAGCACGTCTCGCGATAGGTAAAAACCCTAATCCAGTATTTAGCTTCTCCGCCGCTCCATCTCTCTCCTCTCAAACTCATCTAGGGTTTCTCTTCCCAACTCCTGACTCCATGGCTGATGCCAGCAGGTCCTGCTTGAACCTTGGTGCCCCGGTGGAGAAGCGGGGCCACAGCCGCCCTCGCGGCAGCAAGAACAAGGCTTCAATTGATGCTTTGGCAGCTTCGTCATCCGTTCTGGTGAAATGGCGCCATGGCCGTCCAGCTGGGAGCAAAAACAAACCCAAGGTGCCCTCTGCACCTGGTCCAAGTACTCTGTCTGCTAGTGCGGCTCCTGCTCCGCCCAGACTCTTCTCGTTCTTCTGCATCGCCGGCCCGCAATGCCGTGAGATTCAACGTCTGCCATCAAAATTCATGAATTTCATGGATGGGCGGGAACTGCGCGTAGCAGTTCTCCGTGAACACTCTGGTGGGGGAACTCCATATGAAGTGGAGGTGTGGTACGACGGCGCCGGTGAACAATTCTTCAAGGGCGGCTGGTCACGATTTGCGGAGGATCATGACCTCCATCAGGGGTTCTTCATGACTTTTGACTATCATGTTGGCACGTCAAAGTTTGATATGAGAATCTACGACCGCACCCAGTGCCAGAAGGAGTACGAAGCCAAAGCATAGTTTCACTAGATTTCTTTGCTATGTAATCCAGCTGTCGTGCTTACTTTTAATGAACAATCGTATCTGAATTATGTGTTTTACCATGAGAACAAATCATGTTTCCGAGGTGTGCATTTGGTATTTTATCGGGTTCCTTTGAACCATTTATTGCGCTGTCAAAAATATCGGGTTGTGATCAACCATACAGTATATTGTAGATAATTGCAAGAACTTGTTAATAATATTATTTCGTACGACTCGAGGGTCCTAGCCCCCGAGTGTAAAGTAAGATATTTACACATATTGTCGATTTGACCCAATGAACCCGACCTATGGCCTCATATTCTGGATCCAGAGGGTCATAACTTGAAAAAACTCCTTAGTCTCCGTATTTCGCCTATGCGTAGAATCGTCGTAGTTGCTCTGCATTCCATGGGTTACTCTCGTGCTGCCCCATTTTCTTGTCTTGTAGTCGATAAGCTCCTCCTGGTATCACTTCTGTCACGATGTAAGGCCCCACCCATGGGGACTCGAGTTTTCCATGGCTATCTTGCTTGAGTCGTAGAACTAGATCTCCTATCGCGAAAGATCGCGGACGAACTCGACTGCTATGGTAATTTTGCAAGTTTTGCTGATACTGAGTGGCTCTGGCTAGCGCTATGTCTCTTGCCTCATCGAGTGCGTCTACATCATCCTGCAGTGCTTCTGTGGAGGTTGCTTCATCGTATGTTGCGATCCGTGGAGCTTCATGAGTAATTTCAACTGAAAGCACAGCTTCTGCGCCATGGACCAAGAAAAAGGGTGTTTCTTGAGTAGCTGCGTTGGGTGTAGTTCGTAGACTCCAGAGTACGGAGGGTAGCTCATCTACCCAAGCGTGCTTGGCCTTTTCGAGGGGTGCTAACAGCCGCTTCTTTATCCCATTGCATATTAAGCCATTGGCTTTTTCGACTTGTCCGTTTGTCTTCGGATGCGCTACAGATGCAAACTTCAATTTGATTCCCAGTCCTTCGCAATAGTCCTTGAACTCTTTCGACGTGAAGTTCATACCATTGTCTATGATTATGCTGTGTGGTACTCCAAAGTGAAAGACTATAGACTTAATGAAATTTATTGCGGCTTTAGAATCTTGGGTTATCACTGGGGCTGCTTCTATCCACTTGGTGAATTTGTCGACTGCCACCAACATATAGACGTGCCCTCCTGGCCAAGACTTATGCAATTTTCCCACCATGTCGAGACCCCACTGCGCAAAGGACCATGATAATGGTATTGGATGTAATTCTGCTGCTGGCGCATGTGGCCGAGATGCGAACCTTTGGCATGCTTCACACTTTTAAACTATATCTTTTGCGTCTTCAATGGCTGTTAACCAATAGAATCCTGCTCGAAAGGCCTTGGCTATGATAGCTCTGCTACTCGCGTGATGTCCACATACCCCTGCATGAATATCCTTTAAGATTTCTTGTCCTTCTTGAGGAGTAACACATCGTTGTAGGATGCCTGATATACTTTTCTTATATAATTTTCCCTGTATCACAACGAAGGCCTTGGATCGTCGTATTATCCTTTTGGCTTCTACCGTGTCTTCGGGAAGTATTTTGTTTATCATGTATGCTAGATATGGCTGCATCTAAGTTTCTTCTATCATCATGACTTCTTCTGGTTCTGCTACACTTGTTTTTCTAGCCCCCGAGCCTGTCGGTTGCCCCTCCATAGTCGAGTTTTTGCTGTTCTTTATTGATCGCTCCATGATTTACTCCCAGAAGACTCCTTGTGGTATGGATAAGCATTGGGGGCTTCCTCGTTGCTGGCTCCGCTGACATGCGAAACTTCGCATCCATCGAATGTTCCTTCAAGATAGTAGTATAAGTTTCTGTATGCTGTCATGTTGTCACTGACAGTGTCGCATTTGTTCATTACTTGTTGAACGACGAGGTTCGAGTCTCCAAATATTTTAAGTCGATTTGCTCCACAAGCTTTTGCCATTTTCATTCCGTGGAGCAACGCCTCGTATTCAGCTTCATTGTTGGAAGCTTGGGGAAAACTCATCCGTAACACATATTTCAGTTTGTCGCCTTGTGGTGAAATCAGGACTACGCCTACTCCTGCACCTTGGACTCTTTTGGAGCCATCGAAATATATCGTCCACACACTTGATAAATCTGGAGGACCTATACTTTATAACTCCAGCCACTCTGCTGTAAAATCTGGCAAAATTTGCGACTTGATTGCCTTTCGCTTTTCATACGTGATGTCCAGGGGTGGTAATTCAATTCCCCATAAAGAGACATGTCCTGTTGCCGAAGGATTGTTCAATATATTGGAGAGTGGTGCTTCATTGACCACTATGATTGGATGCACCACGAAGTATTGTCGTAGTTTCCGAGCTATTGTGAAAACACTATATGCGAGCTTTTGGTAGTGTGGGTACCTTTTCTTTGTTGGAGAGAGTACTTCACTGATGAAATACACTGGCCTCTGAACACCGTGAGCTTTTCCCTCTTCACTTCTTTCGACTACTAGTACTGTACTTACCACTTGATGTGTTGCTGCAATGTATAGTAGTAGTGGTTCTTTTTACTTTGGTGCGACCAACACCTGAGGTGTGGAGAGCACTTTTTTCAATTGTGCGAAGGCTATGTCTGCTTCTTTCGTCCACTCGAATTTATCATCTGATTTTTTCATGAGCGCGTAGAAAGGTAGTGCTTTCTCTCCTAGTCGAGCCACAAATCGACTTAGCGCCGCAACACGCCCTGCGAGCTTCTGTACGTTGTGTAGCTTCGTTGGTTTTCCCACTGTTAATATTGCTTGTATCTTTTCTGGGTTTGCCTCTGTTCCTCTTGCTGATACTAGGAACCCCAAAAGTTGCCCTGCTGACACACCGAAGGAGCATTTTATCGGGTTGAGCTTGAGCTTATACTTGTTCAGGTTGTCGAAGGTTTCCGCCAGGTCGCTGATAAGAGTTTCTTCCTTTCTCATGGTGATGACCACGTCATCGATGTAAACTTGGATGTTTCGCCCTATTTGACTTCCAAGGCAGTTTTGCATCATCCTCTGATAAGTTGCTCCTGCATTTTTTAGGCCGAAAGGCATGACTTGGTAGCAGAACACGCCATAAGGTGTTATGAAAGCTATTTTTTCCTCGTCTTCTTTCTTCAACTTGATCTGGTTGTAGCCGGAATATGCGTCCAGGAAGGAAAGCCTTTCGCATCCTGCTGTTGAGTCGATTATTTGGTCGATGCGAGGCAGGGGGAAGGGATCCTTCGGACAGTGCTTGTTGAGAGATGTGTAGTCGACACATACTCTTTGTACGTTTGTATTCTTCTTGGGGACTATTACTGGATTAGATACCCAAGTCGATATTTTGATTTCTCGGATGAACCCTGCATTTTCCAGCCTATGTAACTCTGATGCTATTGCTTTCCTCTTGGGTTCATCAAATCGTCGTAGTGGTTGCTTGACCGGCTTTGCTTTAGGATCCACATTTAGTACGTGCTTGACGAGTTCCCTGGGAACACCTGGCATATCTGAGGGACACCAGGCGAAGATTTCCCAGCGCTCACAGAGGAACTCGACGATCGCGCTTTCCTATGTGGGGTCTAAGTTTACCGCTATGGAAGTGGTCTTGTTTGGATCCGTCGGGTAGACCTGTATTTTCTTCGAGTCTTGAGTTGCATCGAAAGCCTGATCTGGCAGGGATCGCCCGACGTCGGGTAGCACATTGTGGTCGGTTTCGCCTTTTAGTCTTTCGTACTCTGCTGTCATGCTGAAGGTTTGTGCCAACCTGTTAAATTCTTTCTCACAGGTGTTGGATACTTCGAAGCTTCCTTGTACCATGATCGTTCCTTTAGGTCCTGGTATCTTGAGTGTGAGATATGCATAATGAGGTACTGCCATGAATTTTGCAAATGTTGGGTGTCCCAGGATTGTGTGATACTGTGAGGGCCAGTCCATGACTTCAAACTCCAACTTTTCTCTGCGATAATTGCTGTTGTCGCCGAAACAGACGTCGAGTTCTATTTTGCCCAAAGGGTAATTTGAGGCTCCTGGTACTATTCCGTGGAAAGAACAATCTGTTGGCTTTAGATTTTCCAATGATATGCACATTGCTCTCAATGTTCTGGCGTATATTAGGTTTATACCGCTTCCTGCGTCCATGAATACTCTTCCGACATCATATCCTCCTATCTGGGCTTTGAGCACCATTGGCGAGTGGCCTGGTCTGGGGACTTTCCTCAGATGGTTTGGTCTGCTGAACCTAACTGGTTGATCGGACCATTTTAGATACTCCGTGGTAGCTGGTGGTGATGTTATTGCTAGGTTGACCTGTCTTGATATGCTCTTCATTTCTTTCTTCGACTTTGGTACTGGTTGGATCATTGCTGATATATATACTTTTGACTCTAGCTGTTTTGTGAGTCGTTGCATTTGATATCCTTGATTTATGCTTTTTTCTCCCTGCCGTGCCCCTTGGCTTGAATCCATGGCGTTTTGCAACCTTAGGAAGGTTCTGCAATCCTTCATCTGGTGGTTGGACACTCTCTTCCCGTCTAGGTAAGCATAATGGATGCGACAAGGACCATACAACATATCTTCTGCCGAAGGACCCGAATACCTTGGCTTCTCCTTTCTCCTGCTATCTTTTGTAGGAAATTCAATATTTTCATAGCCTTCTTCGTTCCTTTCGTCATACCCTGTGGCTATCTGATTTCTTCTTCCGTGATTGTCGCCATTGCGGTATCTTCGCCTTTGCCTGCTTATTCTGTTGACTTCCGGTGATCGACCCCTTTTGTTATTGTACGCGTCTTCTCCATCGGTGAATCTGTTGGTTGTTTCCATTAGCTCTGATACCATTTTTGGCCTTGCTCTTCCTATCTCTTCCACTAAATCTGTATGACGAAGGCCGCTCGAAATAGCATCTATTGCTCTTTCATCGGAGACGTCTTCTGCTGAATTTTTTATTACACTCCAGCGTTGTATGTAGGAACATATTGCTTCGCCTTTCTGCTGCACGCATGACTTGATTTCTTCTAGCGATGTTGGGCGCTTATATGTTGAGTGAAAGTTTCTCGCAAATTGACTCTCTAATTCTCCCCAGCTTCCAATGGAATCGTTGGGTAGGGTATTTAACCAGGACCGTGCTGCGCCGGTGAGGTGTAACTGCAAGCTTTGCATGGCTGTTGCTCTTGTTCCTCCTAGTATCTATACTGCTTGCAGGTAATTTGACAACCATAATGTTGGCTCTTGCGATCCGTCATACTTCTCTTGGTCATGCGGCAACTTAAAACCTTTGGGTACCCGCATTTTGCGAATCCTCCGGGTAAAGCATAGAACGCCCATCTCTTTTTCGTCGTCCTCATAGTTTTCTTCCCTCCATGCGTAACGTGAGTTATTTACCCTTGCTTGTGCGATTATGTTCCTTGCATCCTCCTTCCTTTTTTGACGCTTCTCGTCTTCTAAGGACTCGCTAGTTTCATTTTGCGAAAATTTGTGCTTGACTTCTTCTTTTTCCCTTGCACTCCGGTGAGTTGACATTTTCTCTGGAATCCTTCCTTTTAGCTTCTCTTCTACTAACTCGAGGCTCCGTATCGCGGCTTGGTGCATTTGTTCCCGTGGGTCACCAGGTTTTCGCTGCGTAGTTAGTAGGTATGCTTGCGCTGCTATCAGTGTTGCTTCTGGTGTTTCTTGTACAAATTCTTCCTCCTCATCTGGTTGGTTCGGGCTTGTACTTCTCGTATAGCTTTCTTCTAGTACACGTGCTGTCGTCCTCCTACTGTGCTTTGGGTCTCTGTGCCTCTCCATGCTGGATTTTGATGAGTTGGTATATTCACTCCAATATCCTTCACTTGGTGTGCTGTTATAATATGGACTTCTCATAATCATATCTCTTTCCTGCCTGAGCTTTTTCCTACGCTGGTGCAGCGCGTATTGGTACCCCATTAAGACTTCTCTTCTTCAATCAGTGGGTACATCAGTCCCGTGGTTGACAGCTGTTATGATCATTCTCCATTCTTCAGCCGAAACATGTACTTTCTCCTTCTCTTTTTTGCTGTTGCTCCTTATTTTGTCGACTTGCATGTCGACCTCCTTGTTGCCAGAGTGATTATTTTCTTCTTCTGCTACTTCAGTGATGATTACGCATAACTGATGCATGCTCCTAGAGGCGCTGCTACTTCTGCTGGTGGTATCCCTTGTTTTGTCCACTGTTTCTTCCCCAATCACTTCTTGCTCGATTTCTTTGGGTTCCTCTAATCTTCCCAGCAGATTTTCTGTTGCTGCTAAGCTGACTAGTGAGTTTACCTCGCTAGAAGAGCCTACAGATGATCCCAATGCTGTCGTACTCTCTGCTTGGCCCGCTGACGGAATTGGTTTCGTCGGATCCGAAAGGCGGGTTGAACCCAAAGGTCCAATGTAGAAGCTTAGACTTCCGAACGTCAATTCCTTTTCTTGACTTTCGTCGACTTCTTGGTTGCTATTGGCTAAAAGCGAAAAAGCCGTCGAATTCATGATTCCAACACCCAGAGTCCCCACGGTCGGCGCCAATTGACGAGGGGTTAACTCGACAAATGTCCTAGATGAAGGACTTAGGATCGGGGAGATAGGGCGTCGGATGAACTCGAAGGTAGAATCAGTCAAACAAGGTGGCTATGAAAGTAAACGTGGGTGTAGAACCTGGTGATGACCCACAAGTATAGGGGGTGTATCGTAGTACTTTCGATAAATAAGAGTGTCGAACCCAACGAGGAGCAGAAGGTGTTGATGAGCGGTTTTGATCAAGGAATCACTGTAAATACTAGCAAACAGGTTTTCAGGGGTATTTGGTAATATGAGTAAATAAAGTGCAAGTAAAATAAAAGATAGTAGTAACAATTGCAGCAAGTGGCCCAATCCTTTCTTCAGCAAAGGACAAGCCGGTTGTGTACTTATAATAACCAAACGTTCTCGAGGACACACGGGAGTTTCTGTCAAGAGCTTTCGCTTCATAAAGCCAATAGTCTTTATTGGTTTGATAGGTGTTATGGGGGTGAACCTGTGCTAGCGCACTACCCTTACTAGGATAAATACACACTTGTGATTATACCCCTTGCAAGCATCCGCAAATACAAGAAAGTAATTAAGATAAATCTAACCACAGCCTTAAACTCTAAGATCCTACGCTCCCTGGTGCAATGGTTTCCCAACGGAGGTTTAGGTTTTTGTCACTCCAGCAACCCCACAATCGGTAGCCAAATACACAATGCATCTCACTAGGCCCATAAATGGTTAAGTATCATGTAGTCGACGTTCACATGACACCACTAGTAAAATAGCACCACAACAATATCAAACCCTTAAATATTTCTCAACAATAATTCACTACTAACATCTTGACTTCTCCCATGTCCTCAAGAACTAAACGAACTACTCACAAGACATCATATGGATCATGATCAGAGGTGAAATAATGGTAAATAACAATCTGAACATAAACCTTAATTCAATGGTTCCACTCAATAGCATCAACTACAAGAGTAATCAACACCGGGAAAGTTTCCCCTATGAATATAACAAGATCCAACTCAAGATGTTACAGTGGGATGGCGTGGTGAAGGTGGAGATGAAGGTGCTGGTGATGGAGATGACGATGATGATGATCCCGATGAAGTCCGGTGCGATGGTGATGACGATGGCGATGATCTCCCCTCTCCGGGAAGGAATTTCCCCGGCAGATTTCTCCCTGCCGGAGAGCTTTTCTCTCTCTGGTGTTCTCCGCCCCGCAGAGGCGGCTGTGTCTAACTCTGATCCCCCCTTTGACTTAGGTTTTCGGGGACGATGATGTACGCGAAGGGGCGAGACCAGAGGTGGGCTAGGGCGGCCTCACGCAGGGCTGGCGCGGCCAGGAGGCTGGCCGCGCCACCCTGGCGTGTGGGGCCCTCCTGGCTCCTCTCGACTCCTCCTTCTGGCTTCCTGAGTCTTCTGGGAAAATATAATTTCTGGGTATTTTTTTGGAATTTTCCTGATCTTCAAAATATGGTCCTTTTTCCAGCAGAATCCTGACTCCGGTAGCAAATCCTTCGATGATCATCAAACATGTGGAAACAAGGGAAATAACATAAGTATCAACTCTAAACATAAAATATATCAATGAATAACAGTAAATTATGATACAAAATAGTGATGCAAAATGGACGTATCAACCCCCCCAAGCTTAGACCTCGCTTGTCCCCAAGCGAAAACTAAACTTGGTAAACATGACCACAGGTTTATGGAGTGACGTGCCGATAATCAAAATACGGACAAGAAGCATCACACTCACCAAGGCACAAATTATAATAGATAGCAACTTCCCTTTATAAGATATAGACTTGCAATAGGTAAAAGGGAATCACATGTAAAGATACACAAGGTAAACTATAATTGGCAATGGCAAACCTTAATTCTTGGTCAAAGAATGATGAACAAGCTATTCTTTCTTTTAAACGGAGCCTTTTAAAACAGAGCTAATATAGCAAAGACCATATGCTCAACAAGGTAAACTTTTGCATTCATAGAAAGCTTTCAAAGATATATTCCTTCAGACAAAAGCATTATACAAAACAAGGAAGATAGTAAACATGATTAAACGGATCAACATATGGATGAGTGAAACACAACAACTCAAATACTTGCTTGAGATAGAGGGAAATAGGTTGACTCAACATAAAAGTAAGGGATTTCTATTTTCGTGCCCTCAGGTCGTTAGTTGTACTCAGTTTTCCCCAGCCGCTTAGTTTTTCCTCAGTTTTCCCCTCGCTCTAGTTTGAAACCCCTCGCAGACGCTCGGACGGGAGGTTTGTCGTTTAGTTGACCGTTCCGTGCTGACGTGTGGGGCCGCGTCGCGTGGGGCTGGTAGAACGGGACCGCGTGGGGCTGGTAGAACGGGACCGCGTGGGACAGGACGAGACCGCGTTTGGTTGTACGTGAGAGCTCGGTTTTGTCTCTCTCGGCCCAAATTGGCATTTTTCAGAGCGCATTTTTCCCCTCTCTCTCTCTGTAACAGTTCTCTCTCTTTTCACCAAATTAGTATCAAATCTAGAGAAGCTTCTATCTCTGTCTTTCTTTAATGATTGTTGCCTTTTGGCCCTCGTTTTTTGCCCAATATGTTAACAAATCTAGTAGCAAATCTAGAAGCTAGTAGAGGATAAATTCACAGCAGCATAATAAATCGAGAAAATATAGGAAAAGCTGCATACAGCAGCCAACATAGCATATATATATATATTGAGGACAGATCCAACAGTACTACCGATCCCTAGATCCAACATAAGCTACATTTTACATGGGATTAAGCTTGGAGGCTGCGCAGGTGAATCCCAAGTGCTTTGTGTTTGGCCATGAACGCATGCACATTCACGGTCGTTCCAACTCTAGCGCCGCCGGTGGCACTGCCAAGGGATTCGGCATGGTTCACCAGGCAGTTGAAGTCGGTGGCGCGGAGCCTCCTGTTGCAGAAGGGGCACCTGTAAACGCCTCGAGCAAAGTGGCGATCGTAATGGCCGGACTGCAGCCTCCTGAGGACGTGACGAGTCTTGGTGTGGAAGGACTCGTCGTCGCTGTCGACGTCGCTGCTCTGCACCTGTCACGTAGCACCAAAGATCGAAAAACACGGAGTCAATTGCAGCGATGATGGAACAGAGAGTGAACAAAAGATCATGCATGATAATATGGGCACGAAAAAAAGAAGCCTCAGTTACATTGGACACACTTATATCCAAGATTTGGGTCAGTGAACCAAAGATCATGCACAACAAATTTGTACACACCAATTGTTCACAGACCAAACCCTGAATCAATTTGTGCCCAAATATTCATCATCATCGGCACAAATTAACGGGATGGGATTGATTACTCACATAAGTTAACCGAATCGTAAACAAAAGCAAATCACAAACACTAATAACGCTAGATCTATCATAATAACGCTAGATCTATCATAAAAGGAATGAACTAGGAACAGACTAACCCTAATAACGCTAGATCTATCATAAAAGGATTGAACTAGGAACAGATGAACCCTAATAACGCTAGATCTATCATAAAAGGATTGAACTAGGAATAGACGAACCCTAATAACGCTAGATCTAACACAAAAGGATTGAAATGGCATAAGAACAAGGGAACAAAGGGTTACCTCCGGGTAGTCGTCGACGATGCTGGTGTCGTAGGGGTTCGCCGGCGCGACGTACGGCACTGGTTCGTACGGGTCTTCGTACAGGTCCCAATCGACGGGTGCCTGGACGGGTGCCTGGACGGGGGCCTGGACGGGAGCCTGGACGGGGGCGGCGGCCATTGCGCCGGCGGCTGATGCGCCGGCGCCTACGTCGAAAGCAGCGACGGGGGCCTGGACGGGGCCGGCGGCCGATGCGCCGGCGGAAGATGCGCCGGAAGATGCGCCGGCGGCCGATGCGCCGGCGGCTACGTCGGCAATGGGCATCTCATGCTTCTCCATCGCCGGGGTTTTTTCTTAGGGGGTTTTTCGACGCGAAGTGGAGAAGATGATGGGACAGGAGAGGCGGTTGCAGTGAGAATGAGAGTGGGCAAGCGTCGAGAGAGAGAAAGAGGGGCTCTATAAAGACGAAGGTGGCGTTTGGTGTACCGCAACACGCGTCCGCTATGCACGGCTGCAGCGTGCACCGCGACACGCGTACTCAGTTCTACCCTCGGGCCTTATTCAGAAATTTTATATGCACTCAGTTTTCCCCTCGAGTACTAGACTGGCAAGTGCAATATACTCAGTTCTACCCTCAAGTAGCTGGTCAACAGAGAGTCAACAAATGAGATTAACATAGCTAATTGAGTCATTTCATGCGCAAAAAAATCCAAAAAAATAAAAACATAGTGGCACCTACTCATGGAGTCTTCCTACGCAACCTGCCACCTTAACCAACATAGATAAATCATGTTTTACCACAAATTGCCACTTCTCATAATCACTAGTAGCTATGAAGATGCATGGTTTTCCACTCAAACCCCTTTGCAAAACATCTTCCCCAAAACATAGTTTGTCTAAATGAGGCCATAATTGTCACACTCATGTATATTTGAATTGCAAATAATTTGATGTAGCCCAATATGAATTATATTGTACAAAACACGCATTTTTCATTTTGTAATTATTTTGTTTGAATCCCTTAGTCTATTTACTATTTACGTGCCCTTGGTTTCTTAGTACTACTCAGTTTTGCCCTCAAGTACTGTCACAAATGCTCACAGAAACCCAAACTTATCCTGATTGGTTGAGCGGTTGTCACACGGATCGACTCCACCAACCGTTGATCCACTGATCTAACGGGCAGTATACCCCTATCCGTCTCTTCGTGGCCACCCCTCTCTCTCTCTCTTCGTGGCCACCCCTCTCTCTCTGTCGGTGGATCAACGGTTGGTGGAGTCGATCCGTGTGCATTTATGGATTATTTTACCACGTAACTATCCCTTCCCTCTATTATCAACGGTTGGTGGAGTCGATCCGTGTGCATTTATGGATTATTTATGGAGTCTATTTATGCATTATTTTCCACGATTTAAAAATGTTAAACTAAAAAGTGGTAAACAAGAGACATACATATTTATCACCCCTATTATCAACTATCTTTAGCATTCCTTTTCTTTTAGGGAATTTAGTTTTGGTAATTTGAAATGGCCCAAAAGTGGTATAATTTTGGTAGAAACATGAGACATACATGTTTGGCATATTTGGGGCATTTCGGTGAATGAATTATTTATCACCCCTCTAACAATTATCAACTATCTTTAGCATTCCTTTTCTTTTAGGGAAAATAGTTTTTTGGCAATTTGAAACGGCCCAAAAATGGTATAATTCTGGTAGAAACATGAGACATACATATTTGGCATATTTGTGGGATTTCGGTAAATGGATTATTTATCACCCTTCTAACAATTATCAACTATCTTTAGCATTCCTTTTCTTTTAGGGAATATAGTTTTGGCAATTTGAAACGGCCCAAAAATGGTATAATTCTGGTAGAAACATGCGACATACATATTTGGCATATTTGTGGGATTTCGGTGAATGGATTATTTATCACCCCTCTAACAATTATCAAATTTCTTTAGCATTCCTTTTCTTTTAGGGAATATAGTTTGGGATATAGTTTTGGTTATTTGAAACGTCCCAAAAGTGGTATAATTTTGGTATAAACATGAGACATACATATATGTCACCCCTCTAACAATTATCAACTATCTTTAGCATTCCTATATTCCCTAACACTTATTTTTTTTGGTAATTTCGGTGAATGCACACACTAACTTTGAAAACAACTACAAGTACATGTAACTGAATAATGGATTTGTAACAAGGGATCCCTTGTAACAACTTCTAGCACTTGACGAGCAATGATAAGAATCCGATCGCAATTATACAACAAAAAAAACAACCAGCCATCAGATTAGCTTGCTTCTTCAACTCGATCAGCTGCTTTAACTGCTTGTTCATTTTCTTCAGTTCTCCCTTCACTTCCACCAGTTCTGCATTGGGAGCATTAGGCATAATCGGGACGGCCCCTCTCTCCACCGCATTCTCTACAGCAAGTACCCCCCCTCCCAAATTGCGCTCCCCAATACCGCCAATTGATTCCTGCAATTTAAGCCTCTGTACGTACACATCGATCCACTCGAAATACCTGCATTTCTCCAGGATCTGAAAACAACAACGTGAACCCTAAATCCCAAATTCGAGGGAATAACAAGAAAATCGATAGAAAACAGAGCAATTGGAGCGAGATCTAACCTTATCCCCCTCTCTATATGGCAAGCTCTCGCATGCAAGGAACTCACGTCCACGGTTGCCGTTGTCGTTCGTCTTACAGATCGACCGCTTCAGAGGCTCTTGGCGTGGGCAGTCAGGGCATCTTGTCAAAGGCACGGGTCCATACTGCGGCCATGAAGAACGGGAGGTCGAAGAGAAACTAGACATCACCCGCCTGCCGGGGAAGGGCTGCCGCTGCCGGAGAAGAAGAACAATGGGGCGCGGGGAAAGAAGGGGGAAGCAATGGCACAGGCACGGGCACGGGCGCGGGGCTGGCTCGGGCTCCCATTTTGCAACGGGCACCTGGGTAAGCTGTGGGTCCGGCGCGCTAATGTGGACAAGTTGCGGGTCCCACGATGATCTGGATAAGTGGAGGCGTGTCCACTGCGGGGCACCAACGGCGGCCCCACTTGCCGGCACCAACGGCGGACCCACTTGCCAGCACCAATCAACGGTCAACTTAACGGGATTCCTCCCGTCCGAGCGTCTGCGAGGGGTTTCAAACTAGAGCGAGGGGAAAACTGAGGAAAAGTTAAGTGGCTGGGGAAAACTGAGTACAACTAACGACCTGAGGGCACGGAAATAGAAATCCCTAAAAGTAAAAGATAGGCCCTTCGCAGAGGGAAGCAGGGATTAAACATGTGCTAGAGCTTTTCATTTGTAAAACAGAGCTAAAAAGTTATTTTGAGAGATGGTTGCTTTTGTCAACGACTAGCAACAGAGTTCTTGATATCTTCCATACTAAACAAGTGAGAGCGGTTCCGAGATGTTTGATTAATTGGCACTTTGGTGCTCTTTTATAGCTTTGCACTCCTCCCCACCTTTTTTTCTTTCTCAAACCATGGCTAACCGATTCCATCGGGTGCCGACCAACTTTCACATTCCATGGAGGAGTGCTTTTCTTTTCTTTCTTTTCTTTTTGAGATTGTAATGGTCTGACCAGCTCCCTTGCAAAATTAATGATGAGCAGATGAAGCTGCCTAGTCGAGGGGTACTTAATTTAGTATGGAAGCTAACAAACCCATCCACTACGTCCTCATGAGCTAAAAATAGTGGCACAAAAATGAGAAGTGTTTGAAGGTTTTTGAAAGGTAGCACATGAAAATTTACTTGGAATGGCTTGAAATACCATGCATAGGAATTTATAGTGGACTCTTTGGAAGTGACTTGGCTTTTGGGAATTGGATGCACGAGAAGTATTTCCTCTCAGTACAGGTTTTTGGCTAGCAAGGCTGGGTAGCAAGCATAAGAATTGCATGAAACAAACAAACACACATATAATAAGAACAATCATGCAAACTCCCTTGAAGGTACAATGATTTTAACTTTGAGAATAACAATGCTTATAAGCCAAACATAAGGAAAACTGAAGTGATGTAACTACAAACACTTCTTTATTCTTTTCTACTCAAACCTCAAGGTAAAATTGCTACTGACCAAGCTAGGTTTGCCAAATCCAACTAAATTTACTCATGCTCCCAAAGTGATACCAATACCAATCAACAAGACTAACCATACAAGAGAGATTGCAAACTAACATAAAGTGTGCGGAAAGTAAACGATAAAACTTCTCATTAATATTTCATTACCGCAACTCACACCAAGGGATACATAGATAACCAACTAAGGAGGATACTTCCAAACTGCAAACTATTCTATACGATAACTTCTCTATTCATGATATGACTCTATTTGAAAAGTAAATGAGCAAAAGGTAATGATGTGATACCGCGGCACTCCCCCAAGCTTGGAACAAGCCAAGGGGATGCCTATACCGATGACGAATTACTCCTTTGGCGGTGGTGGTGGATAATCTTTAATAAGCTTCTCAATCAAATCTTTCAGATCATCAATCTTGTACTTGAGGTTACGAATCATCTCAGAATTGTGCTCAACACGGTTCATGAACCTATCAGCAAGAGAATCCCAGCTCTTGGAATTATTTCCCCATCCTTCTTCACTCTTGGCGCTTTCTATCCCTGCATTATTAGAACGATCTATATCCCAGCCAGAGGGTAATCGTGATTTGGGCACCTTTTGAAACTGACGTTCATGAATTAGAGTATGGAAAGGATTTTGGCTTGGTGGAGATGTCCGTGGAGCTAAGGTGTGACGCGGCACACCCCCTCCGGTCCTTATGCGAGCACTCTTCTTGAACTTGTCATGATCTGTCACCACCCCTATGCTGGCAACCAGGGTGCTTGGCCTTGAACTTTGATCTTCCTCTTCGTCTTTGCTTTCAACCTCTTCTTTCAGCCAGAAGTCCTTGGTGTCATCTTCCGGAGGTGTCTTCTCCTTGTCATCGCTTGAAGAGGCCATGGCTCCCCCAAGCTTAAGATCAACTCCTGACAGAAACAGCTCGAAACAAAACACGACGAGAAAATGATATACAGACCTCGGGGACTCCGGGGGGTTAAATAGGCGAAAATTATACATCGAAACGAAGTCACGGGAGGAAACCGGGATGGAAACGAGCTCCGGGGTGCTCTCACACCTAGGTGGTGCGGCCAGGGGTGGGCCCGCGCCACCTACGCGTGAGGGACACACGGACTCTTTTTCCTGCCCTTTTTCGTCTCATGATTTTTCATATTTAGTAAAAACAGCAAAAATATTAAAGGAAGAGCTTTTCGCAAAACTTCTCTGACAAGAACTGTTACCTATTCGACAACGAACTCTGCAGGTACCTGCAATTTGTCTTGGATGAATTCTTCCGGAGAAACTGTTTCAATAACATCAACATCTTCATTATAAGAATCTCCAGAGATATAATGTTTGAGTCTTTGCCCATTCACCACTTGTGTAGAGTCATCTTTCAATGAAGCAATCTTAATAGCACCTGAGCGGTACACTTCCACAATAACATATGGTCCTTCCCATTTTGAGAGTAATTTTCCTGCAAAAAATCTGAGACGAGACCTATATAATAGAACTTTCTCACCAACATGAAACTCTCTCTTAAGAATTCTCTTATCATGCCATTGCTTGACTTTCTCTTTAAAAAGCCTGGCATTCTCATACGCTTCGTTTCTCCACTCATATAGAGAACTCAAATCTAACAACCTTTTCTTACCAGCTAGTTTAAAATCTCTATTAAGCTCTCTCACTGCCCAAAAAGCTTTGTGTTCTAATTCTAAGGGCAAGTGACACGCTTTTCCGTAAACCATCTTATAAGGAGACATACCCATGGGGTTCTTATAAGCAGTTCTATAAGCCCATAAAGCATCGTTTAACTTACTAGCCCAGTTTTTCCTAGATCTATTGACAGTCTTCTGCAAGATAGACTTGATCTCCCTATTTGAAAGCCCTACCTGCCCACTAGTTTGGGGATGATAAGCAGAAGCAATTCTATGATTGACATCATATTTAGCAAGAGTTTTTCTAAAACTACCGTGAATAAAATGAGAACCTCCGTCAGTCATAAGATATCTAGGCACACCAAACCTAGGAAAAATAACATCCTTAAGCATTTTTAACGAGGTCTCACCATCGGCACTCTTTGTAGGTATGGCTTCTACCCATTTAGTAACATAATCAACAGCAACAAGTATATGGGTATAGCCTTTTGAAGGAGGAAAAGGACCCATAAAGTCAAATCCCCAACAATCAAACGGTTCAATAACAAGAGTGTAACTCATAGGCATTTCATTGCGTCTAGAAATATTACCAACTCTTTGACATTCATCACAAGATAAAACATACCTTCTGGCATCTTTAAAGAGGGTTGGCCAATAAAAACCTGATTGTAGAACCTTCTGCGTGGTTCTATCTCCAGCATGATGCCCTCCATAGGCGCTGCTATGGCATTTTCTTAATATCTCTTGTTGCTCATATTCCGGTATGCATCTTCTCATAATACCATCAACGCCTTCTTTATATAAATGTGGGTCATCCCAAAAGTAATGCCTCAAATCATAAAAGAATTTCCTTCTTTGCTGAGCTGTAAAGGTTGGAGGCAAATACTTGGAAACAATAAAGTTAGCATAATCAGCATACCAAGGAAGGTCTCGCGAAGTTACATTTATTGCAGCCAACTGTTCATTTGGAAAACTATCATTAACAGGAATAGGATCAAAAGAAATGTTTTCCAATCTAGACAAGTTGTCAGCTACAGGGTTTTCAGCACCTTTCCTATCTACGATATGCAAATCAAACTCTTGTAAAAGCAACACCCATCTAATAAGCCTAGGCTTAGCATCCTTCTTAGTCATAAGATATCTAATAGCAGCGTGATCAGTATGAATAGTAACTTTAGAATCAACAATGTAAGATCTAAACTTATCACATGCAAAAACAACAGCAAGAAACTCTTTCTCAGTAGTAGCATAATTTTTCTGATCAGCATCAAGAGTCTTACTAGCATAATGAATACCATTCAACTTATTATCTACGCGCTGTCCAAGAACAGCACCAACATCAAAATCACTAGCATCACACATAATTTCAAAAGGTAAATTCCAATCTGGTGGTTGAACAATGGGAGCAGTAGTTAAAGCCTTCTTAAGAGTTTCAAAAGCTTCCTTGCAATCATCATCAAAGACAAATGGTACATCCTTTTGAAGAAGATTAGTAAGAGGCTTTGAAATCTTAGAGAAGTCCTTAATAAACCTCCTATAGAAACCAGCATGACCAAGAATACTACGAATACCTTTAACATCTCTGGGATAGGGCATTTTCTCAATTGCTTCAACTTTTGCTCTGTCAACTTCAATACCTCTTTCAGAAATTTTATGTCCAAGGACAATTCCTTCATTTACCATAAAGTGGTATTTCTCCCAATTAAGAACAAGGTTAGTTTCTTCGCACCTCTGCAGAACTTTATCAAGGTTGTGCAAACAATTATCAAAAGAAGTTCCATAGACGGAGAAATCGTCCATGAAGACCTCCACAATTTCTTCACAAAAGCCATGAAAAATAGCAGACATGCATCTTTGAAAAGTAGCAGGAGCATTGCATAAACCAAACGGCATACGTCTATAAGCATAAGTTCCATAAGGACAAGTAAAAGTGGTTTTCTCTTGATCATCCTTCTTAACAGCAATTTGAGAAAAACCAGAATAACCGTCAAGGAAACAAAAATGAGTCTTCTTAGACAACCTTTCTAGCATTTGATCTATAAACGGTAAAGGGTAATGATCTTTCTTAGTAACTTTGTTTACCTTCCTATAGTCAATGCACATTCTATAACCAACTACTACCCTTTGAGGAATAAGCTCGTTATTCTCATTAGGCACAACAATCATACCTCCTTTCTTAGGAACACAATGAACAGGACTAACCCATCTACTATCAGCAATAGGATAAATAATACCAGCATCAAGGAGTTTTAATACCTCATTTCTTACCACATCCTTCATCTTGGGAATTAGGCGGCGTTGATGCTCCACGACTGGCTTCGCGTCTTTCTCCATATTAATGGCATGCTGACATAAAGTGGGAGAAATCCCTTTTAAATCATCAAGATTATATCCCATAGCTCCTCGATGTTTCCTCAATATCTCCAATAATCTTTCTTCTTCCTTTCCTGAAAGTTTAGAGCTAATAATAACAGGATATATTTTCTTATCATCTATGTAAGCATATTTAAGATTATCAGGCAAAGGCTTTAATTCAAAAACAGGATCTTCCTTAGGTGGCAAAGTGGTACCAAGATCCTCCATAGGTAGATTATGCTTGATTAATGGTGGTTGACGAAGAAGAATATCGTCAATCTCTTCCCTTTCCTTGCTGAAAACATCACTTTCATGATCCTCCATGAATTGCTGCAAGGCATTATTAGGAGCAAGAGCAATAGAAGCAAGCTGTTCAACTCGAAAATTTTCATTAGGCGTGTCATTTTCATAAGAAGTCTTAGCAAACTTGTAAAAATTAAACTCACAAGACTCTCCATTGAACTTAGTAAAAAAATTCTCCTTCTTACAATCTTTCACGGCGCCACAAGTGTTCAAAAATGGTCTACCAAAAATAATAGGACAAGTTTTACTAGCCTCCTTACCAAGTACTAGAAAATCAGTAGGGTATTTAGTCTTACCGCAAAGAACTTCCACATCTCGAACAATACCAAGAGGCCAAACAGTTTCTCTGTTAGCAAGCTGAACAACCACATCAATATCTTCAAGTTCACAAGCGCCAATCTCGTGCGTGATTTCTTTATAAAGCTCTAAGGGAATAGCACTTGCACTAGCACCAATATCACATAAACCATAATAGCAATGATCTCCAATCCTGACAGAAATAACAGGGACACTTGTCTTCCTATGCTTTTTAGGATGTGAAAGAATGTTAGAAGCATCTTCACAAAAAAGAATATATTCATCCCCTACATCTTTAGTAACAAGATCCTTTAATATAGCTACAGGAGACTTAATAGTAATTTGCTCATCAGGTTCTGCAGCTTTCTTAGTACTTTTATTAGACACACTTACCAAAGTAGAATACTTCTTTACCTTAGCAGGGAAAGGTGTCTTCTCAAAATAAGGCTCAGGCACATTGCTATCAACAGTACAAACTTCAGTAGCTGCAGCAGGTATACGACTAATAGAATCTTTATAAGGCGCATGATATTTGTTCCAATCTTTCTTTGGAACATCAATATAAGAGGCAAATGCCTTAAGACAATTAGCAAGTATTTGTGAATCAAGACCATAAGCAGTGCTAACACTATGAAAGTCATCGGTCCCCATAAAGGATTTAATGCATTCATAATCATAGTTTATACCTGACTTCCTACCTTTGTCGTTTTCCCATCCTTCAGCATTCTCTTGTATACGGTCAAGAAGTTTCCACTTAGCATCTTCTTTCATATGAGTAAATGATCCAAAGCAAGTAGCATCCAAATAATCCTTATCAGGAAGAGTAAGCCGCGCATAAAAATTATCAATAACAATATTATTGGGGAGCTCATGAATGGGGTATTTGAGCATTAGTAACTTCAATCTCCCCCACGCTTGAGCAATACTCTCTCCATCATGAGGCCAAAAATTATATATCCGGTTACGGTCTTTATGAATTTCACTTGGAGGGTAAAACTTGGAATAAAAGAGAGGTACAATATCCTCCCATGCCATAGATGGACCATCTTGGAGTAGTCGATACCACTCTTCAGCTCTGCCTTTTAATGATAATGAGAATAATTTCTTCTTGACCTGGCTTGGTGAAATACCTGCACATCTGAACAACTCGCATAATTTATGTATAAGTAATAAGTGATCACCCAGATGGACAGTTCCATCTCCTGAATAGCAGTTATCCATAATATGCCCAACAATTTTCATAGGTATTTTAAAAGGATCAATTTCAGCAGGCGGTGGCGGTGGTGGTTCCTCCACATGTGCAGCAGCAGTAGTAGATGTGTTTCCAAATAGGAAACCAAATGGAGAGTTCTCCATAGCAGAGTAAAATAAAAATAAAAGACAAAATAAAAACAATACTCACAGCGACGGTTACCTTTACCAATTCCACTCTTCAATAGCGCTACACTCCCCGGCAACGGCGCCAGAAAATAGTCTTGATGACCCACAAGTATAGGGGGTGTATCGTAGTACTTTCGATAAATAAGAGTGCCGAACCCAACGAGGAGCAGAAGGTGTTGATGAGCGGTTTTGATCAAGGAATCACTGTAAATACTAGCAAACAGGTTTTCAGGGGTATTTGGTAATACAAGTAAATAAAGTGCGAGTAAAATAAAAGACAGTAGTAACAATTGCAGCAAGTGGCCCAATCCTTTCTTCAGCAAAGGACAAGCCGGTTGTGTAATTATAATAACCAAACGTTCTCGAGGACACACGGGAGTTTCTATCAAGAGCTTTCGCTTCATAAAGCCAATAGTCTTTATTGGTTTGATAGGTGTTATGGGGGTGAACCTGTGCTAGCGCACTACCCTTACTAGGATAAATACACACTTGTGATTATACCCCTTGCAAGCATCCGCAAATAAAAGAAAGTAATTAAGATAAATCTAACCACAGCCTTAAACTCTAAGATCCTACGCTCCCTGGTGCAATGGTTTCCCAACGGAGGTTTAGGTTTCTGTTACTCCAGCAACCCCACAATCGGTAGCCAAATACACAATGCATCTCACTAGGCCCATAAATGGTGAAGTATCATGTAGTCGATGTTCACATGACACCACTAGTAAAATAGCACCACAACAATATCAAACCCTTAAATATTTCTCAACAATAATTCACTACTAACATCTTGACTTCTCCCATGTCCTCAAGAACTAAACGAACTACTCACAAGACATCATATGGATCATGATCAGAGGTGAAATAATGGTAAATAACAATCTAAACATAAACCTTAATTCAATGGTTCCACTCAATAGCATCAACTACAAGAGTAATCAACACCGGGAAAGTTTCCCCTATGAATATAATAAGATCCAACTCAAGATGTTACAGCGGGATGGCGTGGTGAAGGTGGAGATGAAGGTGCTGGTGATGGAGATGACGATGATGATGATCCCGATGAAGTCCGGTGCGATGGTGATGACGATGGCGACGATCTCCCCTCTCCGGGAAGGAATTTCCCTGGCAGATTTCTCCCTGCCGGAGAGCTTTTCTCTCTCTGGTGTTCTCCGCCCCGCAGAGGCGGCTGTGTCTAACTCTGAGCCCCCCTTTGACTTAGGTTTTTGGGGACGATGATGTACGTGAAGGGGCGAGACCAGAGGTGGGCCAGGGCGGCCTCACGCAGGGCTGGCGTGGCCAGGAGGCTGGCCGCGCCACCCTGGCGTGTGGGGCCCTCCTGGCTCCTCTCGACTCCTCCTCCTGGCTTCCTGAGTCTTCTGGGAAAATATAATTTCTGGGTATTTTTCTGAAATTTTCCTGATCTTCAAAATATGGTCCTTTGATGGTCCTTTTTCCAGCAGAATCCTGACTCCGGTAGCAAATCCTCCGATGATCATCAAACATGTGGAAACAAGGGAAACAACATAAGTATCAACTCTAAACATGAAATATATCAATGAATAACAGTAAATTATGATACAAAATAGTGATGCAAAATGGACGTATCACCTGACTTGCTTTCAATCTGGCCTACACCGTCCCCTCCTGGCCCCTATATATAGGTGGCCAGGTCTCGAGGATCGGGTAGGGTCCGATACAGATTACAATATCGACATACGGTAAGAACTCGTATTTCGACTAGTATTACAATTGGAGCTAGCTTAACGAGCCTCAGGGGTACTCAACTAATGGGCTCTATTATCTATACCCTTGTCATGCATATTATTAAAAGAAAGAGAAACACTACATGCATAGAAAAACATTGGGAATTTTATGAACAAGGGTGACACTTGCCTTAGAAATTTCTGAAGATCGTACTTCTCTTAATCAACACACGTGGCTCTCTGTACAACTATAAGATAGAAGGTAACACAACATAAACACACCTTTCAAGCAATATAATCAAACAAGACAACAAAAGTGTTTATTTGTTTTAGCTTAGTCTTCAAAGTCTTAGTGATAATTGGACAAAGGTTGGGGCATGGAGTTGACTTGATATGGATGGAGAGAATGGCTAAGTCAAAGACTTCAAAAGATTGATGAAGGTTTTCTAGATTGTTAAGAAGTGTCAAACACTTAGTAGAATAGCTTAAGGAAATTCTTAGGCTTGGTTTGAGAAGTTTGGATGGATAAATTTCTAAGTGGTGAGGTTTGTCACTTTCATCTTCTTGACTTGGGCTCTCTTCTCTTGATCTTCTTGTTTTCCTTCATCTCCTTGTCTTCTCTTCAACTTCTTGTTTTCCTTCATCTTTTTGTCTTCTCTTCAACTTCTTGTTTTCCTTCATCTTCTTGTCTTCTCTTCAACTTCTTGTTTTCCTTCATCTTCTTGTCTTCTCTTCAACTTCTTGTTTTCCTTCATCTTCTTGTCTTCTCTTCAACTTCTTCTCCATGGTCTTGATATGGGCAACTTCTATGCCACTTTGTTGGATGGAGTAGTCAAACACTTAGAAGAATTTGGATGTGATTGATGGTTTTGCACTTGGGTAAAGGTAGAGAGTAGATTTTTACCAAGTCATGGTAGGTTTTATGTGGTCATTAGGACTTAGTGTATTTCACACTTTTTGGTTTTAGTGGAACAAAACAAATAGCACAAAGTGCATGATAGGAATTAGAGATTTGATATTTGCAAGGTGTTTCAAATAACACAAATCTTGCAAAAAGGATGGGCTAAAGGAGTTTGACTTTGAATACCTAAGATATGTGTGTGAAGTGTTCTGTGGTTTTATATTATCAAGATATTCAATTTTGCAAAAGGAATCATGCCTAAAATAATTATAGAATTAAATCTAGATAGAAAATACTCAAATCCCCATTTGAATTTGAATACTTGATGGAATTGATCCAAATAATTTGTGCAGTAGTTCTACTGGATAGAGGATGACAATATGATTCATTTGCAAAAAGAATTAATTGAAAAGGATTTATAGAATTTGAATTATATCAAAATTACTCAAATTCACATGTTTGAATTTGAATGTTTTTAACTATTTCAAAAGTCAAATTTTATTACAGAATAGTATTCTACACATTTTTAGGAGTTCAGGCATATATTATTTGTAATTTTTGGATCTATATAACTAAAGATATGAATTTTACGAGATTTGGTTCAAATCAGATTCAAATTTCTATTTTAAATCGAGTTAGATCTGAGAGCTGACACGTGGCTGTTTCCTATTGGCTCGTACCGGTTCGGTCGGATCGACGTTGTGGTGCGTTGGATTCTATGCGATTTGGACGGTCCGGATCAGATTGTACCGTTTCAATTAAGTGGTCTATTATGGACCACCGGATCCAGATCTAACGGTGCAGAAGAAAGGAGAGGGGAGAGGCTCACCTCGGCTAGGTTTCCGGCTAGCCGGCGGTGAGTTTGCGCACTGGAGAAGGTCGCCGGTGACGTTCTAGGGCTTCCCGGTGATGGCGGAGATGCGGACTATGCTCGGAGGACTTCGGCGAGCTCGGGAGCGTGGTCGACGAGGTCGATCGTGTCCAGGGGCGAGGCGGAGAGGCGGCTGGAGCGGTCGCGGTGGCAGGAACTTCGGGTGATGGTCACTGGCATCGAATCTGTGTGAGATAGGACAAGCGGAGGGCATCAGCCTGTGCGCAAGGAAGAGGGGAGTCGAGTGGTACCAGGAATGGGCTGCAGGGTTACCTCTTTCCGTCGGAATTGAGTGAGGACGGCCGCGGACTCCGCGGATTCCGACGAGGCAATACGTCGGCCTGGTGGTGTTTTACAGAGAGGAAGAAGGGGGGAATGGAGAGGAAGATGCGGGGATTAAATAGGCGTAGAGGGGAGCCAAATTAAGAAGGGAATAAAGAGGAATTGAAGGGAGGAGTAAACGGCGGGGACTCGGTCTCCGGCGGGAAATTCGGACGGGGAAGGAAGAAACCTGACCGGTGGGTCCGGTCTGTCAGCGGGGGGAGAGAGAGAAAGCTGGGTACCGGTTCGGGTTTGGCTTCCTGGGCCGCGGGCCTGATCTGGAGTTGGGCCAGACGGTTTCCCCGGGGCCCTTTTATATTTTTTCTTCTTTCTTCCTTTTTCTTTTCTGTTTTCTTATTTCTTTTATAACTTTTGCATTTGATATTCAAATGACTTGAAACCAATTGCTAAAATTTTCTAAAATTCAAAATAACATTCCAGAACAGTAAGAAAACAAGTTTTCAAAGCAAAGTAAGATTTTTAGAAAAACTTTATAATTTTTCTTAAAGGGCTTTATTGCATAATGCAAAATGGGATTAGGGTTTGAAGGAAAAACTTAAAACTTAATAATATCTTTAAAGTAGCCCTTGGAAATATTTTCATCCCCATTTTTAGGAAATGTAAACTTTATTCAATGTAAAACATTTTTTTACATATTTCCTTTGCAGATATACTTGCATAGGATATAAAATAGTATTTTGAAATCTTATTCTTTTCTTATGAGCCCTTCAGAGAAAATAGTAATCTTTGAAATGGTTTTCTAATAAGGTTTTTTTTATAAAAAAATTCAGAAAGTTTTAATTCCTTGTGAAATTTCAATCAATACAAACATGGTTCCTGTTTTATTTATTTTTCACATTCCAAAGTTTTGGGATGTGACAGCATACTACTATTGCTTTCCACTCGATACGCTCATACCTTTGTTTACAGCAACCCGGTGAGATTGACAACCTCATCGTAAGTTGGGAGCAAAGTATTTGGTTGTGTTGTGTGCAGGTTCCGCGTTGCTACTAGTTGAAGACGCGCTAACAAGTTATCATTAACGGCGCCCTTGTTGAAGTGTCACTAGGCTAGCAAGCATCACCTTCAGGAGTTTGGCTTTTTCCTAGATACGATAAACCCTGGTTTCTTACTGAGGGAAAATTTGCTACTATGCTCATTATACCTTCCTCTTGGGGTTCCCAACTGGACGGTGAAATTACATCAACACCGTGTCGCATCAAGCTAATTATCTGGCGCCATAGTCGGGTGATGGAGCCGAGTTGATGATGTAAAAATGCCCGGCCATTTGGAAAACCCCAAGAGCAAGGTGTGATGAATATAGCAGCAAGTTTTTCCCTCAGTAAGAAACCAAGGTTATCAATCCAGTAGGAGGACGAAATACGACTGAAGGTGATGCCCACTAGCTTGCGACAGCTCCGGACAATTTATAGGGCGCCTCGTCCAAGCTTTGCTTTGTGAGCGGCAACGTGGAACCTGCACACAACACAACCAAATACTTTGTTCCCAACTTACGATGAGGTTGTCAATCTCACCGGTTTGCTTGAAACAAAGGGTATGAGCGTATCGAGTGGAAAGCAATAGTAATATGCGAGTAAAGTAAACAGTGCGAATAAAGTAAACAGGTGATAGCAATATAAAGGAAATAGGACCGGGGTCCACAGTTCACTAGTGGTGTCTCTCCATAAGATAAAATAATATATGCTGGGTAAACAAATTACAGTTGGGCAATTGATAGAATAAAGACAACGTGCATATGATGAGAGGATCACTATGAGATTTACTCTGGGCATTACAACAAGATACATAGACCGCCATCCAACTGCATCTATGACTAATATTCTACTTGTGGCGAATCAATCCGAGAACTCCACAAGTAATAAGTTGCGAACAACAAAGCAAAGTGTGTAATATAAACAAAGCATATGCCCTCGAGCATATGAATGTTATTTCCCCCTAGTAGCAACAGCATATCTACAACCTTAGAGGTTTCTGTTACTCCCCCAGATTAAATAGAGGCATGAACCCACTATCGAGCATAAATACCCCCTCTTGGAGTCACTAGCAACTACTCGGCCAAGATAGCTACTAACAACGGAGAGCATGCAAGATCATAAACAACATAGAGATAACAAAAGATAAAATTCAGTACTTCAACTCAATCATAACACCAATATTTATTGGATCCCAACAAACACAACATGTAGAATTACATAACGGTGATCTCAATCATGTAGGGCAGCTCATGAGATCTAAACATGAAGCACATGGTGGAGAAGACAACCATCTAGCTACTGCAATGGACCCATAGTCCAAGGTAGACTACTCACTCATCACTCCGAAGGCAAGCATGGCGATGAAGACCTCCGGTGGCGATTCCCCTCTCCGGCAGGGTGCCGAGAAGAGCTTCTGGACCCTCCCGACCTTCGGGTCGATGGCGGTGGTGGATCGCGATGTGTTCTGGAAAAGTGATCGGGTATTTAGGTTTTTCCCGTCGGGGGGTCTTTATAGGCGAAGGGGCATCGTCGGGAGTGGACCGAGGCACTCTCACACATAGGGGGTGCGGCCAGGGCCTGGGCTGCGCCGCCCTAGTGTGTGGGGCCCTCGTGGCCCCACTCCGTCTCCTCTTTGGTTCTCTGGAAGCTTTGATGAAATTCTAGGCGACTGGCTTTGGTTTCATCCAATTCTGAGAATATTTCCTGTGTAGCTTTTCTGAAACACAAAAACAGTAGAAAACAGGGAACTGGCACTGTGGCGACTTGTTAATAGGTTAGTTCCAGAAAATGCATAAAAGTGCCACGAAGTGTAACGAAACACTAAGCAAATGGTGTAAAAACAAGCATGGAGCATCAAAAATTATGGATACGTTGGAGACGTATCATCGGGGAAAAAGAAGACTTCTGCAAGGGGAGTTTAGCATGCACATCCTTTACTTTGTTTTAGTTTTGCTTTTACTTTATTTTTACTTGTATCGTTTTATCAAAAACACAAAAAATTAGTTTCCTTTATAGTTGTTATTTCTTTACTTTTAGTTCATTATGTTGTTCCCTAAGTACGTTTTGGAGGACCTCTCAGTAGGTAGTGGTTCTATTATTGGGAAAAGTAACATGGAGGAGTTCTTTAATCATATTAGTATGCATAAAGATGTTGAGGAAAAATCTTTGGCTAAGCTTGCTCCTAGTTATGAAGTTGCTTCTGCTTATTTAGTTCACATGTTGGAAGCTAGGTTCGCTAGCCTTAATCCTTTTATGCAACACATGTTTCGTAAGCTTCATGATATTAAAGACCCCGAAAAGAATATCTTGGAAACTTTGCGTAGAGAATTTAGAGATGTTGCCATTGAAGCTAGGAAAGTTTTTAAGCGTTTTAATAAGCTTAGCTCGCATGTAGAGGTTGTTGGTACAACCAATGAAGATTTTAGAGTACCTATACCTTGTAAACTTGTATGAATTCATGATGCTTTGGAAAAGAATTTTAATTGGATTTGTCCTGAAAATCTTTTTGATGAAAGTAGTGTACCAAAGCGTGATTACAAGGGATACTCAAAAACTCATTTGGACACAATTCAATTTATCGCTGAAAAGACTTCTAAAATTGATCTTAATGCCTCTTTCGATATTACTTGATTCGCACTTTCTGCGCCTAGCGCAAAGGCGTTAAAGAAAAGCACTCTTGGGAGATAACCCATTGTTTTACTTTCAGTTATTTTTCTTTTATTTGAGTCTGGGAAGTTATTACTACTGTAATAACCGCTCCTTATCCTTTTTATTTCGTTTTTGTGCCAAGAGAAGCCTCTAATTTGAGTGAGGTAAGATTTGGGGATGTTGCTGTCCTGAAACAGATTTCGGTGCTGCACCGTAAAAATTCGTGAAAATTCTCTAAATATCTTTTTGACCTGAAATTTCTTGTGCATATGCCCCAGGTTATATCCAAACTTTTATTACTTATACACTTTTTGATTTGAGCAACAGAAAACCCTCTAAAAATTCGACCTTTGTCAGCTATTCTGTTTTGACAGATTTCTGCCACTATTTGTGTTTGCCTCTTTATCGCTTTCTTTTTTAGTTCTTTTGATCACGGAACTTTTGGGGAAGTTGCTACAGTAGTATATGCTTTATATGTGGCGGTTTTGAGTTGAAATCTGAAGCAAAATAGGTTGATTCATTGTTATGCTTACACTAATGTTGCTAATAGAATTGTGTTTAGTTTTGTATGAAGGAAGTTTTGAAGTGTAGGGATTGGAGAATAATGAGATGAGTTGAAGAATAGACAAAAGCTCAAGCTTGGGGATGCCCATGTTACCCCAAGAAATATCCAAGAGGTACAAGTGTCAAAGCTTGGGGATGCCCCCGAGGCACCCCTTCTTCATCGGCAAAAATCAGGTCACCTTTCAACACACTATATTTTTATTGCTTCATACATTATGCGTTTTTTTGGAGCGTCAGTTGTTTTAGTTTTCAGTTTTGTTTAGTTTTGTTTGCTATAATAAATGTTTGTACCCCAACAAATTCCTTTTGGAGAAGTTGCCTTGCTTTTCATTTGCCAAGAACACTCCGTTTTTCACTCTTATAATTCAACGAGTGTTCTCTTTTTCTGCTACTGCGTTTAGCTTTCGTTTTTTGTCTTGATTTTTGTTCAGATCTTATTATATCTTTTCATCAAGGTGTATTTTGACCTCTGGTCCATATTGGTTTTCATCAAAAGAGTTGTTTCAAAAAGGTTCGAATGGTGTTGGAAAAGAAAAAAAAATTATGCAAAAAAGTGGTACAAAAAGGAGCTTGTTTAGACTGCGGCTTAGACTTTTGCATGTCATGCTTGATGTCTTTTTGATAGTATGCTTAGTGGTTTTGCTGTAGCATGACTTGTCTCAAATGACTGAGATTGCTTAATGAGCTTTTGAAAAAATCATGCGTTGTTTCTATTATTTGGAAGCATTATTTTGGTTTTCTCCTTTAATACTTTATTTGGGTTTACTTGGCGCATGCTCACACATGTTAGACTCATACAAAGTTGCCATAAGCCTTTATGATCCTTTAGTTTTTGACTTTTGATGCCATCTTATGCTTCTTTTAATGTTGCTTTGTCGCTTTGCATGATTATGGCTGTTATTGCTCTCTTAGTTGGTCGCTTCCAGTCTTTTGCTAGCCCTTATTTTGTACTGAGTATGAGCTCTACTCGTGCATCCAACTCCTAAAAACCAAGTTATTCCAATGTTTCCACCATACATACCTATTAGCAATTTGCTATTCCAAAGTACATTTGACTTGCTTTTATCTATCCTTCAAATTAAACTCTTTTTGGTGTTATGCGAAAATTGGTCAATAAAGCTCTCACGTACATGATGGCACACTTTACTTTTCTCACTTTAAAATTTTGACATTGTGGCTCTCTTATGTTGAGTTATTATGCTTGCAAGTTGTAAGTTGGAAATTAGCCCAGCCATGCCATCATGGGGCAAGCTTTCAATATTGCACTTCTTATTTGAGTTGATATCGTGATCTTTTGTTTATGGATACTAGCGATGTGAAATAATTTGGGAATCTTGCGGGATCATGGAGTTTGTATATGTGTTAGAGAAACGCCTGGGCCGCTAATCTAAGCCATGCATAATTCATGATGAAAATTTACAGCATGCCCATAGTGAACATTCGACGACATATCTCATAATAAAAAGCTATACCAATGGTAAAAAAAAGAGATGCCGAGGTGTTCATTATCTGTTTGTCCTGTCATTTTGATGCGGGCTTGTTCCATATCATTGGGCACAGAGGTACCCCATTGGCGGTTCTCGATGATACGTGTATACTTACAATGACAAGAGCTTGCTTGGAACTCTAAGTCGAGTAGCATGAGGTTTGGGTATTCGTACTTCACGGGATATGAGGTTTTCAACTTATGATTTGTCAAGCATATGCATCATAAGTGTATTCGCATTAACTTTAACCATTCAAGATGCTTATGATGGGGGCAATGAGAACTCAAAGCTAGTAAGTACCATAATTTTTGAAGGTTTATAAAACTCGCAATCACTGCTTCCCTCTGCGAAGGGCCTTTCTTTTACTTTTATGTTGAGTCACCACCTTCTACCTTTATGTACCGTCTAAGAGAGCATAGTTATTATTCTGAGTATAATGTGCATTATCCCAAAGTTTTCATTGATTGATTCATGATGTTGGTTTCACTTGTTCTTAAATTACTTGTATCTAGTCGCCCTCTTAAACTTGAAGTTGTCCTATGCATTTATATTTTGCTCTCTCATGAAGGACAAGCTAAAAACCATTTGCTATGTTTTTCCTTATGATTTGAACACACGTTTGACTTTCATTGTTTTATTTTCATGATCTTTCATTTGTGTTCTTTTTCATGTTATAACATGGTTGCTAAGTTTCTTCTATCAAGATTATATCTTTCATGCCCATGTTTAAGTTCTTTTGATCCCAACACTCAATGCTTTACGTAGATGATCAAGATTGTGTAGGTGCATGTCACCTCAATTTTTTTTTGTTATCACTTACCTACTCAAGGACGAGCAGGAGTTAAGCTTGGGGATGCTGATACGTCTCAAACGTATCTATAATTTTTGATGCTCCATGCTTATTTTTACACCATTTGCTTAGTGTTTCGTTATACTTCGTGGCGTTTTTATGCAATTTCTGGAACTAACCAATTAACAAGATGCCACAGTGCCAGTTCCCTATTTTTTGCTGTTTTTGTGTTTCAGAAAAGTTACACAGGAAATATTCTCGGAATTGGAGGAAACAAAAGCCGAACGCCCAGATATTAAATGAAGCTTCCAGAACACCGAAGAGGAGATGGAGCCGAGCCAGGGGCCAGCCTCACCATAGGGCGGCACGGCCTGCCCCTGGCCCGTGCCCCCTATGGGTGAGACCCCCCTGGTCCACCTCTGACGTTGTCCCTTCTCCTATAAAGACCCCCCGACAGGAAAAACCTAAGTACCCGATCAATTTTCTGGAAACACATCGCGATCCGCCGCCGTTATTGACCCAAGATCGGGAGGGTCTAGAAGCTCTTCCCGGCACCCTGCCGGAGAGGGGAATCACCACCGGAGGTCTTCTTCATCGCCATGCTTACCTCCGGCGCGATGAGTGAGTAGTCTACCTTGGACTATGGGTCCATAGCAGTAGCTAGATGGTTGTCTTCTCCACCATGTGCTTCATGTTTAGATCTCGTGAGCTGCCTTACATGATCGAGATCACCGTTATGTAATTCTACATGTTGTGTTTGTTGGGATCCGGTGAATATTGGTGTTATGATTGAGTTGATGTGCTGAATATTATCTTATGTTATCTCTATGTTGTTTATGATCTTGCATGCTCTCCGTTGTTAGTAGCTATCTTGGCCAAGTAGATACTAGTGACTCCAAGAGGGGGTATTTATGCTCGATAGTTGGGTTCATGCCTCTATTTAATCTGGGGGATGTAGATGTGCTGTTGCCACTAGGGAGAAAACAACATTCTTATGTCTAAGGGCATATGCTTTGTTTACATTGCATACTTTGCTTAATGCAGTTATCTGTTGTTCGCAACTTAATACTCATGGGGTGTTCGGACGATATCCCTATGGGTGGATTATTAGTCATAGATGCAGTTGGATGGCGGTCTATGTATTTTGTTGTAATACCCAGAGTAAATCTCATAGTGATCCTCTCGACATATGCACGTTATCTTTATTCTATCACTTGCCCAACTGTAATTTGTTTACCCAGCATGTTGTTATTTATCTTATGGAGAGACACACTAGTGAACTGTGGACCCCGGTCCAATTTCCTTTATATTGCTATCACTTGTTTACTTTACTCGCACTGTTTACTTTACTCGCATACTACTATTGCTTTCCACTCAATACGCTCATAACTTTGTTTACAGCAAACCGGTGAGATTGACAACCTCATCGTAAGTTGGGAGCAAAGTATTTGGTTGTGTTGTGTGCAGGTTCCACGTTGCTACTAGTTGAAGACGCGCTAACAAGTTATCGTTAACGGCGCCCTTGTTGGAGTGTCAGTAGGCTAGCAAGCATCACCTTCTGGAGTTTGGCTTTTTCCTGGATATGATAAACCTTGGTTTCTTACTGAGGGAAAATTTGCTACTGTGCTCATCATACCTTCCTCTTGGGGTTCCCAACTGGACAGTGAAATTACATCAACACCGTGTCGCATCAAGAAGCAAATGATCTTCCACTGTTCCCTGAGCCCTTTCTGTAGTGTTCAGACATATGCTGCATGGGCAAAGTATACGAGCATCCTTGGCAAATCTTCCACGAACATGCTGCATGAATTATTCAACTCCCTGGAGATGTTGCAGGGAAAGCTTTCGAACTCCTTTTGTGATCCAGGCTATGTCCATCTGTCAAATAACAACATGCTGCAATTTAGCAATCAATACAATTGCACAGACAATATCATACCAAACCTAGCTAAAGCACAAAGAATATACTGTGCAAATGACGTATCAATCTAAAACAGCAAGCATAACTACCAATCAGAATAGGATACTTTCTGCAAATGAAGTATCATTCTAAAACAGCAGAACAACTATCAATCAAAACTATCAAAACAACCTAGAATGATACATAGTGAGCATGAAAACAATACACTTTCTGCTGTAATTTCATCAGAATAAACCAAGAACAACAAGGATTGCATTGGGATGATCCAAAGCAGCACAACTAAAACCTAAGGATCTGCTTCTCTGGGTCGAATTTAAATCCAAAAGATCTAAACCCTAATCCACAAAGCTACAACATACCTTGTGCAAATGAAATGGTCGCCGCCCTTCTGCCAACGTCGGCTATCCAGCAACCAGAGGAGACCCCTCTCCTGCCGTCGGCTATCCAAACATGATGGCCGCCACCGGCCCTCACTGCTCCTTCTCGTTGCCGAGAGGATCTGGTCCGGGCCACGCCGCACCGCCGCTGTTGCTCATCGCCTCCGCCTCTGCCCCCTGCACCTCCGACGTGATGGGCGCCCATGCCACCGGCACCAACCGCCTCTGCCCCCTCCACCGATGGTTGCCACTGCCACCGCCTCTGCCCCCTGCGCCTCCGACGGTCGCTGCCTCACAATTCAGTTTTTTGTCTAAGTTCTCAGGATCTGTTCGCAGCGTATTGGTTAAGCGGTGAGATTAAGAACATGCATATAGGGTGGTAGTCCGCACAGATAGATAGCAACCTCAGTCTACCTCAGCGGCACTGGTTCCTTTCAATAGCGAGGTTGTGGGTTTGAGTCCCCGCTTGCACCAACATTTTGCCAAATAATTGGGGGCGCGACCCACATGGCAGGTGTTGGTGCTGGTAGGTAGGACCCACATGGCAGGTGTTGGTGCTGACAGGTGGGACCTGCATGGCAAGCATTGGTACTGGCTGGTAGGCCCCGCATGGCAGGTCGGTGGCTTGACCCACGTGTCAGGTTACTATGTGGGACCCATATGTAAGTGAATAGGGTTAGATGAGATAGGACCCACCTGTCAGGGTGGTGGGGTTGCTTTGGCTGGGACCCACATGTCATGTATTAGTCAAAGTCAATTGTCGTGTTCTCCTGTCAATGGGACCCACCTGTCAGAGCACAGCCACATAAGCATCGATGACAACTAGATGCGACACGTATGCAGGATTGCTAAGGTGGACGCCTAGTCACACTGGTTATAGTGGTATGACCATTTAAATTGGTTGTAAGCGGTAGAAAATCAATTAAAAATAATGTGCTAAATTCGATTATAAAGGTTATGACCATTTCGTGTCATGAGGATTAAGACCTCGAACCCTCCGAAACGGCTTACGACCATTTGATCCGAGTTGGTCATAAATCTATGACCAATTTTTCTGTGGTCATTATAAAATGGTCACTAGTCAACACATTTCTTGTAGTGCTCGGAGCAGGAGCGAGGAACTCAGCCTCCGCGAGGGATTGGACTTTGGGGTAGTTCAGGTTGCACCCTGGGCGCCCGAGTCGCCAGGTAGCCACGTCATACGCGAGCGCGGCTAACTCCGGCGTGATGTACATGCCGAGAGTGAGCCGGAAGCCGCCGGGGTGAATCTCCGAGCCCGTTGGGGGCACGCACGTACTCCACAGAACCCTGACGACCCCCGGCGGCGCGGCGGCATCCCGGCAGCGTGTGGACAGTGAGCAGGGCGCGATGAGAGGAAGAAGAAGGGCTATAGGCGCGTGTGTGACACGTCGCCAAGGAGAAGCGCGGCCGTGGCGGCTGGAGAGCGCGTGCACACCCTCACTTATAGTGCGCGTGTTTGGCGCCAGAGTTTCATTTCCTGCGCCGGTTTGGCGCCACTGCGCTGCTTTTCACGCGTCGGTTTGGCACCACCGCGTGCAACTGTTGGTGTGTGCCAGACTTAGGCGTGTCGCGCCTCTCCAGCACGCGCGGCGACACCGCATGGTGCCTTATCTATATCGGGACCATACTTAGCCGTAGCGCACACTTACGTCCTGCACCACGCCTATGAACTTAGTCGTGGCACACGCTAGACCTGTGCGCTACGGCTAAATGCGGGATGGCCACCGTGCCCCTTCCGACACTTTGCCGTAGCGCACGCGCCCAGCCCTCCGCCACGACTAAACTCGTAGTCATGGCGCAACACCCAACGGTGCGCCGCGGCTGCGAAGTGGTGGCACACGCCCATGCCGGTGCGTGACAGCTACATAACGTGTGGCTAGCCCTTTTCATACTAGTGTGTGGTGTTGCATTTCTCCCAGAGGATCGATCCTCCAAGGGTAACATATGATTTCCCATTAAATCATGGCCATCCATTTATCAAGGGTATGTTAGACCATAGTAGCTTGTTAGTTATGGTCATTTTGGTCATTTGTTTGGGGGTGGAAAGGAAAGTTCTATTTGGTTTTACGCGGCGAGGTGGTGCAGAAGATTTGCAAGTGGCGCGGGTGTTGCATCAAGCAGGCGAAGTCTCGACGACAAGCTTCTGTCTGATTGCTGAACTCAACGACTGTAGGGCAGTCGCTCCCTCCCTACTCACTGCTTTGCGGGTGAAAGGGTGTTCATCCTCTAGGCCTAGTTTCCAATGTGGAGGTCTTCCAGCTGCGAGATGGTGTGCTCCCGTTGCTCTATACCAAGTGGCCATGTCCTTGGTGGTGGCACAGTTGACCAGGCTCGGTTGCGGTGAGGAGCAAGGAGAAGACTAGGACCTGATCGTGTTTTCATGTTTTTGTTCGAGGGTATTCAATGCAAGAATCAAGGACCTATTTGTACTTTAAGTTCTTTGAGGCCCTTTTTTTGTAAAAGAAACTATAGAGTCATTATTATAAAGCAACATCGGTTCCTTCGAGACCTTGTCCTTTTTTATAAAAAAAAGTAACAAAATTGCATAGAATTGAAGACTACTAATTAACCGTATCTTATTATTACCCATTTCACTCATGTTTTAAAGACATATAATCATTAACTTACTTATTTGTAGGGATTGCAAAGTCTATACTAACCTTGAGTACACATTGTCAACCTATTACCTGCCAAGAGGTAAGACTGTTTTAATTCACTGGATCCGTTGGAACAAACGACCCATATCAATCCAGGTGAATTTTTTACTATTTGCATATGAGCATGCATTTTACTAAAAAGGTGATTTGCCATATTTGCTACTTGCATATTTTCAGACCATCTTCTTTTGAAGTAAAAGTAAAGCCTCTTGCATTTTGCGGGTACGTGAGCAACAACGTCGGTTGGGTCTCATCAACAAAGGAGAGCAAACTCTGAGTTTTGATTAGGGCATGGCTAAACTCAATGTCGGTCATGGCCAAACTCAGTGGTCACCATTAGGATTAAATTGTGACAAAAGCAATGCAAGAGTACAAGAAGAAGAAGTACAAAAGAAGAAAAACTACACAAGAACAATGTGTTGAGCTTAATGCTCTTTGATGCGTGCTGCCAACTACACATTAGCAAGGTTTCATCTAATCTACAACATACGCATGCATAATCCACATCTACACAATTGCATATTACACATGAGCAAGACGGCATGTACGCAGATAATCAGGAGCTAAACAAGAACATACAACACTAGCATCACATGCAAAACCTGCCATGCGATCCACAAGCAAAATCTACTCAGATATACAACATGCTCACAAATCTACCACATCATGTAGTCACATCTAGCACATGCTCGAAGATCTTAGCTACCAGCTATAGGGTTTGATATTACTCACCGCCATCGGAGGAGCAGAGAATGTAATAAAGAGTTCAGAGAAAAGGAAGAAGATCACTTGCCGTCGCCTTACACCCATCGGAGTAGATGATGCCGCTTACCTTCTTATAGGTGAAGATCCTTGCTGGGAGCCCGGGACGAAGAACTTGGGGGCAAGGGGAATGGTGCCACGGGATTTGGCGGTGAGTCCAAAGGGCTAAATAGAGCGGGTGAATCAGCGGGAGGTGACAAAATTTCTCCCGCATATTTTCCATGAACGCACTCGACCTCATGTCATCTTTGCCCTCGCACGAATTTGGTACTTATTTTCTCCTTTTGCCTACACAAAGGTTGGCTCTAGAAAACAAACGATTTGGACGCTTCCTCCTTATACAGGCTAAAAGCTGCTTTTAGCCGAGATTTGAGGCTGACCTAGAAAAATAAACACCTTCATACAGGGGAGACTCAAGATGTAAACCGAGTTACACATAGCTATTTTTGAATATTTAAAATTTATATTTCAAAAAAAAAAATTCTAGAGGTAGACAATGATGAATACTACAAAAGGGCAAAATCTTAGTACGAAATACTTTGTATTCCAGGCTATATAAAAATAATAAAATCTGACAAATTTATTGTGAATAATGCACATTTCAACGCTTATATAATTTGTCAGATTTTATTATTTTCGTATAGCTTAAAATATAAAGTATTCCCTCTGTCCTGAAATATAAGGCGCCTAAGCTTTAGCCAAAATCAACATCTTCTAAGTTTGATCAAGTTTATCCAAAAATATGTATATCTACAATATCAAATGAACATTTTGAGAATTATACTTTCTGGTGAATCTATTGATATTGATTTGGTATTGTGAATGTTTATATTTTTATATATAAATTTGGTCAAACTAAAATATGTTAACTTTTCACTAAAACTTAGACGCCTTACATTTTGGGACAGAGGGAGTAGTTTATAATAAAATTTTAGATATTTGTAATATTCATATTGATTATCTCTAAAATTTTGTTTCAATTTTTATTAAACTTTAAAATATAATTTTAAAATAAAGAGCTACGTATATCCACTCTCCTCGGTACGGCCTGTTTGAAATTGCAACCAAACAGGCCCCTAGATGGCTAGTGTCAAAAAAAAAAAAGGCCCCTAGATGGCTAGATTACGTATTCTTCAGTAGGTCAAGATTAGCCCGTTAACCCGTTAGCAGCCGAGACCCCCTATCCGGATCACACCCGCGAAGCGACCCTCCTCCGGTCTCTCTCTGCTCCCTTCTCTCTCCGTTCCCTCCGTACTGTGCCTTGCCTAGGGCTCGCTCGCAGGAGGCCACCGGACCGCGGCCTCCCACCGCTCGCCGCTGCCGGAGAAAGCCTCTTCCGCCCGCGCGCCGGCACATTCTTCAACCTGCGAGCACAACTCAGGCAACCCCAAATCCAATTGCCCACGAAATTCCCCAAATCACATGAAACCCTAGCTCCCCATCCTCTCGCTGCCGTCTCTCGCGAAGGATACGCCGAGGCGAAACGCACGCAACCGCGTCCGCGCGCGCGTCGCGGAATCGTCCTCTGCAGAGGCATCTGACGTGGTCGCGCGGGGCGTGCGGCCTGCCGCGAGCGTCGCCGTGCGGCGGTGCCGTGCAGCCGCGCTGGCCAGGGCAGGCTGCAGCACCGCGGCAAGGGCCAGGGGCACGCAACCACCCAACGCTGGCCACTTAATCGGTCACTAGCTGCCACTGGTAAGTGTTTCTTATCAATGATCTATCGATTAATGGTTTCATCCATCGATGTAGTCCCCCTTTGTCCTGTTATTTGTGAAATGAAATCACGGAGGGGTATTGGAGGTGGATCTCTCACCCGGTCCCTTCTGGTGCGAATTAGGACAGTATTGTGCCTTTTTGGTGTAATTGGTGGCTCAGACTATGCTGAATTCTTAACCAGATTGGTAGACTTGCTTAAGTTCTAGTATTATTCCGATAGTGGCAAGCATAGGCAGTGTCTTGAGAGTTCTGATTTGGAGAGAGTGCGACGAAGGCCTTAGGGCCTGTTTGTTTGGGCTGTCTGTGGCTGGCTGTCCAGAGAAAGCTGCTGTGCAGAGAAAGCTGCTGTGCAGAGAAAGCTGCTGTCCAGGAAAAGCTGCTATTCTGAGTTTCCCTGTTTAGTGAATTGGCTGGCTGCGTAGCTGTATGCTGAGGAATTGTCTAAAATACCCCCGTAATTCTAAGAACATGTATAATTGCTATTCTAAGTAAATGTATAATTGCTATTCTGAGAGCATCTATAATTCCTGATCAAACTATATAAGTATATCAATTAGAAAAGAAGTACCACTGTACAAGTACGCACTAAGGAATCAGGCTAACTAGCTAGCCTGGCTACATCGCTTGCTCTTTCGTTGCACGACAAGTTGAGAACATGGAGAGGCCGCCAACACCGGCAATCAGCCGCAGGCGCCGGGAATCAGTCGGCGGGGTGGTGTCCAAGGAGATGCGATATTTTGGGATAACATGGAGAGGCCGGGAAACGATTCAGCTCAGGAGTGGCAATGTGCCGTAAATACTACAAACGAAATGGGTAATGGGAAATACCAATTCGGCTGTTGTGCGGGAAGCCGCGGGAAGCACCTCAAAAGGTGCTTCGCTCGCTCTACCTATTCCCTGCTTTGGCTTTGGTAAAAGCAGCCTCCGAAGCCAGCCGTTTGTTTCGATTCCCCTGCTTATTCTACTAGAAAGCCAAAAAAAGCCCAAACAAACACCCCCTTAAATGTGACAGGTTTTGCTGCTGGGGTTGTAGGGTGTATTTTGGATTACAACCAAAGCAGACCATATACCAAATAAATGGCAAGCCTAATGAATTGAATTTGGCCACTGTTTGGACTAACGCCAAAATGTTGGCTCGCCACTTTGACCGGAGCTCGCCGGTGTAATTTCGCCCACGAGGGCAAGAGGATGGCGCGGAAATGCGCCAAAATATTGGTAGTGCGCCGCTTCTCCTTTACGGGTCCCATGCAGTTAGTGGCAGTATTTAGTACAGGACAACAGCTGCGCGTACAAACTCTAATGCTACTCCACCATACCGTTTTCTGTCTTCTCTCACTTCCAGCGGTCCAGCCTAAGTTCAATAAGGAAACATATTTGATCTTTATGTGATTTTCGTTCTAGCCCATTTAACTAGCAAGTGCGAAGAGCAGGTAGCTATTTCCAACTGCAGCAGTCGCTTCTGATTCTCCTGGCTTAGAAGATTTATTTTCTTGTTGACTGCATTCTTATTTTTTTACCGACATTCGATTGATTTGTGACCAAATCAAGAACCAGCTAATTTAAATTGTCAATGCATGCGAAGTCAATTTCTTAAAAGACAAATGGAAGCACTATTTTACCAAACTTTTGTAAGATGCAATGGCTATATTCCAAATAACACCATCTTACCAAAATGTTGGTCATGCCAATTTTTTTGACGTGCTAGGTGGGACTCAAATCAAACACACCCGTATACTTAAGCCTCTCCGGGTATTATTTTGACCAACTGATAATATGCCCTACTTTAGTTTGACATCGATTTCATGCCCTTTCTTCTTTGTCTTCTTCATTACATGCCCTTTTGAAGTACTAACGTAATTTTTAGATAATAAAACAAATTGTGACACACAAAATGACCTTTGGCAAATTTCCCAAACCTGCTTGTGAACATATTTTGGTCCAACCAGTGGATCGATCAACCTCCGTCCTCTGTTCGTTTTTCTCATACAGCAAGGAGCAGAAGAGGAAGAGCGGGAACTCGGGGAGTGCCGCCGTGTACTACCTTTTGATTATGGTATGGTATTGTCAGATCCGAACATACACAGACAGAGGAACTTGACCACGGCAGCACTGGAAGCACCAGAATGATGGCCAAAACAGGAAAACCAAATCACAAATAGCTGTGACTCCACAATTTCGCCCCAACTTTATCTTCCATTCAATCCTGCATCCTCACATACTAGCAGTAAAATAGAGGCAGAATGATGTTGCTCAATTTGTATGAGAAACTAGTAGCAGCCACATTGGTCATGTTGGTATCGTTTCTCATCCAATTTCTGAGAGAAGTCAACTACTTGTCCAACCATGTAAATTTTTTTTTCACCTTGTCCAAACACTCAAAATTCAGCACAGAAGTAAGAAAAGCTGCACTTGCTGCTGGCAGTCTGGGACTGAGAAGGAGCAAGCCAAATCGAGAGTGAAAAACAAAAAGCAAATTAAATTGACTGGTAGAATAGGACTGTGGAGAAGCAAATTGTTTGCGGGAGTTGCTGCCAGGCCGGTCGACATGCCTGCGCTGCTGTAGTAACCGCGCTGCCTGCTACTACCTCCCCAGTGGTTGAGACACTAAGTCGATTGTGTCACGCTGCTGGAGTTGCCATGCCGTGGTCGCCTTCCTTTGCCTGTGTATGTTACGGTGCTCCTGCCCCTCCTCTGCCCCTGAATGATTATGAACACATGATTGACCGATTCTATTGGCTGGACCTAACCATGTACACAAGCAGGTTTTAAAATATTTCCTTTGGGGCAATAAGGTCATTTCACGCGCCACGCCTTGTTTTGTAAACTGGATAGTTTCTCTTTTACGTCTACTGCTTATAGGTTCTAGGGTTTAAGTGATGGCTTAGCAGAAGAGGCTCAACAGTAAGTACCTCTACAATGTGCCCAAGATAAACAGACAAATATACCCGAGCACGGCCGTGCCTAGGCCTTCCATCCTCCTCCGGTTCCCTACTACGCCGAGAGCTGCACCTGCCCTAGCTAACGGTTGGCTCCCGTCATCCGATTCAGACCCCTTCTTCTCGTGGTCATCTAAGGCATGCATGGAGAAGGACTACTCCTCTGGGAGGTGCGCTGCGCGAACGAGGCGGGGGAAGGCTGCGGCGGCGGAGGCTGTTACGTGGGGGATTTGGAGGGGGTGCTGGGCTAGAAGGTGGACTTTTCATAATTACTCATAGCTTTATCGACAGCCTAGCTGTTGTTTGCACTAGAATTTCAACTTCTACATTACTTATGGCTGTACTGCCATTATCCACATAATTGTACATGTATTTACTGTTTGAAGAGGAACTTCTCACAGAAAACTTTTTGCGCACTGGCGTACCATATACTGCAATTCTGCTAACTATGGCTCATCCATGTCATTTCACCTAAACTATTCGTTTTCTCCATGTCTCTTCGTCACCAGCTTATCGTTAGTTCTCCAAATTATTTTTCCTGCAAGTGTCTTTATGTGTGTGCTTATAATATGAAACTAGTAAATATGCCCGTGCGTTGCTACGGAATTACATAATTCGATCATGTTTTCGAGATATACATGGTACATTTGTAAATATAGACTATCGTTTTGCATTGACATTTGAATTAAATGAAGATTCATCATTACTAAGTGGACCCCAATCAAATTGACAAGTAAATACATCCACAACTATCAACAACTTCTATTGCACACATATATTCTAGTGCATTCATCAGTACCTATTTAAAAAAAAAAGTATATTCTAGTGCATTGATCAGTACCAACAGCGTCTACTCTCTCAAATCTCTAGCAATACCAACAAAGCCCATTTTCTATATTTCTCTTGCAATGAAGTAAACCCCACTTGGTCTAATCGTTCGGCCCAAAATGACAACAAAAGAGCAGCACAGTGCCTCAGCCCCTTCCTGACCAAACGCACCAGCAGCTCAACTATCAATTGCACACCTTGTTGCCTTCATGCTACAGTCCATCGGAACAATCAGGAGGCGGCCAAAATCGTTCACAGCCCCCCATCCACGAGCTTCAGGTGCTCGAAATCGGCAACAGTTCCTCATCCATGATCTCCAGGCTGCCAGAATCGAAAGTTGCTTCTCGTCCCTGAGCCCCCATCTTCATCCGTGATTCACCTCTGCCCCTTCCCAAGCCGTGCGGCGCCGGCCCCTCCCCTCCCATGCGAGGGCACCCGCCCCTTTGGCCCTCCCCATCCTAGGTGTGGCGCCTGTCTTCCCTGCCCCTCCTCATCGGAAGTGAGGCAGCCCTCAGCTCCTCCATTCTCAGGTGCAGCGCCGGCGGCATGGTGGCTGTATCCTGCAAGAAGTGGGACGGCGGCAGCTGGATCTGGCACCACTACGTGCTGCAGTGGCTGGATCAAGGTCGTCCTGACCATGGCTCTGTTCGGGAAGAGGAGTCGATGTGCTTCGGTCGGTTTAGGATTAGGATAGGATGAAAAGAGGTGAACTGGTACACGGCATTTTTTTTTGTAATATGTACTTTGGTGGGAGGGTAAATCAGTAAAATACATGGCTGATGGGAAGAAACCTTCCTTCCCTTTTTATTAGGTATATTAGGTATAAATTTGTATTGTCCTCCGTTACTTGGGATTATAGTGTTCTGCACCATTTATGTCCATTAGACATTTAACTTCTTTAGCCCCTATTCATATTTTGCATTTCTTTGTTGGCTATTTCATCAGCTCTTTTCTGAGATCCAGAACTCAATACTCTTCATGAATATTATTCTTGTATTTATGCTTTATTGTTTCTAACTCCAGGTGGCGTTGTTGACATGGATTCTATAACCCACCAATCTTCTGCTGACGCAACCTCTGTTAGTAAGACACCCCTGGATATTCCTAGCCAGGCACTCGAGAAGATTAATTCTGTGAATAGAGTGATTTCATCAGATGTTGCATCTGAGGCTCCTGTGGATATTGATATGAGGGAAATTTACTTTCTCATTATGCATTTTCTGTCACATGGTCCGTTTAAGCGGACTGTTGGAGAACTGTGCAATGAACTTCTGGAGCATCAGCTGCTACCTAGAAGATACCATGCTTGGTATTCACGTGGTGGTATTCATAGTGGCGAAGAAAATGATGATGGTGTGTCACTCCCTGTGGGTTACCTTAAGTTACTTGAGAGGTACATTACTCTGTTTGCTTTGTCTTGTGGTAACGGTGTTCCTCATTCAGTGTTTATATGTGACTAACTTAGTACTGATGAAGCTTATGATTAAAAATCTAGTTATAATACAAAGGCCACAACATGTAATAATTGGCACACTTACCTTCCAGAACAGTCAACTTTTATCTGCTATTTTTTTTTCTTAACGATCAAATGTAATCAAGGTTTCTGCTAACTAGTTTTATGCTGCTTTTAGATACCCTCACATTGGTAAAGACCACTTGGTGAAGCTGTTAAAGCAACTGATGGTTAGTTCCTGCCGCCCAGACAACTTGATTGGAGACAGGTCACCAAATGCTGCTGATGTTCCGACGCTTCTAGGATCAAACTCCTTTTCCCTTCTTGCATGTATGTATAATAAGTCCTTGCAGGTTTTCAATTCTTCCTTTTCTCTTATTTTCTAGAGCTACTTATAACATCATTTGTTGCGACTTAGTGTTTCAGTTTCATAGTTCGTTTTATGTTGAGTGAAACTTAGTCTTACTACTTAATATGCTGATGCAAATTTTGGATCCTTCAGCTGATAGAGGCGGTCAAGATAAGGAAACTCCATGTCTGCCTAAGTATCTCCGTTGGCCGCACATACAGACTGATCAAGTTCATGGTTTAAGTTTGAGAGAGATTGGTGGTTTCACTAAGAATCATCGAGCTCCTTCTGTACGTGCATCATGCTATGCCATTGCGAAGCCATCTACCCTTGTTGACAAGATGCAGATTATAAAGACATTGAGGGGTCATCAAAATGCTGCATATTGTGGTTCGTTGAACTTTCTCGCTTTCTGAATTTAATTATGTTAAAAGGAAACAATTTGAATATTGGACAACTCACTTCGTAAACACTTTGCTTGGATAACATTGTCTGAAACTTAATTGTGATTTGGCTCAGAGTCACTGCAGAATTGTGACCATTGACACACTCTGCCCATTACAATTATACAGTTTTGAATTTGAGAAGAGGGATGGGTCAAATAGTCAATTTTGTCCTAAGAATCAAACTGATCCTGCCTGTCAGTGTCCCCTCACATGCCAAACATTTGGAGTTCTGTTTTCATGCTTGTTGCGTTAAATTACTGATCCTGCCTGTCAGAGGGATGGCACACTCCAAGGCTGCCTGCCTGTAAGACCTGCCATCTAAGTAATGTATCCAGGAGCTAATTTTTCCTTGAATATTTGGAGTTCGGTTTTCATGCTTGTTATGTTAAATTACTGTTTAGGCTAGTTAAATGTTTTGGGAAGTTCTTACAGTGGATTATGCGTCAGGGTTCACTCAACAAAAAATCCATGATATTAGCTGGAGAATTCACCAAATGCACGTCAGTTATTCTGTTTCTAAAGATCTTTACTGTTTTCCTATTGTGTCTTCAACAAATGCAACATCTGCCTTTTGTTCTTTGGTTGTTCTTGTCCAGTTCATCATAAGTTTCCATCTGCTTGTTTCCTCTTTTAGCTGCTGTAATGTTGTTTGCATCGTTCCTGTTTCTGCAGCTACTTTTGATCGCACCGGGCGTTATGCTATAACTGGTTCTGATGATCGCCTTGTCAAAATATGGGCGATGGAAACAGCATTTTGTCTGGCTAGTTGCCGAGGCCATGAAGTAAGCTTTGCTTATTGCAATGCAACACCTATAAATATTCACAGCCCTTTATTAACTTACCTTCCATTTTTTAAATTAAGGGTGATATTACTGACCTCGCGGTGAGTTCCAATAATGCTGTAGTAGCATCAGCATCCAATGATTTCATCATTAGAGTGGTAAGTTTGCTACTTGCTAGTTTGTTCCAAAAAATTAAATTGTGGCCTTTCTTCCTTTCACGTCTACATGGCTAATGCATGTGTTTACTAAGCAGTGGCGTATACCTGATGGCATGCCAATGTCAGTGTTAAAGGGGCACACAGGGGTTGTTAACACTCTTGCGTTTAGTCCAAGGGCAGGTGCTGCTTTCCAGCTATTGTCGTGAGTGTTTCTTTTTCTCTTCGTAATTTCCTGATAGTAGTCTTTACAACTACTCTGGTCAACGATTATACATACAAACTGAATGGCAGCAATTGTACAAATGAAAAGAGTAATCTTTGTACCAGCCTGTGATACAAGTCATTTCCAATCTGCTTTAGTATCACTAAAAGCAAATGCTTACCTATACAAAGTTCAAAGCAAGGTCTGTCCAAGTTAGAGGAAATTGAACTCTTTGAAAAAATCTCTGATGTTAGTATTTTCATTCTAAACCTTATACTCTGAGAGTAACTAGTTACTAAACCTATGAAGTTTTATTACTGCTTCTGCCATATTCAGAAATAGAAGGAACGGTGCAACTCCGTGCATCCTCTTGTTTGCACATGGTAGATCCTTGCATTGTGCGCTGATTTTCATATTCTGCTGTATTATCAAACGTATGATTTTTTTTTTGTTCTCTTATGTTCTTGTGATAAAACGTCACTACTGGTTTGCTCTATGTACTTTCACAATTTGGTGTAGAGCTTTTGCTTCCTATTGTAAGTTCTTTGCTCCCCCTAATTGTCACATCATATTGATGAGCAGGTCATCCGATGATGGAACATGCAGGATGTGGGATGCCAGATTCTCCCAGCAATCTCCACGGATATATATACCAAAGCCTCCAGAAGTTGCCCCTGGTTAGTTCCTGGAAGCATGTCTATTGCATTTCTGTGGGTAATGTCTACATTTATTTACTCCAACCACATGGTGTTGATGCCAGGCAAGAGTGTTGATGCATCTTCTAGTGCTGTTCAAGTGCAAGCAACAAATAACCAAATTTTATGCTGTGCATTCAATGCTAATGGAACTGTGTTCGTTACTGGGAGCTCAGACACTTTTGCAAGAGTATGTTTTCTTGTTATCTACTGCCCCTTATGTGCTTCTGATTTTACTAGGAAAAGTTGAATTGCCTGTTCTCATCAGAAGTGTTTATTTCAGGTTTGGAGTGCTTGCAAGAGTGGTTCTGAGGAAAATGACCAACCGAATCATGAGATAGATGTATTATCAGGCCATGAAAATGATGTAAACTACGTGCAGTTTAGTGAATGTGTGGTATCTAGATCCTTTTCATTTGACAGCAGCCACACCACTAAGGAAGAAAATAACCTTAAGCTAAGATATTCAGGGTCAGTATTTTTTGTACTTATGGATTTCTAATCCTTCAGTATAGTCATCTCTTGCTGTACATGTTCTTATTAGTTTCTGTAGTTCATTCAGTTTTTTGACCTCCAATTGGTGGTTATTGTTGGCTTCAACAGTTCTACATCGCCTGAGGTTGTCTCATTTTGCCAGGTTCAGACATAGTATTGTTACCTGCTCCCGTGATGGCAGCGCAATTATATGGGTCCCACGATCTCGAAGATCACATGTAAGCTAATGGGAACTAAAACTCTATGATTTGCTCCTGACAAACATTGCTTCAATATTATGGTACAATGATTTGCATAACTGCTGGTGTGTGCTGGTAGAAATGTAGCTGGAATTTGGTGTTATAGTTTTCTCTTTTAGCTCCACAGTTTTTTTTTTTTGCATAACTTGTTCCCTGCACCAAACCAGGGAAAGACTGGACGCTGGACACGCGCTTACCATCTTAAGGTACCTCCACCTCCAATGGCTCCCCAACCGGTTCGCGGTGGTCCACGTCAAAGACACCAGCCAACTCCTCGTGGTGTCAATATGATTGTTTGGAGTTTGGACAACCGCTTTGTGCTTGCTGCTATCATGGGTATCTTTGATCTACTGATTCTTGTATTTTCACTGTGATCCTACGGATGCCCCTTTCGTTATTCAGATATCTGCATGTATTGCCATTTGAGTTTTCTTGTGTTCCTAGTGTGCAGAAAGCCGATCTTGTCTTTACATGGTTAATTTATCTTAATCATCCTCATTTGTATCCATCTGCCTAAACATGTCTAAATATGTTCTGCAGATTGTAGAATTTGTGTTTGGAATGCTTCTGATGGGAGCTTGGTGCATTCACTGATTGGCCATAAGGAATCAGTAAGCATGCTCCACACAGTCTGTGCATTATCCCTTTTGGTTGACAACTTGTTATTGCGAATTGAAACTTAGTACAGTTTTACAGTTTTTGTGCATGTCATTTTCGTATCAGTTAGGTGCATATGTGTGAACTTAGTCTGCTGGCAACTCATCACTACATGCTACTCATCAGAGCACTAGTGAAAACATAATAAAGTAACTCTTTGTACTTTCTTTGTAAGTATGCTGGCAAAGAGCATAGGTAAAGATGATAAAACACATAAGGAAGAGAAAAACTGGTTAATGGAGTTTTGAAGATGTTAAACATAGGAGTTCCTTATGAGCATGACAGAGTTGCATTGCATACTCTTGCCACCACAATTGAAGACTTGATCTCTTGGGTGCAAGGATTTCCTTTGAGCAGTAACAGTATTGTCCTTGACCTCATTGGTGTTTTGATCCATACTTGATTGGTGCATTTCACATCCATATCGTTGTCCAATATGACCCTAACTTCTTTTTTGGTGCTTTGGCAGCCAAGTATGTTCGTACAGTTCGATCTATATGCTCAACCGTTACAGTTTCACACTAATACCTACTTTTTCTTGGGACGGTGTAATATTTCTTTTGTTCTATAACGTTGTCGATATTAAAATTTGGGATGAGCATTTTAGGGTCTAGAAACGGTCTCTGCTGGTGTTCTCCTACCAAAGTTGGCATGATTTCAATATGCATATATTTGCATGTATCGAAATGGTTTAATGGATCAAGTGCCTGAAGCTCTGTTTGATCGCAACATCGTGATTTCCGTTCTATTCTATATTTCATTTGCACTTTGCTGTTTAATTTATTTGTTCTTAAAGGCTGACCCTTAAATAAAAACATGTACTCTTGTAAATTTTGATCACATTCATTATCAACAGACTTTTGTTCTTGATGTGCATCCATTCAACCCCCGTATAGCTATGAGTGCTGGGTATGATGGAAAGACGATCATCTGGGATGTAAGTTCCTAACTAGGTCTCGTAATCTTTATCACTACCTTCAATCCTTAAAATATGTTATTACTGTATCCAGATATGGGAAGGAAAACCTGTGCAGATCTATGAAACCGGTCACTTTAAGCTTGTTGATGGCAAGTTCTCTCCGTAAGTGTCACTGTAGATTTTCTTCACATTCTCAATAACATTAACTTTTTTGTTTTGGCCCTTGAGCAAATGTACACTTTGCCATATTAGAGAATTTATTTGTATTGCTTCTGTAACAACATCCGGGTATTTCTACTTGTAATCCGTATAATGTTAAAAGAATGAAGAGAATGCCAGAAACATATTGAAGGATTACTTCTAAATTTCAAGGATGTTCCATAAAAGCTTAGGCTCCTTTGTTCATATGCTAAAGAAAAGTTCATGAATAGGAAAGATGTAGTATTGGGATGTCATGCCTACTTGAATCCTATAGGAAGAGGGATTCTTTTGATTGTAGCAAAGGAATTTTTCATGAGGTATGATCTAATGCTTTTGTCCTATGAATTTTACACTACAAGCTTCCTGTAGGATTAGTTCCTATGGGATATGATCTTATGAATCAAACAGCTTGTTTCGGAAATTTTGATTCAAATCCTACACAATTCCTATGAATCAAAGGAAGGTTGAGATGGTTTCCTAGTAAAACTTTTGAAATATTACATAATTTACAAATAAAAAAACAGTTCTGTGCAGAAGTGATCCTTGACTAATGCTAGCCATAGACGCCCTTAATTCCTGGGGCCTCGCCTAATTCAGCAAGCTGAGGTGAGAGCTTCCAGGTTTACTCTCTGGAACGCTTAACTGTTTAAGCTATGTCAACCACGCTGGTTGAAATGAGCTGATCCTCAGTGTTCTAGTTTTCTGTTACAGAGCCACACAAATTAATATAACTTTAACTGCCGACTTTAGTTCTTTCTGTGTAGCTTTCTGTGTAGTGTTGGGATTTAACATAGAAACACCAATGTCTTGCCAAATCAAAATTTGCGTCATTCTCAATTACCATAGATTGCTGATATATCTGAATTTATTTGTCTTCTGTTTTTGTCTTGATGTTTTGCTGGGTGGACATTTAGGGACGGAACATCACTTGTCATCACCGATGAAATTGGGCAAATATTCATCATTGGTACAGGGCAGGGTGAGTCACAGAAGGATGCAAAATATGACCAGGTACACGAATTGTTGCTGAACTACCAAGTTATTGGGGAGAATGCTTAGTGCAAACCAATGTCGGGTTGCAGTCATGCAAACTGCAATTATCCCAGTGATCATGGGTCTGTTTGGATCCTTTGCTGCCCTTGCCTAGCTATGCTAAGTTCAGCTGGCCCATTTGTGCCATAACCCACACGAGCTAAGCTATGTTGTTTGGTTGTATTTCCTTGGGCTGCAGTTACTTGCCATGTCTGACGTCTTTCTCCATGATCCCTCGGCATGAGAGAGCCAATACGGCAAACAAATTATGCCTAAAAAGGCAAACAAATTATGCCTCTACCAAGTGCAAACGCTTGCTAGGCAAGGTTTGAACTATCTTTGGTTTAGATCCAAACACAATTAGTACAGTTGGATGAGGGACAGTTGATATTCTAATTTTGGTCATGTATAACTTTCTAGTCCGTCAGTGCCTTAGGCTTTAAGTCATAAAGATAAAATTACTCATACATGTTGTGCTTTAAGGTGTGTTTGGATCCTTATTTTATCTTGCTTAGCTAGGCTAGATAAAAGTATCTCAGCTGGGCATAGCAAAGAAAAGCAAGGTCGCTTTGTTTGGTCAGTGACAGGCAATTGCGATGTGCTTGCCAGTTAGAGGCTGATGCAACAGCGCTGTGTCACCTTGCCCATGCGAGAGAGCCAATTCGGCTAGCCTCTGATGGCAAGTTTTTGTTGCGGAGCACAACCTTAATTCTGTAAACCTACCCTACTGAAAGCTCATCCAGCAGCTCACATTGATAGTTTGCATGACTGTACCCAGATGTGTGCACTGCATACACCCTCCCCCCTCTTCTTGGGGAAATATCCTACCTTTATGCAGTCAGTGATGCTCACTATTCATATTTTGCAATAGTTCTTTCTTGGAGACTATCGGCCCCTTATTCAAGATACAAGTGGGAATGCTATTGATCAGGTTCGTCTGGAGATATGAATCATCTGCTCTTTGCATTTGCATTAATTGACTGAGTTTTCTTTATTTCTATAGAATGTTGAATGTTTTTCTTTTGAATTTGTGCAACTAACTCTACCAGCAGAGTTATCATGCTAATTGTTTCAGAGACATGTTTCTAATGTTCTCAAGTTTTGATAGACGAAATGGAGTTTGTGATCACCATCATGTATTGCTTTCAAGAAAATTTTTAGACTTGCTTTTGTGATAGTATACTTTTTATTGGTTAGTGAAATAATATTGCCAGATGATTTGGACTCCCTACAATTTGTTTGTCTGTTTGTGATGCCAAATATATATGAAGAATACCACATACTATTGCCATTGTAATGTACTTCTGAAGTGCTCTCAGCAGTTAAGCAAGGGGGTTTGTAAGCTGTCAAATCTTGTTTCTCGAGTAAGGACCACTGTGCTGATTGGCAGAATAATTTGATGACAATATTGAAAGTACACATATTGAAGTTCTGTTAATTACCTACTATGAGATGTTTATTAATCGCAAACATACTGTACCAGAATCATCTGATCAGTACACTTAATGTGCTTCTGAGTAATTGTAATGTATATCAATATATGTTTCATATATCAAGTGCTTGCATGGTGCTACCCTTGTCTTCTCACCAAAAGTCATATAAAGGGATCAACGGTCGTTTTTTGCTTACCGAAACAACAAAGGATTGTAAGAGTAAGGAATGCTAAAAAATGATAGAACACAGAGCTCCAGATTCCAAAAGCTACTGGACACCCGATGGGCTGTTTTTTTTTTCCAAAATAGGAATATAAAAACCCTGATCGTACTTGCCTGTGTAAAACTCTTCTTTTCTCTGTTCACAACGTGCATAATGCGACACCAGATTGTTTAAATGCTGCTTTTACTTTATGTATCCAGGAAACACAGCTTCCACCTTATAGGAGAAATATTCAAGACCTTTTGTGTGACTCGGGTATATAACTTCTCTATCTTTCTATCTTTCTATCTTTGGTATAGTACAGTAATTTTTTGGTTGTACATGCTTATAATTGTTATTTGCTAATTACCAATTGCAGGTATGATACCATACCCAGAGCCTTTTCAGAGCATGTACCAGAAACGCAGGCTAGGTACCCTGGGTATTGAGTGGCGACCCCCCTCTGTAAATTTTGCTGTTGGCCCCACATACAATGCAACCACTGGTGAATACCAAATCATCCCAATTATCGATCCAGATAGGTGGGAACCACTTCCAGAGATACCAGACTTCTTTGAGCTTGAACCAGAAAACGATGTTATCTCTGATGATACCGATTCTGAGTACGATGGTATGGATGACCATTCGAGTGAAGGAGAACAGAAGGCATTGAGTGGTGATTCCTCTGGTGCTTCATACTCAAGTACAGAGATTGATGGAGATAACCTTAACAGTACTGCAATTCGCCGCAGATCTAGAAAAAAGAAGAAAAAATCTGATGTAAGAGGCAACAGTTGAGACCATTCCATCTTCCTTTATGTTGCCTTCTAACCTTTCAGCTTATTTTCCTTTTATTTTTATCTTCACAGATTGATCTTGTTACTTCATCTGGTCGGCGAGTTAAGAAAATAAATTTGGATGGGCATGATGTGGCTACCACATCAAGGCCACATAGAGGTAATAAGTCTAAGATTGGTCGTTCTAGCAAAAGGAAAAGATCCTCTAAATCTAGGGGGCCGAGACCTCAAAGACGTTCTGCTCGCAACGCCCTCAGTTTTCTCACAAAGATGGGAGCTTCATCCGAAGAGGATGAAGATGACTCAGGGGGCAGTCTTTCAGACAGTGAATTCAACACAGAAAGCACTGAAGCTGAGCAGTCAGTGCGGTATGGTCAGCCAAGACATGGTAGAGAGAGTAACCATTATGATTCAGAAGATGTTACACAACCTTCTCATTTCGCGGAAACTCAGCGAAATTGTGGAAATAATAGAAAACTGATCCTGAGGATACCACGGCGCGATTTAAAAATTCAGTTATCTTCAGAAAGTGGAAACACAGAACCCTCCAATGAGGAAAAAGCGGTGGCGTCACTTGCAGCGGCCAAACGTGAAGCTGCTGAGCCAGAACTAGCTTTTGAGCTTGGAAGTTCCTCTGCTTGCAAGGCTGAACTATCAGCAGATGGATATCAAACCACGATCTCTGGTCTGCACAATGTTTCTGCTGTTCACAGTAACAGCACAATCAAATGGGGCGAGGTTAAGTTGCGATCTTCGAAGCGTTGCAAATTTGGTGACTCTTCTGGAGACATGAGGCCCTCTTCAAATAATGCGCTCTCACAGGGTCTTGATGAGTCTGGTAGTGAGAACACACGTCATGAATATGGTAATGGCATCCAACAAATGGTTGAGCAGAATGTACAAATAAGTCAGCATGCACTTTTGGGCAGCATCCATGAAAACCATATTACTGATGGTTATAGTGAAGTTAGTTTGCCTGGTGAAGAAAGGTTAACCAATAACAATAGCACTCATGTGGTGGAAGAAAATAACAAGGAAGGCAACCAACAGTTCCACGGTACTCAGCCTATATCCTTTAAACTGAAGTTGTCCAGGTCAAGAGGCTTTGCAGATGAAGCAAGTTCATCAGACAAATCAAAGACTACTGCAGTAGGGAGTGACACGAACTCTGAGCATGATAAAGTTTCCATGCAGCATGATGAGCCTTCTGCCACCAATCAACATAGAAGCAGTGACTTCACTAGTGTATCCAGAAGTTTTCAAGAACGCACAGATAACGGCACTTGTTTGCATGATTCAGAAAAGTTACACTTCGAATCTGCCAAAAAATACAGTGCAGTGTATACAAGGTCAAAGCCAAGTAAGTACAGGAAAACCATGGATCCAGATGCCTATGGAAATGGCGATAGCACTTCTATCTCCAATGATGGTGGATATCAGCCTCCTCCAGATTACAATCCAGCTACACCTACTGGTACTTTGCGAAGAAGTGCAAGGAGGTCATCTGCATACACTGATGATGCTAGAGGAAGGGATGCTACCTTTCACGAGAAAAATTCTTTCCATGAAGCATCAACCAGTGGGAGACGAATTGCTCCAAATGTGCGTGAAACGTGGGGATCAACATCAACGGCTGCTGGTTTAAGGTCTGTGAGGTACAAAAAGGAGAGTCGCAACTTTCCTGATACACATCTCTTTGAGAAAAAACACAAAGTGTCCAAGTGTCCGTGGTTAATGTTGCTAGAACATGAAGATATTGACCGCTATATTCCTCAACTTGGTGATGAGGTTATGTACTTGCGCCAGGTAACTTTATTTTGCTTTATTCTGTGTAGAAAGCATTCAGATAACTTTGGTGCAAACATCATTTATGAAGTAAACTTTCTGTGTGCTTTTATTGTTCAGGGTCATGAAGACTATCTTCATGGAACACTATCATCGGGTAAATGCCCATGGAATTTGATCAAAGGCCTTAAAGCTGCAGAGCTTTGCAAAATTAATGTTCTTGATTACAAATCTTATAGTGGGTCCGGTGAAAGCTGCTGTAAATTAATAATGGAAATCATTGATCGCACTTCAAGTGGATATGGCGAAGAGTTTGAAATCACATTGCCTGAGCTAGTTAGCTTCCCTGATTTTCTTGTGGAAAGAACACGGTTTGAATCTGCTATTACGCAGAACTGGGTTATCAGAGATAAGTGCAAAGTTTGGTGGACCGATGACTTAGAGGAAAGAGGAGGAAGTTGGTGGGAGGGACAGGTATCGGCAATAAGGCCTAAGTCACCTGATTTCCCTGAGAGTCCATGGGAGAGATATGTCATACAGTACAGAAATGATGGTTCTGAACATTCTCATAGCCCCTGGGAGCTCCATCATGCTGCTAGCTCATTGGCTCCATGGAAATATCCACATATTGATCCCATTGTCAGGAACAAATTGTTATCAGCAGTGACAGATTTACAGGAAATATCTCACACAAATCAGGTGGAGTTAATTTATTTTTGATATTTGCAATCTTTGGCTACTCTTTTGTTGCTGTTTTGACCTTCTACCATATATTCTTATGGATCTACAGGATCGCTATGGTGTTCTGAGGTTAGACACTGTTGCAGGAAAATCAGATTTCATAAACAGGTAATTCTTGCGTAAATGGATTCAGTGCTGATACTTCTATATTTGTGTTCTCCATTTAGCAACAAAAGGGCGAATAACGGCTACTGTGAAATAATCCTCTTAAGGTATAGGGCATGTTTGGTTTTGAACCAAAGCTGGCCTTATCAAAAAGTTGGCACACCTGTGAGCTTTGGCTGCTGTTTGGCTGGTCCTATCAAATGTTGTGAATTACTCCCTCTGTTTCCAAATATAACATGTTTTAGTTGTTTCATTGTAGACTAAATACAGACTAAAGTGAGTGAATAGACACACTAAAATGCGTCTAGATACATGTCATTCTGAGAAAGGCTAGAACATCTTATAATGAGGAACAGTGGGTGTACTTTTTTAGTCCAATTCCTCCTGTCCTTAGAATGGGTGGTTTGGAAAAATACCGTGTATGAACTATGAAGTATAATCCGGTGCTTTTTATTTATGGCATAACATCCATTTTCAAAGAGGCGATCCTGTTAAAAGATTTTTCTGCACTCCAGGTTTCCTGTCCAGTTTTCCATCGATGTGATCAGGGCAAGGCTACATAACGATTACTACAGAACTCTGGAGGCTGTCAAACATGATGCCGTTGTGATGCTTGCCAATGCTGAATCTTATTTTTCAAGGAGTGCTGAAATGACCAAAAAGATTCGCAGGCTATCTGATTGGATCCGAGAGAAAATTCTTCCTGTTTAGCAGAATTTGCCTCTCAGTCTGTGAGACGATTCTCAGGCATAGTTTTGTTAGAGGATGAGCCATAGTAGTACTCAGGTTGGAGGAACTTGGCTGAACATTTTGGAACTCTTTGATCCCTCATTTGCTGATACAAATTGATCTTAAATAGCAACTCTGACCGTTTGGCCCCTTGTTGCCGTGAAACAAGGTCAATTATCCTATTGGTCCAACAGAGGAACTTGAGAGCCTCATTAGAGAAGATGCTAACGTGTAAAATCTGGTATAGGAAATGTCCTACCAGATTATTGGATTTGTATAGACAGCAGTACATCAATAAAGAGAAGGCAAAGAAAAGTCCATTATCATCATCAGTGTTGTGTTCTTGAGTTAGCTTGTGTTTGTCTTGCCTGTTTAGAGGACTGTAATGTATTTTTGGTTGTTGTGTGGGACTATCGATCCGCTAGCAGTCAGGCTTAATATACTTCCTCCGTTTCAAAATATAAGATGTTTTAGCCTTTTTCGGACACTATATATCTAATTATCTTTTAGTGTATAGGTTGGAAGTAAAATAAGTTAACCTACGCATTAAAAGGCATTTAGATACATGTGTGTCGAAAAAAGACTACGAAGGGAGTATATTCTAGCAACAAATCAAGATATAACTGTAATGCTTGAGGCTGCACTTTAATTTTCGGTATCAGTTCTCCTAGGTACGCATATGTTGTTCCACTATCACATCTCCTAGCAGGTGTCCCAGTAATTTGCTGAATCTCTGGACTTTGAGTCTCAAGTGTTCTACAAAATTTTCAGTAGTATCATACTACTGAAAATAACAACATGACAAAAGAACAAGGTAAACATGACAAAAACAAATTTTCCCAGGTTAGTCGTCGTCTAGGCTGTCTTCGCGACCGCCCTGAACGTGGGGTGCAACAGCCGGGCGAGCTCCTCGTCCTCCACGTCCAGCGGGCCGCCGTTGTCATTCCCGACGCGCTGCACGGCGGTGCCGTTGAGCGTCTCGTGCCCGAACCCGTACAGCTTCAGTATCTGGTCATCGGCGAAGTTGAAGGCGCGCTCCATTCCGAGACGGCACCGGTCCGCCGGATAGCTGTCCGCGTACCGCCGGCACGGCTTGCAGCCGACGAAGTGCGTCACCAGCGGCCACCGCCCCTCCCGCCGCATCTCCTCGTACCTGTCCACTATCATCTCCCAGAACCCGTTGAGCTCATACGAGTTCTCAAAGAACACCTTGGCCCCCCACTTCTCCCGCTGCGTGACTAGCAGGTAGATGAGAGCCGACTGGTCGTCGGCCTCGAACGGCGGGCGGCCGGAGAGCTCCTTGGCGAAGAGCTCGCCGTGCTTGTCGCGCACGGGCCCGCGGGCCCCCATGGGCGCTATCGCGTGGAGGAGGTCGAGCGACCACTGGCAGTTGCGGATGAGGAAGCTGCCGGTGTTGATGCCGACCCAGCTCTTCTCCTCGTACATCTTGGCCTCCCACCCGTGGACCACCAGGTTGTGCGCCGCGTACCGCTCCCACGGCAGCTCGAACGCCATGTCCGTGAACACCGCGTCCGAGTCCATCCACCATATGAACTCCACCTCCGGGTGCGCCATCATCAGCGACCGCAGCAGCGGCAGCTTCGCCCAGAACCCGGACATCTCGTGGTCCAGGAACGCCGTGTTGTAGAACACCTCGATGCCGTGGACGCGGCAGTAGTCCGCCTTGTTCTTGAACGCGCGCAGCAGCAGGTGGTCGCCGTCCGGGTCGGGGCACCGGTACGGAGCGGAGCCCGTCACCAGAAGCACGCGAGGACGGCCCGCGGGATGCACGCGCGCCGGGAACTCCGGGTGCGCCGCGAGCCACGCGGACCGGCGAGCGTCGTAGTCCGGGATGACGCGGCCCAGCGAGTAAGGCGGGTCGCTCAGCTTCCGGGTAGGCGGAAGGCCTTTGTCCTCGATGTCCTCCTCGCTCGCGTTGCTAGCGGCGGGCGGCGGCGCTGGTGGTGGCGGAGTAGCTGCGGCGGAGATGTGGATGGGGTTGTTGAAGACGACGCGGAGGGTGGGGAGGGTGAGGACGGAGTTGCTCGGGCCGAGGATGAGGAAGAGCGCGCTGGTGACCAGGAGAACGAAGACGACGGGGATGGTGGTGCCTGCCGGGAAGCCATAGTAGTATTGCCGCCAGCGGCCGGATCGCCGGTCTCCGGCTGACATTACGTTGTGCTGTTCCCCCATTGTTGCTATGCTATTGGTAGCTGGCGAGGTCGTACGTCGTGAGTTGCACGCACCTCACATATGATTCTTTTTGTGTGTGTTCGATGCTCCTTTTAGCGATCAACACGATCATTATCTCTCTTCTGTTTAGCCGTTGATCATCTGATGGCAAACGTCAACGGGACTGGAGTGGTACATTGCACGATCTTTCCCTTCTTCAAGCTGGCAAGAATCAAGTATGTATGGGGATCTGTTGACTGGGGAGGCAGAGGTACCGTAGGTTGTAAATAATACGAGATGCTGAGCAGATAGTTTCTGGAACTTCAAATCTCAACGCGTACTACTACTAGGGCTGAGTGTTCTTAATTGCCCATGTGCCTTTGCTCAAAATCTGTGTAGGATTCTTCTTCCCAGACCACTGTAAGTATATAAATGGTTAGCTAGGTACACACTCGTCTCTAGATGACTAGATCATGATACTCTTCTGACTTTCAAACAGATTTTGATTTGTCCGTTTCGCCAAGTCTGTGATAAGCTGCAGTCTTGTGCTGCTTGCACTTGACGGCGGGCACTTGCAAGGGAAATATAACAGCACATCAAAGTGTTTCTTTGATGGGCTTTTATTCCATAGACCCACTCCTTTAAACTCAGTAACATCAACAGTGAAGATTAAATCGTACCTTTTTGGTCTTTAATTGATTTGCAAACAAGATTTGATCCTATTAAAATCCGTATTATTAGTATGTCCCTTATAAATCGAGCTCTACCTGAAATTAATTGCTTCGATAACGGAGATAGAAGAATACCAAATTGATAGAGCTCGTTTGAAATTAAAGACCGAAGAGGTACAGTTCAAAGGATTCAGGTAGGATTTTTGAATAATTCAGATTTTAGGATTTTTTTTCCTATTAAGCTCGTTTGATTCACATGATTATAATCCTTTGAAATTCCTATAAAGGTTTTCTTTGCACTCTATTTTGGAGGAAAAAAATTACTCCACTCCAACATCTTTTTTTTGACCGTATCACTCCAAACACCTTTTTGCCGTTCTTTTGATTTTGCTGTGCAATCAACCACTCGATCCAAAATCCTGTAGGATTGAAAAGGACGTCATTTCAATCCTGTGTTTTCCTAGTCCCGCGCTCTGAAAATCATGCAAATAAAGGAGCCCTAATTGGTTAAGTGCATACACTTTTCTTGCCATGCCGTCTGAATAAAAACGTAGACTTTCTATCTCATTTCTTTTTTGTTGCAGGAAATGAAGAATCGCATAACACACAACATTTGAATAAGACCTTGCATTTCACTATAGAAGTCAGTATGCACACAACAATTTGTGCCTACATACGGAGAAATTTGGGTCTGCAAAGTATTACATGTTCACTTCAAAAAACTAATGGACGAACCTACTTGAGAGATCACAATGGCTTGGCGTTGGCGGCCCTGAAGGTTGGGTGCAGGAGCCGGCCGATCTCCTCGTCGTCCGTGTCCATCGGCCGTCCGGTCTCGTTCCTGACGCGCTGCACGGCCGTGGTGTTGAGCGACTCGTGCTGGAAGCCGTAGAGCTTGAGTATCTGGTCGTCGGCGAAGTTGAACGCGCGGTCCATGCCTCGCCGGCACAGCGCCGCCTCGTAGCTCGCGCCGTTCGGGTCCCCGCACGGCTTGCAGCCGACGAAGTGCGTGATGAGCGGCCACCGCTCGTCGCCGAGTCCCGGCTGCCACTTGCTCCGCATCTCCTCGTACCTGTCCACGATCACCTTCCAGTAGCCGTGCAGCACGTAGGAGCTCTCCAGGAACACCCTGTCCGCCCACTTCTTCTTCTGCGTCACCAGCAGGTACACGAGCGCCGACTGGTCGTCGGCCTCGTACGGCTCCCGGTCGGACAGCACCTTGGCGAAGATCTTCCCGTATTTCTCGCGCACCGCGGTGCTCTGCCCCATCTTCGCCCACGCGTCGAGGAGGTCGAGCGACCACTGGCAGTTCCGGATCACGAAGCTGCCGGCGTTGGTGCCCATCCAGCTCTTCTCCTCGTACACTTTGAATTCCCAGCCGGGGATCAGGAGGTTGTGGCCCGTATACTTGCCCCACGGCGGCTCGAACAGCATGTCCGTGAACACCACGTCGGAGTCCACCCACCAGAAGAGCTCCGTCTCCGGGTGCGCCACCATCAGAGCGCGCAGCAGCGGTAGCTTCGTCCAGAACCCCGACATCTCCGCGTCCAGCACCGCGTGGCTGTAGAAGATGTCGAAGCCGTGGACGCGGCAGTAGTCTGCCTTGTTCTTGAACGCGCGGAGGAGCATGTGGTCGCCCTCCTGCTCGCTGCACCCGTGCGGCGACGAACCGGTGACCACCAGCACGCGCGGCCGATCCGGCGAGACGTACGCCGGGAACCGCGGGTGCGCGGCCAGCCATGCCGCTCTAAGGGCGTCATAGTACGGCACGGCCGGACCCAGCGAGTGCGGACGGCCGACCAGCTGGCGCACCGGCGGCGGCGGGTGCGGCTGCGGCTCCTCCCTCCGCCGCTCCTCGATGCGAACAGCCACGGCGGCCTCAGGCGCCGTTGGCGGCGCGAGGTTCGCGGGCGCGCTGGCCGGAACCTCACGGCCGCTGTCGCTACCACGGCTGCCGTAGTCGATGCGAATGCGCGGGAACGCCACGTCCGACGTTAGCAAGAAGATTGCGGACGGGGCGAGGACGATCAAAATGACGCGAATGACCGGGACGGTGAACATCGGTTTCTGCCGGGCTCGCCGCTCCGCGTATTCCTCCGCCATCGCCGGCGACGGGCAAGACATGCCTGCGCGACGGAGCTGCACCCTACACACGCTCTACTCTACTCTTGGTATGGCTGTCAGTCTGTCTGGCGGCACGGTACCACCCCTAGTTAAATCAGAGAGGCGACGATGCGTCGGGGTTCTGAGGACTGTGCCGGTGAACGCAAGAATATGTTAGGATTCCAATGGATTCCAAAGGGGCTTCCCTCTTCTCATTAGTGGACTCCTACTCTAATCAGCTCTCCAGATCTACTGTATATTTACTGCAAGAGCTCTATAATTATGTGCATCTATTTTCTTAAGTTTCAAATTATAGAACCTTACTCTACATCTTGTATTTATTTTGTCCACTTTTTTGGGGGGTAATTTTTGTCCACTTTTCGAAGTGTGCTTCACCATAATCTCAACATCTTATTGATATGATATGAAGCTTCGTCAGGACGGACATCGAGGAGGAGACCGGCACTCGGATTTTTGGGCCACCCTAACCGGTGGCGATCTACACCACCCTCGGCGCCACTGTCCTTCGTGGTGACTGGCGACCCACTCTTACCGGGGAGACGATCATCGGCGATATCTATGTCATCCATCCATGCATCCACAACTTTTTGCTATCCGGAAATCAGAACAACGTGAAAAAATCGCAATGTGAAGATCCTGTACTCTTTGAGTGGACGCAGCATCCGTAATGAGAACGTTGAACAATCTCAACACGGTTATATGTCTGTTCATTTTAGCCGTTGATCATCTGAGATCTGACAAACGTCAACGGGAGGGGAGGGAAGTCGAGTGGTGCATTGCACTTCCTTTCCGACTACGGAGTACTATTTTAAACTGGTATATGTATGCGGATCTGTGGACTGGAAATCACGGTGAGGAGACTGGTATCGTAGCTTCGTAAGTTATATATGAATTGATCAACAGATGGTTTCTGGAAGTGAAGAAGTTCAAATCTCAACACATACTAGGGCCGAGGGTCTTTAATGCGCATGTGCATTTGCTCAAAATCTGTGTAGGATTCTTCTTCCCAGACTATGTAAAATATACAAATACAAATGGTACACAAAAAAATGGCAGAGTATACACTCGTCTCTACTAGCTGATGATTCTCTTCTGAAAGACATAATTGCAGGTCAGTTGACCTAATGTGGTGGATAGACGACCACCGTTTGAAATAGTACTGAAACCAGTCTTGTCTACGAACCGTGCAATGAAACATGGTTTACGCAACAAACAGCTGCACAAAACTACTGGCTAATTGTTTACATGTAGATCAGTATATGTACCCGGGAAGCGCGAACTCAGAAAATGCAAATTTGAACTCGAGGTCTCGAGGACGAGATGTGCCAAAAAAAAAAACTTAGTTCCATGTGTACTATATCGAGATCTAGGCATGCTGGCAAATGGCATGTCTTACAGTCCCTACCGGAAAATTCGCTCGCTGCCATGCAGAACTCAATAAATCTGGGCATTGGCGTGTCGTGCCGAGAAAACACACGGGAAAGCTCGAGAACTTGATAAACTTTAGCAAAAACAAATGACAAAGAATTTCCACACGGTATATAAGGGAAAAAACACACGACAAAGTCTGCCATTCGGCAAAGTTACCATAAAACACACGGCAAAGATGACCACTCGGTATACCCTATCACAGCCGTGGCGGCCGGGCTTGACGACACCATTGCGGAAGAAGGCCTATGTCGAGTGGCCCCCATCGGACACTCGGCAAACGTTAGCCATCTTCATGCTCTCCTCCTACCCGGAAAAAAGAAACTTTTGCGCCAAATTTTCCCACACATGAGATTTCTTGCCAACAATAGTTTGCCGACTACCCCCCCCCCCCCCCCCCCCCCCCCCCCCCTAGTACACCCTATCTAAACAGCGAAGTTCCATGTGTAACTATGGTGGACGTCGGGTTGAAAATGGTTGCTCTTGCCACCACAGATAACACTTAAGAAGGTAAGTTTCTTTGCTAAGTGCAGCTGCACACCGCATGCTCCCTCACAAACTAAGCAGGGCGCCAACCAGGCATCCTGAGTCCTAAAGTATCACGCGGCACCGCAAATGTGTTTTCTTCGTTGGCATGACGGCGAAAAAGTTTGTCGTCGCTGCCAGTGTGGTTAGGTGGAGCGTACAACACAATGTTGAACATTGGCCAATTTGTAAAAAAGAAAGAGCATTGGCCAATTCAGGATACTCCTACACAACTTAGAATGGGCTGAATCAGTACACTTAGTTGACCATTTGCTCTAAGTGGGCTGAATTAATTAGAAGATCTTTGGAATAAATTCAGTGGGAAGGATGGGCCGATGGTCAACCTAACCCGCCGCAAGTGCTCACTGCCAGGGCAATCATGAACCTGTCTATAGCACAAAAAAAAATCAATATTTGAAACACGAGTAAGAAAACGAGAAAGAACAAAGCCAACCTTAATTGAGTAGTACCAATACCAACAGCCCAGATAATGTTCATTCCATATCTTTGGTACTATTCGTATTGGAAGTTTGTTTTTGGATTACCGGGTTGGAAGTCATATTTGGACTTAAAACATTGTTGTTGAGAAGTGTATGTGTTATGTGTATGACATGCATTTCTCCACAAAATAAAAAATATATTCAGAATTCTATAGTGAATTTGTTTGTGACCGTTGCATTGGTGCCGCGAACCATATTACATTTCGGATGCAGTTTTGCAAGATTGCCCGTCTTTTCATTTTTTTACACAAAAAAGGCCCATCCCTTCTAATTCACTAATCTATAGGAAGGTACTGTAGTTTTGGATATTAAAAAGTTTTAGAAGAAATATCTAAAGTAGATGCTGATTGATAGAGCAATTCTTGTTCATAAGTTCCAGTATGAGTACTCCGTCTAACATAAAGCTTGTGACTAGTAGTAAAAAAATCTACGTTTACTTTGAAACAGAGTTTGATCCTCACCTATTTTTTAGGATATTTTCTTACCAAGTTTTGTTAGGGCATCTATAACTGCCTCTGGTTTAGGCGGGGAGCCTGGCAAGTAGACATCCACATGAAATGGTGAGAAAAGATATATTTTACATCTCTGAGGGGCTATAATTGGAGATATTATTATTTCTGGTACAAAAGTTCCTACATCAATAGGAAATTTCCTACCTTTGAGCATGGTATGAACTATTGATTTACATTGCAGCCATCTCGGTCTAGACTTGTGTAATAGAGAGCATTTGTTTTTATATGGTGTTGGTGGTGCCATGTGTGAGAAAACGAACACCAGGGATGTGAACACTCCCTTTTAGGTTCAGAGAAGGGTGCGAGAGCGATCCAAATACTTTCTCAGTCAACACGAAGACACAGGGTTTGACCGAGGTTCAGGCTCGATCGGAAGCATAAAGACCTCGCGTCTTGCTAGTTTGTATGCATCGAGCATTACAATGTGGAACCTCCTTGCTGGTGGTAAGGCCTAGTCAAGGAGAGAACGAGGGTGCACTAACTCTATCATGCGTGAGACTATGAACAAAGAATCGAGAACCCTTCTTTACGTGGCATTGGAGCTCCTTTTATGCTAGCAAGGGGTTACCACATGGCCAAATAGTACATGACGCTAGACGTGACCAGTACACCGCACGCGCCGCTGGCTTGGGATACATGGGAGAGTCCCATCTTTTTAGGGGCAACACACCCAGTCTTGTAAGTGATCTAGGAGAACTTTTTCAACTATCACATGCCTAGGTACAATGCTTAGTCATATCTTGCCAATGAATTGGTCCTCTCCATCATATTTGTTACATATATCTATAGCTGACATGCAGATCCACGTGTGAAGAAGAGTCATGATGGACACGCCGCGCTACCCGACTGCCAGTGCTATCCAAGAAAGTGAGGACCGCAGAACCTAGCATACCATCATTATTATCTTGCCGCAGACAAAGCGGTTGTGTACTCGGGTGGAGTTTCCATGCGCACGATGGGACATTTCTTGATGACGTGGCCTCGATTTCTATGAAATGTGGGAATGGCCGACGATAGTGGGCATACTAGGCGATACTTGGGGAGGCACAACAATTGACGCAGAGAGAGAAAGAGATAAAATGGAGGGGACAGTTTCCCATAGTGGGCCTATAAATAGGTCGGAGCTGCTACTGGAAGAAATCAAAGACAACATGCTGATGCATGTAAAATCCATACATGATCTTTGTAGTTTATTAGATCATATTCCTAGTTAGTTGATAGTTTTATAAGGACCTAGAAATGTTTTTCATCAAATCCGGGGATTTTCTAAACAATCCTCTTTCATATGGTTTTAACGCTGCAAAGCAGATTTTCTAGTTTTTTTTGCACGTTTTTTACTTTCAGGGACCTTTCGGACATCGAACGGACCCAATATTTTTGCCATGTCATTTTTTGGGAAATAGACAAACCGGAGAAGACGAACTCAACAAGGAACACTACGAGGCATAAAAGAGGGCCCACCATGTAGGCCACAACCCTGGCCATGTGGTGGGCCCCATCTTGGGCATGTGCATCCTTTCAACGCAAACTTCATCTCCACGGACTCAGGTTGACCTAAAACTGACTATAAAAAGGACCCCTAAGGCGCGATGGGGGTGGCAGAGAAATATGAAATACACAAAATAGATCTGTAGACTACGAGGATAGGAGGGGAGACGCTGCCGGAGCCACTCCCGGTTGCCCCTTCACCACCGTTGACACCATCACCTTCAGTACCATGATGAAAAGGGAGTACTTCATCCTTAGGCTACGAGATTGTGGAAGTAACTTGTATCAATCTCTATCTCATGCTTCATAGATTAGAGTCACATGAGCTACCGATCATAATTGTGACCATATTTGTATTACCCCTATGGTGGATATTTTGTTTGTGAGATGATTTATGATATGCTAAGATGTTTATGTTCTTGATGTATATTTAGATGCATATGTTACCCCATTTTTCTGTGCTTGTTCTGATCAAGCTAGTATGCGTAGGGCAAGTGTGGGGGATGTGTGCATTAGTTGCAGCAATCTTGTACTAAGTTTGGGGAAGTGAAAAAAATATCTGGACTGCTATGGTTTTTACCTTTTTATGATTGCCTCACTAGGGAGAAAGGATTACCTTGCATAAACATCCAGTGATAGAAAGGATGCCTTGCTTGCAAGGATGTATATGTGTTTTCAACATCATGTTACAGTACTTTTTGCAATACTCTGTTAAGTCTTAAATTTGACATGAGGTGGACTCCCTTGTCAAAGGAGTATTAGGGAGTTGATTTTATATCGATTCGATGTTAGAAAGTCATGGACATATTTATGCTTATCAATAACATCTTGTGTTTTTGCATGCTTATAACTTGTCATTTGTGTTTTATTACTACCATGTTTATGAGAGAGAGAGTGAGATCAAGTGAACTCATGACTGATGGTGTGTAGATTACACCCCGTTGGGAACCCCAAGAGGAAGGTATGATGAGCACAGCAGCAAGTTTTCCCTCAGTTGTGAAACCAAGGTTTATCGAACCAGTAGGAGAAAGCCAAACTTTAGAAGGTTGATGCACGCTAGCTTCGTGATAGCTTCGGACAATATATATGGTGCCTCGTCCAGGGCTTTGCTTTGCACCTGCAGCAACGTGGAACCTGCACACAACACAGCCAAGTACTTTGTCCCAACTTACGATGAGGTTGTCAATCTCACCGGTTTGCTGTAAACAAAGGATTGAGCGTATCGAGTGGTAAAAGGTAATAGTATGCAATAAAGTAAATAGCGCGAGTAAAAGTAAACGGTAATAGCAATGTAAAGGAAATTGGACCGGGGTCCATAGTTCACTAGTGGTGTCTCTCCATAAGATAAATAACAACATGCTGGGTAAACAAATTACAGTTGGGCAATTGATAGAATAAATATAACGTACATATGTCATGAGGATCACTATGAGATTCACTCTGGATATTATGACAAAATACATAGACCGTAATCCAACTGCATCTATGACTAATAATCCACCCTCCGGATGTCGTCCGAGCAACCATTGGGTATTAAGTTGCGAACAACAGATTATCACCTTAAGCAAAGTGCGTAATGTAAACAATGCAAATGTCCTTGAACACAAGAATGTTGTTTTCTCCCTAGTGGCAACAGCACATCTACAACCTTAGAGGTTTCTGTCACTCCCCCAGATTACTAGAGGCATGAACCCAACTATCGAGCATAAATACTCCCTCTTGGAGTCACTAGCATCTACTCGGCCAAGATATCTACTAGCAACGGAGAGCATGCAAGATAATAAACAACATAGAGATAACATAAAGATAATAATTCAGCACATCAACTTGACATAGTACCAATACTCATCGGATCCCAACAAACACAACATGTAAAATTACATAAAGATGATCTTGATAATGTAGGGCAGCTCACAAGATCTAAACATGAAGCACATGGTAGAGGAGACGAACATCTAGCTACTTCTATGGACCCGTAGTCCAAGGTAGAATACTCACACATCACTCCGGAGGCGACCATGGTGGTGGAGAAGGCCTCCGGCGGTGATTCCCCTCTTCGGCAGGGTGCCGAGAAGAGCTTCTGGAGCCTCCCGATCTCGCGTCGACGATGGCGGCGGCTTGCAGTAGGTTTTGTGGAAAATTGATCGGGTCTTAGGTTTTTCCCATCGAGGAGAATATATAGGCGGAAGGGCGGCGTCAGGAGGTGGACCAGGCGGTCTCACCCCCTGGTGGCGCGACCAGGTCCTGGGCCGCTCCACCCTAGGGTGTGGCTGGCCTGTGGCCCACCTCTGTCTCATCTTCAGTCTTCATGAAGCTTCGGTAAAAATAGGAGGTTCGGCTTTTGTTTCATCCAATTCCGAGAATATTTCCTATGTAGCTTTTCTGAAACACAAAAACAGCAGAAAATAGGGAACTGACACTGTGGCGTCTCGTTAGTAGGTTAGTTCTGGAAAATGCATAAAAATGCCATGAAGTGTAACAAAACACAAAGCAAATGGTGTATAAACAAGCATGGAGCATCAAAAATTATAGATACGTTTGAGACGTATCAAGCATCCCCAAGCTTAACTCCTGCTCGTCCTCGAGTAGGTAAGTGATAACAAAAGAATAATTTTTGAGGTGACATACACCATCACAATCTTGATCAACGATGTAAAGCATTGAGTGCTGGGATCAAAGTACTTAAAACATGGGCATAAGAGACATAATCTTGACAATAAAAACTTAGCAATTATAACATGAAAAGTAACACAAACGAAAGATCATGAATAATGAAACATTGAAAGTCAAGTGTGTGTTCAAATCATATAGGAAAACATAGCAAAGTGGTTTTCAGCTTGTCCCTCATGGAATAGCAAAACATAAATGCATAGGACACCTTCAAGTTTAAGAGGGCGACTAGATACAAATAATTTAAGAATAAGCAAAACCATAATCATGAATCAATCAATGATAAACTTTGGGACTATTCACATTAAACTCAGAATGACAACTATGCTCTCTTAGACGGTGCATAAAGGTAGAAGGTGGAGACTCAACATAATAGTAAAAGAAAGGCCCTTCGCAGAGGGAAGCAGTGATTGCAAGTTTTATAAACCTCCAAAAAATATGATACTTACTAGCTTTGAGCTCTCATTGCCCCCATCATAGGCATCTTGAATGGTTAAGGTAAATGCGAGTACAATTATGAAGCATATGCTTAACAAATCATAAGTTGAAAACCTCGTGTCCCGTGAAGTACGAATACCCAAACCTCATGCTACTCGACATAGGTCCCAAGCAAGTTCTTGTTATTGTAAGCATACATGTATCATCTAAAACCGCCAATGGGGTACCTCTTGCCCGATGACATGGAACAAGCCCACATCAAAATGACAAGACAAACAGACAATGAATACCTCAGCATCTCTTTTATTTACCATTGGTATAGCTTTTTATTGTGAGATGCATCGTTGAATGTCCACTATGGGCATGCTGTAAATTTCCACAATGAATGATGCATGGCTTAGATTAGCGGCCCAGGCATTTCTCTAACACATATACAAACTCCATGACCTCAGAAGATCCCAACTTATTTCACATCGCGAGTATCCATAAACAAAAGATCACGATATCAACTTAAATTAAAGAAAGTGCAATGTTGAAAACTTGCCCCATGACGGCATGGATGGGCTAATTTCCAACTTACAACTTGCAAGCATAACATCAACATAAGAGAGCCACAATGTCAAGATTATTAAAAGCGAGAAAAGTAAAGTGTGCCGTCAGGTTCGTGAGAGCTTTACTGAATAATTTTCACATAACACCAAAAAGTTTAATTTGAAGGATAGATAAAAGCAAGTCAAATGTACTTGGAATAGCAAATTGCTAATAGGCATGTATGGTGGACACATTGGAATAACTTGGTTTTTGGGAGTTGGATGCACGAGTAGAGCTCATACTCAGTACAAAATGAAGGCTAGCAAAAGACTAAGAGCGACCAACTAAGAGAGCAATAACGGCCATAATCATGCATAGCGACAAAACATCATTAACAGAAGCATAAAGTGGTATCACAAGTCAAAAACCAAATGATCATAGAGGCTAATGGTGACTTTGTTGGAGTCAAACATGTTGTAAGCATGCGCCAAGTCGACCCAAATAAAGCATCAAAGGAGAAAACCACAATAACATGCTCCAATATGATAAAAACAAAGCATGATTTTTTCAAAGGCTCATTAAGCAATCTCAGTCATTTGAGATAAGTCATGCTACAACAAAAACTACTAAGCATACTATCAAAACGACATCAAGCATGACATGCAAAAGTCTAAGCCGCAGTCTAAACAAGCTCCAATTTGTACCACTATTTGCATGAAAACTTTTTCTCTTTTCCAACACCATTCAAACCTTTTTGAGACAACTCTTTTGATGAAAACCAACATAGACCAGTAGTCTAAATACACCTTTATGCAAAGATATAACAAGATCTGAACAAAAATTAAGGTGAAAAATGAAAGCTAAACGCAGTACTAGAAAAAGAGAACACTCGTTGAACGATAAGAGTGAAAAATAGAGTGTTCTTGGCAATGAAAAATGAAGTATGTCTTCTCCAAAAGAAATTTGTTGGGGTCCAAACATTTATTTTAGCAAACAAAACAAAAGAAAACTGAAAGCAAAAGTAAAGACGCTCCAAGAAAAATGCATAGAATATGAAGCAATAAAAATATAGTGTGTTGAAAGGTGACCTGATTTTTACTGATGAAGAAGGGGTGCCTCGGGGACATCCCAAGCTTTGAATCTTGTACCTCTTGGATATTTCTTGGGGTGACATGGGCATCCCCAAGCTTGAGCTTTTGTCCATACTTCATCTCATCTCATCACTCTCCATTCCCTACACTTGAAAACTTCCTTCATACAAAACTTCACACAATTTTATTAGCAACATTAGCATAAACATGATAGTAAATCTCCCCTTTTGGTTCAGTTTCAAACTCAAATATACCAACCATTAAAGCATAAGCTACTGTAGCAACTTCCTCAAAAGTTCCATGATCAAAAGTACTCAAAAGGAAAGCGATCGATAGGCAATCAAAAATAGTAGCAGAATCTGTCAAAACAGAATAGCTAACAAACATCGATTTTTTCGAGGGCCTTCTGTTGCTCAAAACGAAAAGTGCAAAACTAATGAAAGTTTGGATATAACCTGGGGCATATGTACAAGAAATTTCAGATCAAAAAGATATTCTGAGAATTTTCACGAATTTTTATGGTACAGCGCAGAAATCTGTTTCAGGACAGCAACTTCCCCAAATCTTACCTCTCTCAAATTAGAGGTTCTTCTTGGCACAAAAATGAAATAAAATGATAAGGAGAGGTCATTACAGTAGTAATAACTTCCAAGACTCAAATAAAAGAAAAAAGTACTGAAAAGAAAATATTGGGTTATCTTCCAAGAGTGCTTTTCTTTAACGCCTTTGAGCTAGGCGCAGAAAAGGCAAATCAAGTATTATCGAATGAGGCATTAAGATCAATTGCAGAAGTCTTCTCAACAATAAATTGTATTGTATCCAAATGAGTTTTTGAACATCCCTGGTGAACACTCTTGGGTTCACTACTTTCATCAAAAGGATTTTCAGGACAAATCCAATCAAAATTCTTTTCCAAAGCTTCATGCAATCCTACAAGTTTGCAAGGTATTTGTACTTTGATGTCTTCTTTGGTTGTACCAACAACATTAACAGGTGATCCAAGCATATTAAAACGCTCAAAAACTTTCCTAGCTTCAATAGCAACATCTCTAAATTCTCTATGCAAAGTCTCCAAAATAAAGTCTTTCTTTTCGGAGTCTTCGATATCATGAAGCTTAAGAAACATTTGTTGCATAAAAGGATTAAGGTTAACAAACCTAGCCTCCAACATGTGAACTAAATAAGCAGCATAAACTTCATAACTAGGAGCAAGCTCAGCTAAATATCTATCCTCAACATCTTTATGCACACTAACATGATTAAAGAACTCCTCGATGTTGCCTTTCCCAATTATAGAACACTACCTATTGTAAGGTCCTCCAAAGCATACTTAGGGAACAACATAATGAACTAAAAGTAAAAGTAACGGAATTCAAACTATCAAAGAAACTATTTTTTTGTATTTTTGATAAAACGATGCAAGCAAAAATAAAATAAAGCAAAACAATAACAAAGTAAAAGGTTGGAAGCGAGAGACTCTCCTTGCAGAAATCTTCTTTCTCCCCGGCAACGGCGCCAGAAAAAGTTGCTTGATGGCGTGTAGATTACACCCTGTTGGGAACCCTAAGAGGAAGGTATGATGAGCACAGCAGCAAGTTTTCCCTCAGTTGTGAAACCAAGGTTTATCGAACCAGTAGGAGAAAGCCAAACTTCAGAAGGTTGATGCACGCTAGCTTCGCGACAGCTCCAAACAATTTATAAGGTGCCTCGTCCAGGGCTTTGCTTTGCACCAGCAGCAACATGGAACCTGCACACAACGCAACCAAGTACTTTGCCCCAACTTACGATGAGGTTGTCAATCTCACCGGTTTGCTGTAAACAAAGGATTGAGCGTATCGAGTGGTAAAAGCTAATAGTATGCAAGAAAGTAAACGATAATAGCAATGTACAGGAAATTGGACCGAGGTCCACAATTCACTAGTGGTGTCTTTCCATAAGATAAATAACAACATGCTGGGTAAACAAATTACAGTTGGGCAATTGATAGAATAAAGATAACGTACATATGTCATGAGGATCACTATGAGATTCACTCTGGGCATTACGACAAAATACATAGACCGTAATCCAACTGCATCTATGACTAATAATCCACCCTCCGGATGTCGTTCGAGCAACCATTGGGTATTAAGTTGTGAACAACAGATTATCACCTTAAGCAAAGTGCGTAATGTAAACAATGCAAATGTCCTTGAACACAAGAATGTTGTTTTCTCCCTAGTGGCAACAACACATCTATAACCTTAGATATTTCTGTCACTCCCCCATATTACTAGAGGCATGAACCCAACTATCAAGCATAAATACTCCCTCTTGGAGTCACTAGCATCTACTCGGCCAAGATATCTACTAGCAACATAGAGCATGCAAGATCATAAATAACATAGAGATAACATAAAGATAATAATTCAGCACATCAACTTGACATAGTACCAATACTCATTGGATCCCAACAAACACAACATGTGGAATTACACAAAAATGATCTTGATCATGTAGGGCAGCTCACAAGATCTAAACATGAAGCACATGGTGGAGGAGACGACCATCTAGCTACTGCTATGGACCCATAGTCGAAGGTAGACTACTCACACATCACTCCGGAGGCGACCATGGTGGTGGATAAGGCCTCCGGCGGTGATTCCCCTCTCCGGCAGGGTGCCGGGAAGAGCTTCTGGAGCCTCCCAATCTCGCGTCGACGACGGCGGCTTGCAGTAGGTTTTGTGGAAAATTGATCGGGTCTTAGGTTTTTCTCGTCGAGGGGAATATATAGGCGGAAGGGCAGCGTCAGGAGGTGGACTAGGTGGTCTCACCCCCTGGTGGCGCGGCCAGGTCCTGGGCCATGCCACCCTACGGTGTGACCGGCCTGTGGCCCCCCTTCGTCTCATCTTCGGTCTTCGCGAAGCTTCGATAAAAATAGGAGGCTCGGCTTTTGTTTTGTCCCATTCCGAGAATATTTCCTATGTAGCTTTTCTGAAACACAAAAATAGCAGAAAATAGGGAACTGGTACTGTGGCGTCTCGTTGGTAGGTTAGTTCCGGAAAATGCATAAAAATGCCACGAAGTGTAACAAAATACAAAGTAAATGGTGTATAAACAAGCATGAAGCATCAAAAATTATAGATACATTTGAGACGTATCAATGACCCTCAGTCCTGTTCTTATCATAAGAAGAGATTTAGTTTACTTTTTATGTTGGTTTTTAGTTTTAGTTCTCAAACCCAAAAATCATAAAAATCTTGTTACTTACTTTGCTTTGTTTTGGTTTTGTAAATCTTTTGAGCTATTTGTGACTGACAACCACCAAAGTTAGTTGGGGACACAAAGCTGTTGTTAACTGTTGCAGGTTGCTTGAAGAGCGAGGAAAAAGAACCAAACTCAGGCTTCCCCGAGAGTTCGATTATTACCCCGTGTCACCCTTGTGGAAAAAACTTCTTTGGTTGCATCACTCTCGCTTGGATTCCCAACGAGTGACATTTTTTAAGAATAGAGTTCCTGCCATCACATGGCGGGTGGTCAATCCTTTGTGCCGCAAAAGCTGAAGCCGCTACACCACCGAGGCAAACTCGGAGTCACGGAGCCCTAGGGCTCCCCAGCCCTCGCCGTCCTCGCTTGCGGCGTTGGGATCCCAGAATCACTCTATGACCTCGGGAACATGGACGTAACACCACACGCCTTGCTACTCCTCCCATTTTCCCAAGAACTCACCTTCTAGGTACGCCTTGGAGAGGTTGCTTCGGAGCTGCCAGGAGAACCCCCGGTGAGGATAGACTCCGCTTCAACATAGGGCGAGTAGAATGGGCAAAATAACACCATGGAGGGTATGATCCTGATGAAGTTCTAACAAAGGTGTTGGAACATCAACATTGCCAGCACTGCGTTGGGATGTAGTTGGGCAACACAGAGGTGATAGGCTGCCAACACAGCATGGCAAGCGAGATAGCGAGGGAACAATGCCCACTTCTAGAAACAAGAGAAGATGGGTCCACCCCAATTGCCCAATCGGGAGAAGTGGTGAGCTTGACCATCCCTGCTTCCCCTTCGTGCCCCTTAGAGGCCACCAGCTGCAGCAGGGGTTCCATGGATTTTGAGATGTGTATCCTGGGACCAAATTGCACCTAGGAAAGATGCAACCGTGCCTTCTTGGCCCAACACTCTTTTGATGTTGTGGCCTTCTGAAGGGAGGACTGCGCACCTTTGGAAGATATCATGGCCAGGAGGAGGGAGGGCGAGAAGGCACGCTAACTATGCCTCTGGTGGATACTTGAAGACAATAAAAGAAGACAAAGGGCACAAGGGCGCAGTTGTCCCATTTATTGGGCACAACCCCGATGTGTTCACCTTGATGGGTCCATGCCCATGGGTTACTATCGGAATCAGGAAACCCCAAGGTATCCCGGATCCACTGTTTGTGGGAACTAGCACCCAATGGCAACAACTCTATTCTTTAAATGCCACTCATTAGGACGCCAAGCGCAGAGTGATGCAACAAGGGAAGTTTTCCCCACAAGGGTCACTCAAGGGTTTATATCAAACTCTCAGGAAAAAGGTGGTTCTTTCTCCACACTCTTCAAACAACCTGCAATAAAAGAAGAATAACAGTTTTGCGTCCCCAACTAACTGTGGTGTTTGTCAGGCACCAAAAAATGAAACAAAATTAGTAACTAGTGTTTTGTGATTTTTGTGTAGAGAACTGAAAGGAAACAACATGCAAGTAACAAATGGATTTTCTATGGCTAAAACTGGACCGAAAATAATGGTTTCACTTGTTCTCCCTCTGTCATAATCCAGGTGGTAATAAAACACAAATGACAAATTAAAAGAATTCAAATACACAAAATGCCACTAATAAGCACAAACATGGGCATCTCGTTCTAACATAGAGTTGATACTCACAACTCACTAATACTCCTTTGATAAGGGAACCCACATCAAGTCAAATTTAAGAAATAATCGAGTATTCCATAAATAAATATAAAATGATGTTGATAACACTATGCATCCTTTCTATCACTGGATGTTTTATGCAAGGTTAACCATTCTCCCTAGTGAGACAATCATAGAAAGGTAAAACCAAGAGTAGCTTAGAGATTTCTGCCACTTCCCCAAACTCACTATCAGATTACTCCACTAATGCACACATGCCCCTCACAAGCCTTAGCATAATAGTTTGATCAGAACAAGCATACAAGAACGAGGTAACATATACATCTACGCATACATCAGAGACAAAAACATCTTTGCATCTCATAAATAGAAGATCCACCATAAGGATAATACATATATGGACATAATCATGATAGGCAGCTCATGTGACTAATCATCGTAGCACGAGAGAGAGTTTGATACAAGTTACTTCTACAATCCCATAGTATAGGGGGTGAACTACTCCCTCTTCATCATGGTGATAAAGGAGATGGTGTTGATGGAGTCAAAGGGGCAACTTGGAGCAGCTCCAGCAACGTCTCGTCTCCTATCCACGAAGTCTATAGATCTGTATTGTGTATTTTGTGTTTCTCTGCTGCCCCATCACGAAATCACCAGCAGGGGTATATTTAGTTGATTTTAGGTCTACATGGTTCCGTCAAGCCAAAGTTTGCATTGGTTGGACCCACGAGGGGTGAGATGGGCCCCACCACATGGTCTAGAACCTTGGATGCATGGTGCTGGCTCTTTTCCACCTCGTGGCGTTCCCTGTTGACTTCTCCTTCTCATGGTCTTTTATTTCCCAAATAAATTACATGGCAAAAAGATTGGGTCTATTTGACGTTTGGAACGTCCCTGAAAGTCAAAAACACGCAAATACAAGAAAATCTGCTTTGCATTGTTAAAACCAAATGAAAGGGGATTGTTTATAAATTCCTAGGTTCAATGGAAATTATGTCCAGGTCTTTAATAAGCTATCAAATAACTAAGAATATGATCTAAGAAACTACAAATATCATGGTTGAATTTTACATGCATCAGCGGTCTGCATCATCCCCAAGTGGAGGAGCCATGCCAGGGTTTCCTAGGATGGCTATGCAGAAACAGTGCCAGGAAAGCATTCTCGGGAGTGGGATGTCAGCAATGACACTGGCCCTTGACCCTAGGGAGTGGTTGCATCAGCTATGCTACATATTGACCGCTTTATATGAGGTGAGTTGTGCAAGAAAGGCTTCGAGCCTAGGCTGCCTAGGTCAGAGCTGGTCCTCCCATCACCCGATCCAAAGATTTCCCTCTAGGTGACAGAGAGGTCACCTGGGCGGGAAAAAGGAAAGGCGCCCCCTGCGCTCTACGAAAATGAGCCATCCCAAGGCCGACGTATCATGGCAGAGCAAGCAGATGAGGACAAGTTCTAGGAACCCAAAATGCGCCTTGGGAAGAACCAGGGTCGGGGGTAAGATTAGATGCCCTGACCGGAGGAAGGAAGAGAGACTTATCTGGCCATTGTGGTACCCCCTTAAGCTATAAAAGGAGGATCAAGGCCAATCCCAAGGTAAAAGATCTATAGGTTAGCTAGTTCTCCCTTGCCGGATTGAGCCGGCAAAGAGGGACTCATGTAACCATATCCACACTTGCACTCGAAAGAGCAATCAAAGTAGACAAGTAAGAAGTAAGGTTGTTAGACTCCGGGCGACCTAAACCTGGGTAAACCTCCGGTGTACTTGCGAGCGCTTCCATCCTTGAGATTTCTGCTGCCCACTGTTGATCAACTAAAAGGGGGTCCCAAGACTCCTGGTGTCCCTGCTCTCCACACTCGACATAACAGATGTGGTGGCTATGATAGCGGAAGTCCTTGTTGGTAACGAGCAGACCACACAACTGCCCAACAACGGATCTCCTCAAGGAAGTTGACAACTCTTCTTGGGTGGGGTTGTTATAGACTCAGACCCGGGTGAGAACTGTATGCGAGTTCCTAGGGAGCACCGCTTTAGCCCCATAGATGAATGAGAATGAAGTTTCATTTGTTCCCTTTTGTTGGAGTGGTACGAAGCAACCATGGAGCAGAGGGCACTTTGTCCATCCAGTTATTGCAGCATGTCTCAATCCGATCAAATGCCTTGGTCTTGAGACCTCGCAGAACTTCTGAGTTTGCAAGATCCACTTGGCCGTTGATACGCAGGTGCACCACGATGCAAAGCAAATATTGGTGCCTAGATCTTCACAGTAGGAGGTGAAGTTTCCATTGGTGAACTATGAGATTTGTCGATGATGATGCAATTTTGATGGGAAAAATGAAACACAAGCCCTCTAATGAACTTGATCCCTGCTTGCATTGATTGTGTGCACTGGATCCAGATCCAATAATGTCCAACGCCTGTACTGAGAATGACGATATGATGGGGATGGTTCATAGTGCTTGAGCAGGATGGTTGATGTTCTTGGCGTAAAACTTGTTAGGAATATGCAACTTGTATTCCCAGGAGGCCAAAGGCCAGTATATATACATGTACAGGTATGAAGAATATGCAGGAAACCCCTCATACAAACGGGGAAATACACAATACATAATATAGCTCTAACACCCCCCCTCAAACTCATGGTGGATCCACAACATTGAGTTTGGAGAGAAAGAAACTATGATATGCTCTAGTCTGGGCCTTTGTAAAGAAATCTGCCAACTGTAACTCTGAAAGCACATACTGGAGTGCAATAACCTGATCTTGCACTTTAGCACGGACATAAAAAGCATCAACACTGATATGCTTGGTAAGCTCATGCTTTACCGGGTCACGTGCAATACTGATAGCACCTGTACTGTCAGACAAGAGATTAGTGGGTGTCGTAACGGAGACACCAAAATTGGCAAGTAACCACCGCAACCAAGTCACCTCAGTAGTTAGAAGAACCATAGCTCGCAACTCAGCCTCTACACTCGAACGGGAAACTGCGATTTGTTTCTTCGTCTGCCATGAAATGAGAGAACCACCAAGAAACACACAGTAGGCAGAAAGTGAGCGACGATCCGAAGGATCACTGGCCCACGTAGCATCAGAATAGGCCTGGAGCTAGAGGGAGCTGGAACGAGGGAAGAATAGACGACGAGTAATCGTGCCATGAAGATAGCGAAGAACACGAAGGAGATGACTATAGTGAACCGATGTGGGAGAAGAGACAAACTGACTCAGAATATGGACATGATAGGATATATCAGGGCGAGTGACAGCAAGATAGACAAGGCTCCCAACAAGATGATGATAGCGTGTCGGATCAGAGAGGGGATCACCATCAGAAGCGCGAAGCTAGACATTGAGCTCCATAGGAGTCTCAACAATGCGCTCATCACCAAGAGCAGCACGAGCAAGAAGATCCTGGATGTACTTTTCCTGGGAGATATAAAAACCATCAGGAGTGGAGGAAACCTCAATCCCAAGAAAGTAGCAAAGAGGACCAAGATTAGTCATCAGAAAATCCTCACGAAGGCGGGCCTTAACAAAGGCAATATACTCAGAGTCATCGCCGGTGATGATCATGTCATCAACATAGAGGAGGAGAAGAGTGCGACCACGAGAAGAAGTGTGGACAAACAACGCAAGATCATGAGCACTGGGGGAGAAACCGGCAGCAGTCACCACAGAGGCGAAGCGCTCAAACCAGACGCGAGGGGCCTGTTTTAGGCCATAAAGAGAGCGCCGGAGACGACAAACCATGCCATCAGGAACAGAGTACCCTGGAGGAGGCTGCATGTAAACCTCCTCACGGAACTCACCATTGAGAAATGCATTCTGAACATCAAGCTGAGACATAGACCAGTGGCGAACAGAGGCCACAACAAGAAGAGTGCGCACAGTGGTCATATGGGCCACTAGGGCAAAGGTCTCATCATAGTCACGGCCCTGCTCCTGCTAGAAGCCACGAGCCACAAGACGCGCTTTGTAGCGCTCAAGAAATCCATCAGAGCGGGTCTTAATCTTGTAGACCCACTTGCATGTGATGGGAAGAACACCGGGAGGAGGAGAGACAAGATCCCAAGTGCCAGTGCCCTCAAGCGCAACAATCTCCTTGGCCATGGCAAGCTACCATTCGGGATGACGCTCAGCATCCCGATAAGAAGTCGGCTCAAGGGCAACAGAAAGACCATACTGACTAGGAGAGTAACGATCAGGTGGACGATGACGGTGATGAGAGAGAGAGGAGGAGGCAGCTCATCAGAGGAAGAAGACTCAGAAGAGGAAGCATCGGAAGAAGCATCTGGAACATGAGAGTAATGAGAATAATGGAAGGGAAAAGGAGACAACGGTGAGGTGGGTGGAGGGTCGGAAGAGGAAGAAGAATGACTAGGTGATGAGGAGGGTGGCGGTGTGGAAGGGGAAACATCAGCAAGAATGGGGCGTGGTGGAGGATCAATAGGAACAGAGGGTGGTGTGCCAGGAAACATGAGAAAGGATATGTCCTCCACCGAGAAGGCCGAGGAGGAGGGGCGAGGATAGAAGAGACGCGACTCATCAAAAGTGACATCACGAGAAATGCGCATCCGACGGCCAACGGGGTCCCAACACCGATAGCCATTATGTTCATCACTGTATCCAAGAAAGACACACTCAAGAGACTGAGCGGTCAGTTTGGTGCGTTCACGAGGGGCAAGAAGAACATAGCAAACACAACCAAATAAACAAAGCGCCAAGTAATCAGGAGCACAACCAGAGATACGCTCTAGAGGAATACCACCCTGCAGGGCAGCAGAGGTTGAATATTGACGAGATAGGTGGTAGTGGAAACAACCTCAGCCCAAAAGTGAGGCGGAAGAGAAGCGACAATTATCAACGCACGGGCCATCTCAAGAAGGTGACGATGCTTGCGCTCAGCCATGCCATTCTGAGCATGAGCACCAGGACAAGAGAACTGAGAAAGAGTACCCTCCTCAGCAAGAAAAGTGCGCAGTGAATGGGAGATATACTCGCCAGCAGAATCTGCATGAAACACACGAATAGGAGTGGAGAACTAGGTACGAACCATGGCAGCAAATTTCTTATAGATAGACAAGACCTCACTATGAGAAGACATGAAATATATCCAAGTGTGACGAGAAAAATCATCTATAAAGATAACATAGTAGCGATGACCCCCTTTCAATGTAAAGGGAGCTGGACACCAAACATCGGAGTGAACAAGATCGAAAGGACGCTCAGACATAGACTCACTGTGACGAGGTTCTACCCTATCAATTCCCATGCTTGAGGGCTTTCGAGACATGGAGTGCTTAGAGACCCGACAAACTCGACGGCGATCAGACGACACAGGGAAACACGGGTTTTACCCAGGTTCGGCCCCCTTATAGGGTAAAGACCTACGTCCTGCTTATCTGACTTTATTGACGGGGTGGCTACAATGGTTGTGTTACAGCAGGGGCGTAGATTTGATCTAGCCGAAGGTGGAGAGCTCTCGAGGTTTCGAGCGCTCAGGTGATGATGGCGAAAAAGTGTCTAGAGAGTTCCTTGGATCTCCCTCCCAACCCTTTATATGCAAGGGTTGGGTCTCGGGATTGCTCTCCAAGTCATCTACGTACAAAAGTTGGTATGCAAACCCTAATCAAGTCCTAATCCAACTGGACTTGTTCCTTCGAATCTCTGTCTTGCACGACAAGTTTTGCTCCTGGGCCGCGCCAGGCCATCGTCTTTATGGTCTTCATCTTCCCTTCGGTGGCCTCCCTTCCTAGACTGAAAAACCAGGTAGGCGTATATCGAGGGTCCATTTGTCATTCCTTCGTCAGTAGCCCCCGAGTGCCTGAGATAGTCAAAGACTATGGCAGGGACTCTAACTCCATCGCCTCAATTACATATAACCTTTTTCCGCCCTACCTATAGAGATAGAAAGGCATAACATGTACTCGAATAATGCATTTATTAAGTTAGTTCATTCGAGCAATACTCATTCCGAGCCTCGAAGACGCATGATTTTGTTGCTAGGGGGATTGGCATAACCAGTCTGAGACTCACGTCGGGTCCAGTTAATTGCATAGTCGCAAAAACATCGGTTAGCTTACTCAGATTCGAGTCCCCTGACTCGAACCCGTATGGACTGGAGCTACTTCGACCTGAGCCGCATGTGGACTTACCAGGTCGAAGCCCAGTAGGGTGTAAGGCACTTGATGCGTCCATCGATGCAAGACTTCATACCGCAGGTATGGAAAATTATCTCAGCAGAGCGCGTTGGATACGATTACTGGGCCATCTAGTGTTGCTAACTATGGACTTACCTTCGTATTTGACATACGTCATCCAAATTGGTATATTGACACCAAAATTTGGGTAACAAGAGTAAGCACAAGAAGAGACTTTGGGGAGCTGAAACTCCTACCCGAATCGAGGCCGAGGCGCTGCTGGCCTAAATTAGACAAAATCTGGGGACTAAAGCCCATAGCAAGTCACAGTAGGGGCGCTGATGGCCTAGACGTACGAATTCGTCAAGCTTTAAAAGGTGTTACCGAAGAATCGGTCCAAGTATGCCGCGTGGCCCATTACATGGATATGTGCCACAATTTCGAATGGAATAATCCATAAACTCGGGGCTTAGTATTCAGATAGACTAATGGCACTGCAGGCCAAAATGTACAAGTTCGAGGGATCGAAATCCACAACTCAAACAACAAGATGGCGCTGATGGCCCGAGAAGGTCAATTCGAGGGATTAGAATCCACAACTCGAAAGGCGAGACGGCACTGCTGGCCCCAGAGAAAGAGCTCGTAGAATAAAATCCACAATTCAAAAAGCATGATGACACTGCTGGCCCGAGAGAAATATTTTGAGGGATCAAATCAAAGGTTTCGAACAGAAGACAAAACACTCCGAAAAAATATCCCTTGCACTCAAATCACGCAAGGAGGGCAAAAATTCCTCGGTGATACATACCTTGAGAAGTTGGCGCCCTGAAAACAATTTCTCTTCTTGGTCAAAAGAAACTGACCTTGCAAGGAGCGACGTCAGTGATGACGCATCGTTTCTTTGAGTTGTCACGCCACCCACTGCAGGGTTGGCCTGACATTGACAAGACCGGACACCATGTGGGCCCAGGGCCATGCGCACTGGCTATTGGCCATGTTTGACCACACGTCCCACGCGTCTGGTGAAAAAATTCCGCCACGCCTCCTCAATTACCGTGCGTAGTGGAGGCTGCAAACGCGTGTGATGCTGACATGTGGACGGCCAGATCCACATCACCGCTTCCCCTTCAGAGCATACGGTTAGGATGGACCAGTGATTTTCCGCAGGGGAATAGAAGAAAAACTAGTGGGAGTAACTATTTACCCCACTCCACCGCCGTCATCATCTTCTTCCTCGCGCACTACGCTCGCATCGCATCTCTCCCTCCATTCCCGGTGAGACCCAGATTAATCCACCTTGCCATGGGTAAGAGGAGCTCCACCACCGCCGATGTCGCCACCAGCGCCACCGCAAAGAAGGCCAAGACCGCGGATGCGGAGACGCCCACCGTGGGCAACTGGGTGGAGACCAAGTTCTTGGAGAAAGAGCTGTAGAACGCCGAGAAGGCCGACATCCTAAAGAATGATCTGGCGGAGATCCTCCTCGCTGGACCAGAAATCATTCCCCAGCCACGCGCGGGCTTCTAGGTACTATTCTTTGCTTTCCTCCTCCTAGGGTTTTCCTTTCCCTCTCATCCCTTCCTTCGGGGACTTCTTTTTGCCTATGGGATTCAGCTGCACGACCTGAATCCCAACACCATTTTACACATTGCGTGCTTCATCACGCTCTGTGAGTGTTTCTTGGGGATTGAACCCCACTGGGCGCTATGGAGACGAATTTTCATCATCAGACGCCCTCTCCATTACCAAACCGGCGGATTCAGCTGCCAAGTGTGCCCAGAAGTTGAATACTTCAGCCTTCGAACGCCGGAAAACAATCTCGGCTGGAGGACGAAGTGGTTTTATGCCAGGGACAAGCCCTCTGCCAGCCAAGAATTCGGGCTTGAAGAATTTTGCCCCACCAGCATCCTTCGATCACGGGCTTCGTGGGCACACGAGTTGACCGCCGAGGAAATGAAGATCACGCGGCCCCTGGTGGACAAGATCCAGTAGCTTCGGGCTACACCAGAGAAAGAGGTATCTGGCCTCCAACTTATTCGCACCTTCATCGAGCGCCGGGTCCAGCCACTTTCCTCCCGGGCCCACTGCATGTGGGATTACTCCGGCCATCGGGACCCGACGCGATTCTCCCCTGATGAATTGAAAGAAGCTAAGATCAACGATGGAGTTCGAGCCATCACATCTTTGAAGAAAAAGTCGCCCATGCCTAGAATTTTTTGCACTGAGGCTTTCAGCAAACAGAACCCCCGCACCGAGGTATGCAAATTGTGATTTCTGCTTGAGTTTTTGGTCTTCGATGAGTTTCCTATTGAGATTTGACAATTGACTGGGTGTACTTTGCCTAGATTATCGAAATAGCCCAATGCTATCCACCCCAGCCCAAAGAAGGTGAATATCCTGGGCGTGAGTTTGTCGAGGCTCTAGAAGAATCGACCTCTGACGCTCCTACCACATCGCACGCTTCGACCAAGCGCGCACATGCTGCAGATGTTGACAGAGTGGAAGATTCCGAGGATCTTGACATCCGCTCTCCCTCTTCCGATGACGATGATGGTGCGGTGATTCTCGTCAAGCCTCTGGATAGTTGTCCTCCTCCTCGAGCTGGGAAGAAAGTCCTCCCAAATTTCAGCTTTGATGCTTCGTAAGTTACACACTTGAACAATTTTTATATAGCTTCATTGCTTTCTAATTTTTATTGCAATTTTCAGGTCTTCCAATGAGGAAACATCTAGGAGCTTAGGCGATCGCGAACGCTTTCAGTTTCACCCTCATGACTCCTCACTCGAGCAGACCGCCAACTCGCAAGAGAAGAATGTCGAGGACGTGACGCCGAAGGATCTCCCGAAGCCGTCGCCTCCTCCGAAAAAGAGTATGGTCGAGCCCGACCTCATCTTGGTTACCTCCTCTGGCGAGCCATCCGGACCCAAACATCATGTAAGTTTGAACTTCTTGCTTCTTCCTTACCTAGTGTCTCCTATCAGTAGCCCCCGAGGGTGAGTCAAAGTGTTTACACTTGGGCTTGCCCTCTAATCTGTCCTCTCGATACTTATCTTTGTTATATGTGGTATAGCCTGTTGTCCAAGATCTTTCAAAGATATGCAAGAATTATATTGTCTTGGAGGATGAAAACAGGCGTTTGTCTACTGCGCTGGATGACATGCGTCATAAGTGGTTTCTTCTCTTTTGCCTATCTTGAGTCCTTTGCTCGACAACTTTTCTTGATTACTTGCCTGGTTGCTCGTCAGGTAAGCAGGAATTGCTGCTCAAGCTACTGCCAACAAGACCTCGCTAAAGGCCCAGGTAGATGAATTCGCGGCCGAAAATACTTCGTTGAGGTCGAAAGCCGATGGCCTGTCCGCCGAGGTTACCCAACTCAAAACTGACCAGGCAAAGGCTCAGGAGCTTTTCGACAAGCAACGAGCGGAAGTTGAGTCGAGGGAGAGAAAACTGCAACAACGCCTACAGGCTGCCCTCGATTCCTTGCGCGGTAAGCCTTGGTCCTTGTTCCATCTGAGATTTGCCAAAGTTGCTTTCCTCTACTGATTGAAATCTTGCTTTTTCTAAAGTTGCTACCGAATTGGGTGCCACGGCGATGACGTCGGAGCCCGCCGGACTGGATTCCAGCGTTGGAGATGCTGAGCATGTTTGCCAGGAGGTGCGAAAACTTTTGATGAAGGTGCATTCGACGCTCGATCGCATCCGCGACATATCCGCTCCGGAGTCGATGAGCAGTACCATGAACGGCATCCTCGACGCCTTGGCTGTGCACAAGGATGGCGAGGATCCATTCATTGCTGCGGTTCGCCGACAGGTAATCACTGGCTCCGAGTCCTTCTTTTCGATGTTGATGATGCATGAAGTCAACTGCGACTTCGACAAGATCACAAGCACCTACCCGAAAGGCAAGGATGGCCGCGATGTGTCGCCCCGAGAATACCTTGAGCGTGCTCGGGCGCTATCTGCTCGTTTGGCCAACTTCTTGGCGGATAGGAACGCTAAGAAGAAGGCTGCTAGAGAGCAGAGGCGCAGCGCAAAGGGCGAATCGTCTGGTAGGGCTGCTGGTAGTTCGATGTAGCCTACTCAAAAAACTAAAACTTTGTTGTAATGAATGATGCAGTGCCACCTTGTGTTTGTCATAGACTTCTGAATCCTGTGTTGCTATCAAATTGCTTTTGGCTCTTGAGCTTTTCTTTCAAGATATTTGATGCTTGGTTGCGCCATGATTATGAGTGGCTTTTTGTAACTGAGTGCCTCGTTTGCAGGGCACACCCGCAGGGTCTGATGCCTGGCCTGTCTCGTTCGAAATAGTTGGCAGTTCTTCCTCTGCTGTTGAAAAGAAAGCACCATCCACAAGCGGGTGGCACTTTCCTTGATCCGCTCCTTGCGAGATCAATTAAGATGGGCACAACAAGAATTAAAGATGGTTACTGCCAAGGTCGACGTTGCTCTGTCGAAGGCTTCGCTAGCCTCAGACGCGGAGAAGTTCCTTCTTGGGAAAATCGAGAACCTTGGAAAGGCGATGGAATGTAAGTTTCTTTGAGCTCCTAATTTGTTCTTCCTCTGGTTAGCAACTCTTGATTGACTCTTTTTTGTCAAATGCAGACACGTGTCTTGACCGCAAAGCTGAGACCCGGCGCGTGAATGCGCATCTTCGTGCAGCTCAGACTCATGCAAAGTCGATCGCAGATAACTTCTGGGCTGACCGGTCGAAGGCAATGAAGCTGACCATACACCAAGATCGAATCTCCCAAGCTGGGGCATTAGCTAAAACAAGCCGTGCCACTCTTGCACTCGTGCATAAGGCGATGTTTCCTCTGAACGACTAGCCCGACAGTCTTCCTTCATTGCTTAACCATTTCGAGAACGGTGAGGCCATTTACCGCTTCATTCATGAGCACTTGCGGTGCGGGGCTCTGGTTGCCCTCTCCTTCGTGCGAGCTCATTATCCCGAGATCGACATGAATCTGGTGAAGACGGTGCCTCCAACTCCTAGCGGTCGTGTTGAGATGGACGCGCATTATTCTGCTTGCAGACAGGCCACTGATTGTATCGCGAGACAGATCATTAGTGAAAGTGATCATCAGAGAGCGAATCGGGACCCTTTAGTGTCCTAACTCATTCGCCTGTGTAATATGTGCTTGTGCCTTGTATATGCTTCTATGAAGTTCTTCGATGTATTGTCCTCTATATAAGACGTAAAATCTTGTGAGCCTTTGCTGAATTGCGCTTGGTCGAAGGGCGGAGCCCCTGAGCGTGGGTCAAAAGGCAGAGCCCCCGAGCATAGGTCGAAGGGCGGAGCCCCCAACGTGCGTCGAAGGGCGGAGCCCCCGAGTATGGGTCAAATAATATTTTAAGGCGAAGCCCCCCGAGTATGGGTCGAATAATTTTTTAAGGCGAAGCCCCCGAGTATGGGTCAAATAATTTTTGAAGGCGAAGCCCCCGAGTATGGATCGAATATTTTTTAAGGCGAAGCCCCCGAGTATGGGTTGAATAATTTTTTAAGACGAAGTCCCCCGAGTGTGGGTCGAATAGTGATATGAGGAATCACACTTTATTGCTTGGCGCCGAAGGCGCGATGTTTGAGCGTGGTCTGCTGCCAATGCTTAGTTACAGAGAGAAGGGGAAAGGGAAAATCTATCCGTTCTAAGGATAGAATCGGCGCAACTGCGCGGCGTTCCATGGGTTCTCGACGTCCGCCCCTGTTTTGGGGTTGCGTAGTCGATATGCTCCTCCTGGGATTGCTTCGTGGACGAGATATGGGCCTTCCCATGGTGATTCCAGCTTCGACGTGCTTGTTTGCTTGAGACAAAGCATGAGGTTGCTGGGCTCGAAGGACCGTCCACGTACCCGTCTGCTGTGGTAGTTGCGGAGGCTTTGCTGATAGACTGCCGATCGAGCGAGGGCTACATCTCACACTTCATCCAGCAGATCGCGGGCATCTTCCAGCGTCGTTTGCGCATCTTCTTTGACATAGGCCACTACGCGAGGTGTGTAGTACTGCACATTCGTAGGAAGCACTGCTTCTGCTCCAAAGAGCAAGAAGAATGGCATGTAGCTGGTTGACGAGTTGGGCATTGTTCGCAGGCTCTAGAGGACTGAAGGCAGTTCCTCGACCCAAGCGCCTGTTGCGCGTTTGAGGGGTCGAAGGAGTCACTTTTTTAGGCCGCCGCAGACGAGCCTGTTGTCCTTTTTGACTTGTCCGTTGGACTTGGGATGCGCCACCAATGCGTACTTGATCTTGATACCGAGCTCTTTGGCAAATTCTTGAAATTTGCCCGAGGTGAAGTTGGTGCCGTTGTCGGTGATGATGTTGTTCGGCACTCCATATCGGTAGACGATGGACTCGAAGAACTTGACCATCGTAGTCGCTTCTTGGTTGGTGACGTGGACTGCTTCGATCCACTTGGAGAACTTGTTGACGGTGACCAGAATATAGGTATGGCTTCCTCGAGATGATTTGGGCAGAGGCCCTACTTGATCGAGCCCCCATTGCGCGAAGGGCCAGGCAACGGGTATGGTGCACAGTTCTGATGCGGGCGCGTGGGGCTTCGTGGCGAATCGCTGACATGCATCGCAATGCTGGACGATGTTCTTTGCGTTCTGAAGGGCCGAAAGCCAGTAGAAACCTGATCGAAAAGCCTTGGCGATGAGGGTTCTGCTGCTAGCGTGGTGCCCGCAGGTCCCTTCGTGGATGTCTTTTAGAAGGGCAATTCCATCTTCGGGTGCTATGCACCACTGGAGGACCCCCGTGGTGCTACACTTGTAAATCTCTCCATTGATTATCGTGAAAGCCTTGGAGCATCGCATGATCTGTCGACGATGGATGGTGACTTCTGGGAGCTCGCCCCGTATGAAGTAGGCCAGGTATGGTTTCGTCCAGACCGCTTCGACGAGCATGACTATTGCAGTTTCTTTGGACGAGTTTTTTGTTCCCGCAGCTGGGGTGGGGCTTGAATGACTAGCCCTCGAGCATGTTGCTAACGCCGGGTCGACCGTTGGCTTGATCTTGACGGAGCGTTCAAAAATCTCCTCGAAGAAAACTCCTGGCAGTATCGGCAAACACTTGGAACCGATGTTGGCCAAGTTGTCTGCCTCTTCATTGCTTTCCCTGCCAATGTGGGTCACCTCGCACCCCTTGAAGTTGCCTTCCATCTTGTCGTACATTGCGCGGTACGCGATCATATTTGTGCAGGTTGCGTCGCATTCCTTCATGACTTGCTGAGCGATGAGGTTCGAGTCACCGTGGATTTTGATGCGATTGGCACCACAGGCCTTCACCATACGCATGCCATGTAGAACGGCCTCATACTCAGCTTCGTTGTTGGAGGGATTCATGAAGCGCATGCGCAAGACGTACCGCATCTTGTCCCCCTGTGGTGATACGAGGACCACTCCTGCTCCTGCTCCCAAAACACGCTTGGAACCATCGACGTATATCGTCCATGAGTTCAACAGGTCTGGGAGTTCTGGCATCTGTGCTTCGGTCCATTCGATGATGAAATCCGGCAGGACTTGCGACTTGATTGCTGACTGTCGCTGGTACATGATCTCCCACGGTCCCAGGGTAATAACCCAAAGCGAAAGACGCCCCGTGGCATCGGGGTTGTTGAGTATGCTGGAAACTGGAGTAGAGGCCACTACTATGATGGAGTGGCATTCGAAGTAGTGCGGTAGCTTCTTCCCTGTCATGTATATAGCGTATGCTAGCTTCTGATAATGAGGATACCTTTGCTTGGTCAGAGACAGGACCTCGCTGAGATAATATGCCGGTCTCTGCACTCTGTGCTCCTTGCCGTTGATGGCGCGGTGATGATGATATGAAAAAGCTTGAATGTGTGTAGTAAATGACCGGCCAGTTGGAAAACCCCAAGAGCAAGGTGTGATTAAATTATAGCAGCAAGTTTTTCCCTCAGTAAGAAACCAAGGTTATCAATCCAGTAAGAGGACGATATACGACTAAAATATTTCAGATATATTGCAAGCTTTTGCAAGAACAAAATAACTTCAGATATATTGCAGCCATCAACATCAAAATCATTAAAGGAAATAGAGCTATCATCTCCTACACTCCGAAAAATTTCAGCACTCTTTTGAGAAAAAGTTTTGGCAGTTTTAGGCTTTTTAACACAAGGAGTGGGAGTTTTCTCTACACCAATCAAAGTAAGAGGATTGCTAGCATTAGGAGCAACATCATTAGAGGTAGTAATGGTACATACCTTCATTTCTCTAGCCATCTCATCTTCTCTTTCCCACCTGGCATGCAATTCTGCTAGTATCCTAACATTTTCATCAATTCTAACTTGGATAGCATTAGCAGTAGCAAAAGGATTATTCTCTTTCACATCATTAGGCAACACTTTTAATTTCAGAAGTTCAACATCATGAGCAAGGCTATCAACTTTAGAAGCAAGAATATCAATTTTGCCTAACTTTTCCTCAACAGACTTATTAAAAGCATTTTACTTACCGATGAAGTCCTTGAGCATTACCTCAAGCTCGGAGGGCGCGGCCCTAGTGTTGTTGGAGGAATTACCATAAGAGTTACCATACCCATTACCATTGGTAGAAGGATACGGCCTATAATTGTTACTAGCAAAATTGTTCCTATAAGCATTGTTGTTAAAATTATTATTTCTAATGAAGTTTACATAAACATGCTCTTCTTGAGCAACCAAAGAGGCTAAAGGAACATTATTATGATCTACATGAGTCCTATCATTTGAAAGCATAAGCATGATAGCATCAATCTTATCACTCAAGGAAGAGGTTTCCACAACAGAATTTATCTTCTTACCTTGTGGAGCTCTCTCGGTGTGCCATTCAGAATAATTTACCATCATGTTGAAAAAGGAAAAGGAAACAACTTAAGCTTAATAATATCACTTTCAACATCTGAAAGGACACGGATGTCGCCTAGAGGGGGGGGGGTGAATAGGCGATTAAAACTTTTACGAAAGGCTTGAACAAATGCGGAAATAAACTAGCGTTTAATTTGTCAAGCTTACAAAACCTAAATAGACTAGGCTCACCTATGTGCACCAACAACTTATGCTAAGCAAGACAAGTAGCAAGGTGATAGCAAGATATATAACTTCAAGCACGATGGCTATCACAAATGTAAAGTGCATAAGTAGTGGAGCTCGGATAAGAGTTACCGAGGCACGAAGGAGACGAAGATGTATCCCGAAGTTCACTTCCAAGGAAGCTAGTCTCCGTTGGAGAGGTGTGGTGGCTTAATGCACTCCGAACGCCACAAAGGCCTCACCTTGAGATGTGGTAGCACAATGCTCACCAAATGCCACAAAGGCTCACCTCAAGATGCGGAGGCACGCTACGCACCGAACACCACAAAGGCTCACCTTATTCTCCTCATGCCCTCGCACAAAGCAAGATGCCACGATCCACTATGGGACACTTGAGGGCGGTCACCGAACCCGTACAAGCTTGGGGCAAACTCCACAACTTAATTGGAGGCTCCCAAGAATCGCCACAAAGGCACCACAAAGGTTGGGGAATCTCCACAACTTAATTGGAGGCCCCAAGTATATGCCACAAAGGCCACTAAGCCGTCTAGGGTTCCAAGAACCCAAGAGTAATAAGCTCACAACTTCCACTTACCGAATCTCTGAGGAGAACTCAAACCGATGCACCAAATGCAATGGCAAGAGCACACAAAGTGCTCAAATCCTTCTCTCCCAAATTCTACCAAAGCAACAAATGCTATGGAGGAATATGAGAGGAAGAACAAAGGAAATCAACAAATGAACTCCAAGATCTAGATCCCAATGGTTCCCCTCACTTAGAGGAGAAATTGATTGGTGGAAATATAGATCTAGATCTCCTCTCTCTTTTCCCTCAAGAAGATGCAAGAATCATTGGAGGGATTGAGAGAGAGAGCAAAGCTTCAAGGTCAACAATGGAGGAGAGATAGAATAGGAAGCCAACCAGCCCAAGGAGGAAGAAGGGGGCCTTTTATAGGTCCCCCATGAAAACTAGCCGTTGCTGGGCACTAGGGCCGGAGCCTCCGGCCTAGAGGACCGGAGTCTCCGCCCTAAGTGACTCCAGGGCCGGAGTCTCCACCCCTGGGCCGGAGTCTCCGGTGCCCCGGGGTCATTCGGGGGCCTCAGGACGGACTAAGCAGGTGCCAGGCCGGAGTTGGGCCGGAGACTTTGCGTCTCGGGCCGGAGACTCCGGCCACCAAAAACTGGCAGAAACACCAACACGAAAACGACCATAACTTGAGCATCCGGACTCCGTTTTTGATGATCTTGGGCTCGTTGGAATCACAACAACGAGCTCTACAAGTATATTCATAGAAACATCATAGTCCAACAAGGGAGGATAAAACCAAATGATGAGAGGTTTGACCTCTCTTCAAAGTCGAACCGGTAAAACCTCCAAACACCAAAAACACAATGAGTGTTTCATGCAAAATCCCTTTTTGATGAGTTAGAGCTTGTCATGGAATTAACCACAAGCTCTAAAACCTCACATGGATAAAAGCCAAATAAGAACCAAGAAAGATGATGGCAAATATGCAAAGGTTTGAGCTCTCTTCGAACGATGCGGTTAAGTTACTCACTCGAGAGCCCCTCTTGATAGTACGGCTACCAATCCTATAACCCGGTCTCCAAACTAACACACGAGACCGGTAGAAGAGAAAACCTATCAAGAACAAACCTTTGCCTTGTGTATTCCACTTGAGCTTGATGAAGATGATCTTTTCCACCTCAAGATGGAATCCCTTTCTTGATTGCTCTAGCTTGATGAAGTCTTGTGGATTGCTCCCCCATAAATCAAGATGGGAAAGACTCTCTTAGGAATATCTTCACATAGACATTACCACCAAATAGAATACATGCTTCAAGCATATAATCTCCTTGAGATGGCACATCTTGAACTTGACTTCACATCCATGAAGACGATCACCACTTAATAATATCCTAGCCCGAGATCACAAGATCCCACTCGATACATTATGTATGCTTTGAGAGTTGATCAACTTGAATCCCATCTTTGCACTTTGACTTGATCAACCTTGTATCCTTCCTTCTTCCTTCATGATGATGATGTCTTGAAGGTAAACACAAATGTCCACTCAATTATATTCTTCAAGACATAGTTGCAATAAGCTCAATTCTCATATGACCATTCTTCCGATATTTCCTTGAATAACACATTGGTCATCACTTAAAGTTCTTCATTTGATCCTTCTTACAACCTTGAAGCCAACATATGGTTCAAGCATTGTCTATGGACATGTCCTACAAATATAACTCAATGCAAACATTAGTCCATAGAGATTGTCATTAATTACCAAAACCACACATGGGGGCTCCATGCTCTTTCAATCTCCCCCATTTTGGTAATTGATGGCAATCTCTTTGAGAGGGTTTATATAATGAATTTAAGGAACCAAAATGGTTGCACTAACATCAAATACTACAAAAGTATGTGATGTTAGTAAAACCACCATATATAGAGCAAACTCCCCCACAATCTATGCACGTGTGAATGATCTTGATTTCATTGCATATATTGCCAACCAAGGTTGTTGGTGGAGTTTCCTCTATATACTCAACCATGCAAAGCATGAAAGGCAAATGCTTAAGAACAAAACCAAAGCATAAAACCCAATTCCCTTTAAACCCTCGAAACTTCTCCCCCATTGGCACCAATTGCAAAAATGGGCGGAAAAACTTAGAAGGCCAATATAATGAGAGTTCCTCCATAATGTGTGCATAAACCAAAAGTATAATTGAAAATATATGCACATATCCAAATATGAAAACTCGGAGGAAATCAACCTATATTGAGGATCAAAGATTGCAAATAAAATAAGATCACATGGTGGATAAACTTCAACAAATGAAGAGAGCAATCAATCGATCCAAAGAACAAATTGAATAAAGATATTATGATAAGACCAAAAGGGTGCTCTAAATAATATGAGGAAGCTCCCCAAGGTTTGTGCACAAAATATTCTATTTGAATTAAAGTATAAGGTGCACAAACATGGAATCATCACTCCCTCAATATTATTCAAAACAAAATGATACCAAGTGAAGTCAAATACTATGATAACCGCAAAATGGTGCTTTAAATGAAATGAGGAAGCTCCCCAAGGTACGTGCAAAAAAATGGAATGTTTGCATTTGAATACAATTTGCACAACATGGAATCCTCACTCCCTCAATAACATTTAAAACGCAACCATTTGCAAGAGATCATAGAGAAGAAATTAAGCTTAACACTTGCATCAAACAAATGGTTGAGCAACAAGCAAGGGACAACATATTAAAAGGCTCAACCAAAGGAATGTGTGATATGAATGACAAAGCATATTATAAGACTAATACAAGGATAAGCATAGAGCATCCACATAGTCTTTAATGAAAGAAATTGCTTAGCATTCCATCCCAACACATAAGGTTCAAATAAGATATCAAATAAGGAGATATCATCTCTCATGTGTATAAGTTTCTAAGTAGACAACATCACAAAGATAATTATCACAAAGAAATATGTACACACAAAATAGATACTAAGAATAGAACATGATATCCAAAATGAAGTCATGCAATATACCAATGAGAATTTTGCTTTTAAAGCACGGCCAAAGGCTCAAATTTTCTTATTGTATATTGATGAACTTCAACCACAAACAAGTCAAAGACATCACAAATATCAACAAGGGAAAGAAAATAGTTGGGATGCTTTGAGAAAAGCAACAAGTATCACAAAGATGAATACCAAAAGAAAGTAATAAATTTACACTTTCAACCATATTGCACATGTGAGAACTTGAGGAATTGATATGCAATAAAATTGCTAAATTGACATATATGGGATAGGAGAATCATGAGCATGATTTTATATGTTCCCAATAATATGCACTCATCTCAAATTACTCACAATTGCAATAAAGAGGTTTCATTAAGACCTTTGCAAGAAGCACAACATTTGCAAATAATGATTTTCCATGCCATGAAACAACCTACACAAGGTTGGATACTAGAAAGGTATGCATGATAAGATACTTGTTACCGAGATATTAAAGGTAGGATGTAGTAGATAGGAGTTCTTCAATAATCCTAGCTTGCCTCAAATTATCATTTAGTCACCACTTCATCCTTATTATTGAGACAAGCACCAATATATCTTCATGTACCTAAAACAAAGTTCAAGTACAAGATGGTCCCCAAACTCATTGGGTCCAAAGTAGTTAGAGAAACTACAATATATAGGACAAACTCCACATAAATATGTGCAATAGATATGAACTTGAATTTCATGCACATCTTAGCCGATTTAGGATTTGATGGAGTTTCTCCTATATATTTGATCAAAGAAAGCAAAAGCATGCCATACAATATACATTCAGTAAATATGCATGCACAAGACTTTCAAGAGCCAAAGGAGATACAATTTGGACAAAACACCAAGAAGGACAAGCGAGCACACGAAATTGTGAAGCTACAAAAGGTTGTCCAAATTATATCAAAGAATCAAATCAACACAAGATTGACTCCAAAGTTCAACTAGTGAACTAGGCAAAAGCCAATGAGCATAAGGATAACTAAAACACACATGCTCAAAGACATATCTCATTTTAAGAGTGAAAAACAAATTACAAGGAATGAGATAAGCAACTCCCAAAGAGAGCAAGGTTCCAACAACAAACCAAACTCTCCACACTTTTTATGATGGCACCCTAAGTACCAAAAAGAAAAAGATTTGACTTCCAACAATAATCAAAACCAATTGAAATAAGCACAGGAGTGTGTTATAACAAATATAGGAGAGCTCCCCCAAGATTAATGCATTATTTATGATTTTGCATTTGAATACAAAATGCACACAAATGGGATCATCACATCTACCTACATAGAAATAACACAAAATAAGTTCAACAAAATCAAATGGAATCACAAGAGTCAAGAAAGACAATGGGAGTTAAAGCAATTACATTTCTTGGCGAGAGATAAGGCAATTAAAAGAAATAGCCAAGGTGAAGATGATCAATATAAAAAATACCACATGATAGATTACCAATTTTCCAAGGAGAAGAGGTATATGGAGTTATTTTCGGTGGTAGTTTACACATAAATTCAAGATCATCTTCACAACAAATGAGCATATGAAAAGGATAAGAATTAAGCACCATGCCAAACAAAGATATTCTTGATAGACTCAAATAGTTAAACAATCATGCAAAGCAATGATTAGGATAGCTTGAAGCAAATGGTTTTCCAACTTTGATGTAGTATTCCACATTTTAGGAAAACCCTATCAAGAAAGTATCTCACAAACAAGATCCAAAACAAGAGCAATAAACAATTTGGCAAATTGGAACTTGTTCGAGAAAACATGCCACATAGAAGCAAGATAATTTACAATAACAACACTATGTGACACAAACTCAAATATACACATTTCATGGATTTGTAATATGCACAAAGCACAATACTCCCCCATAATGTGATAAAACCAATTTTCAAATAAGTTGTTAAAGTCAATTTCCATAGGGCCCGGAAATTCCGAGGGGGACCGGAGTCTCCGGGGTTGAACCACCGGAGTCTCCGGGGTAGAACCACCGGAGTCTCCGGGGTAGAACCACCGGAGTCTCCGGGGTAGAACCACCGGATTCTCCGGGGTAGAACCAATGGAATCTCCAAACCTAGAAAATTAAACTTTACCAACAAGAGGCAAATAGAATCCAACAAGATGATTAATGGACATTATAGAATTTGAATTTCTCATGAAAATGACATACCACATAGAGACTAGATAATCTTTAAATATCAACACTAAGTGGTATTCCTCATGTACACACATTTTTAGGATTGTGAAGTGCCAAAGCATATCACTCCCCCAAAATGGGATGGTCCATTAATCACTCCCAAGAGCCAAGAAGATAGATCAAGATGCAATAGGCTCAATAGTAACAACCGTACATGGTGTGCAACCAACAAGCACATAATTGATTACTCAAAATAAAGCAAGTGGGGAGCACAACATATACAAACACATGCAAGATACAAAACCAAACACATGCAAAGGGGCGAGTAACTTTCAATGTAGATAAGTTGAATACATGTTACCGCAAGGAGGAACAATGGATATATGATAGAAATAAGATAATCCAATTGACTTGACTTGAGACAATATAATTAATGAAGATCCCTTAATTCTTCATGATATAGCCAAGTCTCCAATGCCCTCCATTAGACACCTATTGATCAAGTTTTGGCTTGTTGGTCCCCAACCAAGTTGGGTCCTAAGAGGTTAGTCACAATAGGTTTGGCAACCCAAATGGTTCTTTTCTTGACACCACTTTGAGTACCAACAAATTTGGCAAACACATTTCCAACCTTATCCTTGCAAAGTGAATAAGCATCATTGATTATGATAGGGTTGGATGAGTTACCAATAGAGCATGTAGAAGAAAGGTGACCCTTCTCACGGCATATGTAGCAAGATCTTATCTTTCCTTTCTTCTCATTTGATTTCTCCACAATGGGAGCATTGGGTTGATTCTTCTTAGGAGGAAGCTTTTCTTCATCTTGAGGAAGGACTTGAGTTTGAGCTTGAGGCCTCTTCCCTTGTTGCTTCTCACTTAGATGCTTATTCTTCAATGGGCAAGACCTAACATGATGCCCTTCAATTTTGCACTTGAAGCAAACAATCTTGGCCGGATTCTTGACTTGCTCTTGGCCCTTCTTCTTCTTGAAGAGTTTGGACTTCTTCTTATTGTTGGAGATAAATCCAAGTCCACTCTTGTCATTGGGGGATTTTTGTGCACTCAACATCTTGTCAAGTTTGGACTTCCCTTCATGACTTTTTACCAAGTCTTTCTTCAACAAAGTGACTTGGGCCTCGAGCTCTTTAATTTCCTCTACATGGTTAGTTACAACACAAGTACTAGAGGAAGAAGCTATAATGTTAGAGCAACAAGGCAAGGAGAGTAATTCATCACAAGATGTAGCAATAGTATGAGTGGATGAATTACAAGGACTAGCACATGGCAATATAGCATTTTGGGAAGTAGTGCTAGTGACCACATGAGGTTCACAAGATGTTACCTTTGTAGACATATCCTCATAAGCTAACTTTAGGCGAGCATGGGAAACTAGAAGATCCTCATTAGAGCTAGATAGCTTTTCATGACTTTCTTCCAATATCCCATACTTGCTAGTTAGCAACTCAAGTTGAGCCCTTAGCTCAACATTCTCCTTCAAGATAGATGCCTCACAAGAAGTAGAGTTAGTAGCACAAGCATCATGATTAACCGAAAGAGGAGAAGGCAACTTGGAACACTCTTTTAAATAAGAAGCTTTTAGTTGCTCATGTGACTCGGTGAGTTTGGTGAGCACACTCTCAATGTCCCTAGAGCCATTTTTGAGGTGCTCAACATCCTCAAGAAGTTTAGCATTAACAAAAACAAGCTTATCATTTTTTAATTTTAAATCATTTGCCACCTCAAGAGCTCTATCATTGGAGCTTTGTTCTTTTAAAAGAGTCTTTTTAAAATCATTGGCAAGACTATGAAGATTCTCAATAGTTTCTTCTTGCTCTTCATCATGAGATTGAAGCTCATCAATAATTTTCTTGCTCTCAATAGCAGCAACCAAAATATCAACAAAGTTAGAGCAAGCAATTTTCTTCTTACCAATAGCATGAAAGACTATTTCTCCCTTCCTTTTTAAAGAGGCAACATAATCATCCTCTTCTTCATGATCACTAGATATAGTGGGTTCCAAAGAAGGAGTTACCTTTGAATCCCTAGCCATAAGACATATGTGGGAACCGAGAGATGATGATGAGGATGAAATACTTGAAGCTCCAATCAAAACTTTGTCTTGGCCAATAGAATCTCTGGTTTCCTCTACATTGTTAGCCACACAAAGACTAGAGGAAATAGAGGCATTTTTATCATGGCCACTAGATAGAGCAAGCATATCATCATGAGATTTATTTAAGCAACTTACACATGATATGCAAGGACTAACACAAGCATATAAAGCATTTATGGTGCTAGAAGTGTTTAAGTCCAAAGATGAAGCATTGCAATGAGATAGAGATGAAGGATCATCAAAAGTAAGCATACTATCACCATTGCAAGATTCATCACCACTCACCATATCATTACCTTGTGTCTTGCCACACTTTGGTGAAGTAGATGAAAGTTCATCACGGCCGGAAGTGGAAGGAATACAATCATCCCCAATAATCTTGGACAAACCATATTTTTCTTGAAGCTTTGTCCATATCTCATGAGCGCTCCGAAAAGGCGTGAAGGAGAAGGTAACTACATCGCTCAAAGCATTAATAATCACATGAGAAGCTTGAGCATTGAGATACAAGTTTTTCTTATCCTCTAAAGATAGATTTTGAGTATCCTTTGGAGGAGAAAAACCCGCATCTACAATTCGCTCCATAGATGGGTCCATGACCCGAAAATAATTAAGCATGTGAATTTTCCAAGTATCATAATTTGTGCCATCGAATATAAAAGTGTCATTGTGCACTAATCCCCTAGCCGACATCTTTGCTCTCAAGGCGGTGAAGCCTAAAATGAGAGACCTAGCTCTGATACCAATTGAAAGGACACGGATGTCGCCTAGAGGGGGGGGTGAATAGGCGATTAAAACTTTTACGAAAGGCTTGAACAAATGCGGAAATAAACTAGCGTTTAATTTGTCAAGCTTACAAAACCTAAATATACTAGGCTCACCTATGTGCACCAACAACTTATGCTAAGCAAGACAAGTAGCAAGGTGATAGCAAGATATATAACTTCAAGCACGATGGCTATCACAAATGTAAAGTGCATAAGTAGTGGAGCTCGGATAAGAGTTACCGAGGCACGAAGGAGACGAAGATGTATCCCGAAGTTCACTTCCAAGGAAGCTAGTCTCCGTTGGAGAGGTGTGGTGGCTTAATGCACTCCGAACGCCACAAAGGCCTCACCTTGAGATGTGGTAGCACAATGCTCACCAAATGCCACAAAGGCTCACCTCAAGATGCGGAGGCACGCTACGCACCGAACACCACAAAGGCTCACCTTATTCTCCTCGTGCCCTCGCACAAAGCAAGATGCCACGATCCACTATGGGACACTTGAGGGCGGTCACCGAACCCGTACAAGCTTGGGGCAAACTCCACAACTTAATTGGAGGCTCCCAAGAATCGCCACAAAGGCACCACAAAGGTTGGGGAATCTCCACAACTTAATTGGAGGCCCCAAGTATATGCCACAAAGGCCACTAAGCCGTCTAGGGTTCCAAGAACCCAAGAGTAATAAGCTCACAACTTCCACTTACCGAATCTCCGAGGAGAACTCAAACCGATGCACCAAATGCAATGGCAAGAGCACACAAAGTGCTCAAATCCTTCTCTCCCAAATTCTACCAAAGCAACAAATGCTATGGAGGAATATGAGAGGAAGAACAAAGGAAATCAACAAATGAACTCCAAGATCTAGATCCCAATGGTTCCCCTCACTTAGAGGAGAAATTGATTGGTGGAAATATAAATCTAGATCTCCTCTCTCTTTTCCCTCAAGAAGATGCAAGAATCATTGGAGGGATTGAGAGAGAGAGCAAAGCTTCAAGGTCAACAATGGAGGAGAGATAGAATAGGAAGCCAACCAGCCCAAGGAGGAAGAAGGGGGCCTTTTATAGGTCCCCCACGAAAACTAGCCGTTGCTGGGCACTAGGGCCGGAGTCTCCGGCCTAGAGGACCGGAGTCTCCGCCCTAAGTGACTCCAGGGCCGGAGTCTCCACCCTTGGGCCAGAGTCTCCGGTGCCCCGGGGTCATTCGGGGGCCTCAGGATGGACTAAGCAGGTGCCAGGCCGGAGTTGGGCCGGAGACTTTGCGTCTCGGGCCGGAGACTCCGGCCACCAAAAACTGGCAGAAACACCAACACGAAAACGACCATAACTTGAGCATCCGGACTCCGTTTTTGATGATCTTGGGCTCGTTGGAATCACAACAACGAGCTCTACAAGTATATGCATAGAAACATCATAGTCCAACAAGGGAGGATAAAACCAAATGATGAGAGGTTTGACCTCTCTTCAAAGTCGAACCGGTAAAACCTCCAAACACCAAAAACACAATGAGTGTTTCATGCAAAATCCCTTTTTGATGAGTTAGAGCTTGTCATGGAATTAACCACAAGCTCTAAAACCTCACATGGATAAAAGCCAAATAAGAACCAAGAAAGATGATGGCAAATATGCAAAGGTTTGAGCTCTCTTCGAACGATGCGATTAAGTTACTCACTCGAGAGCCCCTCTTGATAGTACGGCTACCAATCCTATAACCCGGTCTCCAAACTAACACACGAGACCGGTAGAAGAGAAAACCTATCAAGAACAAACCTTTGCCTTGTGTATTCCACTTGAGCTTGATGAAGATGATCTTTTCCACCTCAAGATGGAATCCCTTTCTTGATTGCTCTAGCTTGATGAAGTCTTGTGGATTGCTCCCCCATAAATCAAGATGGGAAAGACTCTCTTAGGAATATCTTCACATAGACATTACCACCAAATAGAATACATGCTTCAAGCATATAATCTCCTTGAGATGGCACATCTTGAACTTGACTTCACATCCATGAAGACGATCACCACTTAATAATATCCTAGCCCGAGATCACAAGATCCCACTCGATACATTATGTATGCTTTGAGAGTTGATCAACTTGAATCCCATCTTTGCACTTTGACTTGATCAACCTTGTATCCTTCCTTCTTCCTTCATGATGATGATGTCTTGAAGGTAAACACAAATGTCCACTCAATTATATTCTTCAAGACATAGTTGCAATAAGCTCAATTCTCATATGACCATTCTTCCGATATTTCCTTGAATAACACATTGGTCATCACTTAAAGTTCTTCATTTGATCCTTCTTACAACCTTGAAGCCAACATATGGTTCAAGCATTGTCTATGGACATGTCCTACAAATATAACTCAATGCAAACATTAGTCCATAGAGATTGTCATTAATTACCAAAACCACACATGGGGGCTCCATGCTCTTTCAACATCCTTATATTTCTGCATCTCACATAGCTCAACAAAATTGTTGAGATGAGTTGCAGCATCATCAGTACTAGCACCAGAAAATTGCTCTTTCATAACAAGGTTCAACAAAGCAGGCTTAATCTCATAAAAATTTGCAGCAGGAGCAGGTGGCGCAATAGGAGTGGAGATAAAATCACTATTGTTCGTGCTAGTAAAGTCACACAACTTGGTGTTTTCAGGAGTAGCCATTCTAGCAAACTAAAAGCAGACAAGTAAAAACAAATACAAAGGATTCTAATTTTTTTGGGTTTTTGAATAAACGATGCAAGTAAAAATAAAGTAAAGCAAAACTTAAAACAAAGTAAAGGATGTGCGTACGAAAACTCCCCTTGCAGAAGTCTTCTTCCTCCCTGGCAACGGCGCCAGAAAAACTTGTTGATGGCGTGGTGATGATGATATGAAAAAGCTTGAATGTGTGTAGTAAATGACCGGCCAGTTAGAAAACCCCAAGAGCAAGGTGTGATGAATATAGCAGCAAGTTTTTCCCTCAGTAAGAAACCAAGGTTATCAATCCAGTAGGAGGACGAAATACGACTGAAGGTGATGCCCACTAGCTTGCGACAACTCTGAACAATTTATAGGGCGCCTCGTCCAAGCTTTGCTTTGCAAGCGGCAACGTGGAACATGCACACAACACAACCAAATACTTTGTTCCCAACTTACGATGAGGTTGTCAATCTCACCGGTTTGCTTGAAACAAAGGGTATGAGCGTATCGAGTGGAAAGCAATAGTAATATGCGAGTAAAGTAAACAGTGCGAGTAAAGTAAACAAGTGATAGCAATATAAAGGAAATAGGACCGGGGTCCACAGTTCACTAGTGGTGTCTCTCCATAAGATAAAATAATACAAGCTGGGTAAACAAATTACAGTTGGGCAATTGATAGAATAAAGACAACGTGCATATGATGAGAGGATCACTATGAGATTCACTCTGGGCATTACAACGAGATACATAGACCGCCATCCAACTGCATCTATGACTAATAATCCACTTGTGGCGAATCAATCCGAGAACTCCACAAGTATTAAGTTGCGAACAACAGATAATTGCATTAAGCAAAGTGTGTAATGCAAACAAAGCATATGCCCTCGAGCATATGAATGTTGTTTTCCCCCTAGTAGCAACAGCACATCTACAACCTTAGAGGTTTCTATCACTCCCCTAGGTTAAATAGAGGCATGAACCCACTATCGAGCATAAATACCCCCTCTTGGAGTCACTAGCAACTACTTGGCCAAGATAGCTACAAACAACGGAGAGCATGCAAGATCATAAACAACAAGAGATAACAAAAGATAAATTTCAGTACTTCAACTCAAGCATAACACCAATATTCATCGGATCCCAACAAACCAAACATGTAGAATTACATAACGGTGATCTCAATCATGTAGGGCAGCTCATGAGATCTAAACATGAAGCACATGGTGGAGAAGACAACCATCTAGCTACTGCTATGGACCCATAGTCCAAGGTAGACTACTCACTCATCGCTCCAGAGGCAAGCATGACGATGAAGAAGACCTCTGGTGGCGATTCCCCTCTCCGGCAGGGTGCCGGGAAGAGCTTCTGGACCCTCCCGATCTTCGGGTCGACGGCGGCGGCGGATCGCGATGTGTTCTGGAAAATTGATCGGGTCTTTAGGTTTTTCCCGTTGGGGGGTCTTTATAGGCGAAGGGGCATCATCAGAAGTGGATCGAGGAGGTCTCACACATAGGGGGCGCGGCCCAGCCCCTGGCCATGCCGCCTTGGTGTGTGGGGCCCTCATGGCCCCACTCCGTCTCCTCTTTGGTTCTCTGGAAGCTTCGGTGAAATTCTGGGCGACTGGCTTTGGTTTCGTCCAATTCCGAGAATATTTCCTGTGTAACTTTTCTGAAACACAAAAACAGCAGAAAACAGGGAACTGGCAATGTGGCGACTTGTTAATAGGTTAGTTCCGGAAAATGCATAAAAGTGCCACGAAGTGTAGCGAAACACTAAGCAAATGGTGTAAAAACAAGCATGGAGCATCAAAAATTATGGATACGTTGGAGACGTATCAGCCGTCTTCTGCGCGTTCGACCACCAGGGCGGAGCTGACCACCTGATTGGTTGCAGCTATGTACAGCAGCATCGGCTCTTTCTCTCGAGGTGTGACCAGGACTGGGGATGTCAAAAGGCAACGCTTAAGGTCATCAAATTTGGCCTGGGCCTCTTCTATCCAAGTAAACTTGTCCATCTTCTGGAGGAGCTGATAAAAGGGGAGAGCCTTTTCGCCTAGCTTGCTTATGAAGCGGCTGAGTGCCGCTAGACGACCTGTCAACTGCGGGACATGTCGAAGCGTCTTCGGCGGCTGCATGTTAATGATGGCCTGGATCTTCTCCAGATTGCCCTCGATTCCTCTCTCAGAGATGAGGTAGCCCAACAGCTGGCCTGTACTCCGAAGGAACATTTCTTCGGGTTGAGCTTGATGCTGTATCGGTCGAGGTTGGTGAAAGTTTCCCGCAGATTGTCGAGCAAGCTGTTTGCCTTCGTGGACTTGATGACGATGTCATCGATGTAGACCTCGAAGTTGTGGCCGATCTGTTCCTTCAGGCACGCCTGCATACACCATTGATAGGTGGCTCCTGCGTTCTTTAGGCCGAAGGGAATCATCATGTAGCAATATACCCCGTGTGGGGTGATGAACACTGTCTTGTCCTCATCTTCGACCTTTAGCCTTATCTAGTTGTATCCGAAGTATGCGTCGAGGAACGAGAGATGCTCGCAGCCGGTGGTGGAATCGATGATTTGGTCGATTCGAGGAAGCGGAAAGTAGTCTTTCGGGCAATGTTTGTTCAGTGTCGTGAAGTTGATGCACATCCTGTAGATCTTGGTGTCCTTCTCCACCATGACTGGTGGTGAGAGCCACGTGGCCTCCTTTATCTCTCTGATGAATTTCGCCTCGAGGAGGCGATTTATCTCTTCGCCCATCGATCGGGCCTTCTCTGGATTGTAGCGGCGCATCGACTGTTTGATGGGCTTTGCGTTAGGAAAAATCTTCAACTCGTGCTCGGCGAGTTCCCTGGGGATGCCTGGCATATCTGCTGGACACTAGGCAAACATTCTCCAGTGCTCATGGAGGAACTTGACGAGCGCGCTTTCCTATGCGGGGGAAAAGGAATTCGACACCCGCGCGGTCTTAGACGGATCCGTCGGGTGGATCTGGTGCTCCCGTGTATCTTTGCTGGCATCAAACAATAACTCTGGGGCGTTCTGCTACGCCGGTGGATCTATGTCCATGTTGGTACTCTCCCTAATGTGGTGGAGCTCTTTGTGAATCCCGAATGTCTGGGACAAGGCATTGAAATCCTTGCGCAGTTCTCTGAGCGGGCGAAACTTCCGCTAATCGTCAATGGTCCTCTGTTGGCGGGCATCCGCAGCTTGAGGTAAGCGTAATGCGGTACTGCCATGAATCATGAGAATGTTGGTCGACCGAGGATGGCGTGGTACTGCGAGGGCCAATCAACGACTTCAAATTCGATCTTCTCTTTCCTGAAGTTCACGGGCATGCCAAAAATGATGTCCAAGTGAATCACCCCCAGAGGGTATGTCGGCTTCCCTGGGATGATTTCGTGGAAGGATGTCTCTATTGGTAAGAGATGGTGCATCGGGATCTTGATCTTTCGCAGCGTGTCTGCGTAGATGAGGTTCCAGCTGCTCCCTCCATCCATGAACACTTTCTTGGAGGTAAAACCTCCTATTTGCGCTTTGAGGACTAGAGCATGGTGTCCTGGGTGCGGGATCTTTGGGGGATGGTCTGACCGGTCAAAGCCGATCAGGTGCTCGGACCAGTTCAAGTATTCTGGTGATGCTGGTGGTGCATGCTCAGCGTGGAAAACTTCCCTTCCGCGCTTCCGCTCGACCCAATTTGTCGGGTGCCCTCTCTGGATCATGGGCACGAAACCTCATGGTGGCGGGAAAGCTTCTTCTTCGACGGCCGGCTATCACGGTTCGACGACATGCTGGATCGTAGCAGCTGATACGTCTCCAACGTATCTATAATTTTTGATGCTCCATGCTTGTTTTTACACCATTTGCCTACTGTTTCGTTACACTTCATGGCACTTTTATGCATTTTCCAGAATTAACCTACTAACAAGTCGCCACAGTGCCAGTTCCCTGTTTTCTGCTGTTTTTGTGTTTTAGAAGTGCTACATAGGAAATATTCTCGGAATTGGACGAAACAAGTTCCTGAGGTCTTATTTTTTCCGGAAGCTTCCAGTGATCCGAAGAGGAGTTGGAGGGGGGCCACAAGGGCCCCACACACCCGGGCAGCGTGGCCCAGCCCCTAGCCGTGCCCCCTATGTGTGAGGATGCCTCGGTCCACCTCTGATGATGCCCCTTCGCCTATAAAGACCCCCCGACGGAAAAAACCTAAGGACCCGATCACTTTTCCAGAACACATCGCGATCCGCCGCCGCCGTCGACCCGAAGATCGGGAGGGTCCAGAAGCTCTTCCTGGCACCCTGCTGGAGAGGGGAATCGCCACCGGAGGTCTTCTTCATTGCCATGCTTGCCTCCGGAGCGATGAGTGAGTAGTCTACCTTGGACTATGGGTCCATAGCAGTAGCTAGATGGTTGTCTCCTCCACCATGTGCTTCATGTTTAGATCTCATGAGCTGCCCTACATGATTGAGATCACCGTTATGTAATTCTACATGTTTGGTTTGTTGGGATCCGATGAATATTGGTGTTATGATTGAGTTGCTATACTGAAATATATCTTATGTTATCTCTATGTTGTTTATGATCTTGCATGCTCTCCGTTGTTAGTAGCTATCTTGGCCGAGTAGTTGCTAGTGACTCCAAGAGAGGGTATTTATGCTCGATAGTGGGTTCATGCCTCTATTTAACCTAGGGGAGTGATAGAAACCTCTAAGGTTGTAGATGTGCTGTTGCTACTAGGGAGAAAACAACATTCATATGCTCGAGGGCATATGCTTTGTTTACATTACACACTTTGCTTAATGCAATTATCTGTTGTTCGCAACTTAATACTCATGGGGTGTTCGGATGATATCCCCGTGAGTGGATTATTAGTCATAGATGCAGTTGGATGGCGGTCTATGTATTTTGTTGTAATGCCCAGAGTAAATCGCATAGTGATCTTCTTGACATATCACGTTTACCTTAATCTATCAATTGCCCAAATGTAATTCGTTTACCCAGCATGTGTTATTTATCTTATGGAGAGACACCACTAGTGAACTGTGGACCCCGGTCCTATTTCCATCATATTCCTATTACCTGTTTACTTTACTTGCACTGTTTACTTTACTCGCATACTTTCACTGTTTTCCACTCGATACACCCATACCCTTTGTTTCAAGCAAACCGGTGAGATTGACAACCTCATCGTAAGTTGGGAACAAAGTACTTGGTTGTGTGTGTGCAGGTTCCGCGTTGCTACTGGCCGAAGACGAGTCAACAAGTATCGTTAAACGACGCCCTTGTTGGAGTGCTATTAAGCCAGTCTGCATCACCTTCAGTCGTTTGTCTCTCCTCTCCAAGATTGACATACCTTGGTTTCTTAACTGAGGGAAAATCTTGCTGCTATATTCATCACACCTTCCTCTTGGGGTTCCCAACGGGCTGGTCATCAAACAGCATCAAGACATTTTCTGGCGCCGTTGCTGGGAAGGAAGTAGAAGACTTCTGCGAGGGGAGTTTTTCGCACACACATCCTTTACCTTGTTATTATTTTGCTTTACTTTATTTATTTTACCTGCATCATTTTTTTATCAAAACCCCAAAAAAATTAGAATCCTTGGTAGTTGTTATTTCTTTACTTTAGTTTATCATGTTGTTCCCTAAGTATGTTTTGGAGGACCTCTCAGTAGGTAGTGGTTCAATTATTGGGAAAGATAATATTGAGAAGTTCTTTAATCATATTAGTATGCATAAAGAAGTTGAGGAAAAGTCTTTGGTTGAGCTAGCTCCTAGTTATGAAGTTGCTTCCGCTTATTTAGTTCACATGTTAGAAGCTAGGTTTGCTAATCTTAATCCCTTTTTGCAATACATGTTCCTTAAGCTTCATGAAATTGAAGATCCTAAAAAGAAAGCTTTCATTTTGGAAACTATGCGCTTAGAATTTAAAGATGTTGCCAATGAGGCTAGAAAAGGTTTTAAGAAATTTAATAAGCTTGGTTCACCTGTTGAAGTTGTTGGTACACCTAATGAAGATTCTAGAATGCCAATACCTTGCAAACTTGTAGGAATTCATGAGGCCTTGGAAACTAATTTTAGTTGGATTTGTCCTGAAAATCTTTTTGATGAAAATAGTGTACCAAGGCATGACTACAAGGGGTACTCAAAACCTCATTTGGATAGTATTCATTTCTTTGTTCCTATGGATCTTAATGCTCCTTCTGATGTTACTTAATTCGCAATTTTCTGCGCCTAGCTCAAAGGCGTTAAAGAAAAGCACTCTTGAGAGATAACCCAATGTTTTATTTTCAGTACTTTTTCTTTTATTTGAATCTTGGAAGTCATTACTACTGTAATGACTGCTCCTTATCTTGTTTATTTCATTGTTGTGCCAAGAGAAGCCTCTAATTTGAGTGAGGTAAATATTTAGGGATGTTGCTGTCCTGAAACTGTTTTTGGTGCTGCACCGTAAAAATTCGTATAAATTCTCTGTATATCTTTTGGACCTGCGATTTCTTGTGCATATGACCCAGGTTATATCCAAACTTTCATTAGCTGAACACTTTTTTATTTGAGCAACAGAAAACCCCTAAAAAATTCGGACTTTGTCAGCTGTTCTGTTTTGACAGATTTCTACCAATATTTGTGTTTGCCGCTTTATCGCTTTCTTTAGAGTTCTTTTGATCACGGAACTTTTGGGGAAGTTGCTGCAGTAGTATATGCTATATATGTGGTGGTTGTGGGTTGAAACCTGAAGCAAAAAGAGGTTGATTATATGATATGCTTACACTAATGTTGCTAATAGATTTGTGTTTAGTTTTGTATGAAGGAAGTTTTCAAGGTTAGGGATTGGAGAATGATGAGATGAGTTGAAGAATGGACAAAAGCTCAAGCTTGGGGATGCCCATGCATCACCCCAAGAAATATCCAAGAAGTACAAGCGTCAAAGCTTGGGGATGCCCCGAGGCACCCCTTCTTCATCGGCAAAAATTAGGTCACCTTTCAAGACGCTATATTTTTATTGCTTCATGCACTATGTGTTTTTCTTGGAGTGTCAGTTGTTTTAGTTTTCTTAGTTAGTTTGTTTGTTTGCTGCAATAAATGGTTGGACCCCAACAAATTTCTGTTGGAGAAGTTGCCTTGCTTTTCATTTGCCAAGAACGCTCTAGTTTTCACTCTTATAAAAAACTGAGTGTTTTTCTTTTTCTGCTACTGCTTTTGGTTTTCGTTTTCGCCTTGATTTGCATTCAGACCTTGTCATATCTTTTCATCAAGGTGTATTTTTGCCTCTGATATTTATTGGTTTTCATCAAAAGAGGTGTCTTAAAATTTCAAATGGTGTTGGAAAAGAGAAAAAGCTTTATGCAAAAAAGTGGTACAAGAAGGAGCTTGTGTAGACTGCGGCTTAGGCTTTTTCATGTCATGCTTGATGTCTTTTTGATAGTATGCTTAGTGGTTTTTCTGTAGCATGACTTGTCTCAAATAACTGAGATTGCTTCATGAGCCTTTGAAAAAAATCATGCATTATTTTTATTGTATGGAAGCATTATTTTGGTTTTCTCCTTGATGCTTTATTTGGGTTGACTTGGCGCATGCTCACACATGTTAGACTCATACAAAGTCGCCAATAGCCTCTATGGTCATTTAGTTTTTGACTTTTGATACCATCTTATGCTTCTTTTAATGTCACTTTGTCGCTTTGCATGATTATGGCCATTATTGCTCTCTTAGTTGGTCGCTCCCAGTCTTTTGCTAGCCCTCGCCTTGTACTGAGTATGAGCTCTACTCGTGCATCCAACTCCTAAAAACCAAGTTTGCCAAAGTGTCCACCATACATACCTACTAGCAATTTGCTATTCCAAGTAAATTTGACTTGCTTTTATTTTCTCTTCAAATTAAACTCTTACCAGTGTTATGCGAAAATTGGTCAGTAAAGCTCTCACGAACCGGAAGGCACACTTTAATTTTTCTTGTTCTTAAAAATTTGACATTGTGGTCTCTTATGTTGAGTTGTTATGCTTGCAAGTTGTAAGTTGGAGACTAGCCCAACCATGCTGTCATGGGGCAAGCTTTCAACATTGCACTTCTTATTTGAGTTGATATCGTGATCTTTTGTTTATGGATGCCCACGATGTGAAATGAATTGGGAATCTTGTGGGGATCATGGAGTTTGTATATGTGTTAGGGAAACACCTGGGCCGCCAATCTTAGCCATGCATAATTCATGGTGGAAATTTGCAGCATACCCATGGTGGACATTCGACGATGCATCTCAAAATAAAAAGCTAAACAAATGGCAAATAAAAGAGATGTCGAGGTGTTCATGTCTGCTTGTCCTATCATTTTGATGTGGGCTTGTTCCATGTCATCGGGCACGGAGGTACCCCGTTGGCGATTCTCGATGATACATATATACCTACAATGACAAGAGCCTTGCTTGGGACTCTAAGTTGAGTAACATGAGGTTTAGGTACTCGTATTCACGGGACACGAGGTTTTCAACTTATGATTTGTCAAGCATATGCATCATAATTGTTCTCGCATTAACTCTAACCACTCAAGATGCTTATGACGGGGGCAATGAGAGCTCAAAGCCGGTAAGTAACATAATTTTTGAAGGTTATAAAACTTGCAATCACTGCTTCCCTCTGCGAAGGGCCTTTCTTTTACTTTTATGTTGAGTCACCACCTTCTATCTTTATGCACCATTAAGAGAGCATAGTTGTCATTCTTAGTATAATGTGCATTGTCCCAAAGTTTTCATTGATTGATTCATATTGTTGGTTTCACTTGTTCTTAAATTATTTGTATCTAGTCGCCCTCTTAAACTTGAAGGTGTCCTATGCATTTATGTTTTGCTCTCTATGAAGGACAAGCTGAAAACCACTTGTATGTTTTTCCTTATGATCTGAACATATGTTTGACTTTCATTGTTTCATTTTCATGATCTTTTGTTTGTGTTCATTTGCATGTTATAACATGGTTGCTAAGTTTCTATTATCAAGATTATATCTTTCATGACCATCTTTTAAGTTCTTTTGATCCTAGCTCACAAATGCTTACATATATGATCAAGATTGTGTAGGTGCATGTCACCTCAAAAATTATTCTTTGTTATCACTTACCTACTCGAGGACGAGCAGGAGTTAAGCTTGGGGATGCTTGATACGTCTCCAACGTATCTATAATTTTTGATGCTCCATGCTTGTTTGTACACCATTTGCCTACTATTTCGTTACACTTCGTGGCACTTTTATGCATTTTCCGGAACTAACCTACTAACAAGTCGCCACAGTGCCAGTTCCCTGTTTTCTGCTATTTTTGTGGTTCAGAAGTGCTACACAGGATATATTCTCGGAATTGGATGAAACAAGTTCCTGAGGTCTTATTTTTCCCAGAAGCTTCCAGTGATCCAAAGAGGAGTTGGAGGAGGCCCACGAGGGCCCCACACACCAGGGCGGCGTGGCCCGGCCCCTAGCCGCGCCCCCTATGTGTGAGGACGCCTCGGTCCACCTCTGACGATGCCCCTTTGCCTATAAAGACCCCACAACGGAAAAAACCTAAGGACCCAATCACTTTTCCAGAACACATCGCGATCCGCCGCCGCCATCGACCCAAAGATTGGGAGGGTCCAGAAGCTCTTCCCGGCACCCTGCCGGAGAGGGGAATCGCCACCGGAGGTCTTCTTCATCGCCATGCTTGCCTCCAGAGCGATGAGTGAGTAGTCTACCTTGGACTATGGGTCCATAGCAGTAGCTAGATGGTTGTCTCCTCCACCATGTGCTTCATGTTTAGATCTCATGAGCTGCCCTACATGATTGAGATCACCGTTATGTAATTCTACATGTATGGTTTGTTGGGATCCGATGAATATTGGTGTTATGATTGAGTTGCTATACTGAAATATATCTTATGTTATCTCTATGTTGTTTATGATCTTGCATGCTCTCCGTTGTTAGTAGCTATCTTGGCCGAGTAGTTGCTAGTGACTCCAAGAGGGGGTATTTATGCTCGATAGTGGGTTCATGCCTCTATTTAACCTGGGGGAGTGACAGAAACCTCTAAGGTTGTAGATGTGCTGTTGCTACTAGGGAGAAAACAACATTCATATGCTCGAGGGCATATGCTTTGTTTACATTACACACTTTGCTTAATGCAATTATCTGTTGTTCGCAACTTAATACTCATGGGGTGTTCGGATGATATCCCCGTGAGTGGATTATTAGTCATAGATGCAGTTGGATGGCGGTCTATGTATTTTGTTATAATGCCCAGAGTAAATCGCATAGTGATCTTCTTGACATATCACGTTTATCTTTATTCTATCAATTGCCCAACTGTAATTTGTTTACCCAGCATGTGTTATTTATCTTATGGAGAGACACCACTAGTGAACTGTGGACCCCGGTCCTATTTCCATCATATTGCTATTACCTGTTTACTTTACTCGCACTGTTTACTTTACTCGCATACTTTCACTGTTTTCCACTCGATACACTCATACCCTTTGTTTCAAGCAAACCGGTAAGATTGACAACCTCATCGTAAGTTGGGAACAAAGTACTTGGTTGTGTGTGTGCAGGTTCCGCGTTGCTACTGGCCGAAGATGAGTCAACAAGTATCATTAAACGGCGCCCTTGGTGGAGTGCTATTAAGCCAGTCTACATCACCTTCAGTCCTTTGTCTCTCCTCTCCAAGATCGACATACCTTGGTTTCTTAAGTGAGGGAAAATCTTGCTGCTATATTCATCACACCTTCCTCTTGGGGTTCCCAACGGGCTGGTCATCCAATAGCATCAGCAGCCTGGTGGCCCTGCTGCACCACGTTTGCCGGCGGGTTAGGTGGTGGTGGTGCGTTGTAAGCCACGCTGCCTACGACTGGTTGCTCGGATCGCATCTTCTTCTAAATCGCTTGACTGAGCCGAAGAAACTCCCTGCACTCAATGAGGAGATGTGCGGGTTTTCGCCTCCCGTCCTTGTCGATGTAGGTGTTCCTGGTACACCCCTCGTTGAGCATTTCTTCTGTCAAAAGCGGTGGTGGATCGCGACGTTGGCGCCACTCCGTTTTTGGCCTCGAATCGCGGCCAGCGCTTCTACTACTGCTTCCATAGTAGTAGTAGTTCCCCTGCCTTGGTCCGTCATGGTTGTTATCTCGGTCATTGTTTACGTAGCCTGCTGCTACCATATCTGTCGTGTCCGCATCTTCGTAGCGACTTCAGCATCCTTTCTTCCGAGAACTAGAGTGGAACTGATCCTTCGGGTCGACATCGTGTTCTGCTGACCGGCGACGACTCCTGGGAACCGTGATAGAATCTTCTCCATCGGCCCACTCATTTGCTAAGCTCATAAGGTGGTCGATGGTTTCGGGCTTGCATCGCCCCAGCTCTTCCCTGAAGTCATGTCGAACGAGACCATCCCGAAAAGCATCGATGGCTCTTTCAGGTGAGATGTTCTCTGATGTGTTGCGCAGGATGAGCCATCTTGATATGTACAATCTCAGGCTTTCTCCAGTCTTCTACATGCACAAGCGTAGTTCTTTGAACGACGTGGGCCGTCGAGAGGTGCCTCAAAAGTTTGCGATGAAGGCTTGCCGAAATTCTTCCCAGGAGCGAATGCTGTCTGGGGCGAGATTATTGAGCCATGCCCTTGCGTTGTCCTTCAGGTGTAAAGATAGCAACTGAATGGCGTTATCCCTGGATCCGCCGCTAATAGTGATGGCGGTGATGAAGTCGTCGAGCCAAATTCGAGGGTCCTGCTGCCCGTTGAACTTGACTACATCGTCGCTGAGCTTTATTCCTTTCGGCAGCAGTATGGAGCGGATTACGAGGCTAAAGCACTCTGCACCACACAGTCCATGGCGACTATTGCCAAATGCCTCCAGCTCGCATTCCTCCTCGAAGCGACGCGCATCATGTCACATGCGTGCTGAATCGACTTTGTTTTGAGCCAGGCCATGCCGAAGTTCACCATTGATAGGTTCCACGACCTGAGTCCTTGGCGCGACTGCTGGCGCCGGTTCTTGCTGCCTGAACTATTTCGTCGAAGGGATGTTTCTCCTTGGCATCGCGTTGTGTCCTTGCTCGTTCGTGCCTTGGAGCACCCTAACGCCTTCGAGCGCCAAGTTACGAAGATGACGCATATGCTCGTCGCCGTTGGATGCGTTCGCGTTGATGTAGGACGCGGTGGCCATGATTGCAGCTTCCTTGGTTTTGGGCAGTAATTCGGCCTCATTAAACTCTGCCTCCAAGTTTCTGGTGATGTTATGCGCCTCGCCCCTAGGTGGGAGGTGAGACCGTGCTCTACGCGGGACGCTCAAGGAATAGTGCGACGATAATTCAGCGCGTCGTCTGCTGGACACGTCGGCTTCTTCTCTTTGTTGTTCAAGGACTCGCCTCTCGCTGCTGATTTGGTCCTTCTATTCTTGGATGATGAAGCGAAGTGCAGCCACCTCTTTGGGGCTAGGATTAGGTCCTAAAGGCGCCTCGCCCGAATAAACCTTCCTTGCGTGATGAATCTGGTTTTGTGTGATGAACTGGCCACCAGTGTTTGGTCAATCTTGGTTACTATTAGCTCCGTGCTTGTTCCCATCTCCGTGCGACACCATCATGCAGTGTCCCCTGAACGGCGGAGTCGAGTCTTCACTGATTTCGCCCCACGCCAAGGGGTATATATCATCATCTCTGATGCATGATCCGGCCTCGATCATGGTGTCGGAGTCGTAATCGATGATGTATCCGCTGCCTGATATGGCGGATTTACTCGAGCAAGAGCTGGCTGAGTTGTCGATCTTTCCTTTGGCTTCAGGATAGATGTCGTCGTCAGAGCATGTGTAGTCCGAATATAACCCTTCGATGTAATCGGGGTCATAGGGCGTGGATTGGAGCGTGAGGGCGTTGAGAGCCCGTTCGCACTCAGAAATCGTCGGGTAGATGGCAGCGGTGCCCCCTCGAGGGTCTTCGCAGCCAGCGATCTTGTGGGCTGAGAAGTCTCCGGCGCCCACAAAGTGATAGTCGTCGCACTCGACGCAGTATGCGGTGGTTGGGGATGGTGGTGAATCTTGAAAATCGTTCGACCCAACTGATGGGGTCGATGTCTCCAGTCTTGGTTCTTCCTCCAGGGGCGTCAGTGACGTGGTTGTCGGGGTGTTTTCCCCAGCGGCCGAGGACATGCTTGGATCTGCCACGAGCGGGGTCGGTTCGCTGATGGAAATCAGCTTGGCAGCGTCGTTGCTATCTACGTGAAAGTTGAACAGCCCGAAGGCCATATCGAAACCTCCAGATCTCGCCAAAATTGCCCCCGTCAAGCTTGAGATGGGGTCGATGGTAGTCGTGGCTGGGGGATCAAAGTCGCGCGCTGGAGTGAAATCGACGATGCTTGGCGACGCGATGTCGATGACGGTCGATCCAGTGATGTCGACCATGGTTGCTGATGATGTGGCATTGATGACGGCCGGTGCAGCGATGCCGATGTTGGTGGTTGGTGCAGTGTCGACGTTGATGCCGATGTCGATGTCGATGTCGATGGTGGACGTGGCGATGTTGATATCGATGGATGGTGCAAAATCGACGGCAGTTGCTGATGTCGAGCTGTCGAACCTTGCTGGTGTAGCGAAATCGGCAATGGTTGATGAAGGAGCCAGCGAATCCGTAGATCCAGATCTCATCGTCCCCATGGTTGGTGCCAATTGACGAGGTTCTACCCCGGCAATGCCCATGCTTGAGGGCTTTCGAGACATGGAGCGATTATGGGACCCGGCGAACTCGACGGTGATTAGACGGCACAGGGAAACACAGGTTTTACCCAGGTTCAGCCCCCTTATAGGGTAAAGACCTACGTCCTGCTTGTCTAACTTTATTGATGGGGTGGCTACAATGGTTGTGTTACAGCGGGGGCGTAGATTAGATCTAGCCGAAGGTGGAGAGCTCTCGAGGTTTCGAGCGCTCGGGTGATGATGGCGAAAAAGTGTTTAGAGAGTTCCTTGGATCTCCCTCCCAACCCTTTATATGCAAGGGTTGGGTCTCGGGATTGCTCTCCAAGTCATCTACGTACAAAAGTCGGTATGCAAACCCTAATCGAGTCCTAATCCAACTAGACTTATTCCTTCGAATCTCTGTCTTGCACGACAAGTTTTGCTCCTGGGCCGCGCCAGGCCATCGTCTTTATGGGCTTCGTCTTCCCTTCGGTGGCCTCCCTTCCTGGACCGAAAAACCAGGTAGGCGTATATCGAGGGTCCATTTGTCATTCCTTCGTCACACTGTGAGGATATGGTAGCTGAATCTACTTACCAAGCCGACAACCCAGACAGTCCAAAGAAGCGTTTCCAGAGACAGACCCCAGAACACCACGATGAACTAAAGACGAGATGCGAGAACCACATAAATGTCCAAGACGATGATGCCACTGCTGAAAAGAGCTAGTAGCTACAGCTACAGATGCCGACGAACTGGCGACGGTGGCATCAGAAGGAAGACAAAGCCAGTCAAGCTGCTAGAGGCCATCATGGTGTCGGGGGCCAGTACCAAGCAAAGCGCCGGTGCGACGATCCTGAACAGAACAGGAATCAAAGTCGAGAGTGATGCTACAACGAGACAATCTGACTACCAGAAAAGAGCTGCATGTTAAGCTAAGGAACATGCGCAACAGAAGGAACATGAAACGAGGAAGTACTAAGAACGCCTCGACTATTGACTGGGAGGGGGGTACCATCGGTAGTAAGAATACAAATAGGAGGGTCGACAGGTCGAACAGAATTCAACAAGAAAGAATCATGAGTCATATGAAAAGAGGCACCGGTATCAAGAAGCCATGGGAATGTACCTGGAGAAGGAGAAGGTGGTCTCTCGATGCCAGAAAAGTTAGTCACAGAACCAGCAGAACCTGTCGGTGAAGAATCCCAAGCATCAAGCAGGCATCGAAGCTGCACAATCTCATGCGCAGATAGGGTCACAGCTGAAGAGGTCGAGGTACAATCATGTACCAACAAAGAGTGGTCATCAACACACACAGAAGCCACCAAAGGTGTCGATGTAGAGCGCCATGTTGGTGTAGAGCGGTGAGCCGACGTAGATGAAGTCGGCGAAACGCGGGCAGAACTGCGTGAAGAAGCCACGAGAGTCGATGTAGAGCGGCGAGCCGACGCAGACAGAGTCGGCGAAACGCGGCCACTACTGCATGAAGAAGCCGCGAGAGTCAATGAAGAGCGGCGGGCCGACGTAGACGGAGTCGGTGAAAGGCAGTCATAACTGGGCGAAGAAGGCGCAAAGGTCGATGAAGAGCGGCGAGCCGATGTAGACGAAGGTGGCGAAGGGCAGCCATAACCGCGTGAAGAGGCCGCAAAGGTCGACGAGGAGCGATGAGCTGATGTAGACGGAGTCGGCGAAGGGCGGTCATAACCGTGTGAAGAGGCCGCGAAGGTCGATGAGGAGCGACGAGCCAATGTAGACGGAGTCGGCGAAGGGCGGTCATAACCGCGTGAAGAGGCCACAAAGGTCGACGAAGAGTGGCGCACCAACATGCACGGAGTTGGTGGACAAGCACTAAGGACCGAAGGAAGGCCCGAGTACAAGACGGAGGCAGCAGAAGAAGTCATCGGGTGACAAGAGCAAGAAACGCCCGACGATAGGGACATAAAACTTTTTTTCCTTTTTTTTTACTAATCAACGCTCCCAGCCAGAGAAATCCAGCCCAATATCAGACCAGCGGGAGCAGTAGCCGGTCGAGGCAGGCCGATTCCGGCCGATAAAGCCGGATTGTGGCACCAGCAAGCCAGATTGAAGCTAGGCCAGCCAGATCAGAGCATGACCGGCTGATTCTGGTCAGATCGGCGGGCTGGCGAAGGTCGGTCGGATCAGGGCGGCACCAAGCAGATCGGGAGCAGACGGATCAGATCGGCGGACGGGCGCCGGTTGGCCGGATCGGGGCGGCAGCCGGCCGGAAAAAGGCGCCGGGCGGCCAGATCAGGGCGGCGACGGCCTGGAGTGGCAACGGCCTTGCTGCGGACGAGCTCGGGGACAGCCGGATCGGGACGGCACCAGGCAGACGGAGCAGATCGGGAATAGCCCAAAACACAGAGGAAAGAAACAACCGGAACAAGATTTCAACGGCGATGAGAGTGGAGGAAACAACACGGAGTTGCAGCGTGCGAGAGAAACCCTAGCATGGGCTCTGATACCATGTTAGGAATATGCAACTTGTATTCCCAGGAGGCCAAAGGCCAGTATATATACATGTACAGGCGTGGAGAATATGCAGGAAACCCCTCATACAAATGGGGAAATACACAATACATAATATAGTCCTGACCATATGTTATGCATTAGCGATAGCTGTGTGCAGACTAGGCCTTACCGGAACACCTTCCCCACAAGATCCCGAGAAGCAATGTGGCTGGTGCACACTCCTTCATGAATTTTTGCCAGCAACTTGAAGCCTTCTTCCAAAGAGATGCATCGAAGCTTCACCTCGCTTTCACGCCGCCGATAGAGATTCCCATCTATGAGGACGTACATATTTGCTTAGTGGGCTACGCACTCTGCTTCTTGGACATCTTCTGGAAGAATACGATGTTGCAGGAACCCTATGAGGTCAAATACCCATGGCGGCGCCTTATCCTCCACATTCATGACTATGTTCTTGTCTAGTATAGGTTTCTTGCCGGGGTCTTCTGCAGAAGGATTCCACACGAAAGGAGTTGATGGAGCTTCCTTGCCGAGGTGAGGGGATGCGGATGCCTTGATCTTGACTTGCGTGATGGAGGGAAGATCGAGTCTCTCGATGAAGGTTCCCAAGGGAACATGCTCTCGCTTTGCGGCCAGCTTGGATGGCTCATCATCAAATGTGTGCATGGCGCTGGGCAATGATCCATTTGTAGACCATTGAAACAACGCCCGTCTTCCTCACCTACTCCACATATGCATCCATCTGCGGGTGCATGCACTCGTAGTCCTTTGTCATTTGATTGATCACCAGCTGAGAACCACCTCTAGCAACCAACCGTTTAATGCAAGGCATGCAAGCAATCCCTCGCTCTCGTGTTGCTGTTTTTTTTGAACCCCTACGGTGTGAAGTTTATTTTAATAAAGGTAAGACACCATAAATTTCAAAAGAATAAACTTGTTGATGGTCTAGCCGTGGGTGAAGTGCATTTGGATGACATAGTTGAGGTGTTCGCTTATCGAGGACATGCCCCGTGCCATTATATGAGAAAGATATATTGAAGTAGCAGGCCCGATCTCATGGGAGTGCGGCCCAGGCGGCCGCATAGGCCCCCAGATTTTTTGGGGCCCAAAAAATCTGTGCTTGCATTATATAGCATACACTTTACTGTGTAATCACAAAAGCTCGCAGTCGAACGCAAAATGTATACTGGGTTTTAACTGCGGTTGCTTAAATGTGGACTAGGATGCGAGTTCGATTTCTACACCTAGCAACTCTTTTTTTCCTGTTCCGCTTGGTGCCTAGCATGTAAATTTGAGGATGCATGGCCGTATCATTCAAAAGAAAAAAATGGATAGCCCTATAATTCAAATACTTGATCATGCATTTGATTGGCGATGTTCTGCATAGATAAAACAAACTCTGCGTACTCTACTAGTGAACACAAATTTATAGTTCCAAGTCTTGAACATGTCTGAAAAATTGCAATGAGATACTCCCTCCATCCCTATGTATAAGTCATGCGCGTATCCTTAGGTTGTTATTTTGATAAATATAATCTAAATTTTATAATATAAAAATTATACCATTAGAAAGTACAAAGTCTATAGTTTCCAGTGATATATATTTTGTAGTATATAACTCGTATTACATCGGTCAAAATAACAATCTAGGGACACACGCGGGACCTATAAACCGGAACGGAGGGAGTATCATGATTCCTCAAATTAAAAGTAATCATTGATAGTTCCAATGTATCAAAACCATTAGAAGTACATCTTTTCTAAACATCCATCTAAGGCTATACATTTCAATTATATTTGAATTATATTTTTAATAAAATAACAGCCTATTTTAGAATTTTACACAGGGCCCGAATTTTATTGGTCCAGCTGACGAACTTCACCGAGGCCGAGGCGCGAGTTCTCTAGGAGAATGCGATCCTCGTCCCGCCGTCGTGGCACCTGCCGCACATGTGGAATGTGTCGGTGGCGGGCTACGCCGTCCCGCCGATACCGGAGGGCGCAGAGCTCGAAGCTCTCATCGGCCGCCGCTGGCAAATGCTCCCGATGCACGAGCAGGAGCTGCTGGAGAACACGCCCCGCCACGGCATCTGGCTGCCGCGGCTGCAGCGGTAGCGGCAGGCCGAGCTCGGGGAGTTCACCGGCCCCCACGTCGGCAGGTATAATGTTGTCGGCCGGCGCGTATGGTGGCAGAACCGGGACGTCAACGACGTGCTCTGGGAGCACGGCCACGTGCCGCCCCGGCGCGCCACCCAGCTACCAACGCACGCTCTGCGCCGACATAGACGATGTCGCAGAGCTCGTCCTCAGACGGGCGTTCCTGAAGGGAATATGCCCGAGAGGCAATAATAAAGTGGTTATTAAAATATTCCATGTTTATGATAAATTTTTATTTCTCATGCTAGAATTGTATTAATCGGAAACATTAATACATGTGTGATTAATAAACTAAAAGGTTCCTAGTAAAGCCTCTCTTTTATACTAGCTTGTTGATTAACCGATGATCAAGGTTTCCTGATCATGAACATTGGATGTTGTTAATAACGGAGTCATATCATTAGAAGAATGATGTGATGAACACTCACACCCATAGTACGAATAGCAATACGATTGACAAGGGTATAGCTAATAGAGCCCGTTAGTTGAGTACCCCTGAGGCCTGTTAAGCTAGGCCCAATTGTAATATAGTCGAAATACGAGTTCTTACCGTATATCGATGTTGTAATCTGTATCGGACCCTACCCGATCCTCCAGACCTGACCACCTATATATAGGGGCCAGGAGGGGACGGTGTAGGCCAGATTAAAAGCAAGCCAGGTTCAACACCCAAGTTTACTTTCGATACACACCTATTTCGATGATGGAGTTGACAATCGGAAGTCTAAGCATCTTCATCGGGCCTTCGGGTTCGACTCGCCTTTCAAATCTGGCGAAACCAGATCCGTCGGCAAGTGAGCCCGAAACAGTAGCAATGATGGAATATTCTGAAGGCTCTTCCAGCGAGGTAAACTCGCCGGTCAGCTCAGGAGAAGTACAAGAAAGAAAACTCGCAGAAAGCAATGAAACAGTGAAAATTTCGATTTAGGAGTCCAACTCGAAGATCTCGTGATTTGCCATGACAACATCTCAGACAAGTCAACAGATACGTGGAAGACAGGGTTAGAGCTTTCTGAAGATGACGACTCGATCTTCTCAAGCTTTAATAGTAACATCGGCAAACAATGCCAGGTGTTCGCCATTGTAGGAGACAATTCAGAGGAATTCGACGAAAACAACAATCCAATGCTAAACCCAGCAAATATCGATAGAGGAGCAAATCATCTAGCAGAAGGGCAAACGGCGGAATCCCTCACAACCAGGGAAAAAATTCGACTATCAGCCGACGAATGGAGAATAATAAGAGAAGCCGTAGAACATGGCACATCAATACCATCGAATTCCAGCAAGGATATGCTCTTGGGGTATCACTATGCCCTAAGGCAACAGGCAAAGCAACTAGCAAAGGATAAAATAGAGATACAACAAAGAAAAGAATCAGCCATTGCAGCTAGCAACGCCGCTCGCAGAGCATGAAGCGATGCATCGCATACTAACGCAAGGAGGAATCGTCGACATGGTTCAAGGTACGAAAACCTAGCGTACTCAGAAAGGCAAAGCATCTCCAAAAATCTCGACTCGTCCTTCCTATCGGTCAACGAGCAGGGAAACATCATACCAAAAACCCCTGAAGCAGCACTAGTGGCAGCTCAAGCGTATCTGCTTACAACTTGACCAAGTCCAGGGGACCCTAGGGAACATATGCACAGAGCAGCGCTGAACGGACTAAATATGGTGGGCAACAAGTTATCAGCAAAAGGAGAGGAGGCATATCACCACAAGGAAACACACAAGCCAAGGTCACCTCACTGTCACAATAGTCCTCGGCACAAAAGTAATAGTCGATGATCTCGATCGCCATCACCAAGACACCATGGGAGCCCAAAACATGGAGGAACCCGAAGATCTCGATCTCCAAACGGAAAGCACGGCTATGAAGATGATGAAAAGGAGATGGGAGCATCGTGCTTTACCCGCAGGGTTCACACCACGCCAGTACCCAAGGGGTTCAAACTGCCTCATGATCAGCAAAAGTACGACGGATCGCAGGAACCACAGTCGTGGCTCTCAAACTATCTGCAAGCAGTACAAATATTGGGAGGAACCAAAGAAACAGCAATGCAAGGTTTGCAGCTACACCTCACCGGCGCAGCAAGGTCATGGCTGAGCAAACTAGAGAAAGAAACTATTGGAAGCTGGGAAGACCTCACGAAGCAATTCACAAGCAACTTCAGGTCGACATACAAGCGGCCGACATCAATAGAAGAAGTCAAAGCGTGTGTGCAACAATGCGACGAAAACTTACGGGCATACATCCAAAGATGGAGTCTTATAAATAACTCAGCAGTTAAAGTTTCAGACGAAAGAGCAATAGACGCGTTCATAATTGGATTAAGCCGAAGAGACCTAGTCAAAGAGATGGGCAGAATTAAGCCAAAAATAGTGTCAGACCTCATGGACGTAGCAAACAGATTTACAGACGGAGAAGACGCATGCAACAACAAACGGACACGATCACCAGAGGATGATAGAAGAAATAGATATGGAAGTCAAAGAAGACGGTCCCGCAATTACGACAACTACGGCTCCCACAGCCAAGTAGCCGCGGGATATAAGGACAACAACTATCAAGGGAGTGATCGCAGAAGTTCGGGATATCGAAGCTACGGGAAAGATGACTATAAAAAGTTTCCCACAAGAGAATCCAGAGAGTATAACTCATCGCCAGAAGACATGTTAAACGGGCCTTGCTATATACACTCAGCATTCGTCGATGGAAAGCGAGTGTCCAGGCACGTAATGAAAGATTGCACAACGTTCCTGAAACTACAAGAAGCTGCACTAAGCAAGCAAACCGAAGCAAAGCGACAAGGATACGAAGGAAATAACAAACCTCCCACAAGTCAACAAGGGAACAATGGAGCTCCTCAAGGACAGGACTAGCCAAATCAGGGACACGATGATGACGGAGGGTACGTTCCATCTAAGGGGCACATCACAGCAATGATACAACCCGTGCCCAAGTCGAACAAAGAAGAAAAAAGCATACCCGACTAGTTAATCTAGCAGTTACTTCACCTCCAGCCACAACAGAATATCTACACTGGTCAGAACAACCAATTGAGTTCAACAGAGAAGATCACCCGATAACAGTACCTCGGCCGAGAAACGCGCCCTTGGTACTCAAAGCTCAAATCGGCGCATATAATGTCGACAGAATATTCATGGACGCGGGAAGTGGAATCAATTTAATATATGCGAAAACGCTCAGAGCAATGCATATATCACTAGAGTTCCTGAAGCCAACAGACTGTTCCTTCCATGGGATCGTACCAGGAAGTGCCAATTATTCACTAGGTCGGATAGCACTCAACGTTTGCTTTGGCAACCGACAAAATTACAGAAGAGAAAAGCTAGACTTCGAAGTCATGGACTGGCCATCTCAATATCATGCGATTCTCGGGCGACCCGCATTTTTGCGATTCATGGCAGTACCACACTATACGTATCTAGTACTCAAGATGCCAGGACCAAAGGGAATAATCACAGTGAAGGGAAGCTTCAAGGTTTCAGACCTCTGCGACAAGGAGTTTCACAAGATGGCGCAAAACTTTGGCATGATAGCCAACTATGCAGAGAAGGTGAAAAACACGACTACGGAAGGCGTCAAGCTACCCGAAGGACATGCCGCGGAGCCAGAGTTGAAGAAACCACGAGTAGAAGCATCAGGAGAAGACAAAGTTACAAAAGAAGAAGAGAAGGACACGATGGTATAAGCATCAAGAACAACAAAGTAGAGTAGAGGAATAAGGCTGTAAAAGCCACGAGTTATCCCAGGGGCAATGCCCTCTAGATCCAGAACACAGGTCATAGGCCGGATATCTTGGTTCACCCCATGTATCTTACATTACAAGTATAATAAAGACAAGACATTCCTCATATTCGAGTTTACGAGTCTTTCAAAGGGAAAATGCGGCAAACGCACGAATCATACAAAAACGCCCTGAGAACAAATTTCAGACATACAGTCGCGAAATAAGAAACTCTCGCATTCCACATATACGCGAGTATTACAACAGCGGGTTATTAGAGTCATATACACCTAAAGGATCTAAATAATGATACTCGCGGAAAAACGCGGCATCCGCTTGCAGCAGCCTAGCTATAATCCTTCGAGCAGGCTGCAAGGTATTCTCCACATGTACTCGCAGACTAGCTCCACCTGGAGCCAAACTCAGGGACATAGAGCTATAATTAAGTCTTGGGTGCTGATGCTTCAGGTGAATGTGGCAACAGACAGTCCTTGTGCGTGGTGAATGACCAGCCCGTTGGGAACCCCAAGAGGAAGGTATGATGAGTGCAGCGGCTAGTTTTCCCTCAGTTAAGAAACCAAGGTTTATCGATCAGGAGAAGAGAGACGATGACGACTGAAGGTGTTTGTGGAACCTGCACACACACAAACAAATACTTTGTTCCCAACTTGCGATGAGGTTGTCAATCCCACCGGTTTGCTTGAAACAAAGGTTATGAGTGTATCGAGTGGAAAACAGTAGTAATATGCTAGTAAAGTAAACAGTACGGGAAAAGTAAACAGGTGATTGCAATATGATTAAAATAGGACCGGGGTCCACAGTTCACTAGTGGTGTCTCTCCATAGATAAATAACATGCTGGGTAAACAAATTACAGTTGGGCAATTGATAGAATAAAGATAACGTGATATGTCAAGAAGATCACTATGAGATTTACTCTGGCATTACAACAAAATACATAGACCACCATCCAACTGCATCTATGACTAATAATCCACCCCGGGGATATCATCCGAACACCCCAAAAGTATTAAGTTGCGAACAACAGATAATTGCATTAAGCAAAGTGTGTAATGTAAACAAAGCATATGCCCTTGAGCATATGAATGTTGTTTTCTCCCTAGTAGCAACAGCACATCTACCACCTTAGAGGTTTCTGTCACTCCCCCAGGTGAAATAGAGACATGAACCCACTATCGAGCATAAATACCCCCTCTTTGAGTCACTAGCAACTACTCGGCCAAGATAGCTACTAACAACGGAGAGCATGCAAGATCATAAACAACATAGAGATAACAAAAGATATAATTCAGTACAGCAACTTAATCATAAACACCAATATTCATCGGATCCCAACAAACCAACATCATAGAATTACATAACGGTGATCTCAATCATGTAGGGCAGCTCATGAGATCTAAACATGAAGCACATGGTGGAGAAGACAACCATCTAGCTACTGCTATGGACCCATAGTCCAAGGTAGACTACTCACTCATCGCTCCGGAGGCAAGCATGGTGATGAAGAAGACCTCCGGTGGCGATTCCCCTCTCCGGCAGGGTGCCGAGAAGAGCTTCTGGACCCTCCCGATCTTCGGGTCGACGGCGGCGGCGGATCGCGATATATTCTGGAAAACTGATCGGGCCTTAGGTTTTTCTCGTCAGGGGGTATATATAGGCGAAAGGACGATGTCAGAGGAGGGACCACGGCCCCTCACGCGGGCCCGGCGCGGCCAGGGGGGTGGCCGCGCCGCCCCTGTGTGTGGGGGCCACGTGGCCCCCCTCCGTCAGGTCTTCGGATGTTTGGGAGCTTCCCCGTAAAATATGACTTCAGGAACTTGTTTCGTCCAATTCCGAGAATATTTCCCGTGTATCACTTCTGAAACACAAAAACAGCAGAAAACAGGAAACTGGCACTGTGGCACTTCGTTAATAGGTTAGTTCCGGAAAATGTATAAAAGTACCACTAAGTGTAACGAAACAATAGGCAAATGGTGTAAAAACAAGCATGGAGCATCAAAAATTATAGATACGTTTGAGACGTATCAAGCATCCCCAAGCTTAACTCCTGCTCGTCCTCGAGTAGGTAAGTGATAACAAAAGAATAATTTTTGAGGTGACATGCACCTACACAATCTTGATCATATATGTAAGCATTGGTGAGCTGGGATCAATAGAACTTAAAACATGGGCATGAAAGATATAATCATGACAATAAGAACTTAGCAACCATGTTGTAAACATGCAAATGAACACAAACAAAAGATCATGATAATGAAACAATGAAAGTCAAACGTGTGTTCAAATCATAAGGAAAAACATACAAATGGTTTTCAGCTTGTCCTTCAAAGAGAGCAAAACATAAATGCATAGGACACCTCAAAGTTTAAGAGGGCGACTAGATACAAATAATTTAAGAACAAGTGAAACCAACAATATGAGTCAATCAATGAACTTTGGGACAATGCATATCACACTAAGAATGACAACTATGCTCTCTTAATGGTGCATAAAGAAAGAAGGTGGTGACTCAACATAAAAGTAAAAGAAAGGCCCTTGGCAGAGGGAAGCAGTGATTTAAACATGTGCTAGAGCTTTTCATTTGTAAAACAGAGATAAAACTTGATTTTGAGAGGTGGTTGTCTTTGTCAACGACTGGCAATGGGGTTCTTACTATCTTCCATACAAAAATAAATCAAGTTTTTGAGAGAGAGATTGGCACTTCGTGCTCTTTTTATAAAACTTGGCACTCCTCCCCACCTTTTCCTTTCACATACCATGGCTAACCGATTCCATCGGGTGCCCACCAACATTCACATTCATTGGAGGAGTGCCTTTTTTTCTTTCTTTTTTCCCTTTTTTTTCTTTATGGAATAAGCAATATGGAAGATAGCAAATCCGACCACTACGTCCCCATGAGCTGAAAACAGTGTCACAAAACGAGAAGTATTTTGAAGGTTTTTGAAAGGTAGCACACGAAAATTTTACTTTGGAATGGCTTACAAATACCATGCATAGGAATTTATAGTGGACACAATGGCAAACTTGGCTTTTAGGAGTTGGATGCACGAGTAGAGCTCATACTCAGTACAAGGCGAGGGCTAGCAAAAGACTGGGAGCGACCAACTAAGAGAGCAGTAATGGCCATAATCATGCAAAGCGACAAAGCGACATTAAAAGAAGCATACGATGGCATCAAAAGTCAAAAACTAAATGATCATGAAGGCTAATGGCGACTTTGGAAGAGTCTAACATGTGTGAGCATGCGCCAAGTCAACCCAAATAAAGCATCAAGGAGAAAACCAAAATAATGCTTCCATACAATAAAAACAACGCATGATTTTTTCAAAGGCTCATTAAGCAATCTCAGTTATTTGAGACAAGTCATGCTACAGCAAAACCACTAAGCATACTATCAAAAAGTCATCAAGCATGACATGAAAAAGCCTAAGCCGCAGTCTACACAAGCTCCTTCTTGTACCACTATTTTGCACAAAGCTTTTTCTCTTTTCCAACACCATTTGAAATTTTTATAAACACCTCTTTTGATGAAAACCAATAAAGATCAGAGGCAAAAATACACCTTGATGAAAAGATATGGCAAGATCTGAACGCATATCAAGGCAAAAACAAAAACCAAAAGCAGTAGCAGAAAAAGTAGAATGCTCGATTTTTAATAAGAGTGAAAACTAGAGCATTCTTTGCAAATGAAAATGAGTACATCTCCTCCAAAGGAAATTTGTTGGGGTCCAACCATTTATTGCAGCAAACAAACAAACTAAACAAACTAAGAAAACTAAAACAACTGACGCTCCAAGAAAAACACATAGTGCATGAAGCAATAAAAATATAGTGTTTTGAAAGGTGACCTGATTTTTGCCGATGAAGAAGGGGTGCCTCGGGGGCATCCCCAAGCTTTGACGCTTGTACTTCTTGGATATTTCTTGGGGTGATGCATGGGCATCCCCAAGCTTGAGCTTTTGTCCATTCTTCAACTCATCTCATCATTCTCCAATCCCTACACTTGAAAACTTCCTTCATACAAAACTAAACACAATTCTATTAGCAACATTAGTGTAAGCATAAAATATATTCAACCTCTTTTAGCTTCAGGTTTCAACCCAAAACCACCACATATAAAGTATATACTACTGTAGCAACTTCCACAAGAGTTCCATGATCAAAAAGAACTCAAAAGAAAGCGATAAAGTGGCAAAAACAAATATTGGCAGAAATCTGTCAAAACTGAACAGCTGATAATGGACGAATTTTTGAGGGATTTTCCGTTGCTCAAATCAAAAGGTGTTCAACTAAGAAAAGTTTGGATATAACCTGGGGCATATGCACAAGAAATCGCAGGTCCAAAAGATAAACATAGAATTTTCACGAATTTTTACGGTGCAGCACCGAAAACAGTTTCAGGACAGCAATAACCCCAAATCTTTACCTCACTCAAATTAGAGGCTTCTCTTGGCACAAAAACGAAATAAACAAGATAAGGAGCGGTCATTACAGTAGTAATGACTTCCAAGACTCAAATAAAAGAAAAATTACTGAAAAGTAAACAATGGGTTATCTCCCAAGAGTGCTTTTCTTTAACGCCTTTGAGCTAGGCGCAGAAAATTGCGAATCAAGTAATATCAATAGATGAAGCATCAAGCTCATAATTTGCTCTAAGAATAGAGTCAAAAAGTAATTTCTTTCTTTTCCTAGGGAAGTGTTCCATACCTTTCTTTAGTGGGAATTGATACTTGATAGTGCCTTCCCTCATATCAATGATAGCACCTACAGTTCGAAAAAAGGGTCTTCCCAAAATAATAGGACATGAAGCATGGCATTCAACGTCCATAACAAGAAAATCAACGGGAACAAGGTTATTGTTAACCACAATAAGAACATCATTAATCCTTCCCAAAGGTTTCTTCTTAGCAACATCAGCAATAGGAACATCAAAATAACACTTTTCAAGCGGTGGTAAATCAAGCATGTCATAAATCTTTCTAGGCATGATGGAAATACTAGCACCTAGATCACATAAAGCATGGCAATCATAACCATTAACATTCATATCAATGATGGGTTCCCAACCATCTTCTAGCTTCTTGGGAACAGAGGCTTTTTGCTTCAACTTTTCATCCCTAATCTTTATAAGAGCATTGGTAATATGCTTAGTAAAAGCAATATTTAAAGAACTAGCATTGGGAGTCAAAGCAAGCTTTTGCAAGAACAAAATAACTTCAGATATATTGCAGCCATCAACATCAAAATCATTAAAGGAAATAGAGCTATCATCTCCCACACTCCGAAAAATTTCAGCACTCTTTTGAGAAAAAGTTTTGACAGTTTTAGGTTTTTTAACACAAGGAGTGGGAGTTTTCTCTACACCAATCAAAGTAAGGGGGTTGCTATCAGTAGGAGCAACATCATTAGAGGTAGTAATAGTACATACCTTCATCTCTCTAGCCATCTCATCTTCTCTTTCCCACCTGGCATGCAATTCCGCTAACAATCTAATATTTTCATCAATTCTAACTTGGGTAGTATTAGCGGCAGCAACAATATTGCTCACATTCACATCATTAGGGAACACTTTTAATTTCAGAAGTTCAACATCATGAGCAAGGCTATCAACTTTAGAAGCAAGAATATCAATTTTGCCTAACTTTTCCTCAACAGACTTGTTAAAAGCAGTTTGTTTACCGATGAAGTCCTTGAGCATTACCTCAAGCTCGGAGGACGCGGCCCTAGTGCTGTTGTAGGAGTTACCATAAGAATTACCATAACCATTACCATTGGTAGAAGGATACGGCCTATAATTGTTACTAGCAAAATTGTTCCTATAAGCATTGTTATTAAAATTGTTATTTCTAATGAAATTCACATCAACTTGCTCTTCTTGAGCAACCAGAGAGGCTAGAGGAACATTATTAGGATCAACATGAGTCCTATCATTAGCAAGCATAGCCATAATTGTATCAATCTTATCACTCAAGGAAGAGGTTTCCTCAACAGAATTTACCTTCTTACCTTGTGGAGCTCTCTCGGTGTGCCATTCGGAATAATTTACCATCATGTTGTCGAGTAGCTTTGATGCGGCGCCCAATGTGAGGGACATAAAAGTGCCTCCAGCAGCTGAATCGAGTAGGTTCCTTGAAGAAAAATTCAGTCCTGCATAAAAAGTTTGGATAATCATCCAAGTAGTCAGTCCATGAGTGGGGCAATTCTTTACCATAGATTTCATTCTTTCCCAAGCTTGAGCAACATGTTCATTATCAAACTGAGTAAACTTCATAATATTGCTACGCAACGATATAATCTTAGCAGGAGGATAATATCTACCAATAAAAGCATCCTTACACTTAGCCCATGAATCAATACTATTCTTAGTCAAAGACAGCAACCAATCTTTAGCCTTTCCTCTCAAAGAAAAAGGAAACAGCTTGAGCTTAATAATATCACTATCAACATCTTTATATTTCTGCATCTCACATAGCTCAACAAAATTGTTGAGATGAGCTGCAGCATCTTCAGTACTAGCACCAGAAAATTGCTCTTTCATAACAAGGTTCAATAAAGCAGGCTTGATCTCATAAAAGGTGGTAGCAGGAACAGTGGGTGCAATAGGAGTGCAGATAAAATCACTATTGTTCGTGCTAGCAAAGTCACACAACTTGGTGTTTTCAGGATTGGCCATTTCAGCAAAACGAAAGTAAACAAGTAAAAACAGCTACCAAGGATTCTAATTTTTTTGGGTTTTTGATATAAAGAGCAATGCAGGTAAAATAAAATAAAGTAAAGCAAAACAAATAACAAAGTAAAGAATGTGTGTGCGAAGAACTCCCCTCGCAGAAGTCTTCTCTCTTCCCCGGCAACGGCGCCAGAAAAGTAGCTGATGCTTCAGGTGAATGTGGCAACAGACAGTCCTTGTGCATGGTGAATGACCAGCCCGTTGGGAACCCCAAGAGGAAGGTATGATGAGTGCAGCGGCTAGTTTTCCCTCAGTTAAGAAACCAAGGTTTATCGATCAGGAGAAGAGAGACGATGACGACTGAAGGTGTTTGTGGAACCTGCACACACACAAACAAATACTTTGTTCCCAACTTGCGATGAGGTTGTCAATCCCACCGGTTTGCTTGAAACAAAGGTTATGAGTGTATCGAGTGGAAAACAGTAGTAATATGCTAGTAAAGTAAACAGTACGGGAAAAGTAAACAGGTGATTGCAATATGATTAAAATAGGACCGGGGTCCACAGTTCACTAGTGGTGTCTCTCCATAGATAAATAACATGCTGGGTAAACAAATTACAGTTGGGCAATTGATAGAATAAAGATAACGTGATATGTCAAGAAGATCACTATGAGATTTACTCTGGGCATTACAACAAAATACATAGACCGCCATCCAACTGCATCTATGACTAATAATCCACCCCCGGGGATATCATCCGAACACCCCAAAAGTATTAAGTTGCGAACAACAGATAATTGCATTAAGCAAAGTGTGTAATGTAAACAAAGCATATGCCCTTGAGCATATGAATGTTGTTTTCTCCCTAGTAGCAACAGCACATCTACCACCTTAGAGGTTTCTGTCACTCCCCTAGGTGAAATAGAGACATGAACCCACTATCGAGCATAAATACCCCCTCTTGGAGTCACTAGCAACTACTCGGCCAAGATAGCTACTAACAACGGAGAGCATGCAAGATCATAAACAACATAGAGATAACAAAAGATATAATTCAGTACAGCAACTTAATCATAAACACCAATATTCATCGGATCCCAACAAACCAACATCATAGAATTACATAACGGTGATCTCAATCATGTAGGGCAGCTCATGAGATCTAAACATGAAGCACATGGTGGAGAAGACAACCATCTAGCTACTGCTATGGACCCATAGTCCAAGGTAGACTACTCACTCATCGCTCCGGAGGCAAGCATGGTGATGAAGAAGACCTCCGGTGGCGATTCCCCTCTCCGGCAGGGTGCCGGGAAGAGCTTCTGGACCCTCTCGATCTTCGGGTCGACGGCGGCGGCGAATCGCGATATATTCTGGAAAACTGATCGGGCCTTAGGTTTTTCTCGTCAGGGGGTATATATAGGCGAAAGGACGATGTCAGAGGAGGGACCACGGCCCCTCACGCGGGCCCGGTGCGGCCAGGGGGGTGGCCGCGCCGCCCCTGTGTGTGGGGGCCACGTGGCCCCCCTCCGTCAGGTCTTCGGATGTTTGGGAGCTTCCCCGTAAAATATGACTTCAGGAACTTGTTTCGTCCAATTCCGAGAATATTTCCTGTGTATCACTTCTGAAACACAAAAACAGCAGAAAACAGGAAACTGGCACTGTGGCACTTCGTTAATAGGTTAGTTCCAGAAAATGTATAAAAGTACCACTAAGTGTAACGAAACAATAGGCAAATGGTGTAAAAACAAGCATGGAGCATCAAAAATTATAGATACGTTTGAGACGTATCAGGTGCCACTTACGTATCCACCCAAGAGCAAAATTGGCACCTGCCACTAAGTTCAGTTCTATCAATCGATGGATGCGCTGGCTGGATCTAAAAGTATCGAGAAGCAGTGGGAAACTTCCAGGCAGAGGATTGCGAGGAAGCATAACAGAGTGCATAGTTATGAGAGCTCTTCGGCAGCCATCAACTGACTCGCCGATATGCTGGGCGCGGTCCTGAAGCAATACGATAGCACTGCGGCGTCGAGGATCAGACCACAAAGTCTCAATACCCGTAGACATCTTTTCTAGAGCCGCATTCCGCTCGGTAACCCGACGATCTTCAGCAGCAAAATCCAAACAAGTGCCTACGATGGCAAAGGATATCACAAAATAGCAGTGGGACAAAAGGGGAAAAAAGAGAAGTCGCAAGGAATCTTACATCGCAACATCTCGCAGGCAGACTCGATGATGCCAATGACAAAAGAGTCGCATTCCTCATGATGCACAATCTTCGCCATCAAGCTAGACACCTTATCATCAAGGATAGATATCTGCTTCATCAAGCCACAAGATTTGCTAGCTTTGTCCACAGCCATCTGTGCTTGGCGTTTGGCCAAAGTCAAGCGAGTCTCAAGATCAGAAATTCTTGAAGAATATTCTGCGCATTGGCAGCAGCGGCGAGGAGGCGACGAAACTTTAGATCCAACCGCACGGGCAGAAGAAGGAGCATGGTCGCGACTCAAAGGATCACTGGTGCGCATAGACTGGAAGTCAAAAGAAAGGAAAGGAGAAACATTTCAAAAGCTAACACAACATATCATAGAAAAGAAGCATATTTACATAAATGCAAACCCTTTGACTAAGGTTCTCGGGTTACATGCAACTAAAGGTTTTTACATCAAAAGCAGAAATTGAAAACTACAAAGAAGCCGAGTCTACGCCACCTCAGCATTTTGCTCCATGGCAGAGGAAGGCATGGCAAATTCAGCGCCAGCAGTTGCAGGAGGCATGGGCTCTTCCGTCGCTGGAGTCAAGGAAGGTGGCGCAGTAGAAGTCGCAGAAGCCGCTGAAGGAGAAATAATTGATACCAGGGCGGGCGCCAACTTCTTCACCTTCTTGAAGAAAGCCTTTAACTCTGAGAGGGTGCGGCCATGAGGAGAGCTCACCTTCTCCCAGTCGACATCTGCACCATGTGCATAAGAAAGTGCGATAGCACCCTCAGCACCTCGCTTCAGAGAAAGCCCCTTCAGCTGGAGGATAGGGTCGTCAGTCGTATCGAAGGCTCTGGCAAGTTTCTTCAAATCATATTTTGAAACCTCCGCCTTCTTCTTCGGCCACAACCCGACGAACATCCGCGTCAGAACGCGGCTCACCAACTCAAAGATCTCCTGGATAGATATCCAGTTTGCTTTGAGTAAGTTAACCGCGGTCATCAGAGGATCATCGCCCGGTTGCAGAGTCGACAAAGACACCCCGGTAAATCCTGCAAAACAAAGGGGGCAAGGGAAAAGAAGGAAAGGAAAGCATTAGCAAGTGCAAGAATGCAACAAAAGTCAAAGAAGAGGACAAGGCGAGTATGTACCTCCAGCAGCAACAGACATTGTGTGAAGATGCTCTATTACGGCTTGTTCTCGCTGAGAATGCTCTTTGTTGGCATCGGCCAAAGCCTTCTCCGTTTTCTTCACCTTAGCCAGTGCTGATTTCTGCGACTTCTCAGCACTTGCTTTGGCGGTGGTCGCAACATCATAGGCTTTCCGCGAAGCGCTAAGCTCGGCTTCCAGCGATGCAATGCGGGCATTGGCCGATGCTAGAGCATCTGCAGCCCAGCAAAGAGAGAAAGGAAGTCAGATAAACAACAAAAAGAAGCATAGGGCAAAAGTAAAGACATTATAAAGAGTGCACCTTCGGAAGCTTTAGCAACCTTTAGGTACTCAGCACATTCAGTGCCCAAGGCAACAAATCTCTTCAACAATGCCTGGGAAAAAGGACGCGTAAGAGCATAGTTTATGTAAGGAAAACAGGTCAAGGACATTCACTCACATCATCAGGGGAGACCGCGGATTCATGGACTTCAAGAGAAACATCAGCTTCCTTGGCTTTTATCGAGCGCTTGGTGCTTCGGGTTACAGGAACCTTCTTGACAGAAGCCCTGGTGGTCCTCGAAACCTGTACATTCGGCTCAATTTCTTGTGCAGGAGGCTCATCAGAAAGTACAGCTTGAGTAGAAGGAGCAGCTGCAGCATCCCTTTGCGGCTCCTCGTCATCACTGCAAGAGGAAACAAATTTTGTACAACCCAAAAGAAAGAGAGCAAGTACAGTGCAATCGCAGAATTCGCAGAAAACTTACGATGCCATGAGGTCGAAGAATTCAATATCTTCTTCTAAAACAGGGGCTTTACTAGCCGCTGTTCTCTGCAGAGAGGTACTCGAAGAAGTAAAGTCATTGACACGCTTCCTCTTCTTGTCCGCACCAGTGTCTTCAGAGAGCGCAGGAGGAGGCGATATCATTGAGCTGGTGTCTTCTTCTGATTCTTCAGCATCATCTCCGTCCTGATTTTCTTCAGCCTCGGGGGCTTCAGATACAGAAGAGGCCAGATCAGCCAGAAGGGGCCCTTCCTCCGGAAGATGGGGGCGTGAAACAAGGAACAGGTGGTCCTATAAACGAATAAATCAGAGAAGTAATCGATATAAGTATTAAACACAGCTGGAAGCTGATGAACTCGACAAAAAGTATACAAAGCAAACAAATATATACCTCGGGTAGGGGGTGTACAGAGTCAAAGTAGCCAGCGGCCAAATCAGCAACCGCATGGTCCTTGGTGAGCTTGGTGAGGCTCCTAACTCGCTTGTCGACATCTTGCTTCTCCATTAGATCTTCAGAGATGCGAGAAGGATCCTCTAAGCTAGAGTAGCTCTAAAGTTTAGTAAGGTGATGCTGCAGGGGTTGAACTCGACGTTGCACAAAGAACGCCATGAGCTGAATACCCGACAATGCGCCTCCTTTACCTCCTTTCAGAGCTTGAATGCGAGTCAGTAGAGGAGCAATCTATTCCATTTCAGCATCCGAGGGAGGCAAATCCCACAATGCCAATTTCTTCAGCTCCTTGGAGGCGTCAAAAGGACTAGGCCATATTCGTCTTCAGGGGAGGCCTTACGGTCTTTGATGTAAAACCATTTTGTCCTCCACCCTTGGACTAACGCAGACATGGAAAAATCCAGATATTGCGCCTCAGGGCGCACAGAGACAACAGCGCCACCCAGTTCGGGTTTTCTGGATAAAGCAACGTTGGGGTGGAGCCGGAAGATTGATCTCCAAAGAAGAAAGTGGGGCTCAATGCCCAGGAATGACTCGCAAAGAGTCACAAAGCAAGCGATGTGGAGGATGGAGTTAGGTGTGAGCTGGTGAAGCTGCACACCATAAACAAAGAGAAGCCCACGAAGAAACTTGTGGGCAGGAAGAGAAAGTCCGCGGGAGAGGAAGGCAAGGAACATTACCCGATAACCGCTCGGGGGCTGAGGGATCCGCTCGGTGCTGGGGAACTTAATGGAGTCGCTGCTGGAGATGAGGCCGTCCATCCTGGCCTTCTCCACCTCCTTCTTCATGATGGCAGAGGGCACCCAGCTAGTCGCGGAGGTTGCTGTCTTTCCCTTGGCCATGGTGTTCTTGGACGCAAGGTGCTTCATGTGCATCTACCAATCTGCGCATGGGGGCTATGTACGAGAGGAGAAGGAAGCAGAGATCGACAATGGCGGCGGCGGAGAGAAAGAGCTGGTAAATAGTACAGATCCCCACTATCCCTTTATATACCTTCTCAGAGAAGGAACGTGGGCTGAGACATGGCGAAAGGAGCGGAAGCGGCAGCCCACTAACGGGCAGAGAAATACAAAAATTACTGCGCTACCCATGAAACGGTACGCGCTCAATAAGGATGATGTATAGCTAAATTTGGCCTCTGACGTCACAAAGAGGACGGAAGATTAGAGATCAATTCAACAGATGCATATAATCGACGAGTATCAAATATGGCGACTATCAAATAAAAGATGACAGAAAAGAGCAAACAAGGTTGGCGCCGTGTAGCGCCCCACCTTTGGATTAAGGTGGAACATCTGTGTTAAGTGCTATTCCCTGGATCACTGATAGCACCACTGAACAAAATGAAATATTCATTGCATAGTATCAAGATTACAACGTGGATCCAGATACAAAGTATTCAAACCTTACAGATTCACAGCGGAAAACAAAGTGGCAATGAGCCTCCATTCTTCATCACGTGCCACAGGCAGACATGTTGGAATGCAGTCTCGAGATCCTACTAAACAATCCAAACCTGAAAACCTGCACATTTGAATATGCAGCCCCACAAATGGGGGTCAATACAATGATGTACTGGCAAATGACACATATTTGGTGGCTGTTGTGAAAAAGCTATCTACATGACATTTGGCTGGTGGATCTCATAGGCTGATTTGCATAAAGCCAATTTTATCCTAAAATCATTTTCAATACTTTCTTTCAAAATTTTATTTTTCAAGGGTCAAGACAACCCCCATACATTACATACTGGCCGGTATGTAGTTCTGGGCGAAACTCAACAAAGTTGGAACCTCAGAAACCACCACCCCTCGGAGTGTATGGCCCTGAGCTCCTGCCTAAGGGTTTCTAGTCAAGTTTTAAAGCATTCAGAAAAGATGATGAGATTCTTCCGTACATTCCATGTCTAAAGACTCAAATTGTCCATAACCGGGGACACGGCTAATCGATTAGTTTGACACCCTGCAGGGGTTGTGCACTTTCACCTTAAGACTCATTTTACGCCCATACATAAAATGAGACGAGACTTTTTAGAAGGAGAGAGCAACCAACTGGCAAGATCCGTTCCCAACCTACAATTCAACTACCAGCCATCTTCTTGCACACAAGTTGCACCCTCACATCTAATCAGTCAAGACAGAGCCCATATTGTCATAAGGCCGCACTGGAAGTACTCTAAGCATGGAAGACATGGTAACCTCTTTATTCCTGGGTGGCCATCCCGAGTGGCATTCTGAGTACACACCCTCTTGACGAGGCCTGTGCCCCAGAAGTCACCTACATCGCCGCCTCTTATCAAACCAATCCACCCAGGTGATTCATTTTAGTTGAAGTTCTTAATTTGTTCACAAAACACTTTTAACAAGTGATCATAGCATTGGCATCAATTCTTCAACTAAAACTACAACCTAACAGGGGTGGGTTCAGAGGTGGCTATACACTACTAGGATCTAGCATAGCAACTCTTTTCTTTGAAAACACCACCTATCATGCATACTACAAGTAGAGAAAACACTAATTGAAGGGATTCGCAGCATAGTAAATCAAAAAATTTCCTACGGATGCGAACAAGAAAGCCAAGATCTAATCTAGGAGATGTAATCAACGAGAGAGGTAGATGAGATCTTCATACCCTTGAAGATTCGCACAGCGGAAACGTTCAATAGAACATGGTTGACGTAGTCGTACTCGCCGTCTCCTCCTCGCGATCCGATCCGATCCTACGCCGCAAGTGGCAGCGCCTCCGAGAGTTGCACACGTGCGGTGCAGCGACGTCTCCTCCTTCCTTGGTCCAGCAAGTATGGTGGAGAGATAGATTGGATCAGCAGCACGACGGCGTGGTGCTTATGGTGGAGAGTTTCTGCAGCAGGGCTTCGCCTACGTGCAGTCGCGAGAGAGAGAGAGAGAGGACAGCAGTTGGCGGCTAGGGTTTGGGTTAAGGGGTAGAGAGGGCTGCGCCCTTGCCCCCCTATATATAGAGGGGTGGCCGGCCAGCTTGGCCTCTCCCCAAACCCTAGGGCGCCGACTTGGAGTAGGAAGAGTGGGGGGCAAGTTTCCCCCTTTCCTTCTTTGAAGACTCCCTTAGGGTTTCCCCTTGGGCTGGCCGGCTGGGCCTTAGGGGCCTTGTGCACCTGGCCCAGGGCGGCCAGGGCACTTCCCCTTAGGCCCACGCAGGCCTCCGTCAAGTGGGCCCACGTTGGTCCCACTCTGGAACCTTCTAGAACCTTCCGGTACAATACCGATAAACTCCGAAACCTTTCCGGAATCCAAAAACTGCTTTCCTTTATATGAATCTTATTCTCCGGACCATTCCAGAACCTCTCGTGACGTCCTGGATCTCATCCGAGACTCCGAACTAAAACTCATAAACCAATTATCCATTCTATCCTAGCATCGATACACGTTAAGTGTGTGACCCTACGGGTTCGAGAATATGCAGACATGATCTTCTATCAATAATCAACAGCGGGATCTGGAAACCCATATTGACTCCCACATATTCATCGATGATCATATCGGATGAACCACGATGTCAGGATTCAATTAATCCCGTATATGTATTCCCTTCGTCACACGATATTTTACTCGCCCGAGATTTGATCGTCGGTATCGCCATACCTAGTTCAATCTCGTTCACAGCAAGTACTTTACTCGTTCCGTAATCCGATATCACTTTGTGATTAACTCCTTAACCACATGCTTGCAAGCGGTGTTGATATCGATTACCGAGTGGGCCCGAAGTATATCTCTCCGACTTGGGAGGGACAAATTCCATCTCGATACATACAACCCAACAAGTACTTTCCGATCACCTGAGAAACACCTTTATGATCACCCTCACATAGGATGACGTTTGATGACCTCAAAGCTTTCTTCCGATACCAGGGAGTTGTATTATCTCATGGTCTAAGGAATACAATACATGACATAAGAAAAGCTTCGCAAAGATGAACACGATGACACGATCTAATTGCTCTGCTTTATTTGGGTTTGTCCATCATATCATTCTCCTAATGATATGACCTCATTATTAATTGACAACTCATGTCTATGGTTAGGAAACCTTAACCATCATTAATCAATGAACTAGTCTATAGAGGCGTACTATGGACACGGTGTTGTTCATAAACCACACAAGTATTAATGTTTCCGATTAATACAATTATAGCATGGAGTATAAACATTATCATGAACAAGAAATATGATAATAACAATATTATTATTGCCTCTAGGGCATATTTCCTTCAGTCTCCCACTTGCACTAGAGTCAATAATCTAGTCATACTTGCGCCTTTAACACCTATGGCATTCCGGTGTTATTCATACGCGTTGCACGTGGTAAACCTTATCTACGGGTCTGACACTTTCAGGTCCGTTTGTATTTGCATATTCTTTTGCGTCAGCACGCATTACTCATCTTGTATGAGATAGCATAGTATAGACTTGGTCTTCTGGTGAGACCTTTGTTTCTTGGCCGAGACTATGTTGTCACTATTGTCATACAATAGGACTACATAGTACTAGCACACTTAGAAAAATAGCGATATCCACCGTGCGTCGAAATACTCATTGGTCCGCACACATCGGTATGTATGATTTCCAATAAGTCCGTTGTTTGCTCCATTATACCGGAGAACGGGGTTTTGATCATCTTGCCCATGAGGCATGGCTCGCACGTGTCAAATGATTCAAAATCAAGAGACTCCAAAAGTCCATCAGAATGGAGTTTCTTCATGCGTTTTACGCCAATATGACCTAGACGACAGTGCCACAAATAAGTTGAATTATCACTATCTACTTTGCATCTTTATGCTGCTTCTAAAGCGATTATATACTTAGCCCTCGTTGCAGTGTCCGCCACAATATTAACATTGGAACTCATCCAAGTCATCATGGAACTTTCTTCCACCTTATTATGCCACCTTCTAACTCAAAACAAATAGCTTAAATTGAGATAAAATTTTACTTGTATGTGTGACAAAGCCAATGTAACTCATTGCAATGAACCATTTGTCACTTCTGCATACAGAACATATTCTTACTTCTTCGAAAGTGCATAAGAATATCTTTACTATTGTCCAACGATCATCATATGAATGCTATAACCCTTAGAGCATTGGACACATCTGGATCTACATATCATGGTATACAAGATTGATAAAATCATTCTTGTGGTTTCACTCATCAAGTGTCAAAACAATTGATTCTTGCTCCAACCTCTTCCATGCAACAAGAACCGTTCTTATTGTTTCCATATTGAACAAATTCAATATTTCATCTATGTACTCTGGCAAAACTATATTAGTGCCTCAATCTATCTGCATAGACATTGATGCTTAATATTCTGGTTTTACCTAAGTCTTTCATCAAAAATCTAATTTTAGTGAAAACTTCACAAATATCAACAAAAACACATAATTTCCAATGAACGATATGTCATCTACATAAAGCATTAGAAATATGTCTTAGCGCTCCCACTTACTTTCTTGTAAATACAAGCATCTTCAAATATCTTGATGAAATTAACACTTTAACATTTTCATCATTGAAGATTCCAACTTCGATATGCTTACTTCTACCATAGAAGTTTGCATACATATCTAGCAACCTTTGAATCAATAAAACCCATTGGGTCGTGTCAGTTACACGTCCTTGGTGTGCATTCCGGTAGAGGAACGTTGTTTCGTTTATTCAACTATCATATCTCAATATGTAATTGTTGCTAGAATAATTCATATGACGAAGTCAGGGCCCATCATCGCTTCTTTGTATATTGTTGGTTACTATTATCTAATAATATCTCGTCCTCAAATCTTGCTATTTGATTACGACCAACTTGGTTAAATAGGAACTTCGATGCCGTGACTACAACATATTGTAGACACGTGAGCTATGAATGCAGTTGCCGCTTCCAGAACATATTCTGGTGCTGCGCTACTCGGATCATCTTGCTCAGATTCAATAACCTCATCAAGTCCTATCTTCCTCCCACCTAAACCTTTTGCGAAAAACTCCTTCATAAGAAGTTCACTTCTTTCAGTGACAATCACCTTTAATTGGGTTTATGGCAGAAGAAACACCCATCGACATTCTTTGGGATAACCTACAAAGACTTACTAATCCAATTTTGGTTGTAAACATTTTTACACATATGCCTTGCATACCAAAATTCAAGAAAAGACAACTATAACTTGTATGGTGTCATTTCGGTAGATTATGATGGCACTCTATTCAGTGAAAAGCGGTAGTCTCTAAAGCATAATCCACAAATTATATTGGTAGTTTATTGATCTAACCATGTCAAACAAGGTTTGATTACATCCATCAAAAACTCCATACTCCTATGGTGTTTATCACGATGCAAGTTTGTGGAACAATTCCTCTAACTCTTAGATGTTTGCTAAACTTGTAACTCAAATATTCTTCTTTTATGATCTAATCATATAACTTGAATATTCTTGTTACAACAATTTTCACTTCATAAATTTAACAATTTCATACTTCTATCTCATCAAGTAGATATACCGTACATCTATTCGAGTCATTGATGAAATAGAAAATACACCATGCTCGACTTCACACATGAACTACATACATCAACATGTACGATCTCCATGTAGTTAGTCGCTTGTTCTTTCTATGGCCTATGAACGGAGTTTAATCATCTTTAGGAAAAGTCTCACAAGCGTCAATCAATTCAAAATCAAATGACTCGAAAATCTATCAATATAGAATTTCTTTCATGTTTTGTTTCCAATATGACTTAAACGGCGGTGTCACATATAAGTGAAATTTGTTTTGTCTTGCGACCTTTAGCATTAGTGTTATAAATGTCTATTTCACCAACAAGATAATAATAATCTATCCATCGATTATGGAAGACGGTAATAATTTGAACAACCATTGCTCTCATAATACCAGAACAAAATAACAATTATTAAGTTCATGAAATATCTTGAAGGCTAGATTTGATGTCGACGAGAAGCACAATAACACTTTTATTTGTATCTCGACATGCATCATTACCATATTCTTTTACTAGTTACTTAGGCCATTGTACTTCTTGTATTGTGTTGCTTTGTATGACATTTCATACCAACAAATCAGTATCGAATACCCAAGAATTACATTGTTAACGAGCAAAAGAATTCATCTATAACATGTATATCATTTATATACCTGAGCTGGACAATTCCAGTCTTTTCCTTTTCTACCAAATACCTTTTGCAGATCCTATTTAGCGTTTCCTCTCCTTTTAGAAGAATCTATCGACATCAATAGTGGCATCAATCATTTGACACATAGTCCAAAGGATGTTAGTCAAATACTAATAGCCTTGGATTTTGCACTTTGAAGTGGATCGCCATCATCATATGATTGGTATTCTTCTAGATTCCATTCTTTAGTATTCTTTTGGTATAGCAAAACAATTTAGCCGATACCTTTTCATTAGTCCTATCATGACATCTTTCATGATGAAACTACTATAGCTTATAAGGATGAATGCAAGTATAATATTAGTTCCCAAACTTTTGGGTGATCGGGATGCCTAGCATCTTCAATCTTCGCATATAGTCATACAATATGAGCATATGTTCTTTTACTAAATTATACTTCATCATTTTGCAAACAATCAAAGTCTTAGATATCAAATATCTTTCACTTCTTATTTGTTTCTGAAACAATTCTTTCAGCTCGATGATCACTTTGATTCTCAAACAATTTTTGAAGATCAATTTATCATGAAGGCAAACATATGATCTTTAGATACTAAACTTGAATCGTTGCTCTTAGATTAATACAATTTATTAAATCGTATGGAGCAAGCAAGGTTTGCTAAAGTTTGCAATAGTACTTAATCTTTAGTCTTGACATTCTAACTAAACGGCACTAGCCCGAAAAGTGATTATCCAGAAATCTATAGTTCTTTTAACTCAATTAAGCTAAGTGTCGGTGGGAAACGGTGCCAAAGACTACAACGACTTATGCAAATACAACAAGATTTAGTTCAAGATAATTAGTTCAAGTTAATCAAATTACTAATGAACTCCCACTAAATTCAACATCCCTCAAAGTTGTTTAGTGAAGCATGATCCAAATTCACTACACCGAGACCGATCATCACGTGAATGATGTAGCTTTAATGGTGAACATCAACATGTTGATCATATCATCCATATGACTCATGCTTGACCTTTCGGTCCGTGTGTTCCGAGGCCATGTCTGTACATGCTAGGCTCGTCAAGTCAAACCCAAGTATTTCCGCGTGTGCAAAACTGGCTTGCACCCGTTGTATGTGAACGTAGAGTTTATAGCACCCGATCATCACGAGATGCTTCAAAACGACGAACTTTCGCAACGGTGCATACATGGGGAGAACACAATTTTATCTTGATCTTTAAGTGAGGAATCATCTTATAATGCTACCGTCGCGATCTAAGCATAATAAGATACATAAAAGGATAAACATCACATGCATATAATTTTATGTGACATGGTATAGCCAATCTCCGCGCCATGATCTCCATCTTGTGCGCGCCGGCATGATCTCCATCACTCCACCATGATTGCCTCCACCACGAATAGCAACTACAACTATTGCTAACTACTTAGCGATAAAGTAAAGCTATTACATGGCGTATAAGAAATTGACACGCAGGTCATACATAATTATAAAGACAACCATATGGCTCCTGCCGGTTGTGAACTCATCGACATGCAAGTCGTGAAAGATTACAAAACATGATCATTGCATACAACTCAATTCATACTCATCATGTCTTGGGCCATACCATATCACAAAACACTCCCTGCAAAAACAAGTTAGACGCCTCTACTTTGTTGTTGCATGTTTTACGTGGCTTATGGGAGTAGCAAGCTAAGAACGATTCTTACCTACGAAAAGCCACAACGGTGATATTATAGTTGCTAACATCCATTGTAAATCTCATGACTACTATAGTGAGAGAAACTGGCATCCACCAGCCGCATGTGTGGAACAAGCCACACGTCAAGTGCGGAGCCGGTCTCGCGAACGAGGTCGCGTAAAGTTGGCCTGGACCGCTTCGATCTCACTATGCCGCGCCATAAGAAGTACAAAACAAAGAGGTTTGCAACAGAAAACATCAACGCCCGCAACAAGCATGTTGCGTTCTACTCGTGAAACACATCTACGCATAGATCTAGCTCTGATACCACTGAAGGGATTCGCAGCATAGTAAATCAAAAATTTTCCTACGGATGCGAACAAGAAAGCCAAGATCTAATCTAGGAGATGTAATCAACGAGAGAGGTAGATGAGATCTTCATACCCTTGAAGATTCGCACAGCGGAAACGTTCAATAGAACGTGGTTGACGTAGTCGTACTCGCCGTCTCCTCCTCGCGATCCGATCCGATCCTACGCCGCAAGTGGCAGCGCCTTCGAGAGTTGCACACGTGCGGTGCAGTGACGTCTCCTCCTTCCTTGGTCCAGCAAGTATGGTGGAGAGATAGATTGGATCAGCAGCATGACGGCGTGGTGCTTATGGTGGAGAGTTTCTGCAGCAGGGCTTCGCCTACGTGCAGTCGCGAGAGAGAGAGAGAGGACAGCAGTTGGCGGCTAGGGTTTGGGTTAAGGGGTAGAGAGGGCTGCGCCCTTGCCCCCCTATATATAGAGGGGTGGCCGGCCAGCTTGGCCTCTCCCCAAACCCTAGGGCGCCGACTTGGAGTAGGAAGAGTGGGGGGCAAGTTTCCCCCTTTCCTTCTTTGAAGACTCCCTTAGGGTTTCCCCTTGGGCTGGCCGGCTGGGCCTTAGGGGCCTTGTGCACCTGGCCCAGGGCGGCCAGGGCACTTCCCCTTAGGCCCACGCAGGCCTCCGTCAAGTGGGCCCACGTTGGTCCCACTCCGGAACCTTCTAGAACCTTCCGGTACAATACTGATAAACTCCGAAACCTTTCCGGAATCCAAAAACTGCTTTCCTTTATATGAATCTTATTCTCCGGACCATTCCGGAACCTCTCGTGACGTCCTGGATCTCATCCGAGACTCCGAACTAAAACTCATAAACCAATTATCCATTCTATCCTAGCATCGATACACGTTAAGTGTGTGACCCTACGGGTTCGAGAATATGCAGACATGATCTTCTATCAATAATCAACAGCGGGATCTGGAAACCCATATTGACTCCCACATATTCATCGATGATCATATCGGATGAACCACGATGTCAGGATTCAATTAATCCCGTATATGTATTCCCTTCGTCACACGATATTTTACTCGCCCGAGATTTGATCGTCGGTATCGCCATACCTAGTTCAATCTCGTTCACAGCAAGTACTTTACTCGTTCCGTAATCCGATATCACTTTGTGATTAACTCCTTAACCACATGCTTGCAAGCGGTGTTGATATCGATTACCGAGTGGGCCCGAAGTATATCTCTCCGACTTGGGAGGGACAAATTCCATCTCGATACATACAACCCAACAAGTACTTTCCGATCACCTGAGAAACACCTTTATGATCACCCTCACATAGGATGACGTTTGATGACCTCAAAGCTTTCTTCCGATACCAGGGAGTTGTATTATCTCATGGTCTAAGGAATACAATACATGACATAAGAAAAGCTTCGCAAAGATGAACACGATGACACGATCTAATTGCTCTGCTTTATTTGGGTCTGTCCATCATATCATTCTCCTAATGATATGACCTCATTATTAATTGACAACTCATGTCTATGGTTAGGAAACCTTAACCATCATTAATCAATGAACTAGTCTATAGAGGCGTACTAGGGACACGGTGTTGTTCATAAACCACACAAGTTAATGTTTCCGATTAATACAATTATAGCATGGAGTATAAACATTATCATGAACAAGAAATATGATAATAACAATATTATTATTGCCTCTAGGGCATATTTCCTTCACTAATGCATATAGTAAAGAAAATGGGTAAAGGGACATGTGTGTCACTTGCCTTTTTGAAGTTTAAACTCTTGTCTCTTCTCTCAACAAAATGTATGGCTCTCCAACCCAATCTATATTATAGAGTTACACAAGTAAACACACCACACCAAAACAACAATCAAGCAAGACAAATAATGAAAAAAATTGGTGTAACACTTTGATTTTCTTAGGATTTCTGTGATGAGAGATATATGGCTTGGAGCTTGACTTACAAGATATGGATTGAGAGTTTGGATGGCAAGGTCTAAAGATTTAGCATACAATGATCTTTCTAGATACAATGTAGAGGTAACAATCTTGTGCTTAGCATAATCATGGATAGAGTTTAGAGATAAATTATGTGAATAGATTCACATGAGTTTAGAATAATGCAACATAACACTACTGAATAAAGTGTGATAACACTTACTCAAAATAGTACATGTTACACATAGGCTTGGGTAGGAGTTTGTGATATATTGATTTACTCAATTAACCCTTTTGTAAATTGAATAGTTCAACATAGGCCACTTGGATTAAGTTGGCTTGGGGTTGAATATGATTGGATGTTATTTAGAATGATGGTGGCTTCCTGGTCGCAAGATTGGCTTGGACAAAAGGATTAACTTGATCTAGGGTTGACTTTTGAAGATATGGCTAAGTCAGAGTTTTAAATTCCTCTTTGAAGAACTCAATTTAGTTTTGAGCACAGTTCAAGAATAGTGTTTGATTGGGAATGTTTTATGATATGTGTGGCATGGAGTGGAGTGTGTCACCACAACTAGCAAAGGAGAACTTAATTGAGATATGCCACTATTTACTCAAATTACTCAGGTGTAATTTAAATACTATGAACTTAAGCCCACAAGAATAATATAGGCATGATATTGAGTGATGATTATGATTAAATATGATGGTGATGGATAGGTATGATCATAAGACTAAATTTTGTAGGAGGAATCAAGAATTATAGAATTAATTTTAAAATGGAATTATTCAATTTACTCCTAATTGAATTTGAATAATTGCAAGGTGACTCAAATATTTTGGCCAGTGGTTCTACTGGATGGAGGGCAGTAACACAAAGCTACTGCAAGTGGTTTAACTCCAAAAACTATTTTTGAATTCAATTGGTGCTCAAATTAGTGATTTGATTAAATTTAACAATAGCAAGTTTGTGCATGTTTCAAGATTGAAAACTTTTGATTCTATAATGATCTACATGTTCCAAGGAATCCATAGACTACAAATTTGTAGCAATTGGACCTACAAAACAAAAGTTATAAATTAAAGGGGGTTTATAAGTCATTTTTGCTATTTTATTTTCACCTCAAAACTTTGTACAGAACCACTATGATTTCTCTGCAGAAATGGATTCTACACATTTTTAGGATTCTAGGGATATCAAGTTTGCAATTTTTGGCCAAGTGGTTTATTTTATATCGATTTTACAAAATTCAGCAGAAATAGCAATTTGAAATTCAAATTAAAAATCGATTTTAACCGGGTTTGACTGGGGCTGACCGATCCGGCTATGTGGCATCATTCTATTGGACAATACCGATTCGGGATTCTTGTTCTAATCTGTGCCCTCCAATTTGATCCAACGGTTAGAAGAAGCGGAGGGAGATAGGGCTCACCGGAGGGGATGTTTTTCCGGGGAGGCGGTACGGTTAGTCGACGGCGAGGGGATTCCGTGGTCCTGGAGATCTTTGAAGGGGTGGACGATGCGGAGAAAGCTCTGGAGTGGTCAAAAACTTGGTCGGCGGTTCCAGGCAAGGTTCCCCGGGGCGGCTGCACGTGGACGGAGAGCTCCGATCAAGGGCGGCTCGGGACTCGATCACCGGCGTCCTCTGCTGCAACCAAACAGACGGGGAAAGAGTTTAGGGAACGCGGGAATAGAGAGGAAAAGCATGGGAGAACAACGGAGGCCTGGGGCTCCTTGTACCCGATGAACTCGTCGTCGGTGGCCGGACTTGTGGCGGCACGCCGGCGAGGAATTCGTGTAGTTTGGCATAGAAATCCGAGGGGGAAAGGAAGGGGAAACAGAGAGGAGATGCAGGGGAAAAGAGAGGGCGTCATCGGGGGCGGTTAGGGATTGGGAGGATGTGGGGGAGAGGAGCGAGATCGTGGTGGTTTCCAGCGGGGAAGGGGGAAAGGGCTGGGGTTGATGACGGGTCTGACTAGTGGGTCCCTTCTGTCAGCGAAAAAAAAGAAACAGAGGGGAAAAAGGAGGGAGGGGTTTCCGGGGTTGTTGCTGGGCTGGCTCGCTGGGCTGGCTGCCCCGGGCTGGCCCAGTTAGGTTAACTTTTTTTTTATTCTGGTTCTTTTTCTTTTTGTTTTCTGTTTTGCTTCATATCTTTTGTATTTTGGCTCCAAACTGATTCAAACAAATTTGTAAATTTTTGTAAAATTCAATGTGTCAAAGCAAGACAATCAGGAACAAGTTTTCAAAATAAAATAAGTTTTTCCATAAAACCTTATGAATTTTAGCAAAAGGACTTTCTTGCATAATGCAAAAATATAGTTTAGGGTTTCCAAAATAATTTCTTTTAAATTTAGAGAATAAACTCTAATAAAATAACATTTGATCTTTATTTTAAAACATACTTTTATAAATGCAAAACTTTATTTGGTATTAAACCTTTCTGTTAAAAATTCCCTTGCATAAAAGCTTGCATAGAACTTTAATAAAAGCAAAATAGTATTTTGGGACTTCTATTTACTCAAAGAGTTCTTCAAGGAGTAATAGAAAGTTTGAACTAGTTTTTGTAATAGAGTCTTTAATTAAACTCAAAAAGTTTTAAATCCCAGTGATTTTTCAATAAACACAAATAAAATAAATTTTTTATTCTGGAATTTGATAAAAACTTGGGATGTTACACGCCGACAGTACAAAAATCAAGTTAGAAGACTATATCCGACAAACATTCGACTATAGCCTTGGGGGCTACTACCATCGGGAGCGCTGAACGCGCACCCGATGAAAGTTATCGCTAAACTATTTTGAGTTGAAGCATGATGATGAAGTACACTATATTTGAGCCTATACTCGAAAAAAAATTTGTTCGACTATAGCCTCGGGGGCTACTCCCATCGGGAGCGCTGAGTGCGCACCCGACGATGTTTATTGACAAGCACTGGAGCATGGAAAGCAAAGGAATATATGATGACACGTCGTTACTCCCATTGGGAGCGAGTTTTTATGGTTGTATGACCCAAATATTTTCAGTCAAATAAAGACTGCGACATGAGATTCTCGAGTTGCGTTATCGCAACGGAACTCGAATGTCGTGATTTATCACGAAGGTAAGACCCCGGGATCCATCCTGTGTGGCCTGGTATACACACATGGATGCGCTCTGCTGGTATGTATCCGTGTCTACGACGCGAAGAAAATCCTGGTGGACGCACTGGGTACCTTGAGAACCACTGGGACTCATTTTTTGTAAGTCCTAAATGCGGCAAAAGAATGGGTTTGACCGGTATCCCGAATTCAAGTTCAAGGGGATTGAATTTGAAGTAGGTGGCAAGTATCTGTTCTGGCAGTAAACTGACCTCTTGATCCGTCAGAGTTGTCAGGCTTGTTCATCAAAACCCCTTGCAAAATATTATCATGAAAATAAGTCGAAAGACCAAGTCAAAGATTTGAAGATATGAAGAAGTCAAAGAATTGGTCGAAGTCAAAGATTTGAAGATTAGAGATTCAACCCGAATCTACAATTCCGGTAGAATCTCAGGGGCTACTGACAAGGGTATAGCTAATAGAGCCCATTAGTTGAGTACCCCTGAGGCCCGTTAAGCTAGGCCCAATTGTAATATAGTCAAAATACGAGTTCTTACCGTATATCGATGTTGTAATCTGTATCAGACCCTACCCGATCCTCCAGACCTGGCCACCTATATATAGGGGCCAGGAGGGGACGGTGTAGGCCAGATTGAAAGCAAGCCAGGTTCAACACCCAAGTTTACTTTTGATACACACCTATTTTGACTAACCTTACCTTTGAGTTCATCTGACGCCCTATCTCCCCGATCCTAAGTCCTTCATCTAGGACATTTGTCGAGTTAACCCTCGTCAACGATCAAGTCATCAAGTTTCATTGCTATATCAAACTCATACAAAATAGTTCTAATCCTCAGACCATGAGATCATGTTAATCACTGATACCGGAAGAGTGCTTTGATGATATCAAACGTCACACCATAACAGGGTGATTATAAAGGTTGATTTGGGTATTCTGAAAGTATTAGTTGAGGCTCATGGATCAAGAGTGGGATTTGTCCATCCGGATGACAGAAAGATATTCTCTGGGCCCTTCTTGGTGATATTGCATTGGAATTGCTTGCAAGCATGTGACTAGGTCACGGGAATGCATTATCACAGAACAAGTAAAGAGACTTGTCGGGAACAAGATCGAACTAGGTATGGTTAATACCAAATGATCGGATCTTGGACAAGTAATAATATCACGAGACAAAAGGAATTAACTATGTTCGTTATTGATTCACATGATCACTAGTTCATCGTTGAGTAAGTAGGAGTCGTCATGGATTTCCAGATCCCGCTGATGATTATTGATCGGAGAGGAGTCTTGATCATGTCCACGTTATTCACGAACCGTAGGGTGACACACTTAAGGTTCGCCGTCGTTTTTGAGTGGATATGATACTCCGATCGAATTACAGTACAGCACGAGGGTTGTTTCAGAAAAGCGCCGAAACTGTTTCAGTATATCAAAATAACTCAAGAGGGTATTTGTTAATGTTTGTTAATTGATTGAATTAACAAATATTAAAGAAATAAAAATGTTTTATTAATTCAATTAGTGTGAATTTTAATTGGCATGAATGTCATGCAAAATTAAATGGGGGGTTACCTCATGTTGATGAGGGGGTTACCACCATGAAGAGGGAGTTACCACAATGAAGAGGACCATGAAGAGGAGGAGAGGCCTCTCCTTGGCCGGCCACCCCCCTAGGGGGCTGCCCCCTTCCTCTTCTATAAAAGGACCCCTCTTTTCCCTCTTCACATACTTCTTGATGCTTCCCCGCTCCCGCAAAGTTGCTGCCCCAAATCCGTCTTAGCTTAGCGAAGCTCTGCCGGATTGTTAGTTCGAGGTTCACACACTTGGAGAAGTGTGTGTTGGAGTGTCTGGCGGATCCCTTCTTCCGTTGCCCCGCTGGACCGAGGGCGTGGAGGAGACGACGACAAGCCGTACGTGTGACCGAGTACAGAGGCGCCGCCGGTTGTGGCGCCATGTACACGATCTCGGGATCGTCAAGTGAACCACTACGTCGACTATGTCAAGTGAACGACTATGTCAACTACGTGCGTCTTCATCGAGTCTCCATCGGCAACATTTGTGCGGGAACGTAATCCCCGCTATCGGTCTTCGAGGGTTAGTTAATCGTTGCTTCCATCTCGCAGATGATCTTGGCTAGTTTTGTGTTCATGCGTAGGAAATTTTTTATTTTCCATGCTACGAACCCATCAGTGGTATCAGAGTCATCTCTATGCGTAGTTGGTATGCACGATTAGAACACATGGAGAAGTCGGCGTTGATGATCATGTTATTGCTATTTTTTGTATTTTGGATCATAGTGGCATAGTGGGATTGAAGCTGCCCGAGATTAGTATTACGTGACCGCGTTCACGAGACTTATCCCACACTTGACATGCTTCGGCATATGTGGCTTTGCGGGTGCACGTTTCTCCCACTATAGTTATGATCTATTTTACAAAGAACTGTTAATAATATTTTATCACCATTGTGGTTACATGTTCGTAGGTAAGAACGGTTCTTCCTAGAAAGCCCCAAACCACGTAAAATATGCAAGACAAATTAGAAGCGTCTAACTTGTTTTTGCAGGGCATGTGATGTGATATGGTTAAATTATTTATGTTACAAATTGTATGCAATAATCCTTTTTGTAAGTTATAAACAACCGGCAGGAGCCATATGGTTGTCTTTTTCATTTTATGGCATGCATGCCAATATATATATCCAAGCGATATATTGTAATGGAGGAAGACAATCAAAGGTGGCGCGCCATGGACCTTGGTGCTACGCCGGTGGAATGATGGAGATCATGCCATGATGCACAAGATGGAGATCGAATGCGTGAAGGACCATATCATATCACATTATATATGCATGTGATGTTTATCCTTTTATGCATCTTATTTTGCTTAGATTTGATCGCGCGGTAGCATTATAAGATGATCCCTCTCACATAAATATCAAGATAAAAATATGTTCTTCCATAGCATGCACCGTCAAGAAAGTTCGTCGTTTTGAGACACCACGTGATGATCGGATGTGACAGACTCTACGTTCACATACGATGGGTGTAAGATAGTTTTACACACGCGAGTGCTATCGTTCTACTTGGCGAGCCTAGCATGTACAGACATGGCCTCGGAACACGAACCGAAAGGTTAAGCATGAGTCATATGGTTGATATGATGAATATGGTGATGTTCGCCCTTGAAACTATGCCGTTGCACGTGATGATCGGTTGCGGTATAGTGAATTTGGTTCGTGTAATCACTTAAGAAAACTAAGAGGGATATTGTTTTTAAGTGGGAGTTCACTTAGTAATTTTGAATTATAGAACTCAATTTATCATGAACTAAATCAAAGTGAATTTGCATAGTTTGTTGTAGGCATTTGCATCCGTTTACTACCTTGTGATTAGCTATAATTGAGATAATAGAACTATAGAATTCTGGATGTTAACTTTACGAACTGGTATCGTATTGTTTGAATGTCAATCTAAAATTTAAAGTCCTATTGCAAAATTTTAGCAAACCTTGGTTACTCGATAAAATTTAATAAGTAGTATTAAATGAAGAGTAACAATTCCAGTGTTAGTATCTAAGTATCACACTTGCCTCTATGATCCTTGATATTCAAAAGTTGTTTTTTGTATCAAGGTTGTCTAGGAGTTGAAAGAATTGTTTCATTAACTATCATGTGTGGAAGATATTTTGATATCTGAAACAATGTTTGGTTGCAAGGTGATAGAGTATAATTTAGTAAGACACATATTCTCGTATTGTATGAGAATTTGCAAAGATTGGAGACGCTAGGCGTCCAGATCTCCTAAAAAGGTTTTAGGAACTAACATTATACTCACGTCCTCATGAGCTATAGTAGCTTGATCATGAAAGTTGTCATGATAGGATGAATACAAGATGTAGGTAAAATGTTTACTACACTAAAAGATTACTAAAGAATGGAATTAGGAAGAACACCAATTATTTGATAATGGTGATCTACTTCAAAGTGCGAGTCCAAGGGTATTAGTGTTTGACTAATAATGCCTTGAACTATGTGCTATGTGTATGGCGCCACTATTGATGTTGATAGATTCTTCTAGACGAAAAAGAATTGCTGAAAGAGAATCCGAAATTTATTCTGGCAGAAAAGAAAAGACTGAAAATATCCAGCTCAGGTATATAGAAGATATACATATTATGGGTGTATTCATTGCTTGTTAAAACAATGTGGTTCTTGGGTATTTGATACTAAATTGGTTGGTATGAACTGTCATACAGAACAACACAATACAAGAACTACAATGGCCTAATTAACTAGCAAATGAATATGGGATGATTCTCATCAAAAACAAATAAAGTGTTATTGTGTTTCGTTGGAATTAAACCTAGCCTTCAAGATTTGTTTTAATAATTGTTATTTTGTTATGGTATTATGAGAACAATGGTTGTTCAAATTATTACCGCATTCATAAAAGATAAATGAACACTTATCTTGTTGGAGAAATCACATCCATAACACTGATGCTAAAAGTGTCTCAAGACAAATGATTAGAAGATCACTTATGAGTGACACCACCATTTAAATCATATTGGAAAGTAAACATGAAGAAACTCCATGTTGATGGAATTTTGGAGTCCTTTTGATTTTGAATCAATTGACACTTGTGAAAATTTCCTAGAGATGATTAAAACTCCGTTTGTAGGCCAAAGAAGAAGGGATGACTAACTTATTGGACGATGTACATGTTGATGTACATAGTCCATTATATGTAGCCGTGAGTGGTGAATTCTTGAACTTCATTTGCTTTAACCAATGATTTGAGTAGATATATGTGTATATTTACTTGATAAGGAAGAAGCATGAAATATTTGAAAAATGTTCAAAGTATTTCTAGATGAAGTGGAAAATCATTGTAACAAGAGAATAAAGAATTTATGATTTGATCATAAAGGAAGATATTTGAGTTACAAGTTTAGCAAACACCTAAAAGTTGAGGAATTGTTCCATAGACTTGTATTTCCCGAAACACCATAGGAGTATGGAGTGTTCGAGAGATGAAATCAAACTTTGTTTGACATCGTTGGATCAAAGGTGTCATCTATAAAACTGCATTATATTTGAAGGATAAAGCTTTAGAGACTACCGCTTTTACACTGAAAAGAGCGCCATCATGATCCGTTGAAATGACACCATATGAGCTATGGCATGGGATAAAACCCGAGTTGTCTTTTCTAAAATTTTGGTATGCTAGGCATATGCAACCAAAGTCGGATAAATACGTCTTTGTAGGTTATCCCAAAGTAACTGTTGGGTATTCCTCCAGAACACTGAAGACAAAAGTGTTTGTCACTGAAAAACGTCAAGTTTCTTGAGAAGGATTTTTTCGCAAAAAGTTAAGTGGGAGGACAATAGAACTTTGATTGGGTTATTGAACCTAAGCTATATGTGCTGAGTAGCGCAGCGCTGGGAAGTGTCCCGGAGGCGGCCACAATGCGCATGGCTGTCGTACCTCAAAGGTTGTGGTCACGTAGATCTAAGTTCCTATTGAACCGCGTGAGTCGGATAACAATCAAATAGTTAGATTTGAGAACAGATCATTATTGTTTGACAATGATGAACCGACTACATGCAAAGAAGCGATGATTGGCCCTGACTCCGTCAAATGGCTAGAAGCCATAGAATCCGTGATAGTTCCATATATGAGAAACCAAGTTTCTAAACTTGGAAGACCCTCAAAAAGGCATGAAGCCTAATGAACGTATTTGGATCTATAAACAGACACGGATATTTTCACATCTATGAAATAGTCGACATATCGTTAAACTGTTTACAATTATGTTCAATGAGTTGACTATGACAAGAGTTGATCTTTCATAGCGATATTTTTTCTGGACGGATTACTGTAGCAACCACAACATATGCCAAGTTTGGTATATGCTAGTTGAAGAAACAAGACAACATTCTTCTAATAGAATGGTTACCTAGGACATGTACATGACATGGTCCATAGGGTCTTGTAAATTCAAAGGATGCTAAAAAGGCATGCAAACTCCAATGGTTGAAGTAAGCATCACGGAGTTGGAATATTCACCGTGATGAAATAATTAAAAGGTCTAGTTTCATCAGATACGATGAATATGCTTGCATTTGCAAGCAATTAAGTGGGAGCGCTGAGACATATTTTCAGTACATTATGTAGAAGACATATTGTTAATTGGAAATAATGTATCTTTTATTGACATAGGTTAAGAATTTCATTAAAATTAGATTTCAATGAAAGACTTAGGCAAAACTAAAATATTGGGTCTCAATGTCTATGTAGATAGATCGAGGTGCCAATATTGTTGTGCCAAAGTACATAGATGAAATATTGAATGAAGTTCAATATGGAAACGACGAGAAAAGTTCTTGTCGCATGGAAGAGGTTGAAACAAGATTCAGGTGTTTTTAACACTTGATGAGTGAAGCCACATGAATAATTTGATCGATCATGTATACCATGATATGTACATATCCAGACATGTCTGTCGTGGTTTCGTCAACAGACCTGCCATAGGGGTAGGTGTATGGTGGTTTGTGGAAGGGGGTGAACACGGCGGAGCGATCTGGGATGGTGGTAGCACGAGTTTACCCAGCTTCAGATCCTGCAACGGTGGCAAGACCCTACGTGCTGCTATAATTCACTATATAGCAATAAGTGCTCGGTTACAATGATGAGGTTGGCAGTTTCACTATGCGATTGGCCGTATGTCTAAGTTGTGCCTCAAGGGCTTCTCCACGCCGGCTTATACAGGCGCCTGGCGTGGGCAACGTGATGGTACCGGAGCGGATACAACTTGGAGTCCTAGACTAAGTCCTATGCGTGTACTACAAGGCAACCCGCCATGGGCCTATCTTCGGATCCGCCATGAGCTCCTGCGTCCAGTACCGCCATGATCTCTCCAGCAACTGGGCCGCCCGGTAGGCAATCCGCCATACCACCCTGATGGGCCACCCTGGCTTGCTGGTTTAGGACTACGTCGCTGGTATACCCATTTGGTATATCCCCAACAGTAGCCCCCAGGGAACTTCAAGATCGCCCTTTTCATCCTCCATGCCTTGTTTTTTGGTGAAGTCCATCCGCCATAGCTCGTCTTCCTCCCTGCATCTGGATGGCGGTTCTTGATGTTCCCCTTTCTTCATCTTTCAATCGGCCGTCAATAGCGGATCATGCGATGTAGTTTCAACTTAGCGAGATTTCCGGGATCCATTGGATCATACCATAGAAATCCGCCATAAATTTCGGCAGGTAATTCCTTCTAGGGCAAGATTCACAGTGCATGCATTTTTTAACTAAAGTTACTGTTTTACCCTTGGACACGTGTCACTGAACTAGGGTTTCTATGATCAGGATGAGCGGTTCTGATGGCGGGCATGAATCTCGAGGTCCGGGGTCTATATATACCCCGGCCGCTCACCCCCGGCCGTTTCACACCTCATTCACCTCCCACACATTCTCTCTCCTCAACGCCTCCACGAGAGCTCCGCGATCTCTGACGAGCCGCCGCAGGAGTTCTTCACCGCCGATGACTTTTCCCGCCACAAACTGGCATCGTCCTCCTCTTCCTCACTCGAGATCTTGGAGATCATTTCCGCCACACCTCTAGCCGCCATGGATCCAGAATTGCCTCGTCAGGCTGCAACGTCTGAAGCTGCTGAGAGCTCAGCATGATCAACTGACACAGAATCTGCTATACCCGAAACTTCGGGAGGTAGTTGGGATCCCTGCAACTTAGATGAGGGAACTCTATCCTCCTTGGAGCAGGAGGGACGGATAGCAGCTAAGGAAATTTCAAGATGGTGAGTAGATCCTGGTGTAGCAATGCCAGCCCCTTCCGATGGAGAGATCGTGATGCTTAAGTCTCACATCGACCGTGGCCTCAGCCTTCCGCCATCCTACTTCTTGAAGGGCGTTCTTCGGCATTGCAGGTTACAGCTGCACCATATTGCACCAAATAGGTTCACAATCATAGCGGGATTCGTGGCGCTATGCGAAGGATATCTGGGTATCAATCCACGCGGAGACTTATTCCGCTTATATTTTAACATCCGCCATAACTGAGATGTGAATGGAGACCCTCGCAACTGCGGATCAGTCTTATTTGTTCCTCAGAGCGGGAAATCATACCCTTATATTACACCGCATGATTCTGCAAAGGGATGGCGGGGATCTTTCTTCTATCAGGCTGACCAGGCCCCTCCTGAAAGGAAGTACGGCCTGCGGTCTTTTGTTGATGGTCCCACCGAGGAGCAGGATAGCTCGGGCGTTATGGACGATTTTACCATGGACGACGAATGCCAACTATGCTAATGACGGATTTCCAAACTTGTGTTTTCTGGACTGATAGGTGCAGACACCATCCACTGCTGGATCTCACGGCGGATTCAGCCTCTTCAATATCGCCCATCTCTGATGTGTGAATATAGCGGAATCGACAACCCTCAACGTTATTCCAAAGAGGAACTATCTGCCGAAGAGATCAAGCATCGAATCCGCAATATCATCAAGGTGGGACGAGATGAGCCATTGAAGCTAAAGATCCCCATGTATGAGAACGACAACTGTCCAGAGGTGAGTGCCTTCCTATTCTGCCATAACTGTTATTTTTCTTGAATAACTTGCATCTTTCTGCAGCTTTCCTCCCTTCTGCCTTCCGAGCTAAGCCGTCTAGTCCGTTATCCCCGGACGAAGGAACTCACCGATGATGAGGATGAAACATCCTCATCTCCAAGAAGACAGAAGATGGCAGAAGAGGAGAATGTGGCGGATAAGCCCACGGCAACTGTACCTCGTGGTGTTCGCGGCGCGGGTGGGCGTATACGAGGATTAGGCAAAAGGGTTATCTCCCGCCATCCGTCCCCAGCTCTGCGCGGCCACTTGGATACCGTTCCTGAGCATTCCGCTACTATCAAACTGCCAGAGCGGAAGTAAGGAAGATATTCTTTTTGATTCCATACCATCTCTGATTTGACTTGTTCTGATCTGTGACTTTACGCATAGGAGAAGGAAAATTGCTGGTCAAAAGCCTCCAAGGACCAAACCATCCCCTGTCGTTGTTCCACCTACACCCGATGCTCCTGTCCGCCCAGCTGGACCTTCCGCTCCTGCCCAAAGGGCTAGCAAGATGGCGGGTGCCTCGGCAACGGATGCTGGGCTCTCCACCCGTCCCGCTAAGGGCTCAAAGAAGGTAAGTTTTAGCGGAAAGGCGGTCGAGATGGGCACGGGTGTTGGGGAGGCCTCAAAATGGAAAAAGAAAGCAGATGCTCTTTTCCGTCTCGATCACCTGCAGGAGGAGGCCAGCGACCATGTGTCAACCGCTATGTCGTCTTTTGTTCAGAGAACCAGCATTGTGAAAGAGGTATGTACTCCCAGTAGCCCCCGAGCACCGTGGCAGATTTCCGTAGATGATCCGCTATGGTGCTCTAAGAGAAAACTACCTTAAACTTTTGCATAGCATAGCCCCCGAGCGATGTCATATTGTACGGTACTCTTTAGAGAACTTAAATTTTGCACTAAGTAGCCCCCAAGCATTATGGCGGATAACTATCCGGCATAAAGCTCTAAGAAGACTAAAAAATAATCATGAGTAGCCCCCGAGCGTTATGGCGGATGGCTATCTGGCATAAAGCTCTAAGAGTGACTAAAAAATCATCATGAGTAGCCCCCGAGCGTTATGACGGATGGCTATCCGGCATAAAGCTCTAAGAGTGACTGACACATCATATTGTTTTGCCAGAATTACAAGAAAGTTGTGGAGGACCTGGTCCAGGTCGTCAGCTCGCAAGAGAAGGAGCTGGCAGAAAAAAGCGCTCTTGTGGCGGACTTGCAGCAGCAGCAGCTCGAGAACAGCGGTAATTTTCTTTTGTCTTGGACAAGTTTAAGTACCTTTATGCTCTCCGATCAATACTGTGCTTATATTTCCGCCATGCAGATGCTGCCAAGCTTAAGTCCACACTCGAGGGGGTGGAAAAGGGCCATGCTATTGCGATGGAGGGGTTGCATCAGCAGCTCCAAAAATCATTGGCCTCGAATACCCTCCTTGAAGAGAAGCTTAAGGACTAGGAACGCCAGAACCTGCAGAAGCACAAGGAGGTAGATGATCTCCGCAAAGCCGACGCCGAATTTGAAAAGCGGTGAGATGGCTTTAGCGAGATCCTCGATCATTTCCAGAAGACCCTGCTAGGTATCAATGGCTCTCCATACTGTGAAGTTTGTAATAATGTGCTATGCCAAATGTGACGCCTTGTTTGTTTCCGCTATGCAGCGACCCTGGAGCAAGGCGAGGTGGATTCCGCCACAGGCTTGCGCATGGCTACTGACGCGGCAAAGAAGGAGCTGGATGGCCTTCTCAACGCTGGCCGTCAGGTGTGCGGGAGTCTACAGATAGCGGGTTCAGCTGGCCTCTCCGCTATAGGGCTCACCAAGAAGTTGCTGCTCGTGCCTGGGCTAGTGGCGGACTGGAAGCAGTCTTCCGCTCGGGGTGGTGCCAGAACTGCCTTAACTTTGGCGAAGGCCCACTACCCTGAGCTGGACCTGGACTTGATCACCTCCGGCATCCCAGAGAGTGGCGAGGATGGAGCGCCGGTGGACGAGGCCGCCATCCGGCAGAGTGTGCTAGGATATGATCAGCTGTGTACCCTGAGCACTCAGCTGAACGTATACTACGAGGCATATGATCTGCCGGGGTCTCCGAGCCAAGCTTTGGCGTCAGTCTCTGCAGCCACTACTGGTGCTGATGGCGGTGATGAAGTGTCCTCGGGAATTCCGCCATCCTCTTAAGCTATACCCTGCAATGTGGCAGGAAGAAAACAATTGCATCAATTCGGCCCCTGAGTGGGTCTGTAAGTTAAACTATTAAACTACGTGTATGCTCTGCACTGTGCCTGATGTGCTTGTGGCGGATCAGTTAATGCTTTTGAACTTGTGGCACAGTTTTTATTAAGTGGTTTATGTGCGAAAAAACTGCCAGGCCTATTTTTATGCAACTTGCAGCAGTTTGACTTGCTCAAAAAACAACACTTTGAAAAAAAATCTCGCGTAAGATTATGCGATCCGCCATCCGGCTCTTTGTGCTTGACTTTTCGTGAGATGGCAAAATCTTCGCACGAACAATCCGCTAGGGCGAAGATACTTGATAGCAACCATCCAAAACCCTTAGCAAATAGCGGTTTAGATCGTCAAAAAGTCACTACTCGGGAATCCACACAAAGAACGTCAGATGGAGATCAAGACATAAATATGCCACGCGGACCGCTATGGCGGATTTAAAAAGACGCAAGTGCAAAGAAAAATTGCGCAAAGGTTCCATACGATCTAAATGAACAATAAAGGAGATAAAAGACTCAGAAAAAATCAAGAGTGAACCAAATGCTTTATTTCATTGATCATATAGATGTGCCTATTACACAGCCTAGGTAAGTGCTAAGTGTAGAAAGGACGTAGCTGTGCGATGTTCCACGGGCGATCTGTTTCGTCGTAGATATCGTCAGGGTCTCTTCGTTTGCGCTTCTTACTGGGTCGCTTATCTAGCTCGCGAATATCAATGAGGTAGTAGGAACCATTCAGTAGAGCTTTGCTGATGACGAAGGGTCCTTCCCAAGGCGGGGATAGCTTGTGGGACTTCTGCTGTTTGAGGCGTAGCACCAGGTCCCCCTCTTTGAACGAGCATTTGTGAACTCGGCGGCTGTGATAGCGGTGGAGATTCTGCTGGTAGATGGCAGATCTCTGGGCTGCTAGGTCTTGTTCTTCTTCCAGTAGGTCCACGGATAGTTGTCTAGACGCTTCTGCATCTTCCTCCTCATAGGCCTCGACTCTTGGGGAATCGTACTGGACATCACTTGGCAAGATTGCCTCTGATCCATAGACTAAGAAGAAAGGGGTGAGGCCAGTTGATCCGTTTGGCGTGGTCCATAGACTCCATAGCACAGATGTCAACTCTTCTGCCCATGCTCCAGCTGCTCTGTGTAGCGGTGCTTCTAGGCGTGGCTTGATCCCTGACATGATTAGTTCGTTGGTCCGTTCAACTTGGCCATTGGACTGTGGATGTGCCACAGATGCCAGCTCAAGGCAGATTCCGTTGTGATGGCAGTATTCTTCAACTTCTCCCTGAGACAAGTTAGTGCCATTGTCGGTGATGATGCTATGTGGGATGCCGAATCTGACCACAATGTCCTTGACGAATTTTAGGGCGGTTTTGCCATCAAGTTTTCTGATGGGCTTAGCTTTCACCCACTTCGTGAATTTGTCTACCGCTACCAGGAGGTGCGTAAATCCCGAAGGTGCTGTTTTTAGCAGACCCACCATGTCCAGCCCCCAGACCACAAAAGGCCAGGTTATAGGGATCGTATGCAGTGCTGTGGCGGGCATGTGGGTTTGCTTGGAGTACATCTGGCAACCTTGGCAGAGCTCCACGATACGGTCTGCATCTGCCTTGGCTGTTGGCCAGTAAAATCCATGGCGGAATGCCTTAGCTACTAGGGATCTGGCGGCGGCATGATGCCCACATTCGCCCTTGTGGATTTCCCTTAATATTTCGATTCCATCCACTTGGGATATGCACTTCATAAAGACTCCCGAGGTGCTTCGCTTGTAGAGCTGGCCATCTATGATGGTGTATGCTTTTGCTCTACGCTCGATTTGTCTCTTCTGGACTTCATCCTCGGGTAGTTTCTTGCTCGTCAGATACTCTAGGTAGGGCTCTACCCATGGCGGGTTGCTAGGCAAAACTGCCATAACGGGGGAGCTTGCCAGTTCCAGATTTTCTGGATCTACCATCTTGACTGATGGTACGTGCAGATGCTTGAGGAATATGCCTGGCGGGACTGCCTTGCAGCTAGACCCTAGCTTGGACAAGGTGTCGGCCGCCATGTTATCTTCTTGTCGTACGTGCTTTATGTCGTAGCCGAGGAAACTTTTGGCCATCTCATCCACTTCGTCTCTGTAAGCCGCCATAACTTCGTTCCGAGATTTGTATGTGCCAGCCACCTGCTGAGCGACAAGGTCGGAATCTCCGCAATACATAATGTGTTGTACGCCGATCTCCTTTGTGACGCGTAGCCCGTGCAGTAGCACTTCATACTCCGCGATGTTGTTGGTGGTGGGGAAGTGGATCTGGAGAACGTAGCTGAGCTCGTCTCCCTTGGGAGATTTGAGTGTCACTCCATCCCCCGAGCCATGTAGCAGCTTTGAACCATCAAAGTACATCACCCAATGCTCTGGTTCTGGGACGGGCGTAGTCTCCTGTGCTTCCTTCCAATCCGCCATGAATTCCGCCAAAGCCTGAGACTTGATGGCGGTGCGAGGCTTGTAGTCGATGTCGAAGGAGGCCAGTTCAATGCCCCCACTTTGCAACTCGTCCTGTTGCATCGCTGTTGTTGATGATGTCCTTCAGTGGAGCCTTGCTCACCACTGTGATCTTATGATCATAGATGTAATGCCGTAACTTACGAGAAGCTAGGAAAACTCCATATGCCATCTTTTGGTAGTGAGGGTAGCGCTGCTTCGATTCCGTCAGGACCTCGCTGACATAGTAGACTGGTCGCTGCATGTCGTACTCCTGCGCTTCTTCCTTGCGTTCTACCACGATGATGATGCTGACGACCCTGTTGGTTGCCGCCATGTATAGTAACATGGGTTCCTGGTCTTTGGGAGCTGCTAGGACTGGTGAAGTGGATAGCAATCTCTTCAGATCCTTAAGCGCAGCGTCTGCCTCGTCGGTCCAGACGAATTCGTCTGATTTCTTCATCAGCTTGTAGAGTGGCAAAGCCTTCTCGCCAAGACGACTGATGAATCTGCTCACTGCTGCCATGCAGCCTGTGAGTTGATGTACGTCCTTCAAGTCATTAGGCTGGGAGATGTCGAGGATTGCCTTGATCTTCTCCGGGTTGACCTCAATTCCGCGGTGGGAGATGATGAATCCCAGGAGTTGTCCAGCTGGTACCCCGAAGACGCACTTCGTGGGGTTGAGCATCATGTTGTACTTCCTTAAATTGTTGAAGGTCTCTTGCAAATCCGCTATAAGGCCATCTTGCTTCTTGGACATAACGGCAATGTCGTCCACATATGCGTGGATGTTGCGTCCGATTTGATCCGTCAGACATTTTTGCATGGTGCGCTGGTACGTTGCTCCTGCATTTTTTAGACCGAATGGCATTGTCACATAGCAATACGTGCCATAAGGTGTTACGAATGACGTAGCAAGCTGATCAGACTCCTTCATCTTGATCTGGTGGTATCCTGAGTAGGCATCTAAGAAACATAGCAACTCTGATCCCGCCGTTGAGTCAATGACTTGGTCAATGCGAGGCAAGGGAAAAGGATCTTTTGGACACGATTTGTTCAGGCCAGTGTAATCTACACACATGCACAGAACCTTTGTGTTTTTCTTAGGAACTAACACAGGATTTGCCACCCACTTCGTATGGATTACTTCTTTGATGAAGCCTGCTTTTAGTAGCTTGGAAATTTCCTTTGCTATCGCGCGGCGTTTTTCATCCCCGAAGCGTCTCATAGCTTGTCTTACTGGCTTGGAGCCAGGGATTATCCGTAGAGCATGCTCGGCGAGTTCCCTAGGTACACCTATCATGTCAGATGGCTGCCATGTGAAGATGTCCCGGTTCTCACGGAGGAACTCGACAAGCGCGCTTTCCTTTTTGGGAGACAGATTTGTCCCAATCGAGGTGGTCTCGGCGGCATCGCCAGTGACAAGTTCCACCTGCTTTGTATCAACTGTAGGCTTGAAGGTGGGCGGGGAGGCGGAAACTTCTTACTTGGATGCCGGCATCTCCGCAGGGTCCGTGGCGGCATGGATTTCTTTGAACTCCTCGCCGAAGAACACTGCTTCCGGGAAAGCGGCTTCTCCTTCCTCGCACTCCTTTGCCTTTCTGAAGCTGCCATAAATGGTGATTATGCCATCCGGTCCTGGCATCTTCAGCTGGTTGTAGATGTAGCATGGCCTGGCATGGAAACTGTGGAAGGCAGGGCGGCCGAAGATCACGTGGTATGTACTTTTCTTCACTACCAAAGGCAACCTTGAGGGTGATGGACCCGAGGGACTTAGCTTGGCGGCCAGGAACCACTCCATAAAAAGTGACAGCACTATGGCAGAGTTGGGTCTTGGTAAGGCTAAGTTTTGTCAGAGTTTCCACGTACATGATGTTCAGGCTGCTGCCGCCATCCATTAAACACTTGGAGAACTTGTAGCCTTGTATCACAGGGCACACTACCATGGCATAATATCCATCCGGTATGTGCTCTGGATGATCATCGCGGCTCCAGTGCACTGGTACTTCAGACCATTCGATGTACTGGCGGACTTTTGGCACGGTGGCATTGAGGGAGCGCATAGCAGCTCGCTGTGCCTTAACCGTGGGGGGTCCAAGGAACGTGTGAAAGGCTCCCTTTTTATTGGTGTTTTTGAATGGGTTGCTCGTGCCAGCCCCACCCTCTGCCTTTTCGGCGGGTTTGGGCGCAGGGTCTTCATCCATATCACTGCCATCCTTGGATTTTTTGTCGTTGTCCGCTTTTCCTTTGCCACGAGGTCGTTGTCGTTGGTTGCGCTTGTAGCCAGCTTCTTGATCCGCCTTGATGTCGTTGACAAATTTGCAGTTCCGGTTGGTGTGATTGCACTTCCCTGAAGTGTCTCGATGGACGAAACATGGCATATCGTGGTATTCATCGTAGGACATGGGGGCGGATGGCGCTGAAGCGGGAGCTGTAGAGCTCCGCGTGACAAGGGTATAGTTAATAGAGCCCGTTAGTTGAGTACCCCTGAGGCCCGTTAAGCTTGGCCCGATTGTAATGAAAGTCAAATACGAGTTCTTACCGTATGTCGATATTGTAATCTGTATCGGACCCTACCCGAGCCTCGAGACCTGGCCACCTATATATAGGGGCCAGGAGGGGACGGGGGAGGGCAGATTGAAAGCAAGCCAGGTTGAACACCCAAGTTTACTTTTGATAGACACTAATTTCGACTAACTTTACCTTCGAGTTCATCCGACACCCTGTCTCCCCGATCCTAAGTCCTTCATTTAGGACATTTGTCGAGTTAACCCCTCGTCAATTGGCGCCGACCGTGGGGACTCTGGGCGTTGGAATCATGAATTCGACGGCTTTTTCGCTTTCAGCCAACAACAGCACAGAACTCGACGGAAGTCAAGAGATGGAATTAATAATTGGAAGTTTAAGCATCTTTATCGGGCCATCGGGTTCATCCCGCCTTTCGGATTCGATGAAACCAGATCCGTCGGCGAGCAAGCCCGAAATAGAGGTAATGTTGGAATCATCAGAAGGCTCTTCCAGTGAGGTAAACTCGCTGGTCAGCTCAGAAAAAGCACCAATCGCAGGAGGCGACAAAATTCGGGAAAATTTTGACTCAGAAGAAAAAGCATGTCAAACGCACAACATCGCAAGGGACTTCGTCGTTGGAAGCAATGGCGTCTCCAAGGTGCATCAGTTATGCGTCATTATCACTGAGGCAGAAGAAGAAAATAGCAACGAAGGAAGTGAAAAGGTCGACAGGCAAGTCGACAAAGTAAAAGAACACAAAAAAGAGAAAGAGAATGTTCATGTTTCAGCGGGAGAATGGAGGATGATCAAGTCAGCTATTAATCATGGTACAGAAGTACCCAAAGGATCGAGAAGAGAAGTTCTAATGGGATACCAGCATGCGTTGTACCAGCATAAGAAGAAACTAAGGGAGGAAAGAGATATAGTTTTTCAAGACAATAACAGTATATCAAGGAAGGAATACTGGGATGATTATAGTGAGGACTCCGAGTACAGCAGAGAAAGGCACAGAGACCCAAAGCACAACAGAGGGGCAACAGCACGCAGCAGAGATGAGAGGTACTCAAGGAACCCTACTCCACAGTTAGAAGAGGAGGAAGATGACTTCATACAAGAAACGCCAGAAGTAGCATTAATAGCAGCGCAGGCATACTTACTAACTAAAAGGCCAGAACCTGGGGACCCGCGAGAAGATATGCACCAGGCCGCGATACGAAGCCTCGGGATAGTGGAGAACAAGATCAGGGAAAAAGGACCAGAGACAAAGTCGACGAGCCACAAAGAAAAGCGGAAGGAGAAGCTCAGGTACAACTACACAGATAACGAGCATAGCGAGTCATCAGAAGAAGAAAGCGACAAAAAAGAAAGGAGGACGCAAGAAGTGTAATAGCACAAGCTCGAGTGAACAAATCACGCCACGCCTGAAAGGAAGAAAATTGTGAAGATGACGAAAAAGATATGGGCGCGTTGTGCTTTACCTGCAGGGTTCGCAAAACGCTGGTACCCAAAGGATTTAAGTTATCACATGACCAGCAAAAATACGACGGATCGCAAGAACCTATCCTATGGTTATCAGATTACTTGCAGGCAGTACAGATACTAGGAGGGACAAAAGCAACTGCAATGCAAAGTCTACAACTACACCTCACCGGCGCAGCACGGTCCTGGTTGAATACCCTACCCAATGAATCCATTGGAAGTTGGGGAGAACTCGAAAGCCAATTTGCAAGAAATTTCCGTTCGACATACAAGCGTCCAGCGTCACTGGAGGAGGTCAAAGCATGTGTGCAAAGGAAAGGCGAAACTCTACGTTCTTATATACAACGATGGAGTGTAATCAAAAACACAGCAGAAGACGTCTCCGACGAAAGAGCAATAGACGCTTTTTCGGCCGGACTTTGTCGATCAGATCTCGTGGAGGAGATAGGAAGAACGAGGCCAACGACAGTAGCTGAACTAATGGAAGAAGCCAACAAATTCACTAATGAAGAGGACGCATATAAAAACAAAAGAGGACGATCACCAGAAGTCGACAGAACGAGCAGGCAAAGGAGACGACACCGCAGCAGGGATAATCGAGAAAGGCGAAACCAGGTAGCTGCGGGTTACGGAGTAAGAGAAGAGGAAGAAGACAAAGGTAGGAGGTTTCAAACAAAGGGAATAGAAAAGTCAAGATATTCCGGCCCCTCGGCCAAAGATATGCTATACGGGCCTTGTCGAATCCATTATGCCTATCTCGATGGAAAAAGGGTTTCAAATCATCAGATGAAGGATTGTAGAACTTTCCTGAGACTACAAGGCGCCATGGGTTCAAACCAAGGAGGATGGCATGGAGAGAATCACACAAGTCAAGGATACCAAGTGCAAAGACTAGCAAGGCACCTAACATCAAAAGTTTACATATCAGCAATGATTCAACCAGTGCCTAAGTCGAAGAAAGAGCGAAAGAGCATATCCAGGCAAGTGAACCTAGCAATATCATCACCACCAGCCACTACAGAATATCTACGGTGGTCAGATCAACCAGTCAAGTTCAGCAGAGCAGATCACCCAAGAAAAGTTCCTAGGCCGGGCCACTCGCCTATGGTTCTAAAAGCACAAATAGGAGGGTACGATATCGGAAGAGTATTCATGGATGCAGGGAGTGGCATCAACCTAATATATGCTAGAACCCTGAAGGCAATGTGTATCTCGTTGTCGAGTTTGAAACCAACAGACTGCTCCTTCCATGGAATAGTACCAGGAGCCGCAAACCACCCTTTGGGAAGAATAGAACTCGATGTCTGCTTTGGCAGCAGCAGCAACTACCGCAGAGAGAAGCTGGAATTTGAAGTTATGGACTGGCCATCACAGTACCATGCAATCCTGGGGTGACCAGCATTTGCAAAATTTATGGCAGTACCTCACTACGCGTACCTCACGCTAAAAATCCCAGGACTCAAAGGAACAATAACAGTGCAAGGGAGCTTCGAAGTAGCCAACACATGTGACAGAGAATTCAATAGGATGGCGCAAACCTTCGGCATGACAGCAGAATATGAGAGGCTAAAAGGCGAAACGGATCATAATGTGCTACCCGACGTTGGACGATCCCTGCCAGATCAGGCTTTCGACACAACTCAGGACTCGAAGAAGATCTAGGTCCACCCTACATATCCAAACAAGATGACATCAATTGCGGTGAACTTGGATCCCGCATAGGAAAGCGCGCTCGTCGAGTTCCTCCATGAGCGCTGGGAAATCTTCGCCTGGTGTCCATCGGACATGCCAGGGGTTCCCAGGGAACTCGTCGAGCACGCATTAAATGTAGATCCCAAGGCAAAACCAGTAAAGCAACCATTGCGACGATTTGATGAACCTAAAAGGAGGCGATAGCATCAGAATTGCACAGGCTAGAAAACGCCGGATTTATCAGAGAAATCAAAACTTTGAGTTGGGTATCCAATCCAGTTATCGTACCCAAGAAGAACACAGACGTACAAAGAGTATGTGTCGACTACACATCTCTCAACAAGCATTGTCCAAAGGATCCCTTCCCTCTACCCCGCATCGATCAGATAATTGATTCAACAGCGGGATGCGCAAGGCTTTCCTTTTTGGACGCATATTCTGGTTACAACCAGATCAAATTGAAGAAAGAAGATGAAGAAAAGACGGCCTTCATCACACCGTACGGAGTGTTTTGCTACCAAGTAATGCCGTTCGGCCTAAAAAATGCAGGAGCAACTTATCAACGGATAATGCAAAACTGCCTCGGGAGCCAAATAGGACGCAACATCCAAGTCTACATTGATGATGTAGTCATCACCACAAGAGAGGAGAAATCTCTAATCAGCGACTTGGCAGAAACCTTCGACAACCTGAGCAGGTACAAGCTTAAGCTTAACCCGACAAAGTGTTCCTTCGGCGTATCAGAAGGACAACTTTTGGGGTTCCTGGTATCAGCACGAGGAATAGAGGCGAATCCAGAGAAGATTCAAGCAATTTTAACAATGGGGAAACCCACGAAACTACACGACGTGCAGAAACTTACGGGACACATCGCAGCTTTAAGTCGATTCGTTGCTCGATTGGGAGAAAAGGCGCTTCCTTTCTATGCACTTATGAAGAAGTCAGATGATAAATTTGAATGGACAGAAGAAGCAGACGCAGCTTTCGCACAGCTAAAAAAAGTGCTTTCCACGCCGCCAGTGCTGGTCGCACCAAAAGAAAAAGAACCACTGCTACTCTACATCGCCGCAACCCATCAGGTGGTGAGTACAGTATTAGTAGTCGAAAGAAGTGAAGAAGGAAAAGCCCACAGCGTCCAGAGGCCAGTATATTTCATCAGTGGAGTATTATCTCCGACAAAACAAAGGTACCCGCATTATCAAAAGCTTGCATATAGTGTTTTCACAACTGCACGAAAACTGCGACAGTACTTTGCGGTGCACCCAATTATAGTGGTCAATGAAGTGCCACTATCGAACATATTGAACAATCCTTCAGCAACAGGACGTGTCTCTTTGTGGGGAATCGAATTATCTCCCATGGACATCACATATGAAAAAAGGAAGGCAATCAAGTCACAAATCTTGCCAGATTTCATAGCAGAATGGCTGGAACTGCAGAGCATGGGACCGCCAGATCTATCGAGTGTCTGGACAATGTACTTCGACGGTTCTAAGAGAGTACAAGGCGCAGGCGCGGGAGTAATCTTGATATCGCCGCATGGCGACAAACTGAAGTATGTCTTAAGGATGAGTTTTCCACAGGCTTCTAACAATGAAGCAGAATACGAGGCTCTGCTACATGGAATGAAGATGGCCAAAGCGTGTGGAGCAACTCGACTAAAAATATTTGGGGATTCAAACCTTGTCATCCAACAAGTTATGAACAGATGCGACACAATCAATGACAACATGATGGCCTACAAGAACTTATATCATTATCTCAAAGGAACATTCGATGGATGCGAAGTCTCGCACATAAGCAAGAACAGCAATGAAGAAGCCGACAACTTAGCAAATACCGGGTCGCAATGTTTACCCATGCCGTCCGAAGTATTTTGGGAGGAAATAGTGGAAAGATCAATAAAAAGTGTAAAAAGTTCGACTACTGCAGCAGACTCGGGGGCTACGCCGGAACCCGAGGAAGTCATGATGATAGAAGAAACTTGGATGCAGCCATATCTCGCGTATATGATAAATAAACAGTTACCAGAAGATGCAGTGGAAGCCAAGAGGATAACTCGACGATCGAAAGCGTTTGTCGTGTTGCAGGGGAAATTATACAAGAAGAGTATTTCCGGCGTTTTGCAGCGTTGTGTAACGCCCCAGGAAGGACAAGTAATACTAAAAGATATACACGGCGGAGTGTGCGGCCATCATGCTAGCAGCAGAGCAATAGCGGCAAAAGCATTCCGAGCAAGATTTTATTGGCTAACAGCCATCGAAGATGCGAAAGATATAGTCCGGAAGTGTGAAGCATGTCAAAGATTCGCATCTCGCCTGCATGCACCAGCAGCAGAGTTACAGCCAATACCATTGTCCTGGCCCTTTGCACAACGGGGCCTCGATATGGTGGGAAAGTTGCACAAATCCTGGCCAGGAGGACATGTTTACATGCTAGTGGCAGTCGATAAATTTACCAAGTGGGTGGAAGCGGCCCCGATAACAACTCAAGATTTGACAGCAGCAATCAACTTCATCAAGTCAATAGTATTCCGTTTTGGTGTACCATATAGCATCATCACGGACAACGGGACAAACTTCACTTCAAAGGAATTCAAGAGTTATTGCGAAGGACTAGGAATCAAACTCAAATTTGCATCTGTGGCGCACCCGAAGACAAATGGGCAAGTCGAAAAAGCCAATGGCCTGATATGTAGTGGGATAAAAAAGAGGCTCTTAGCACCTCTCGAGAAAGCCAAGAGCGCTTGGGTAGATGAATTACCCTCCATTCTTTGGAGCCTAAGAAATACGCCTAACGCAGCAACTCAAGAAACTCCTTTCTTCCTGGTCCATGGTGCAGAAGCTGTGCTTCCAGTCGAAGTTACTCACAAGGCTCCAAGAGTGACGACATATGACGAAACAATATCAACAGAAGCATTGCAAGACGATGTCGATGCACTAGATGAAGCAAGAGATAAAGCATTAGAAAGAGCCACGCAGTATCAACAGAGCCTACGAAACTACCATAGTAGTCGAGTCCGTCCACGATCCTTTGTGGTGGGAGATCTAGTTTTGCGACTCAGGCAAGACAGCCACGGCAAATTGGAGTCCCCTTGGGTGGGACCTTACATCGTCATAGAAGTAATACCAGGAGGAGCTTATCGACTACAAGACAAGAAGACATGAAAAGATGAGGGCAACCCGTGGAATGCGGAGCAGCTACGATGTTTTTACGCATAGAGTAAAACTAGTGGTATCAGTAAATTCGAGTTAACCTTCTGAACCCAGAACATGAGGCCATAGGCCGGGTTCCTTGGGTTGAACTCGACAAAATTGTATAAATATTTCTACTTCTCCGCTCGGGGGCTTAAACCCTCGGGTCGTACGAAAGAAACTTTTATCACGACATGGAGATCTTTTTTCACTACAAGGTTGTACAGACAACCCGATATCCTTCAAAGCAATTGGTTCACAAAGAACCCGATATATATAAAGCATACCTCAGAACAATGATTTGTTTTCATGGTACTAATAAAAGCATCAAAGAAAAGTACGAATATTCATTACATATCGCATGGCAGCAAGGACATTATCAAAAGAAATTACATATAAAGCAGATCCTAATGAAAGTGGACTTCAGCCTCATACTCCTTCTGGCACTGAGTGCCATCATAGATCTTCACGTCGAACTTTGACGTGCCGATATGGAAGTCGAAGGTCATGAAGAAGCCTTGATGGATGTCGTGGTCTTCTGCAAATTGCGACCAGCCACCCTTAAAGTACTGCTCGCCGTCGCCATTATACCAAACCTCCACTTCGTATGGAGTCCCACTGCCAGATTGTATACGGAGAACCGCTTCTCATAGTTCTCGCCCATCCATGAACTTGGTGAAATTCAGCGGCAGGCGCTGAATCTCGCGGCACTGCGCCATGGCAATGCAGAAGAAAGAAAAGATTATGGGAGGAGCACTAGGAGCAGCGGGAGCAGCAGCAGGAGGAGCGCTTGGACCTGGGACAGCACCTGTCACCTTGGGCTTGTTCTTGCTACCAGGTGGGCGGCCGGGATGACGCTTAACCAGAGCGGCTGATGATGATCCTACGGCGGCCGGAGTTGTTTTGTTCTTGCTTCCACGAGGGCGGCCCCGACCTCGTGGCGCCACCGGAGAGCCAAGGTTCAAACGAAAACCATCTGCGTCAGCCATGTGGAAAAGTGGGATGGCTGGAAACCCTAGATGACGAGAGAAGATGATGCGGCAGAGGAGGAATCTGATTAAGGTTTTTACCCTTGCCAAAGATGATTTATTTATAAGCACGTATTATCGGGCCCCCGTGATAAGCAAGGCCCATAAACATAATTTACAAAGGAGTTAAATTCTGCACATAGCAGATGATAAATACCAAAGAAGAAAAAATAAGAAGGGGAGAGTGTGGTCGCGCGATATGAAAAACCTCGCCTTGGGCTCGGGGGCTTACAAACAGGAGAAGTTAAAAGAAAGAAGAAGAAGTGAATTTTGAGCCTATGCTTGACTACAAGTATCCAAACATAGCCTCGGGGGCTACTCCCATCGGGAGCGCTGAGCGCGCACCCGATAGAGGATGAGATAATCAATAGTGAAGATGAAGAAAGGTTATCATACAAACTTCGACTATATAGTCGACAAAATACAGAGAGATTACTCCCATCGGGAGGGAATTGGAAGAAGTTAATTTAAGTTCGAAATTCTTTGATTTTATCAGTCAAAACTTGGCTGCGACATAAGATTCTTGAGTTACGTTATCGCAACGAAACTCGAATGCCATGATTTATCATGCAGGTAAGACCCCGGGATCCGTCCTGTGTGGCCTGGTATACACACATGGATGCGCTCTGCTGGTATGTATCCGTGTCTACGACGCGAAGAAAATCCTGGTGGACGCACTGGGTACCCTGAGAATCACTGGGATTCATTCTTTGTAAGTCCTAAATGCGGCAAAAGAGTGGGTTTGACCGGTATCCCGAATTCAAATCCAAGGGGATTGAATTTGAAGTAGGTGACAAGTATATGTTCCGGTAGTTAACTGACCTCTTGATCTGTCAGAGTTGTCAGGCTTGTTAATCAAAACCCCTTGCAATATATTATTATGAAAACAAGTCAAAAGACCGAGTCGAAGATTTGAAGATAAGAAGAAGTCGAAGAATTGATCAAGTCAAAGATTTAAAGATTAGAGATTCAACCCGAATCTGCAATTCTGGTAGAATCTCAGGGGCTACTGACAAGGGTATAGTTAATAGAGCCCGTTAGTTGAGTACCCCTGAGGCCCGTTAAGCTAGGCCCGATTGTAATGAAAGTCGAATACGAGTTCTTACCGTATGTCGATATTGTAATCTATATCGGACCCTACCCGATCCTCGAGACCTGGCCACCTATATATAGGGGCCAGGAGGGGACGGGGGAGGGCAGATTGAAAGCAAGCCAGGTTGAACACCCAAGTTTACTTTCGATAGACACTTATTTAGACTAACTTTACCTTCGAGTTCATCCGACGCCCTATCTCCCCGATCCTAAGTCCTTCATTTAGGACATTTGTCGAGTTAACCCCTCGTCACTGCGGCTGGCCACTGCTAGTACCGCGTCCTCTGCCGCGCTGGCTGCTTTGACCCTTATCAGCAAAGGTTGTGGCCACCATATCCGAAGTTTGCTGCTCTTCTGGCGGATTCTTCCGTTTATTGCTATTGTTCCGCTTTCCAGTATTCTGGATGGCGGAAGCCTTCAGGGATTCGCGGGCATCGTCATCGGCGGCCGCGTAGTTGCTTGCAATGGTGATCATAGAATTTAGGGTTAGTTTCCCTTCGTTCCTTTCCCGCAAAAGGCGATGGCGGAGCAGCTGGCCTCTCTCCAAACTGTCGATGAACGCGAGGATGGCAGATTCGTCGGTAACTCCTTCACAGGAGTTCTTCATTTCTAGCCATCGTGCAAGGAAAGTTCGGGAGGTCTCATCATCAGCCCATCGGCACCTTTGGAGGTCACCAATATTATGAGGTCTCTTATAGGTACCCTCGAAGTTTTCGGTGAACGCAGTTTGCATATCGAACCAGGTTTGGATGGAATTCTCTGCCAAGTCGTTGATCCAATGCCGCGCTGTGCCGGATAGCATCAGGGGCAGATAGCGGACAACAACGTTGGGTGATCCCCCGGCGAACTGCACTGCGTTGAAGTAGTCTTGTAGCCAAGTTACAGTCCTATCGACTCCATTGTACTGGCGGATATTTTTCTTGATTTTGAACCCATGCGGGATGGGCTCATCACGGATCCATTGTCCAAAGCACTTTGGGCCGAGGAAGAAGGCTTTTTGGGACTTGGCAATCTCGTTTAGGTGGGTACGCGCATCATAGGGCTTCTGAACCTGCGGATCCTTGCGGGAGTTGCGTGATCTCACCGGGCCACCGCCGCCACTGCCGCCACCATGGGGGCTGCCTCGTGGAGATGGCGAAGCGTCACGTCTTTTACTCTTGCCGTCCTACGATTGATCTCTGCAGCTATGACGGCTTCCCTCTGCTCTCCGTGGAGATGGATCATCGTCATGGTGGCGGGAGCCTTGCCCTTTGTCATCATGGCGGCGGGAAGGGCGATGCTTATCCTTGTCGCCGCTGTGGTGCGTGCCGTCGTCATGGTGACATCGTTCCCTTTGCTTGGATCCGCCGTCTCGACTGGCTTCCCGTTGTGGCGGATCGTCTCTGCGTCCAGCGTCACGGCTTCATCCTCGCTTGCCATCATTGTCGCGTATGACGATTCCTCCCTTTGGGACTTCGAACATCTTATACTTTGGTGGCGGCATGTTGGTCTTATGGCGGGGAGCAGCATTGTCTTGCTGGTATCCATAGGCAGGGTAATTCTTGCGAGGTGGTGATGGATTTCTCTGGGGGCCTTTGCCATGTGGCTTGTCATCGAAGGATATTGGGATGGCATCTGCCCGGTTGCGAGCTTCTCTTCTTCGGATTTCCGAGGATCCGGTATGAGATTCGTTATCAGGGCGCATACCATAATTGCCAGCATCCCGAGCCTTGGAGGCAGTGTTGGACCTGCATAGCGCGGGATCAGATTCAAGCCATCGTGATGACATAGCCTTCTCCTGCTGCACCAATGCTTTGGTCATCAGTTTTACCGCCGTCTTTAGGGCTGCTGGGCTTTTATTATGCTCCAATAGCTCCTTTGCAGCCACGATGGTCTCTACTGGCGTAGCTCTGACTTCATCGCGGTTTTTGTCCACATATGGCGGATTCTTGATATACATCCTGGCCAGAGTTTCTGCGGTTGGCACGGTGAACTCAAGGTTTCGCACCAGCTATGGGTCGCCTCTCTCATTCATTTGGTTCTGGATGAGAGTAACGTACTTCTCTTCCATGTTCCTTGCGCGCTTCAGTGTGTCTTGAGCTTTAGCAATGTCGCCATCTAACTTTTCGCCCATCTTCTCGACTCGCTTTGCTTCCTTGAGGATTGCTCGCCTTTTCTTCTCGAGATCGTTCACATCTCTGACATAGTCAGGGGTGATTGGATCTGCTAGAGTTCTGTAGACGACCTTGTCCAGCGGGGTCGTGAAGTCTTCTGGATGATGCACCTCAGGGATGGCGGGTTGCAGAGGCCTGGGGCCGCCCTGGATCTCGGGAAGCTGTTCTGTGGTGGGATCGGCGGCTGGTGGCGGGTTACCCTGCTCTTTGCCGGCATCTCCATCATGGGCTGCCTGAGATGGCGGATCACCGGTTGTCTGCCCAGCGTCATCTCCTTTGTTGGTCATGAACACCTGCTTGGCGACTGCGCTCTGCTCTTCAAGTGCTTACTGAGCTAACTCCGCCTCGATCCTTCTCATGGCGGTGTCATAGTGATCAGAATCATAGCCTTTGCTATCCCAATCATCCGATTCACCACTTTCGTTAAGTGCCTCTAGGATGGATTCACCTGGGCTATCTTCTCCATTGGAGGTAGATCCCGAAGTGATACTTGTGAAAGCAACAAGGCAATACCGCGGTGTCTCTAACGCCAGATTGCTCATGGTGGATTCACAGCGGTCTACCACCACTTCCTCTACCTCTAGGGTGGGCTGGGTGGGATTGTTTTTTAGATTCGATCTAGATAACTTAGGAAGTTCTAGATCAGATGATTCCTCCTCCGTATCCAGCTCGAAAGCGGTCCGTTTGGGGGTTTCAGCCATACCAATCCGCCGGAAATTGGTTTCCGTAGCGGGGGTAGGGTTTGTCTCTCCAATGAAGGTATGGATATCTCCAATCGGAACGATGGTGAATCGAGCGGGGTCTTCTCTAGCCGATACCCAGAGGTTATCCGCTGGGACGATGGGAAAGCCGGAATCGTAGAGGACGCGCCCGATGGCGACGGTGTCACCGATGCCTGCGAAGGCGGATCCCGCCTGGATCCGCGCTCCTGATGCGTTTTGCCCCATGGTGGGCGCCAACTATTGTGGTTTCATCAACAGATCTGCCATAGGGGTAGGTGTATGGCGGTTTGTGGAAGGGGATGAACACGGCGGAGAGATCCGGGACGGTGGTAGCACGAGTTTACCCAGCTTCAGATCCCGCAACGGTGGCGAGACCCTACGTGCTGCTATAATTCACTATATGGCAACAAGTCCTCAGTTACAATGATGAGGTTGGCTGTTTCGCTATGCGATTGGCCGTATGTCTAAGCTGTGCCTCAAGGGCTTCTCCACGCCGGCTTATAAAGGCGCCTGGTGTGGGCAACACGATGGTACCGGAGCAGATACAACTTGGAGTCCTAGACTAAGTCCTATGCGTGTACTACAAGGCAATCCACCATGGGCCTGTCTTCGGATCCGCCATGAGCTCCTGCATCCAGTACCACCATGATCTCTCCAGCAACTGGGCCGCCCGGTAGGCAATCCGCCATACCACCCTGATGGGCCACCCTGGCTTATTGGTTTAGGACTACGTCGCTGGTATACCCATTTGGTATATCCCCAACAATGTCCTATGCTCTAAATGTTATGAGTATATATCAGAGTGATAAATGTCATAAGATGATCACTGGACAATAGTAAGGATATCCTTATGTGCTTTGGAAGGACTAAGGATATATATTATGTATGACGAAGTGACACATAATTCATTGTAAAGTGTTACATTGATACTAAGTTTGTCACAAGATACAAATTAAGGTTTATCTCAATTTTAGCTATGTGTTTAGGCGGCACAATGTAATGGAAGGAAGTTCCATGATGGATTTGGATGAGTTCCAAAGTTAAGACATTGTGATGGATTCTACAACAAAGGTTGAGTATATGGCTGCTTTAAGAGTAGCAAAGGAGGGCATTTGTATCAAGAAGTTTGTTATCAAACTAGGTGTAGTTCCAAGATGGCTATTACTATGAAGATCTATTGTGCGACAATAGTGACAACATAATTTTAGCTAAAGGAACTAAGGTCTCACCAAAGGACCAAATGTATACCCAACTATCTCATTTGAGAATGAGTGATGCGTAGAGACGCAAAGACATGCAAATACACACAGAACTGAAAGTGTCAGATCTGGGGATCAGATTAACCACATGCAACGCGTATGGATAACACGTGAATGCCATAAGTGTTATATACGCAAGTATCAACTAGATTATTGACTCTAGTGCAAGTGGGAGACTGAAGGGAATATGCCCGAGAGGCAATAATAAAGTGATTATTAACATATTCCATGTTTATGATAAATGTTTATTTCTTATGCTAGAATTGTATTAATTGGAAACATTAATACATGTGTGATTAATAAACTAAAAGGTTCCTAGTAAAGCCTCTCTTTTATACTAGCTCGTTGATTAACCGATGATCAAGGTTTCCTGATCATGAACATTGGATGTTGTTAATAACAGGGTCATATCATTAGAAGAATGATGTGATGAACACTCACAACCATAGTACGAATAGCAATATGATCAAGTCATCAAGTTTCATTGCTATATCAAACTCATACGAAATAGTTCTAATCCTCAGACCATGAGATCATGTTAATCACTAATATCGAAAGAGTGCTTTGATGATATCAAACATCACACCATAACAGGGTGATTATAAAGGTTGATTTGGGTATTCTGAAAGTATTAGTTGAGGCTCATGGATCAAGAGTGGGATTTGTCCATCCGGCTGACGGAAAGATATTCTCTGGGCCCTTCTCGGTGATATTGCATTGGAATTGCTTGCAAGCATGTGACTAGGTCACGGGAATGCATTATCACAGAATGAGTAAAGAGACTTGTCGGGAACGAGATCAAACTAGGTATGGTTGATACCAAATGATCGGATCTCGGACAAGTAATAATATCGCGAGACAAAAGGAATTAACTATGTTCGTTATTGGTTCACATGATCACTAGTTCATCGTTGAGTAAGTGGGAGTCGTCATGGATTTCCAGATCCCGCTGATGATTATTGATCGAAGAGGAGTCTCGATCATGTCCACGTTATTCACGAACCATAGGGTGACACACTTAAGGTTCGACATCGTTTTTGAGTGGATATGATACTCCGATCAAATTACAGTACAACATGAGGGTTGTTTCAGAAAAGCGTCGAAACTATTTTGGTATATCGAAATAACTCAAGGGGGTATTTGTTAATGTTTGTAAATTGATTGAATTAACAAATATTAAAGAAATAAAAATGTTTTATTAATTCAATTAGTGTGAATTTTAATTAGCATGAATGTCATGCAAAATTAAATTGGGGGGGGGGGGTTACCTCATGTTGATGAGGGGGTTACCACCATGAAGTGGGAGTTACCACAATGAAGAGGACCATGAAGAGGAGGAGAGGCCTCTCCTTGGCCGGCCACCCCCCTAGGGGGCTGCCCCTTCCTCTTCTATAAAAGGACCCCTCTTCTCCCTCTTCACATACTTCTTGATGCTTCCCCGCTCCCGCAAAGTTGCTGCCCCAAATCCGTCTTAGCTTAGCGAAGCTCTACCGGATTGTTAGTTCGAGGTTCACACACTTGGAGAAGTGTGTGTTGGAGTGTCCGGCGGATCCCTTCTTCCGCTGTCCCGCTAGACCGAGGGCGTGGAGGAGACGACGACAAGCCGTACGTGTGACCGAGTACGGAGGCGCCGCCGGCTGTGGCACCATGTACACGATCTCGAGATCGTCAAGTGAACCACTACGTCGACTACGTCAAGTGAACGACTACGTCGACTACGTGCGTCTTCGTCGAGTCTCCATCGGTAACGTTTGTGCGGGAACGTAATCCCCGCTACCGGTCTTCAAGGGTTAGTTAATCATTGCTTCCATCTCGTAGATGATCTTAGCTAGTTTTGTGTTCATGCGTAGGAAATTTTTTGTTTTCTATGCTACAAACCCATCAGTTCCGCGGCGCGCTCCGCGCCCTACCCACCACCAGCGCGGTGCAGCACCAGCGTCATCATCCGGGATGCCAGGGGGTCTTCATCGGTGCCTCCCCGCCGCGAGAAGAAGGAGGAGCCGGAGGAGGAGTGGGAGCAGATCCCGTCGGAGCTCCTCGAGGAGACTCGGCCATGGTGGGTCGAGGACCGGGAAATGCTGGCAAAGCTCTCCTGCCACCCTGACGACCCGGAAGACGCACCCGGCCTGGCACTCGCGGTTGCTCACTCGCTGGCCGGGGCGGGAGGAGCGGCAGGAGGAGCGCTCGGTGGCCAGGCGGTGTTCGACATCAGCGACATCGACGAGGACATCAAGCCGGACGTGAAGATGGAGGACGACGGCGCCGACAGCAGCACTGGAGGGCGTCGCCGTGGCGGCCGCGGGCGCTACAGTGGCCGTTAGGGTTAGGGTAAGGTTTTAGAAAAGTCTTTAAAACCCGCGCATGTTTGCGCCAAATTCAATGAAATTGCGGGTTTTTATAATTTGCGCAATTTTAGATGGTTTCGGAAGCGTCGTTTTGGGGCCGCCGGTGTGAGAGCCTGGCCCCAAAATTTTGGGAGGGCCTGCCGACGCCCCTAAAACGGCCCATCCAGCGTCGTGCTGGCCAGCATTTTGGAAACGTCGGTGGAGATGCTCTAAGGCCATGCACTATGTTGAACCCGTTCAAAGGAAATTGTGTCAGATTTAGGAACCGGTGGTATTTTGCTACTATGTGTGGAATCTTATGTGGAACCTAGTTTCAAATAAACAACTAGCTATTTTCTACTCTCTCTCCAGCCTTTCTCCTCACATTTCTGCCAAGGGCCCCATGCATGCAAGCAAAGAAGCGAACCAAGAAGATAGTTCGCTTTTATTGTCAGAGCTAATGATCCGATATCCTACTATGTGTTGAATCGATTCATAACTCCCTTTGAACCGTTTTTGAAGCACATAGTGGCTGGTCTAATCGCATGTGGGCGGTCAACATTATGGATCTTGTGTTTCCACTGGAGTACGTATACTAGCCATTGAAGCCACATTTACCATCATCACTATACCATCTGACGATGCCTCATTACTACAAGCTTTAAGAGCATCTCAAGCAGTGGCTATAAACTAGCGCTGCGCTGTAATAACTGATTTTTTTGGCGCGCGCGGCGCGGTATCGTCCTCCAGCAGGCGCGGAAAAAAAGCGCGCGCGTGGGATCTTTAGGCGCGCGCGCTGCGCTTGCGCTAGTTTGAGCGGCAAAACTCCCGCGCGCTACAAAAGCCGCGCGTCGCCCGCGCCCAACCGCCACGCGCGCGCACCCGGAACATTCCCCTCCCTTCTCCCCTTCCTCGCGCGCACCCCGCCCAGCCACGCGCCCTGCCTAGCGCCGCCATGCCGCCTCACCGGCGCAGTGCCTCTGGCTTCAAGGGCGTGCGCCCGTGCCCGAACGGGCTCTTCTACGCCGAGATTCGCACCGCCGGCTTCCGCCTCACGCTCGGCACCTTCAACTCGCCGGAGGAGGCGGCGCGCGCGTATGACGCGGCGGCATGGCGTCTCGGGCGCCCGCGCCGACAGATGAACTTCCCCAAGACGAAGTCCCTCGAGGAGGCGCAGTTCCTCGCGCCACAGCCGCACCTCGTCACGGAGGAGGACCGCCACCTGCATCGCGAGGCGCAGCGCCGCCTGCTCATCGCCGAGCACGACGAGCGCGCCATGGCGAGGTGGCGCCGCGAGTTCCCGCAGGATGTGCAGGCGGAGCTCGAGTTCTACAGGTCGAGAAGGGCCGAGCGGCGCGCCTACCGGGCAGATCGCCGCCGGCGCAAAGCGTTCATCAACGCGCAGCTCGCGGGGCCGCAGACCATCGACGACGATGATCCGAGGTGGGACGACCTATGGACGCAGTCCGAGGACACCTCCTCTGACGACGATGAAGCGTAGAATGTAGCTTCATTTTCTAGTTTCTAGTTTTATTTTTTGTTCATCGCAATGTATTTTCTGTTCGTCGTAGTTTAATTTAGTCTATTTTCTAGATCTTGCAATCTATGTGTTTGTGTGCGCGCGTGTTTGCATGCTGTAGGTTGCAGCGTCTGGTGGAGGCGCGTCTGCGCGCCGTGTTTTGCCGCGCGCGTTTACAGCTTCACGAAATGGGCGCGAGAAAATAGGGCGCGCAAAGCATGTAGAGTGTGCTGGTTTGGTGTTTTACAGCGCGGAGCTGCTCAGCTGCCGCTCGCGTTGTGGCTAACTGTGGGCCTCTCGTGGGTGAGCAGGTGGCGGGTGAAGGTGGTTTCTCTCTCCCTGCATCGACCGACCACTTCCCAGTCCCCATCCTTTTTTTTAGTGCCGCTTCCAAATCCCCATCGCCCCTATCGCCTTCCTCCCATCCGGCCCTCTCTGCCTCGCCAAGTCGCCACCGCGCCGTCCCCTCCCTTCCCGCATCACCGCCGAAGATGGTGTTGGTCGCCTCCCTTCCCTCCCTCCTCGCCACACCATCGCCTTCCTCACCGCCTCGTCGCCGGCGACGGCGTTGGTTACCGGCGTCCTCCGGTGGTGGGGCAGATGGCATCCGCCACTCACCTCCCTCCCAGCCTTCGCTGCCGGCGACGGCGTCAGTTGCCGGCTTCCTTTGGTGATCAATCAGATATTGAGACGGTGCCCTCCTGATTCGCCCCGCTCGCTCCCTCACCCTCCACCACGCCTCGACCCTCCCGTGCTCCTAGGGTCGTCCATACAGGGCCGAACGCCCGAGCCCCTCCTCCAGGCCTCGACCCTCCCGTGCTCATGGGGTCGTGCACACAGGGCCGAACGCCCCGAGTCTCCTTATCCTCTCTCCATCGCAGGTAGACCGAAGCAGCGGTGGCGGCGCTGCACCATCGGGTTGTAGATGGCGCCCTCCCGGAGCTGGCCATGGATGCACGAACTCAACCTCCACCTAGCCATCCCATCTCGCCTTCACCAAGGTGCCCTCCAAGACGAGGTCAACGCGTGCAGATGTGGACTTGTTCAGTCGGATCTGGGGAAGGAGAGCGGTGCAGCGCAGCAGACAGAGGATGCCCAGGCCTGAGCTCCAATGACTGATTCGTTTTGTGTAAGAATTGTCTCCTTTCCATCTATTCAGTAATTACTTCGTTGGTCTTCTTTTTCTTCTGCCTGGTTCACATTCAGTCCAGCATTGTAGTTAAAGCGAGAGAAAAATAAATTCAAACCATGTGGAATCGAATATAATTCCTATTCAAATTGATATTTTTTCAGTTCTATCAAGTCAAACGAGTGACAAGATCTCAACTAGAAAGATGCTTTACTGCAATATTTTGCTACGGAGTTTCATTCCTGTATAGAATCCTAAGAAAACCCTTTGTATGGCTTTTCTCACAGAGACGAAATCTAGCCGTTCGTTGGGGGCAGTACTAGAATCTCATAGAGAAAGAACAGCTACCATAGGAGGAATTCATCTGTTTCATGCGGTCTTGGTTCCATACATGAGGGAAAGAGGAGCAAAGCTCATCGCATGTCTATTCCTGTGAAGGTTGCAGGTTGAAGTTGCCTCCCTATCCGGTCTTGACTCCACCTGCAGATCTGTTGTGTAAGTTTGTTTTTCGCATGGAAGGATTATATGTATATATTCTTGGTACTATATGTTGTGCAATCCCTTCTTTTGGGGATCATAGCTTCTAATTGAAAAAATTATATAGTGTATCGGTGGTTAATATGGGTCATACTATCAAAAGAACGGAAATTCTAGCATGTGTGCTCAGTTCATTCATGTGATTTCAAAACTAATGGATTGGTGCTACTTTGTACGTACAAGCCTAGCGGAGTTTTGCCTGGAAGGATTTGAGAGATTTTTTTCAACAATTACCAGGATTGAGTTATAACTGTTGGTATTTTATCATGGACGTTTTTGGGTCAGCTTTGCCTACCAAATTCTATATTTTTTGTTCTGTGTTTCGCTTTCAAGTGCTACCTTATGTTTACCTACTGCTGTGCTGATCGATAGATGCATGATAGACTGCACTATAGTATTGTCTTGGTATCTTTTTGATGTTTGTTTGTTTCAGTCCTTATAATGTTCAAAAGTTCCATGCATGATAGATGCTTTTGTCTGCTCGGAGATCATCATTAGGCTATTGTTAATCGCCATGGTTCAACTGAAAATTATTGTTTGTCCCCAGAAACATAACTAATTAGCTCTGTCTCATATTTGATTGAGGTGCTACCTAACATGGTTCTCTGAAGGAAGAGGTGGAGACCACATGAACACCATCTGGAGCCAATTTGAGGGTTTTCTATGATTTATCTTTCAATATAAAGCAATACCCTTATTTGAGGTGTTCTCTCTAGGGTTTCCACACGCCACTGTGAAAACCATAGCTGACGACTGCAGAGGATGGGGCTCTGCGAGCCTCGGCGCAGGTGTCCCTCTTCATCCTTGCATAGCCGGAGGCGACTTCACTGGAGCTAAGCCGTTCCAGCGCTAATTCTAGCCAGCGCCTCACCTCCTCAACAGTCCGAGTTTGGTGGGGAAGATTTGCCAATTCCGCCATTGGGGGATGTGCCAAATCTGCAAGCCATGCCTGCTTTCAGTTCACTCCCCAAGGTCTCCTTGCTGCTCGAGTAAGTTCCTCTGTACATCTCCCAAATCTTCACTGATTTGGCTGCTTTTAAGCTGTGTGCCGTTGTGGTGCTCATACTCTTATGTTGCAGGAATTTTGATGTGTTAAGGACCATCATGTTATAACTTCTTGCATTTTCTTTAAGCCTAGGACTTGAAAATAACATAGTATGCGCATTTATGTCAAAAATAAGTGTACCACTTTAGTTTAGTTGGAATTCATGAATATAGTGCAGTACAAATTAATGGTCAGGTTGTGTTCCGAAACATTGTCAGTGCTCAAAGGGGAGGGATGGGGTACTTACACAAAATTAGTTATATCAAAAGCATTGTTTTGACAGTGTATTAACCTAAGCAGTAAGCTTGGTGCTGAGCCTGCATTCTCAGGGCACTTTTCGTTCTATGGTACGGTCCTCGCTCGCTGCGTGTGGGCTGGATGCTTTTTCTGTCGCTGCTGTTGGAGCAGGGTTCGTGCATGTGGGATCTAGCTGGCTTGCGAACCGCCTTTGCCACAACTTGTTTACTCCTGCTTTGGTTCTTTCGTCTTGCCGCACCATCTCGCTTTCGCTGGCTGTTGGGCCCGATGCATGTGGCGCAGGTGTGTCAGTGGGGCTGTGTGGGTTGGTTGTATGTCCGTTTTTTGCTTTCCTTTGTGTGGTGGCCGGTGGGGGCTTGGTTGCCTTGTCTTCTCCGGGCGGCTTCTTACTAGAAAGCAAAGATTTGCCAGGGTATTGTTCTCTCCTCCGTGTGTTTTCTCGCTGGGAAGTGTTGATTGAATTGCGTGGTTTGGATCTGTTGCTTGCCTGCTCCTTTGTTAAGTCGGCATTCCTCCCTTCTTGGCGGTGTGTTCATTCGTCCTCTCTTGCCGCTGTTCGGGCGGCGGGTGCTTCTAATAGGGCCGACATCGGTTCATAGGCCGTTTGCCGGTCCATCGGTTTGAGGTGGCTTTTTTTGTGCCTGGTTCATCTCTGTATTTCTGTTTGATTGATGTTTTCTTGTGCAATGTTCTAGCTGTTGTGTGCTGCTGCATGTTTCTGAATTGTGTTTTCCTCCCTGCAGGCTGTCCTGTTCAATTCGGACAAGTTCTTCATTTAGAGGAGGTTTGTGATCTGTGTTTTTTGCGTGTTGTTTCGATGTACATTCAGGTTGTCTGTTCCAAAAATTTTCTGTTGTTTAGATGTGTATTTTAGCGACTGTTCTACTTCGTTGCATGCTATTTGAGGTGCTCTATTTTTTTATGCAGGTTGCCTTAACTAGGTGCTGGACCGCTGTCGCTCGGTTCTCTTTGTAGGAGTTGCTGTTTGGAGGAGGTATGTATTTTTGGGTTTATCTCTTTAGTGTTTTGTTTGTCAGTCCTAAATATAGTAGGCATTCTATGCTGGCTGATGAAGCATTTGGTCTTATGGGCTTTAACTCGTATATGATAGCTCTTTTAGTTTAGATTCCTTTTATTCTAAGTGTTGTCATTAGTGGGGCTAAGTAGTGCATGGTATTTACGTGTTTGTGCTAGATATATTATCATTATTACTGCTAGATTAAGCTAAATTGTCATTATCAACGCTAGATTAAGCTTACATGTGTGTTCAACTGGTACGCTATGCCCGGAGCTTTGATTTCTGCAATGATTTGTTTGTCATAGCTGGGTACTGGTTAGTATAGGATATTGTGTCCTCATTGAAGATATTAATTGCTGATATGCGTTCTCCATTTTGGTCTCATGATTGTTCACTGTTTTTTCATATACGGTCATGCTAGGGTGCAGAAAGTGTCATAAGCATACGAATACATGCAGTATAGCTAGCGGTAAAATTTTATGACTGATATGGTACTTGATATTCTGTCTATTGTTGTAGGTTATTCCTTATGTTGCAGTGTTTCCCTGTAGAATCAGAAGTAGGACGAAAGAAATTGCAGGCGGTATACGTTGTGTCTGATTAGTCTTAGTTTTGGAGGTTTGTCTATGACAGCTATGTGGTAATGTTGTATCCCGTCATGCAGGTTGGCTATGTGAATACAATCTGCTTTACTTGTTTCTTGATCCAATGTGTCATGGTAAGTGCTTGCAAATCCCTCACTAATGTGCTTGCAAATCCCTACAAATAGTGCTTGCAAATCTCTCAAAAGAAGTTCTGGCAGCTACTTTTAATTATGCTACTCTACCCAATTAAGATTATTGAGTTAGATGAATCTACTAACTTGAGTGTGCAATTTCCAGATGTGCCTCAACGTATTTGATAAAGCAGCCGATCTTGATATTCCGAGCCATCTGACCCTGAATTTCTTTCATTACCTGGTATGATTCCATTTAGTTATGTTGTACATCACCATGTACAGTCTGACTTGCATTGTTATGTGTCATGACCAAACCAGTATCACGAAATTGAGATAAGAACATCAGTGAATTTTAGAAGTACAATTATGAAATTTTTCTCCATGACACATACCAAGGCATCCAAATAATCTTAGAAGTGTTAGAACTAATTTTAATTTGACGGGATGTGCTATGCATTGCTAAATTTCGTTAGTATAATTATTTGTGCAATTACACAAGATGGAGAATTTTAGTACCGCACATGGTGTCTTTGAACTTGCATGGCCACATGAGTAGACAATCAAGTTGTAGTTGTCGAGGTAAGTTAGATTTTTCTGCAGATGGCATAGGTCCACGATTCAGTTAGCCCGCACGGCACTATTATTATAGCAGATCAGAGAAATTTGTGTGAACACAAGGAATGCCATCATTTTACAAGAGCTTGCGGAGTTTCATGTACATATAAACATGGTTAGGCATGCCAACTGAATCAAAGTGTTAAGAATAGAAAGTTAAACAAAATGGTCTCAGGTTGCTTGTCGAGAGAGCAAGCGAGATAAAAGGGATTGTTAGGGCATTGTCATATACTCAGAAATAGAGAACATAAGTTGAATCTTCTTGGAGTGTTTGAGAGATGTCATTTGTGCATGATTAGTTGTCTCCAGAACCAAACCATTTGATTGATGACTGTATTCATCATATTTTTTTTCAGCTGATCGAGATCGTACCTTCAGCTATGGTTCTGTTTATCCTAAGGAAACTGCCACCAAACGTGGGATCACACAGTTGACCTGGCTGGTACAATGTTTTTTTAGAGTCTATACAGCCTGGTGAATACAAGAACGACAACGTGGAAATCACCGCACTTGCTCCCAAGCTTCCCAGGTTTTATGTGGGGAAGCCTTTAGGATTTAAAAGGTTACTATCATGTGTAAAGAAGGAAAAAAGAAATGCAATGTCTTGCTATTTAACGGCCAACATCCTCCTACTAGCCCATCGTAGTTTTACAGTGTAACTCCCAGATCAGAGCACAGATTGAATCACTAATACAGAATACACGATAAAGATGCATCAACAGGACGCAAAGAAAAGACATATTGAGATAACGAGTGGCAGGCGGGCGCGGCGAAGCGCGCCGGCCCGTCTAGTTAGCTGAATACCGTTGGAGGACATATTGGAAGCCGCGGAGGTCCCATACCCCTCACGCCTGTTCACGGTCGCACGACCTTGATCCAACAACGGCAACATGCATGACTTAACGCCAAACCCGATCTATAGGTCAAGGGGCATCCCATACTGCCCCGGCTTCGGAAGTTTTGCGGTCCAAGAAGATGTCTCATATACCACCATCTACCTCGAAAATGTGGACCTTGAACCGAGCTTCTATGACCAAAACTAAACAATCAGATTTCTCCCCAACCAACCCACACAATTGGCTAAAACTATATCAAAATTCTAGGTGAATTACGTGAGGTTTACTGAAATTGTTTCAAAATTGTCTACGGGTACAAATTTTTGAGAAGCTGAAACTAAGCTGGTTTCTCTCAAACTATGTATATATCCAAATTAGTTGAATCTTTACCGGAATGCTTACTAAATTGTGTGTGATATGGCGCCATGTAAGCGAAAAATAAGGATCAGTACATGCTCACTAAATAGCATATAACACCATATATTAGTGCTTGTTTTACACATAATCACAATATGTATTTGTTTTTACAGAGAACATTATATTTTATTGTAATTATTTACAGAAAACTTGGTTATATGCTGCGATTCTTCCAGCGGAGTCTACTCTACCAAAGCAACCTACGAAAGGCTTCACGTTGGACTGATTCACATGGGGGTGGCTGACGCTATCTGGAAGAATGGAGCACCTGTTAAGTGCAAATTATTCATATGGCTAACTATCCTTGACAGGCAGTGGATCTCCGAGAGACGATTTCGCCACGGCTTGCAGGCTCACACCTTTGCCTGCTTTGTCTGTCTCCAGGAGGAGGACATCACGGCGCATCTGTTCACACAATGTTTTTATGCTTCACCAACATGGCAGTGGCTGCTGACCCACCAACAATCGGATTGAGATCCCCTGACGTAGCTCATGCTGATATTGAGCCGCTGGCATATGGAGCCGCTATACGTGGGTCCCTGCATGTCAGCTACCTCCACGGTAGGGTGCCGAACGTCAGAGGAGCCGCGTCCCCAACAATCACCTGCAGTTTAGAGGATTGGTGGCTTCGCGAGCGTGCTAAGTTCACCGCCAAGACGAGGAAGAATTTGGATGCCTTTATCATTCTAGGCTGCTGGAGCTTGTGGAAGAATCGCAACGCTTGGGTTTTCAATAATCAATGCTTACTGTTCACGCCGGCGGAGCTTGCCGGTAGAGTGCGAGACGAGTTCTCGAGTTGGACTCTAGGTAGAAAGGGGGTTTTCCAGGAGTTTTTGACCCTTTTTGAGATTGTACCCTAGCTAGCTAGTTTTTGTTTTTTCCTTTTCGGATACTCTCTTTGCCAGCTTTGTTTGCATCGCTGGCATGATCTTGTAATTATTTTCTGCCTTCTATAAAAGTAAGGTATGTCTTTGGCGTAGTCCCAAAAAAAATTACATCAATTTGATGTTTCAATAGATAAAATAATTAACTAGTATTACATAAATCTATATAAATATGTTTTTTGAGTACAACTTTATATAAAGAAATGCACTCCGAACAGGCCAATTCAGTTAACAATGGAGATTAATTAGCCATTAAAGCTGGTAATGATTGGTTATGTGTTCTGTGCAAGTGATTACAACAAAATATGGTTTTTTCTGCAAAAACAAACGCATATCCTGATTCTATGCAAAACAAGCTTGGTGTATGTGCTATTTCCTCGCTGAAGCATGAAGGAACCGTATGCTGTGCTTGAAGAGAAACAACTGAAACAGCTCGAGTTGTGGGATGGCTATAGTGCCTGAC